>CM052543.1:6442111-6691001 GCA_028533065.1 Trachops cirrhosus | reverse complement strand
ACCCCCCCCCCCCCCCCCCCCCCCCGCCTCCAGTCCGGCCAGGCCCTCAGCTCACTGGTCTAGAATCTGAACAGCAAACTGAGCTCACCTGAACTTGAAAAATGAGGCCACAACCTGGCCTGGAACGTCGACAGCCTTCCCTCAACCTCTGCACCTTCCTCCAATCCCACGCCAGGACAAACGGGCGGGATGCGTGTGCCCAGCATGGTTTCTGCCTCAGTTTCCCACATCAGTAATTCTGGCCCACTCGCTGCAGCGGAAGGATACACGAAGAACCAGGCGGTGAAGAACATGCCAATGGCCAACAGTACCACGGTCAGATGGGGGAAGACAGCTGGGTTCACTGGGCTGGTGTATCTGCTCATGGCCTCCAGCTCCTAGGGGAAGGCATGAGATCAGAGCCGTGCAAGAATCCCAACACGTCCACCTGGTGGATTAAGGGGTTCCTAAGGAACCTCACGCTGCTGTGCCTGCGTAAGGCCTGTTTCAGCCTGGGAAACATGGACAGCCTGCAGAGCCCACATCAAGTGATGCAGTTTGGGAACGACCACAAGTCACATCTGCAACTCGGGGGGCACTCTGCCTTCTCAGTGTGAGACAAGAAGGGCAGCTGAGAGTCAGAGGCTAGAACACAAGAGGCGACTAATTAGCTATAGATTTCAATGGCCCTTAATAAATTTTGAGGCTACTGGCCACTATGAAAAACAGGTAGTGAAAGGTATGGGCGCTTTCTGCCCAAGAAAAAGTCTGCCTGTAATTTTAGGAGCTTTATGGGCCCCTACCTAGATCTCAACCTCTAATTCTGTGTTATTCTCACTTCGCTATTAAAGAATCTCAGAAGTTACAGGCAAATGGCACCAGTTCAAATTCGGGCTCTAGTGAATAACATGAGTCTCGGTGGGGCTGTAACATCTCACGGGGTCGATGTATGATTTCAGAAAGATGACGCACGTCAAAGCATCTGGCGGCTGCCTGGCAGTAGTCGCTCAATAGGTGTTTGTTTCCTTCCCAAAGTTTAGGGAAGATTATGAGGTAATGCCTGTGAAAGAGGGCTGTAAACATACAGTTCTGGACAAATGTTAACTTCCATTGTCACCCACCAGCCAAGGCTTCGACAATCCTGAACACAACAACTCTAGAGAAGTAAATCGACCCCATTGTTCTAAGAGACACTGGAATTCAATTCGGTAAACATTGACCCCCCATCCCCCAGATGACAGACAATCACTGTCATTTACTGAGCCTCCAGTTGCAGGCCCTGTGTTTGGCACTGGGAATACAAAGATGAATAGACATCATTTCAGGGCGAGAGGCACGTCAGATGGTGGTCACTGGGAGGCGTGGCCGGTAACAATGAAGTCCGGGACACGTGGCAAGACAGCGGTCTGTACAGAGGCTGTGGGAGCTCCCGGAAGAGGCCAACTGCCAGAAAGAGCTGGAAATGCTTCACCAGGAAGATGACATGTGCCCAATGCCTTGTAGAATCAGTACCAGTTCCGCAGGGGGAAGAAATGTGGAGACAGAGAGGACAGCTTGATCACAAGTAAGAGAGATAAAAGCTCCCAGACATTCAAAATGCACCTCGCGCCCCCCACCCTTGAAACCAGCGAGATAAAAACAGCCTAAGGTGTCCAGGGCAAGGGGCTTCCCTTCTCCGCCCCTCAGCCCAAGCCGGAGGGTATTGGAACCTCCCGCGGCCTGGATCACGGGCGCCCGAGACCTCTGAGAGAGAAAGGAAGTGTGAGCCGGGCCCTGAAGGGTCCTCCCAACCCTGTTGCAAGTTCCCCTCAACCATCTCACCATTTTGCCGGGGACTGGGTGAACCGCTGCTCCGCCACCGGAAAAACACGTCGGCAGGAGCCGGCGCGCCGTTCAGCCGGAAGAGGATGTGGCGCCCGCCCACGTGGCATTGTGGGACTTGTAGGCTCGCTGCGAGAGTGAGCTCGCCTTGCTGGGACTGTGTGCCTTGAGAGGCGCCGGCCGAGGGGGCGGGCCTGCACTACACTTCCCAGGAGGCTGTGCACAGCAGTGCATCACGTGACGGGAGCGCGGGCTTTGGAAGGCGGTGGAGCGAGAGGAGACCCTCCGGCGATCGCAGGATCTCAGGCGGGAGCTGGGCTGAGGACTGTCCTGGGCGACAGTGGACTAAGCGTTGGCTGCCAAGGTCCCGCGCTCCTAAGGCCAGGTGAGACCCCATGGGAAGCGTCTCCGAGAGCGGCTGGGCCTGCTTTGCGCTGGGAGCTCTCGGGTCCGGCTACCGCGCGGGAAGGAGGCGCGAATGCTCTGCCGCCACTTTGCCGCTGCGGGACTCGGGCTAGTCGCGTCACCTCCGCGTTTCTTTATTCGTTTGTGGATAGGGAATAATAGCTCCATCTCACGGGATCGTGGTGTATTTTGACCAAGATCCTGATGAAAAACAGTTTCAAGCTTCACTTGTTTAGAGGCCACTGTTGGATGCTGTGACAGGATAACCGGGTAACAAGGCAGTGGCCTCTCAGCTCGCGTTCCAGCAAAGCAGCCAGCTGGAGGCGTGCATCAAGGCATTGCGTGGGTGCTGGAGCGGGAACGTTTGCAGAGCACGTTGGCGCGTCCCGGGAGCCTTTCGGCTGTTAGCTGACCCTGGCAGTACTTCTGCAACATGGGCATAGTGTTCATCATATTTTATAGATGAGGAAAAGCAAACGTACATGGCTTAGTAATGTCACACACGAAGTGACTTGGTGCTGCCACCCAGACGGTAAATGCTGGCTCCTAGATTCAAGGCCATTGCCATTCATTCACTGAGGAAGGGATGGGAGGTGGACCTTGAAGAAGGGCGTAGTAGAGGACGGCGGGTGGTGAGCACAGCTGAGCAAAAGTGAGAAAAGGCGGGCCTTGTGGCAGGGTTTTTGCACTGGGCCCCACCCAGACTGAAAGTAGCTGGGGAACCAGGGCACTGAAGGTCTTGATGCCATGACTGAACCTGATTGGGGGAGGACGGTAACAGGACCACTTCGCTGTATTAAAAAGAACCCCGTGGAGGAAGAATGGGGACAATTAGAAGGCCAAGTGCAATGTTTCGTGGTGTTGGGCAGGCACCACGCAGTGGGTACATGGTGACTTTGAGTGACGCACACAAAAAATCCTGTTTAATGGTTATACGTGTAGCGCATATTAAAATGTAGCTGATAAAATAGACCGCTTAAGATGAGTTCTCTTTTTCAAATTATCTTAGTTTTTATTTTATTTTTTTATCCTCGCCCAAGGACATTTTCCCATTGCTTTTTAGAGAGAGACAACGTTGAGAGAGGTAGGGACAGAGAGGCATCAATGCGAGAGAGAGGCATTGCCTGCCGTGCGTATCCAGACCAGGGATCGTACACACCCAGACGGGGAATCGAACCCTCAGTCCTTCAGATACAGGACAGTGCTCCAACCAACCGAGCCACACTGGCCAGGGCAGGCTGTCTAATTTTTCGGTGGTGTCCATTTCATGAAACTGTAAGTGAATGAAAGTACAGGTTCAGCTGGCAGTAGCAAAGCATGTGAGTGCGGTTTGGGCCTGGCTGAAGTCTGGGGAACACTGCCCCCAGGAAGTGCTTGTCCGGGGGCCTGAACCACAGAAATGCAGCGCTGGCCCGAGCGACCAGAGCAGGTCCTGGGTTGGGTAGGAGCCCGGGGTTTCACACTGGAGGCTTCGTGCTGGAGAGGACGTGCAGGGGAAGGACTCAGAACTGGCGACACCGTGGTGGAAGTAGGGGCTCGGGGATGCTGCGGGGGTGCAGCAGGGAGGTTAACACTGTGTGAGAAGGCCGTGCCACTCCCTTTCGTCACGACTGCTGTGCCGGCCAGGGCTCTTCAGAGAAAGAACACACAGTATGTAGACTATTGATCCGAAGAGTCTTACTTTAAGGAATTGGCTCGGGTGATTGTAGGAGCTGGCAAATTTGAAAATTATAGGGCAGGTTGGCAGGCCGGGACTCAGGCAGGAGTTGGTGCTGCAGGGTTTGTTGTTTGGTTTGGGTTTTGTTTTTTTACGCTGCAGTCTTGAGGCAGACTTTCTTCCTCAGGAAACCTGTCTTTGCGGCCAAGGTTTTTCAGATCATTTGTACGAGGCCCGCCTCTGTTATGGAAAGCAGTCTCCTTTACTTAAGGTCAACCGATTACAGATGTTATTCACATCTACAAAATACATCACAGCCACACCTGGATTAGTGGTTAGGCAAATAACGGGGTGTCACAGCCTAGCCAAGTCGGCACAGAAGAGGGACCGCAGCTGCTCAGGGGAGTGAGGCGGGAGAGTGCGTTGGGGAGGGATGAATGTGGTTTTCAGGTATTGGCAAGAAGGTGAGTGTCCCTGTTTATTTTACTGCTGTACACATTCAGTCGTGCACTGTGGTTGCTTTGGCATCTGTCGCATCTCACCGTGGTCTAACTAGTGTTTGCCTGCCCTTTGGGGCTCCGTTCTGCGTTTGTGATTGGTCCCTGGGCTCTTCACGTTGGGACAGGCACACTTACCGCCAGCTAGCCCTGTTGCCGCCTTAGGGACATCAACAGTGTCTTATTCCTCTCAGGACCCAGTTCAGTTACACTTAGGAAGCCTTAGTATTCATTGAGTGGAGTTCCTTGCTATACTGGAAGCCTCTTGGCAGCGGAAACCTCTCGTCTTGTTCATCTTTTCATCTTGTGCATCGCTGACTTGATGTGCTCTTTGTTGTGCTAAGTTTGTTTAGGTGAAGGCGTGAAGTTGGTGAGATCGCACCAATTATAACTCTTTTTTTTGCATCCTTAACATTCCTCCTTGTCTTGCTTGCCTTTTTTAGCTGCCCCTCCTCTGTATCGCTATGGGTATTCAAGGCCTGGCCAAACTGATTGCTGATGTGGCCCCCAGTGCCATCCGGGAGCATGACATCAAGAGCTACTTCGGCCGTAAGGTGGCTATCGACGCCTCCATGAGCATCTACCAGTTCCTGATTGCCGTTCGCCACGGTGGGGATGTGCTGCAGAATGAGGAGGGCGAGACCACCAGCCACCTGATGGGCATGTTCTACCGCACCATCCGCATGGTAGAGAACGGCATCAAGCCCGTGTACGTCTTTGACGGCAAGCCCCCGCAGCTCAAGTCAGGTGAGCTGGCCAAACGCAGTGAGCGGCGGGCCGAGGCCGAGAAGCAGCTGCAGCAGGCTCAGGACGCTGGGGCGGAGGAGGACGTAGAGAAGTATACTAAGCGGCTGGTGAAGGTCACCAAGCAACACAACGATGAGTGCAAGCGTCTGCTGAGCCTCATGGGCGTCCCGTACCTCGATGCTCCCAGCGAGGCCGAGGCCAGCTGCGCGGCCCTGGTGAAGGCTGGCAAGGTCTACGCGGCAGCCACGGAGGACATGGATTGCCTGACCTTCGGCAGCCCTGTGCTCATGCGGCACCTGACTGCCAGTGAGGCCAAGAAGCTGCCCATCCAGGAATTTCACCTGAGCCGGATTCTGCAGGAGCTGGGCCTGAATCAGGAGCAGTTCGTGGACCTGTGCATCCTGCTGGGCAGTGACTACTGTGAGAGCATTCGGGGCATCGGGCCCAAGCGGGCTGTGGACCTCATCCAGAAGCACAAGAGCATCGAGGAGATCGTGCGCCGACTTGATCCCACCAAGTACCCCGTGCCGGAAAATTGGCTCCACAAGGAGGCCCAGCAGCTCTTCCTAGAGCCCGAGGTGCTGGACCCGGAGTCTGTGGAGCTGAAGTGGAGCGAGCCGAAGGAAGAGGAGCTGGTCAAATTCATGTGTGGTGAAAAGCAGTTCTCTGAGGAGCGGATTCGCAGTGGGGTCAAGCGGCTGAGCAAGAGCCGCCAAGGCAGCACCCAGGGCCGCCTGGAAGATTTCTTCAAGGTGACCGGCTCGCTGTCTTCAGCTAAGCGCAAGGAGCCAGAACCCAAGGGGTCTGCGAAGAAGAAGGCAAAGACTGGGGCAGCAGGGAAGTTTAAAAGGGGGAAGTAAATGTTTCCCTTCATTATACCTCCTCGACCCCAGGATGTCTACCTTGTACCCTCAAGAGCTAGCACTAGAGAAACCTCCGTGGGGGCGGGGAGGGGTCGCATTGCTTCTCCACACCGCCGTCCTCAGCAGGGCTTTCCCCTTTTACTTGATGCACTGCAGGAAGGCCACAGAGGAACTTTGTTTCCTTCTTTTTTAGCTCAGGAAAGTATGTCAGGTCGAACCACATTTCGATCAGTTTAATAGACACTGAGTCCGTTGTTACATAAGAGTGATAGCAATAAGTTTGAAGAAGGGAGAGGAAGATAAATGGCGAAGACAGAAGATTATGGGGACGATCTCCTGGCTGGTCGCCTGTTGGTCAGTGATGCTGGGGCCTCACTGCGCCTCTCCCTGGTGCAGCCTTGACCCACCCTGCAGGGTAGCCAGCAGGAAGAGTGAGTCTTTCATCCATAGGAAGAGCTGCTGAGAAGTGAGACAGATGGAGAGCTGGAGTCCCCGGGGTGGGAAACGGGTTTGGTAACCAGCTGTGTCCTGGGGTGGGCAGAAACTTGAACTTGCTATGTAACTTGAATCTTTAAAGTAGTTATTCAGAGGTATAAGGTGGCTTAGTTCTTGTGGCCTCTCTGAGGCAATCAGCTGAGTTGGGACTTGATGCTATTGTCATGTGCTGTTTTTGTTTGAGACGTGTGAGAAGAGTCAATAAAATTATAAAAGTGGGCAGAATGTAGTATTTTCTTTCTAAAACAACATGCTGGGATTGTACCCTATGAACTGGTGGTTTGAGTGTGGCCACAAGGTGGCGCCGTGCCCCACGGAATGGCCTCAGCAGCTCAGGTGGTGCGTCAGCCCTTTGGAGGAGGTGGAGCAAGGTTATCTTGCTAGGAGTGGAATTCCCAGCTTTCCACCTGTGCGAAATAAAGGAACTCCTTTGAGGAAACCTCACAATTTAGACCAACTACTATATAGCATCCACGCATTTGCCAGTTTGTAAATTGTGAAAGCTGCCGTTAAAAAATCACTTGTTCTTTTTTTGACGTCACATTTAGGTGGTTAGGTGGTTAGAGATGGGATGTTTTTGTACTTTGCAGAACCTTGATAAAACTTGGTGGGGAGCTGTCCTGTCTGAGTTTCTAATTAGCATTCCTGTCACTGCCATTTGAAACTGTTAACAAGGGCATTAAGTGGTCTGAAATTTAAGTTGTTTTGACTGAGTAAGCTGGTAGAAGACAAAAGATAAGTGGTTTTCACAGTTTTTAATGGAGCAACCTATTTTTCAAATGGAAATCTTACGTGGAATCTCAGGACATGAGTTCCTCTGGTTGAAGTACGAATAGGATAGCTGTAACTAGGGGACTCTGAAAACCGCTGGTGTGGACAGAAAGCTCTGTCCTGAGGGCAGGAGTTTGTTTTGTTCATGCCATTTCCAGTCGATGAATAAAACCAGTTTTTCCCAGATCAAGCCAACCCACACCCTTAATCTGAGCTCCATTTTCTGATTCACATAATTTGATTCTAAGCCTGTGGTAGTGGTGATGGTCCCGGAGGTGGTAAGAGGTTATCAGACATAACCACTTCTAGCCTCTCTGCGGGACCGGACAGACTTCTTACTTCCTTCTGCCCTTCCGCAATGGCCCTTTGAACCCCGAGGCAGCTTACCGAATTCCTAGTCAGAATGTCTGGTATACCCACATTCCCTTTTTATCTCTGAACCTCTAGTGCGTGTGGAGTCTCGTGTGTGCGGAGTTCTCCTGCATTCTTGTTAAATTTGGCTGTTTTGCTAATCTCACATCTGTTTGATTAGTCCAGCCAGGACAACCTTGAGGGTAAAGTTTTTCTCCCCTGCTGCATAGAAATTACTGCCTCAGAGCAATAGCTCTAGTTAAGGGGTTGTACCCCGAGGTGCACAGACATGTCAAGTGGTTTGCTTTCCTCTTGCTTCTTGAAGTTGAGTTGCCTAGTTTTTCCTGGATGTTTATTAACCACTATACACTACAGGGAAAATCTACTCTGTTGCAGATTTTTAAGCCATGTTCTAATATTCTTGCTCAAAGATTGCTATTCTAGTAGGACGTAGGTAGTGTAGTGGACACTGTGCCTGCAGAGAAAGATTTAGGCGAAAAGGACTACTTACAGGGACTACCCATACTGAGACTAGAAATGAGTTCAAGGGTGAGGCCATTGCCCCCTGATGGGAGGGAATGCACATCAAACCTGGCAAGTGGATCTAGTGTTTGAATATGGGTGTCACGGGAAGGGGTTGGCTCTTCTTGTCCTTAGCATAGTCCACCTGTGTCCTGGTGTTTTCTGGAGGCCCCCATGCACCTCCCTCTGCCCAAGGAAGGGGCTTATGCTAAGGGAGGCCATGTGGGGACTTGTGTGCAGAGGGAAGTCGGCTGCAGAGGTGGGTAGTAACTTCAGGCACGGGAACAGGGAGTCCTGTTGACGTGTACAGGGGAGTCTTGTGGAATACAAGCAAACGGCCTGCATTGGGTCAAAGTTAACTTTATTCTTCAGCTTGACTTCATCAAAATGTGTTAACAAAATTGGCACGCACCAAAAAGACAGTGATACTGGGCTTAAGAAAATGTCTCTGGCCAAGTGGTAAGAAAAAACAAGGATAAACACGGAAGTTGGAGTTTTTCAAAAGTGAATTCAAACATTAGTTTTGCCGTGCTCTGTGACTTGTCCTAAGCCTGCTTTCGGGTCATTAGATTTGCTATCACTCATGCAGTCTGAGCCTTCTGTCACGGGTGTGTCGCTTTTTGGCCACGTGAGACCACACTGGTCTAGGCCAAGGAAAGAAGGCCACGTGGTAGAGGTGCTTTGAGGACCTGGACTTGGCTTAGTGAGCCTCACTGGGTGTGCTCAGCCTGGCCCAAAGCCAGAGAGCTGGACTGGCTCGTGATACCACAGCCAAACCTTAGGCAGCTGCGAATGGAGGCATGGGGAAGGATCAGCACCTTTTCTGCAGTGAGGAAGCCAGTGACGGGAGAACTCTTCAATTCTAATTTAAAAGAGGTTCTGCTGAAATGAAAAAGATCTGAACGCCTCTGCAACCTGTTCTCCCCGCCCCCCGTCTCTGTTCTGTTGAGGTTTGTTTTGACAAACCTCTGTGTAATCACCATTCCAATCACCGTTCTGTAGGCGGTGCCTCTGGTCCCATCCCAACGTGCCTTAGGGCCCTTGATCTCCCTGGTTGCCTTTCTCTCCCAGCACTGGACACAACTCTTCCAGGACTCTGTGTGTCCTTCCAGTTTGAGGTCCCTCCCCACGGTGTCCCACGTGCCTAATGTGCCTGTGGCGGATGTCACTGAGCAGGCCAAGAACCCTCTCAGCTGGACTGAATGGCCGTGGTTACGGGGGGCATCATAGAGGGGTGAATACCCATGGCGAGCCCTGGAGTTAAGGTGGGACTCCTGGGGCACGATCTGATGTCAGCGCTCTGGGGATGGGTCAAACTTTTATCTATAAAAAACCCGAGATCTTTTAAAAATTGCATTTCAATATTAGAGTGAGAAGAGATTATCCTAAATTCCTACTTGGTTTCCAGCGGAGAAAGATACTTGAACAGAGCTGACAGAGTAAGTGCCTGAGACAGCAATAGATGATCACAGACTTCTGTGTCTGTGTCCCCGTTGCTGGTTAAAACTATGACGTGATTACGTTGGACTCCACCACTCCTGCTCTGAAGTAACGCTGTACATCATTTAAGTTAAGAACACTTATCTCAGCCCTTGCATCCCTCATGAGCAAACCTGTGTTTTCCTCGTGACTGGTGACTCTGTCTCCCAGCTTGGCCACGGCGCTCACTGACTGCTACTGCGTTAAACTTGGAGTTAGAGGTAGGGCAGCTAAGGGAACCCTCATTCGTTTCTGAGAAGGAGAAAATTACGTTGCCTGTGTGCTCATTTGTTTATGGAGCAAGAAGTGGACTTCCTGTCCTAGGAGTTTTTTGCCGCTTGTGTGCTGGTTAGGAGACGTGAATCAAAAGCTGAAGGGAGTTTTGATGGCCAGTAACACTCTGCTGGCTGTTTTGGCAAGACCCAGGACCTAATGCTCCCTTGGTACTTTGGATGGAACACAACCAAAATCAGTAGTGGCGGTACCCTGAGGGTTGCGGGGGTGGGGGGTGGGGAAGAGATATCTTCAACACCACAGTACTGGCCTTTGCCCTGCCCACTTCTAAAAACGGAGAACTTGCTTCTCCAGTAGCCTGAGGCAAACGGGTCACAGCCCTAAAGTGAGCTGAGCTCCCAGGCACTGGGTGGAATTTTACTGCTAAATCTCTTGATTTCCGGGCTGTGCTGGTCTCCTATTCTAACACCTTCCTGACACCCTCTTTGCTCACCAACCACCTGCATGTGACACACACAAAAAAAGAGAAACAAAACTCACACCCCTCCCCTAACAGCTCCATCCCTTTTCCAGGGAATGTGCATGTCCCCTCCCTCTTTGGGTCGTAGACCTGCTGAAGATAAAGGGGAGGAGTTTGAGCCAGAGCCTTTATCTCAAACCAATCCCCTCTGGATATTAGAACTGTAGTGGCTTGTCCCTCAAGTTCCCCTCTGATTGGCTCCAGGGGCTCCTCTTCCAGATGAGGGCTGCTGTTATTGGTGAAGGTAGGCATCTAGCCAGAGTTGCCCGGACTCCTTCAGGGAGCTGCAGAGATAAGATCAGAACGGGCAGTGAGGAAGGGAAGCACCGAGCTCCAAAGCCAAACCACCCCCAGAAATGCAGTGGGGAAGCTCTACCGAGGTCTGGACGCCCATCTCCAGGATGGAAGGCCCCCTTCCGTATGAACGCTTTCCTCCCCTTTGAGAAAGGGCTTGGGCCATGGCACTGAGAGCAAAGGACTGACCAGGCCCCAAGACCGGTGCACTGCTTTTGCATTGGTGACCTCCATTCCTCTGGGGAGACCTGCCGTGGCTCCAACCCCACTGCCCTGTCCTCTCCCTGCCCTACCGGCCGTCCTCCCAGGTCCAGATACTCACTGAACAATGTCGGCGAAGGCTGAGAGCAGGGGCTTGGACTGGTACTCTATGCCGTGCTTGGCACACAGGGACTGCACCAGGGGGGCCACTTTGTGGTAGTTGTGCCGAGGCATCGTGGGGAAAAGACTTCAGGGAGAACAGGGAACGGTCAGCGGCTCCACTCTCCTGCTCCCACCTGCCCCTCACACGTGGACCCCGCCCAGACCCTGCTCCCCAGCTCTCCCTTCTTACTGGTGCTCAATCTGGAAGTTGAGGTGACCGCTGAACCAGTCATTGAAGAAGGACTTGTGGACGTTGCATGTTGCCTGGAGCTGGAGGAAAAGGGGAGGGGAGAGCGTGGCTCTGAGCACCAGAGGCAAAGGCCAGTCCGGACCCCTCCAGGTAAAGCTGTCTGAGAGGGGCTGTGGGACTGCCCCAGTCACTCCCTTCTCCACATGGTAGTAGGAGAAGCTTCCAGTTAATGAGGCAGTGCTGCTGGGAACTTGTTATCACTGCTCCCCCAAAATCCCCTGCTCGGCATCTCTGCCCCCCCACCCTCTTTCTCCATTGTGTCGTGCCTAGGTCTTCCGAGAGACCGTCCCTTACCTGGGTGGAGACCCAGTCCCTGTTCTGGTCACGATCGATGTGCATGGGAATATGGTTCATCTGCGTCACCCACACAAACCAGTTGCTTTCCAGGAACCTGGTGGGTGGAACACACAGATGAAAAACAGGACAAGCAGAGCCCCGAGTTCTCACTCTCCTTCAGACAACTGCTCGGGGCTGGCCACCTTCCTGAGCCAAGACCCGAAACCCCCTCCCCCCGCCCCCGCCACCCAAAGCCGCAGCGCAGCCCCCAGACCAGACCTCACTTCGTCGCCAAACCCTGCTCCCCATCTGGCACCACCTGACCGTGAAGAAGAGGCCCAGGAAGCCTTTCACTCCTAATAGCGGCACGTAAGTGAGGAAGATGCGGACGTAGAAGGTGATCATCCAGGCCAAGTCCTGCAGAGAGAGGCAGAGAGCATTATGGCTGGCGCGGATTCAGCTCTCACTTCACCTGTCTCCGCGAGGGGCCCGGTCTCCCGGGGACCCAGACTGGAACACCGAGTCACCGTCAGCACCCCTCTCCGTCACCCAGTCCCACAGCACCTAGGGCGACTGCTCCTTCCTTCCACTCCCAGAGGCAGCCCAGCCCTCCTCGCCTGCTTCCGTCAGGGGTGCCACAGCCTACGGAGCCTCCCAGCCTCCAGCACCTCCCACCCCAGCCAACCCTTCATCTCTTCATCATGATGCCAAGTGCGCCTTCCAGGACCATGGCTCCGTCCGTGCCAGCGCCCTGATCAAACCTCCAGTCACTCCTCTGCACCAGATCCCTGCCCTGACACTCGCGTCCTCCGCAGAATGCCCAGTGGAAAGCTCACCCCTCGCTTCCCAGCTTCTCTGCTCAGCGTCCACCGTCCCTCCCCCTACCTCTGTCTGTCCTCCACAGCCAGTTAGACAAGTGACTCAGCAAAGGCTTTTCTGATGCCTCTCATCCAGCTGACGTAGTCATGCCCCATTGGAATCTCAGAGCCTTCCGCCTGTGCCTCTTCTCTGGTGTCAACCACACCCAGCTTCATCGAAGCTTCCTGAGAGCAGGTGCCGTCTCTACTCCTTTTCCCCACTCCCCAGCCCGCCCCTGGCGTTATTCCCAGCACAGGGACCTCAGGAGATACTGCTGAATGAAACAGGACATTGGGAGTCAGGTTGCCCGCTGAGCCCAAACCATCCCACCTGAAGGAAGATCTGTATCTGGTTCTATTTGCTCTAAAGCGGGCCTGGAGTAAACCTCAGTGGATTTCCCCTGGAGACCCCCCGCCCCCTCCCTCAGGACACTGGAGACAAAGGAAGTGCAACCGTTGGGCATGGATACTCACCACCCACTTCTTCCGCTGGACAACAAAATAGAAAATATACCACTGGAAGTAGAGAGGCAGCAAGGCTGGGGGCCCAACTGGGGAGGAAATGGAGACGGGGAGGAGGTGTGAGCAGCGAGGGTCACTCAAGGGCTGGTTGATGCTGGACGCACAGCCTCCAGCATCTCTGCCATCTCCTCCTGTTGCCCCTCCAGCTGCCTTTCGTTGGAACATCCATGGGAACCAGCAGGCACTGAAGGTGGGCATAAGTGCAAGCCTGAAGAAGGCAAAGTCTCCCGAGAGGATGCCAGGACAGTGAGGCGAGGGGAGGCGATCTTTTCTAGCGGAGGACGGCAGCTAGGGCCATCCAAGCCCCACACGTGGGACTTGCTCCGCTCCCGTGCCTTTAGGAGGGCATGGCTAATGCTCCCCAAGTTGTCCTGGCCACAGCCCTGCCCCTGCCAGGGGTCTGCCTACTGACCCCACGCCTCTCCTTGCAATCATCGGCCCTGTGCTCCTGGCTGCTTCACCACGCAGGTGCGGGGACAGGAGCAGGAGAGAGAGAGAGAGAGTGTGCGTCTGTGTGTGCACGCGCACATTAGGGGACAAGGTGCCCTGTGGATCCTTCACAGGTGGGAAACGAGTTTGTGCCACCCAACCCGAAGCCCCAGAGTTTGGCTGTGTGAAGGGGCGGAGGGGCTTCTGTATTCCTTCCCTGCATATCCCCCACATTGCAATGTCTACCCACGGCTCCTCTATCCTTGGGTGTCCTGCACTCTAACATTCTTTCTTCTGGACACTTCTGCCCCACCCTCTACCTCATCCCCTTTTCTCCCACAGGGATGGTTGGTAACAGGCAGTTAGGATAAATTCCTTTAAACTAAAATGGGATCAATGGAATCACCCTCTCCCTTCCTTTAAAAATTTGACTTTTAAAGTTTTAAAACTCAAAGTTTAAACATTATAGAGCAGATTTTTAAAGAAGGGAACATATAGCAGTCTTCAGAAAGAGCTTAAGACAACTACAGAAATGTTTTCTCCTTTCTCCAACAGCTCCTCGAACCCCTCTTCGGGTCCAAACCTCCATCGCTACATCTACAAGTCCTTGGGGGTGCAGACTGCACCCCACTGGGTCACCTGGACCCGGGTCTCTGTTTAACAAGGTTCAAGGTGAGGACGGCTCCACCGGACCACTCAGGTCTCTTGCGGAAGCCAGGGTGGGACTGAAGGAACTATAGTCCGCCCCCAGCACAAACGGCCTTTTACTAAACATTAACGTAACTGTTGACTTTGCTTAGTTGAGATGGTAGATTGCCCCCAAGCACGGAGTAACCTTTTGGGATGGAAGACTTCCTCCAGCCTTTACCTAAAGGTCATCCCTTAGAGAGTCATTTCCTCCTCATGTCCCCTCAGAACCCCTCCCAAGGGAGTCCCCCTGTCCTGGATGGGGACACTCACTCAAGAAGAAGTACTTGTGCTGGTGGTTGTATGGCATGTACTTTTTCTTCTGCTTCCCAAGCTGTGAAGAAAAGCAAACGCAAATCAGCACCCACACACCGGTCACCCATTGCCCTCCGCCTTGGACCCTGGCTGTTCTCTGCTCAGGAGGTCAGGCCTACTCCAGTGGCTGCCAGCTTCTGATGGCACTGGAAGGCTCCAGCAGGCCCAGCCTTGCCGCCAGCCCCTGGCACATGAAGCCCTGGGCGTGGATCTGCTGCATGTGCCAGCCACCCCATGGCGTGCAGTCGGTCGAACACAACACTGTCAAGTGCTCAGGACTCCTCACATCTATCCAAAGACGCCTTCGTCAATAAGGTTCCCTGGCCCCTCCACCTTCTCCCCTTCCTTCCTCCCATCTGGTGCTTTTCTGACCCCAAAGTCTCCATGGAAAACCATTTTTACTCCTGCACACATCAGTATTCCCTCCACATCCGCCCCTGATAATCCCCATCAACATATTTTTGGTCTCTTGACTTCAACATGAGCTTTATAAAACCCCTTGGAAGGTAAGCAAAGTTTGGCAGTTTGAAGACGGCGAGGTTTTCCCCAGCAGGTGGAGGTTATTTTGTAAGCCCAGCTGATGAACAGCAGGGCCGCCGGGCCGACCGCCAGCATGCAGCCCCAGCACGGGCACACGGACACACGGACACACGGACACGCGACAGCAGAGCTCTGTGGGCTGCCTGGATGGCTGCTGCCGCTCCCCTTGCCCTGCTTAGTTCTGGCAACCAGACAACCTCGGGGCAAAGAGGAGCTCCACCCAGAGCAAAATGCCTGCTCCTCCTCCTGTCGTATGTCCACCCACTGCTTTGACAGGGCATTCATTAAGAGTTTATTCTGTGCAAGGCACTTCTGCTAAGTGAAGCATTCTTTCTCTATGAACTGAGTTAGGCAACATTTATTGAGCACTTACTATGTGCCAGGCACTATTCTAGGTGATGAGGATTCAGAGGTGAACAGTACAAAGTCCCTACACGTGGAATTTGTAAGCTGGTGATAAATCTGTAAACATGACCCTGGCTGGTGTGGCTCAGTGTATTGAGTGCTGGCCTGTGAGCCGAAGGGTCACCGGTTCAATTCCCGGTCAGGGCACATTGCCTGGGTTGCGGGCCAGGTCCCTGGTTGGGGGCCTGTGGGAGGCAACTGATGTGTCTCTCACACAGTGCTGTTTCTCTCCCTCTCTCCCTCCCTTGCCCTCTCCCTAAAAGTAAATAAATAAAATCTTTAAAAAAAATCTGTAAACAGGGCTCAAGGTAGTTTTTAGTTTTAGATTAAAAACAAGAAAATATGCCCTGGCTGGTGTGGCTCAGTAGATTGAGCATAGGCCTGTGAACCAAAGGGTCGCCAGTTTGATTCCCAGTCAGGGCACATGCCTGGGTTGAGGGCCAGGTCCCCGATATGTGTTGTGGCACGCGAGAGGCAATCACACATTGATGTTTCTCTCCCTCTCTTTCTCCCTCCTTTCCCCCTCTCTCTAAAAATAAGCAAATAAAATCTTTAAAAAAAAAATAACCCGTCCTACCCTCAAAGCAGTCATCTGAGCCCGGAGGGGCTGGGGCTGGTTCACTATCCCTACTGTTGACCCCACTGTTGACTACAGGACATAAGTCCCTGTGTAGGAGGAAAATTAGGACATTACAGAGAGGTGGGACACAGCTTCAATCTAGGGGGCTCCTGGTTCCAGGACAGCCGGTGCTGCCAAAGCCTTTCCACAGAGTTCTTCTCATGGCCAGAGGGGAGAAGAAAGCCAGGCCACCTTGAACTCAGGCCTGGAACTGAGCCGTGTTTAACGTGTTTAACGGCAGTTTAATTCTTGGCAGGCTTAACTGTCATAAAGCGGTGAAAGGGGCCCTGGCAGAACTCTGACGCAGCCTAGAGCCTCGGGACAAAGGGTTTTACATTAACTTTTCAGACGACTCTGCCGGCCACTCAAAGCCCTCTGTTGTGTCGCGCTCACTGAAAGCTCCCCAGATCTCCAACCTCAGGCATTCTTCCTGCGGCAGCTGCGTTGCAACCCCAGATCACAACTCAAACCCGACGCTGACCCCCCTGGAAAGGAGACTGGGACCAGTGGGTGGGAAGAATTATGTGGTGAATGAGTGTTGTAAGCACCGGTGTCAACAAGGGTAAGAGAGTCAAGCCCTTGATGGGAAGACGGTGACACAGCAGGATATCAGAGTGTAAGAGAGCGGAAGACAGAGTGTGGGGCAGCGGGATGGCTGCCTGGGGTAGGAGTGTCACAAAAACAGCCGAGGAGGGCCATCCATCACCTTCAGGGATGGGCAGGTGTTTGCACAGTGACCTCCCAGCTACGCTTTGTTTTGGATCCACAGCAGCACACGATACCTCTGTACAATAACTCTTTCCCTGATTCGAACTCACCGGGGAGGACGGGCGATTCTGTCCCCAGCCCATTCATGACCTGTTGCCCCCCACAACTTCCAAACAGCTGGGCAGCCATCCCCCAGTGTCACCCCACAGCACTGCGAGCATTTCCTGCACAGCCCTCTGTGCTGGCGTGTTTGCATCCTCCACGACCTTTGCACTGATACCTCTGCTCACCTCCACAGAGAGGATCTTCCCCAGGGCAAAGAAGAAGGGGTGCATGTTGATGTCTGGGTCTTTGCGGAAGCAGTTGGGCTTGGCATGGTGCTGGAAGTGCATGTGGTTCCACCAACTGGCAGGGGCCCCCTACAGAAATGTCAAGACACGAGCATGAAAGTCTAGTGCCCCGCTTCTCCCCAAGTCGTCCTTCATTAGCCTTCCCCATCCCACTGACCTTCAGGTGGCCAATCACGAAATGATGCAGCAGGTGGTTCCACGTAGAGGTGCTAAAGACAGACAGGTGCCCGAAGTCATGCTGCAGCCAGCCGGCCTGGGCCTGGGTGAGAGAGGTTAGAGCTGAGAGCAGCCCACCAGCTCGTATGGGAGTTGGGTTAAAGCGCTTTCCCTTCCCCGTCCATTAGTTGCCCTGGCTCTGGAGATCTGTGACTGACGATGGCCTGAACATCCAAACGACAGAGAAGGACAGAAAGTGACAAACTCAGAGGCTTGGCAAATGGATTCAGACAGCCAAGTATTAGAGCCCAAGCATCATTAGCATGTCGGGCAGTCTTGTGGCGGGGAGGAAGCCAAGCTTTGCTGATAAACCAGAATCTCGGCTCTTGGCATGCTTGGGCGATGACAGAACCTGAACAGGACGCAGGGAACCCTAGGAGAAGCAGCTGGAGGGGCAGTGAGAGAGATGAAGGCGCGCCAGCGGCGAACGAGCAGACGAAAGCCACGGACAGCGGAACGTGCGTTCTCTTTCTGCACCGACTCCCCCGCAGGCCCTCGGCTCTGCCCGTCCGAGAGGGCACCTTGGCCTCCTGAGGGGGACAGAGAGCTTTCCCTAGGAATGCCGAGCACAGCCGTGCTCGTGACCGGCCAAGGGCTCTCACCTGAACTGTGCTGAGCAGCACCGCACACAGGAGGAAGGGCACGAAGGACGTCCCAAAGACCCAAAGAGTGAGCCAGGCGGCCACGTCCAGCAGCAGGATGTGCAGCAGGTACAGCAGGAAGAACCCGTGGTTGGCCTTCATGAGCCCCATCCTTTCCACTGTGGCCCGCAGCTCCCGGAACTCATCGGTCAGCTCTTTCTGAGAACGAGGAGAGGGAGAGGCTGTCGTTCCGTCCCAGCTGCAGCACAGCACGGCTGGTGACGAGGGCGTGAGGACGTCCACGGAGGGAGCAGTGGGAAGTCCACTGCGAGGTGGAAATACCACGAGACTGAGGATGACAGGAGGAGGTGCTAGGGGATCACGCCTAAGAGCACGTGGACTTTGGAAGTTACACTTGACTCAAGTCCCTGCTCTGCCGTTCACCAACAGTTACGATCCTCAGCCACGTGGCTTCGCTCCTCTGAGCCTCAGTATTCTCATCTGTATGTGTTTGAGGGTTAATGAGGTTATGCTGGGCACCGAATAAGTGCTCAAGATAGGTCTCATGTTTGATGACGATGGTAATCGTGGTGGCCTTGTGAGGACCATGGGTTCCAAAGCCCTGCTCCCTTGGGCCTGTGACCCAGTGACTGTGCAGAAGGATCAGGGACCTCAAGACTCCCAAGAAGTACTGACTGTAGTCACACATGATCCCGTCTAGGCCTCCCCTCTATGCTCTGCCCCTCAGCAACTATAGGGTCTCCAAACAGCAAACAGGGTCTCACATTCTTGGTGGGCTCAAAGCTGGGCTGCTCCGGAGACAGTTCTCCAATCAGGAGAGAGTTCATGTACTTCCTCACAAGGCCCTTGTTGATGTGGAATGCCACGAAGGGATCCTGCAAGGATGGGGAGAGGGCAAAATAGTGAGGAAACCGACCCAGACCCGCTGGGTTCTTGGAGGGCTCCCACCAAAGGTCATCTTCCTCCTGACCTGGCGAGGAGGCTGCACCAAAGCTCAAATGGACACCACCTGCCTCCAGCCAGTGGCCCTTTGAGGGTGCTCATACCTTTTCTAGGGGCCCGCAGTTCAGGACCACCCACCATCTGCAGTCTAGTAAGAAGGGAACCACACCAGCCAATAGGAAGCACAGGCAGGGGGGCCACAGAAAGGCCTTTCCTAGCCTTTTCCCCTGGGGGGGTTCTAGGGACAGCTTTTACACAGGAATGTAGGTATTACTGTGAGAAACAGAAGGGATGGATGGGGCTCTGAGACTTCTCTTGTCTTTTTCTGTGGGACTTAAGCCCCTCTCTGTGCCAGCGTTCTCAATAATACGTGATGAGACTCCCCATATCAGAACCGGGGAACTTTCTCCTTCTCTTAGGGCAATGTTCTGGGTGGGCTTTCCATATTTCCCCTGGCACTTTGACCACACCCTGCCACAGGGCTGCTAATTTTGGTTATTCGAGGTGGGGTCCTAGGTGATAAGATCCACATCCTTAGGTTAGGAGGCCCCAGGTCCTGTAGGGAATCCACAGGAGAGGCGGGAACCGGGGCGGAGCCGGCGTCTGGTGGCGCCACACAGCCGGACCAATCGCGGTCCCAGCCCCAGGACGGCCCTCGCCCCAAATCCACTGTGGAAAGCCCTGGCTTTAATGCCTGTTTCTCTGGCGCATGCGCAGGCCCACGCCTTGGCCTCTGGCCAGGGTCTGAGCTCCCCCAGTGGTCACCCCGGGTGACAAGCTCAGTCTCTGGCCTCGTCCCCCAGGTCCGCCGTGTAAGAGGGAAGGGCCCTCACTTTGAAGCACCTGTGCTCCGCATAACGGGAACCTTGATGGGCCCAGGCGCGCTCCGGGATGGCAAGGGCGGGGGGTGGGACCAGAAGAAGAGGTCAAGCCGCTGGGCGCGGGGTGGGAGAAGGATGTAGGGAAAGGGGACTGGGCCAAGCGAACACTCCAACCTTTGGGTCCCAGGGGGGATCCCCAGCTCTCCAACCCAGCAGGTAGGCGCCAGGTGTCTTAGCTCAGAGAGCCAGATGGTCTAGAAAGGGAAGCAGGAAGTCCGGGGCTGGGGCGCGCGCTGATTCCTTGGGGCAGCACCAGAGAAAAGGGTTAGGACCCCGCGCCGGGACTACCGCCCAGGAATGCAAAAAGGCTGTCTGCTGCAGCGAATAGCTGGAGACCCCGCTGGCCTGCGGTTGAGTGACCATCCTGCAGGATTCGAGGACCTTTCCGAGGTCCTCGCCAAGTGTATGTTAATGCAGCTCCCCCAACAACCTTCAGCACGCCACTCCCATTACCCCCAGTTTAAGAGCAGCCACTAGTCCTCTCTGGCCGGTGCGGCTCCTTCCCCACCCTCCCGCCTTCACCCTATGCAGGGATTCCCAAGACAGTGGGCACCAGGTGGCTTCCCACCTCATCCCTTATCCCAAGAGTGGTTCCCTCTCCTGCTCCCGCTCGCGAGTGTAGCCTAGAACGTTCAGTCCAGAAGCGGCTGCGCTCCCCTCCCAAGTACCCTCGACAACCCCTGCCTCCCTCGGCCGAGGCAGCAGTGCCCTGCCCGCGCCCTGCATCCTCGCTCTTCTACTTCCTAGCCCTGCTCAGGGCCAGCCCACGCCTGAAGACTGCAGACTCGCGGCCGCAGACAGAATGCACGCAGGGCCGCGCGGCCCTTTGTTTGTGTGTGTGCGTCGCCGACCTCCATTCCCCACTCCCCAGACTCGTTTTCACAGCTGCTCCGGCCAGGGTATCCCTGGCCACAGCACACCCAATCGCTGGGCAACAGGTATGCTCAGGCGCCTCCAACTTTCCCCCATTAGTTGGTATTTGGCCGCGGACGCCAAACTTCCTGTCTCGCGCAATGAGCCACGGGCCCGCCTCCTCCCCTGTCCCAGTCTGGCAGGGCTCACCGTAGCATCCTGCCCAGCGTAATGGCTGATAACCCGGGAGCCTCCGGGGTGCCGGCGGGTGAACTCGCTTATGTTATACACCTTCCTTTCGATCACCAGCCACCGCTCCTTTTCGCGTCCGGAGCGCTGCGCCACCTCGTCCCAGGTGAAGTAGCGCAGGGTCTGCCCCTGGGCTGGAGTTTCGGGGGCCATCCGGGCCTGGCGATGTGATGCGCCGGCTGGGTAGGAGCGACCAGGCGCAGGATCGTGGCGGGCGGATAGCGCGCGCCGGCCTTGCGTGCCGGCCTTGCGTGCTTGGAGAGGCGGCCTGCTGGCGCGCGCCAGGAGTCAGCTGCCGGCGCGCGCGGTTTTCCGCACCGCGGCCGGTTCTCCGTGCCCCTCAGCGCACGCTCCTATTGGTCCAGACACTATGCGCGGGGAGCCCCCGCCTTGCTGTAAGGGCGGGCGGTAGCAGGCCAGTGGCTGGCGCGGGCGCGCGCCCCCTCGTGGGTTCAATATTGGGGTCGACGCTGGATCCCACTTCCCGACTCGCTGCTTTTCACTCCCAGGCGGCGCGGGCGGGATAACGGTTCGGGTAGACTCGCGTAGGTGCTGGGCCAGCTTGCTGGGTTGGCGGCCCGAGTGCGAGGGCGGCCCTGGAGCTCTAGGGCAGGAGTCGGCTCTGCGGAGGGCGGGGTGGCGAGGGAGGTTGTCAGTCTGGTAGAGTTAGGGAGCCTGGTTAGGGGGATGGAGAGGAGCTGTCTACGGGCCGAGGTTGTCCCAGCGAGAGTCTGTCCCGGTGGCAGAGACTCTTTCAGGGCATCATCTTTATATGATCACACTCGCCAGTGTCCAGACGCTGACCCTCTCCAGTGTGCGCGCGTGCCCCTGATATACTCTTACCTCCTCCGCACACTGTTCCACTTGTGCGGCCCGAAGTAACTCTGAGAACCCTTGGCAATTATCTTGTGAACAGCATGATGATAGTTGACTGGGTGGTGGTTGGGGAGTGTTAATGCTTCACTATGCTCAATATAACCTTAAAGATGCCCCTCAATTTTTGGAACCCTGTTTGCCTTTTTTGCTGGTTTTATTTTTGTTCTGTTTTTAAATTAACAGAGATCCTTAAATAAAAGGAAGTGGCGGAGACTTCCAGAAAGCTCTGTGTGAAGAGCCTGGGTCTTCAAGCTGAGACATCTGCTCCGTCCTGGGGCACCTGGCTGTATGAGGCCTTTTAAATGGGGAGACTTGGGGCTCAGAGTTCTGGGCTTTAGCAAACAGTAGGAAGGAGGCTGAGGGCACCAGTCAAGGAGCCGTTGCAGTATGAAGAGACCCCGAGTTTATGTGCCACGTTTTCTTTTATTTATTCAACAGATATTTTTTGTAGCACTTGCTAGTGCAGGCAACTATTTTTAGTGTTTTGCAAACATTAACTCATTTAATACTCCTAGCAACCCTATGAGGTAGGAACTATTGTTAACCTCGCTTACAGATGGTGCCACTGAGCCACTGGGAGGGTACTTTGTCACACAGCTAGTAGGTGGCAGGCCGATCGGCACCAGCCTGAGCTCTGCACTCCTAGACTCTGCTGCGTCTCCTCTGATGACACTAGTGTGGGGACACTCGGGTGGGACTCTGCAGATGAGGGAAAGGATGCAGAGTTGTGTCCCCCGCTCTGAGCTACGTCTGGGTGACAGAACAGACCGAGGGAAATTTGGCCGGCCTTCTGGTAGAAAATAACCTCAATGCCGTCAACCCAAATCCCTCGTTTTACAGACATGAAACTCGAGGTCCAGAATGGGGAAGGCACTTCCCCACACGAGGAGGCACGGGTGGCCTGGCTTCCAGTTAAGATGCCAGGCCGCTGTGCCTTGCTCAGGAAAGATGATTCATGCACAGCTGCTCCTCTGTGCAGCCAACTTTCCTTTAAAAAACAAACAAACTAACTAACAAAACCTTGCCCAGTACCTCAGCAGTGTGTAACGAACTATAAAATTATGTGTACGCTTTAGTCAAGTAATTTTACTACTGGGAACGTGGAGGGCGGGAGACTGCAAAGATGTTTATAGCAAATTTAACAGCAAAAGCTGAAAGCAACTGTAAGTCCCGACAACAGAAAACCATTAGGCTCACCGGGAGAGAGCAGCGCGCTGAGGACTCACAGAGGGATTGAAAGTAACCGGGTGTGAACTCACTCGGTAGGTAGGAATTACTGTGCGGTGAACAAAGCAGAACCCAAAGTAGCATGGGCTCAGTGATCAGCTACTAACAGAAGAGTCTGCCATGATGGGCACCTTTCCTAGTTTAACATTCTTAAGCTTATTTTTCTGTGAGGTTGCTAATCTCATTAAAGAAAAAGAAAGTCCTTGCTTAAACCATTATTCCTGTAGTATTGTGGGAGAGAACCTCACTTCTAGTGGGAATGGAAAGGGACTAACCTTTCTGGAAAAACAGTTTGGCAACTTTATTTAGGACCTTCAAAATGTTCCCAATAATTTTATGTTTAGAGATATAGTCTGAGATCCTTTTGGAAAAATACAAACAAAATATTCATTGAAGCAATACTTATAATAACCCCCCAAATGGCAACAATCTGCCCATCTGTGGAATATTATGCAGACTTTAAAAGTAAGGTGATGAAGCGTTAATGGCTAAGGAGACAATCACTTTATGGAAAAAGACTAGATGGAAGACTAGCTCTCAGCCTTACCGCTGTCTTCTCAGTAACCTCTGCGCCACGAGAGCCTCGTGGAGGAAGAAGCGAATGCACAGGCTGAAGCGCAAAAGGAGGAAGATGAGGCAGAGGTCCGAGTGAACTGCCAGCTTGTGTAGCCATGGAGGCCACAGGAGCCGGAATGAGGGGAGCCAGAGGCCAGGGACACTGTACGAAGTGTTCCACTGCATGCCGGCCATCGAGAACTTGTCGATGGATGCAGAATATACATCGCCATCCGATCTCTGCGGCCACCTTTTGAGAGACCCACACTGCTCTTACAACAACAGTCCCTTTTGGTCCTTTGCCCTGGACCTGTGACATTCTGGACTGGTTCTGTTATCATTTGTGGCTGAATGTGCACAATAAATCATCTCTTCTTAGCTGAAAAATCAACAACAACGAAGACTGGATAGGATTAGTAATAGTGATTATTTCTGGATGGGTGCAGCAAAGTAATTTATACTTTCTATAGCACTTTCTGAATTTGATATAATGAGCATGTATCACCTTTACAGTCAGGAAAAAAAAGTTTATTTTTAGAGAAACATGGCCCTTGAAGGATTCTTTGATTAAACTCACCTGCCTGAGACCACGAAGTGTTTCATTCAGCATCTGTCGAATATCTGCTCTTCGTCAGATATTTCGAGAGGAGTTTCAGATGCAAAGTCCAACACCGTATGGGTCATGCTTAGCTTGAGGCCACTGAGAAAGACAAGTCGCAGGTTGCAGGGCAGTAGGGTAGAGGCAAATGACGTCTCTTTCCATTATGTGACGTTTAAGCGATTGTTCTGACATGAATTTCCGAGTGTTCCTGTGCCACTGTCATGTATACTGGCTACCTCCCTAACTCGACTGTAACCCGAGGCAGGGACTCTGGATTCTGTTCAGTCCTGCCTGATACATAGTCAGAGTAACCCAGTTTGAGGTCCTGTATAAAATCAATAAATTTGTTGAACTGATGGTTTCAACCTGAACAAAATACAGGTGAGCAAGCATATAGGTCACTAAGCAAATGCCCCTATCCTCCTACACAATGGTTATGCAAATTGTACACAAACCCTTTCCTGGCCTGCGTGGAGGGGACTAATGAGAAATCAGCTTAAGACCTTAATGCCAGTTCCAGTCAAATCATATTTAAGTCACATATTTGCTAAAGACCATTGGGATAGCCTGGGATCTGAGTCCACATTTGGATCTGTTTTGACCATGGACAGAATGGTCACAGGACGGGAGCCTTTACAAAGTCAACAGGTACAGGAGGAAGACCGGACCTATGGGCAGACGCTGTGCTCAGCCTTCCCTCCACGGGCAGCCCCTGAGGCCACTAAAGATCAAAGCCATTTGCCTAGTGTCTGTGTTTCTGTGAAACCAGGTACTTCCTGGCAGGGGTCCCCAACCCCCAGGCCTGGATGGGTAACCATCCATGGCCTGTTAGGAACTGGGCCCAGAGAGAAGCCTCCTGTCTCCCTGCCACCACCCCCTGCTTCCCTGCCTCCCCACACCGGGTCCACAATACAGCAAGATGTGAGCAGCAGCCCTGGCAGGTGTAGCTTAGTGGACTGAGCACAGGCCTGCGAGCCAAAGCATCGCCGGTTTGATTCCCAGTCAGGGCACATGCCTGGCTTGCAGGCCATATTCCCAGTATGAGGTGTGCTAGAGGCAACCATACATTGACGTTTCACTCCCTCTCTTTCTCCCTTCCCCATCTCTCTAAAAATAAATAAATAAAATCTTAAAAAAAAAAAAAGATGTGAGCAGCAGCGAGCAAGTGAATGACGCCCCCTCCCCCACTTCCCCAGCCTGAGTCAGTGGAAAAACCAGTCCCTGCTGCCAAAATGTTTGGGACCCGCTGCTTTATGGGGACGAGGTGAGCCCCATGCTTGGCGCACAGGAGGCACTAATACAGGTAACTGACTCAGTCTTCATTTTAAGAAAAATCATCTATAATCATTCTCTAGGTTAATGTCAATTAATATATTTTTACAAAATAATTTATAACAAAACATGCTTAAATGAAAGAAAGGATCCCAAGATCACACTTGTACTAGAGGCAAAGGAAGAATTAGAAACTTTTTTTTCATTTTACCATATTCTAATAACACAGCAGGTAGGGGGTGAGGAGCGGGTAGGGGATGAACCCCCGTGATTTCCTTGACAGGGCCCTGCTGTTGTGCAGACTGTGGACGGATGTGGGGAGCCCTCTGCCAGGTGACTCGGATCCAAGCACCTGGAGCCACTTCTCACAGCAAGTAGGAGGTCTGGGGCTGGCATTCACTGCCAGGCCTCATTCCTCATTGGAACCTTTAGTTCTTCTCCGCAGGAGCTGCCAAACAGTGGGTTCAATAAATGGGTTTGACTTAAGGCCACTCACTCCATTGCAAGAAGAGGGGGCGGTGTCATTTTGCTGTTGTGGCTTCTCTGGAGCATCTCCTTCCTCCCAGGCCACTACGCCTGCCTCTATAAAATGAGGGGAGGTGGGCCTGGACAGGGGGCCCCCGACCTTCAGGGTTCCCCAGCACCCATGGCAGCTCTTTGCTGGTCTTTTCATGCAGCTTCTCAGTACAAAGGGTCTCTGTTGAAAACAAAACAAAAAGACTCAGCCTCGAGTACTTATAAGAGGGATGAGATTGTTTACTTCACCTCGCAAGTCATCATATAAATACACCCTAATATCTCTTTTCCTATTGTTGGACATTTGTTTAGAAGTTTTTGTTTGTATAATATCATCGTGATGAACTTTTTCTTTTGGCCCAGAATCAAAATTTGATTGAAAAACTGATACTGAAATAGGAGATCATTGTTGTATACTTACAAAATCCAATGTAATTGCATTATCTTGGTAAATTAATAAGAATTGCTGAAGTGATAGGGCTTTCTGCGATGTGACACAAATTCCGGGAGTCTCGTGGATCAGCAGAGCTGCTTTCTGCTACGCGCACGCCCTTCGGGGGGCCTAGCCTTCCCTCCCGTCGGCTGGCACCACACTTGAACAACCCACACAAAGACCAGCTGTCTGCACACCGCTAAAACCTGTGACCTTGTAGCAACCCGGACACTTCACAGCCATAAAAGAAGAATTTGACTTTGAACTAGCCATTTCTTTTTATGTTTTTTCTTTTCTTCTTCCAAGGAGGGATACAGTAAATCTCTTGCCAAAGGCATGTCGATCCATTTGCAAGCCTAGCCCCTCAAGATCTCCGAGGCAGCACCCCTGGCAAGCCCCATGCGATCGGCAGTGAGGAACTCTGAAAAAACCACAGATACTAGTTTGTAGTTGGACATCTTCTAAGGCTAAGTTCTATGTACATAACTAGCAGATCAAATGATAAGAACATTTTAGGTTCTTGTTATGTGTTGCCCAATTGCTTGTCGGCAAAGTTTATTTATTGAGCAATAACTGTGTGTTCTTCAGTTTTACTGCGGCTGCTGTTGCCAGCTTGGGAAAAGAATGTCTGAGCCGCGCCCTGGCCGGCAGCCTGCCCGCCAACACTGTGAGCTCTAAACACACAGTTAACCCCCCTGGGTCTCTCCCGGGGGTCTCCCAATGCCCCTGAGTTCTATCCAAATTATTTCATCATCAAACTGCAGTTGATCTCTATTCTAATGCGTTTCATAGTCGGGGAAGGATCCAACGAAGGGAGCAGATCTTAAACGTTCTCATCACACACACACACACAAAGGTAACTGAGATGATGGATGTGTTAACTAACCGCACACACATACACACACCAAAATTCAATTGGGTAAATATGTAGGAGTACACACACACACACACATAACTATATCTCAAAAAACATATATCAAGTCATCACATTGTACACCTTAAACATATACAATGATATTTATCAAACATGTCAACAAGGCTGGAAAAAATAAGAAAATTAATAACTTGATTAAAAAATGGGCAAAAGACTTCAAGAAACACTTCCCCAAAGAAGATATACAGATGGCAATAAGCATATGAAAAAGGTGCTCAACGTGGTGTGTTAGAGAACTGCCTGTTAAAACGGTGATGAGCTATCACCGCGTACCTATTAGGATGGCTGAAATCCGAAACACCGATTATGCTGAGCACTGGCAGGGATGCGGAGCAGCGGGAATTCCTGTCCATGGCTGGAGGGAATGCAAAATGGTTCCGCCACTTGACGAGACATTTTGGCAGCTCCTTACAAAGCGAAACGTAGTCTTAGCATGCAAGCCAGCGACTGAACTACGTATTTACCCAACTGAGTAGACAGCAGGTCCACACAAAAACCTGCACTAGTCTTCACACCGTTCAGACCAATGTTTGGCTTTCTCATAAGCACCGAAAGGTTGAAGCAACCAAGACGGTCTTCACAGGTGAGTGGGCAACAGGGTACAACCAGACCTCAGACGGTTTTTTCAGTGCTGAAAAGCAACGAGCTATCAAACCACAAGAGCACTTGCGGGGAGCTTAAAGGCGTACTGCAAAGTGAAAGAAGCCATTCGGGCCGCTGTAGCAGAGCACCGTAGACTGGGTGGCTTATAAAACAACCAAAACGTATTCCTCACAGTTCTGGAGGCTGGGATGTCCGCGTCAAGGCCCTGGCCGAGTGGGTGTCTGATGGGAGGGCCCACTTCCCTCACGGCTCTTTTCCCCTTAACCTCCCGTGTGGGAAGGGTCGAGGGACCTCTGTCGGGTCTCTTTCACAAGGACACTAATCCCGTTGATGAGGGCTCCACCCTCACGACTTCTTCACCCCCGGAGCCCATTTCTAAACACCACTGTCTTGGGCATTAGGTATCAACATGAATTTGCGGGGGAGAGAGATGCAAATATTTAGTACCTAGTATTCTGTATGATTCCACTTATACGACATTCTGGAAAAGGCAAAGCTGTAAAAAGACAGTGAAAAAATCAGTGGTTGTTGGGGCTTAGTAGGGAGGGAGGGATGAAGAGGCATAGCACAGGGCATTTTTAGGGCAGTGAAGCTACTCTGTATGAACCTGTAATGGTAGATGCATGTTGTTGTATGTTTGTCAAAACCCATGGAGTGGACCCCAGTTACACTATAGACTTCGGGTAGTGTTGATGTGTCAGTATAGGTTCGTCAGTTACAACAAATGGACCACTGGTGGGGGGATATTGATGCTGGGGGAGGCTGTGCGTGCGTAGGGACTTTCTGCTCAATTTTGCTCAATGGAAGAGACCTTAAAAATCAAAATCCATCTGTTCTGTGAAGTGTAATCCCACCTGGAAATGCTACAGGATCTCTGTCATGCCCACTTTCCAACTCTAGGACTTTGAGCAAGTCATGGGACTTGACAGGTTTTCTAAGAGAAAAATGAAGAGTTATGTTAGATCAGTGGTCCTTGTCCTTTTGAGTTTTTCAGAAAGAAGTAAATTAAAAGTGAAAATCAGTATAGGGTTGTCAACTTTTCATTTTGCCAAATAAAAATATTTTTAAAGCTCCACTATCTATTGTTACTGTTTCATTATATTTAAAAAAAAAACATTTAGCCCTGGCTGGTGTGGCTCAGTGGATTGAGTGCTGGCCTGCGAACCAAAGCGTCACTGGTTTGATTCCCAGTCAGGACACATGCCTGGGTTGTGGGCCAGGTCCCCAGTGGGGGGTGCCCTAGAGGCAACCACACATTGATGTTCCACTCCCCCCTTTTCTCCCTTCCTTCCCCTCTCTCTAAAAATAAATAAATAAAATCTTAAAAAGAAAAACATTTAGTACAAAAAAATTAGGCCATAGTATTGATATTTATTTTATTATTTTAAAAAAATTGAGAGAGAGAGAAACATCGATTTATTGTTCCACTTATTTATGCATTCATTGGTTGATTCTTGAATGTGCCCTGACTGGGAATCGAACCTGCAATCTTGGCATATTGGGACTGTGCTCTAACCAACTGAGCTACCAGGCCAGAGCTAAAATTAGGCCATAATTTTACAATAAAAGGCTTTTATTTTTTCAACTGAATACCCTTAGTTTTATGAAAAACTCTACATTTTTCTTTATTTTTCTACTTTTTCCATTAACTGCTGAAAACCCTATCATATCTGGTAACAGTTTGTGGATCAGCACTTGTGCTGGCTAAATAACATTTTCCAACCCTAATGTTCTGAGACTTTCTGCATAAGTAGTGTTTGTGCTGCGGAAAGCTCTACAGTGGATATCCTCAGTGCTGGTCCTGAGCGGAACGGTGAAGAAGTGTCAGCGCAGACACCTGCGCCATGTGTGCTAGGAGTATTGTCACTAACACTAGAAGCAGCCCTATGGGATGAGTGTTATAGGTGACCAGCTGCTGAAAACCGCTGAGCTTACAGCCTACAGCGTGTGGTATTGGAATGTAATGCCTTCTCCTGAGCCGTAAACCCAAATGTGCATGTGTGTGTGTGTGCGTGTGCGTGCGTGCCCGTGCACAGAAGACTTCTGACAGGCCCTCCTCGGATCAAGTTTCCAGGCCCACTGAATCAGCTATGGCCTGAAGGTGGATTTCAGGTAATCCCCCTGCCTGGCGAGTGGGGGAAGGAGCCAGAGGAAGAGAGTGCTGGGTGGAAAACCAGAACCTGCGGACAGAAACTGCCTGGGCTTTGGAGTCCAGACGGGTCTGGGCCTGCGTCCTGGCGTTGCCTTCACGCCCACTTCAGTGTGACTCTGGGCGTTCTATCTGCTGAGACTGGTCTGCAAAGAGAGAGAAACTGGGAGGGAGAAACCTGGCAGCCTTTGAGCCCCTAGACCCACTTCTCCCCGAGGCCCCTGACACCCACCTTCCCGTGGTTAGGTCCTTACACTTTTTCTGGAATTTGGTGAGGCAGCAAATCCCTCCTTTCTTCCAGGCCAGTGTAGGTTTTTGTCACATTCAGCCAGAACAGCTGAGACCCCAGCACCGTCACCCTTTCCTCCGGGAAGGAGCCAGCTCTGTGTTCCAGTGGAGAGCAGGAGGACTTCAGAGGGAGATTCTCAACCAGATGTGGACAAAAGAGCTCTTCACAGCATCAGAGCTTTAGAAACTGTCAGAAGCACTTCTATTAAGCCACTGCAGAGGGGACAAGAGACTGAGCTGTTGTCCCAGACACCGGACAGGACAGTTGGGCTGTTATTGTGCCAGAGGACACGGCGCTTCAGTCTACTTGAGGAAGGACAACAAGCAACAAACCCTGTATGTTTATTTTCAGTTCAGTCACTTTTGAAGTAATAACAAAAAGTACAATTTATGAACGGAGACTCTTCTCTGCCAGTCGTGGTTTCTAATTTTAACATTTTACAATTGCATTCACTTTTCAAGAGCATGCTACGGGCCTTCACGTGGTTCAAAATGTAAAAGGTCAGAAGGAATTCTTCCTCTCATCCGTGCCAACGACCCAGGTCCCCCAACCCCTAGGCAGCGTGCAGAGAAGTCTTCCCAGCGACACTCTCTGCTTGTTTACACTGGCTTTTGCTGCTTGACAGGTCACTCCAAGATTTAGTGGCTTATAACAACAAGCATTTGTATTTGCTCAAGATTCTAGGGGCTACATGGGCAGTCTTTGTCCAAGCTTGTTCAGTGGGCTGGACGGTCTAGAATAGCCTTAGTCACAAGTCTGGAAATTTACAGGCTCTTTGGACTCGGGAGTCTTCAAGTATCTGGAATCTGGCTCCGTGTCAGCTGGTGTGACAGCCACACACCTTCCGCTGCATGCGGGCTAGGCCAGCCTCACTCGTGGGACAACAAGACTGCCCAGAAGGGCGAGAGGGGATGCTCCAGTACGCACACTTTTCAAGTTTCCTTCTTCATCACGCTTGCTAACAAACCTTTGGCCAAAGCAAATTCAATCAACGCAAACGGCCAAGTCCAGATCCAAGGAGTCTGGAGAAATAGACTGCACGTGCTGATGGAAAGAGCTGTGAAGTCGCATCGCAGAAGGGCGTGCATGCAAGGACGAGGCCTCGCGGTGTTTTCTGCAGTTCAGCACAGTGCGTGTTTGTGAGTAGGAGTGTACAGATCTGTGTGTGTGTACTTTTTCCTATTTTTACATAAATGGCAGTGTCATTTTTGTGGCTTCTTGTAAATATTTAAAACCTATTTTACAAACCTTGACATCCATCAGGACATAAAAGTTCATGTGTTTAGATGGTAAAGACAGATTGCAATCAAATAGTTTGACAAGAGAGCTGCTATCTCTGCATGTCAAAGAGTTGGAAGATCAAGTGGAGGGATGTGCGGTGACAGAAGAGAACAGAACTGGCTGTCGTTTTAGCTGGTGCTTTCGCCCAAGGTGAACCATCCGCTAATCCGGGTCTTGGTGTCGTTCTCTCAGGTTGGAATGTCAGCTCACAGAAGCACCCACACAACATCCAAATAATCAAAGTACTTTTGGACCAAGGATTTCCTTCCTAGTCTCCATTTAAATAGCTGATTCCCTTCCTGAAAGAAGACTCATTTTTCAGTCATCTCTTATCCAAGAGGAGCCTTGTACTGTCCTGCTTTGGGTCTCGAATGTCCTTCCCACCTAGTTTTCTGGAAGGCCTTCCCACCTAGTTTTAATGAGTCCCCCACTTGGACTCCTGGCATTCCCCTTCCCCTTTCCGGCTTTATTCTTTTCTGTAGGCACAGTGGCCGCCTGGCATACTATATATTTATCTGTTTGTTTATTTGTTTATCACCCCCCCCATGTGTAGTTCTGGGAGAAGGCCTTTACTAAACATTGATTGTGTAAGTGAAAGTAGTGACTGTTTCCACACACTACCTTTCTAAGCCCCGATTACCGCATCTTTAAAACGGAAGTTTTTAATGTCTCCTTCATTGGATTCCCACGCTGAGTCAGTGAGTTGTGTAAGCACAACACCTTGTGTAATGTTCTCTCAATCGGATGTGCTCACAGCCTTCACTTACACTGGGGCACAAATGCTCATAAATCAAGGAGCACCTCTCTTGGGACACTTGAACTTTGGTGTGGATCAAAACCTTGTAAAAAGTGGAAAGTTGGCTTTTTCTAAGCTTACTCTAGACCTCCCTTGCAGTATAGCAACTGGAACACATAAATTTGTCTTCCTTGTCTCCTGATCTCGATTAAAATTAGAAAAAGAAACAGAAAACTAAACTCATAGCACTGAAGACAAGAGGATGAGCCATCAGAAGATGAGGGAACCCTGGATGGTTTAGCTCAGTGGATTGAGCTCTGGCTTGTGAACCAAAAGATCACGGTTCGATTCCCAGTTTCGATTCCCAGTCAGGGCACATGCCTGGGTTGCAGGCCAGTTCCCAGCAGGAGACCCACAAGAGGCAACCATACATTGATATTTCTCTCCCTCTCTCCTTCCCTTCCCCTCTAAAGGCAAATAAATAAAATCTTTAAAAAAAAAGAAGAAAACAGATGAGAGGTTTCAATGAATTTCCAGAAGATGTAAAGTAGATAAAAAATGTCATGATGGAAGAAATGGAACGGAGGAGGCCACAGGCAAGAATCAGCCCTGGAGGATCCAGTCATCCCGCTGAGCAGAAACCCGGAGAGGAGGGTGCCTCTGACAGAGGGGGGGCGGGTGGGAAGACTGCGTCAGAGATGAGTGACAGTCCGTCTGTCAAACAACTGCACCCATGGGCTGCTCACACTCCCGTACCCTCCCCTTTGCCCCACGCCTGTGCCAGTAAGGAGCCCACCCTGGAGTCCTAGCCAACAATCCTGAAGGATTATTTTCCAAAGAAACTGAATGAACTGCAGCTAAAGTGTGTGCTGGCCCCCAGAGGAGCACCCTCTCCACTCCGCCATTCAAGGTTTCCCACAACCCAAAGGCTCCTCGTTCGTTTACTCTAAAGCAACACATGCAAACCAGTCACGAGAGAGGCATTGTGGGGAAAGAGAAGATGCCCACTGGCTGCTAGAATAATCGACCGTGCCCTCATTTGTGAATGTCGAATGTCAAGCAAGGATGAAGACCAACAGCATGGAAGAGAATAAACCACTCTTACACAGAGAACCCAAGTTGGCCATTCACTCAAACCTGGGCCAGACTTCTTAAGAAGGAAGACCTTCAACAAGGAAAGAGGAAGTAAAGAGAGGAAACATTTATCAAACATGAACATCTGCTCTCGAGGGGGCACAGAAATGCGTACGACCAACCCCTCACTTATACTCAGGGGAGGACTTCACAAAGAGGGTGTATCTGAGGGGTTCTTAGATGACTTGATGGTTAATTTCAAGTGCCAGCGTGGCTGTGCCGTGGTGCCCAGATACTTGGTCAAGCAGTATTCTGGATGGTTCTGTGAGGGTGTCGCTGGATGAATTAACCCTTAAATTAGCCGGCTTTGAGTAAAGCAGACTGCCCTCCCTAATGTGAGTGGGCCTCATCCATTCAGTTGAAGGCCTAAATAGAACAGACTGACTTCCTGGAGCAAGAGGGAATTCCAGCAGAAGATGGTCCTCAGATGTGAACTGTGGATCTCCCGCTTGCCCACACTGCAGACTATGGAGTTGCCAGCCTTCATCATCATGTGAGACCAGTCCTTAAAATAATCTCTCTCTCCTTCTCTCTCTCTCTTTGTCTCTCTCTCAGTACACACACGTGCACACACTTCCTATGCTGCTTCTCTGGAGAGCCCTGCCTAATACGGATGGGCACCCCTAGTCCTCTCCAAGGGCACTCATGGGAAGGAAGGGTGTCTGCCAGTAGATGTTAGACAAGCAATCGTGGGTGGAGTTGAGAGTCATTCTAAGCTGAGGAGGCAGAAAGCAAGCCAGGGAATTGTTTGTCACAACAGACATGGTTTGAAAGCCAGCTGATTGCAAGCACTGATGTCTCATCTCTGCCACTGTCCAGTGGTGGGGCTCGGGCACTAACTAGGCTGAGCACTGGGAATGTGGTGATGAGCCAGACTCTAAGGAAGAAGACATTAAAGCCTTAACTGATGGATCGCAAACGTGCCAAATGCTGCCAAGAAGAAGTGTCGGGGCTTAAGGGTGTGGAGAAGATCATGTCTGGTTGGGAGGTCAGGGAAGGTTTCTCTGAGGAAATGGTATTTAGCTAAGATCCAAAGGAGAAGTGGGAGTCAGAAGGGTAGGAGTGGGGAGAGCCTTCCAGGTAGAGGGAACAGCCCAGGCTCGGAAGTTTGCAGAGCCGAGAAATCCAGCACAGCTGAGGTGGGGGAAGGAGAGGGTGATGGAGTTGAAATTGGAGAGGTAAGCAGGTGAGGCGAGTAGAATCTGGTAGTTCAACATAAGGACAATGGACACTACTTTAAGGCACATGAAAAACTGTGGAATCATTTTCATTGGGAAAGTGGGCTGATTATTCTTCAGTTACTTTTTCTCTCCTCCCCCCTTCTCTCCTCCCCTTCTGCCACTCCAGTGACACATACGTGAGTGCTCAGTATTTCCAGAGGTCACCGATGCTCTGCTCATTCATTGTGTTTTTTTTTCCTCTCCATTCTTTATTTTTGGACCAGATTCTATTGCTACATCTTCAGATTCACTGATCTTTTCTTCCACAGTGTCTATTCGGCTGTTTGTCCCATCCCGTGTCGTTTTCATCTTAGATACTGTAGTTCTCATCTCTAGAAGTTCCGTCTGAGTCTTTTTGTTAGAGTGTTCTCTTCTCATCTTGTTTCTGTTTTCCCCTGGCTCCTTGAACATACGGGGCATATTTATGATAGCTTATTTATGTCTTTGACTTCTAATTCCATTATCTCTGTCAATACTGGGTCTGTTTCTATTCATCAGTTTTCCTTCAGAATATGGGCCATATTAGCTGCTTCTTTGCTTGCATGGTAATATCTGATGGGCTGTCAGACTCTGTCAAGTTTATACTGATGGATGAGAGATTGTGTTGTATTCATTTACTAGTGTTGGCTTTTGTTCCAGCATGCAGTTAGTCGCTTGGAATCAGCTTGATCCTTTCGAGACTTGCTTTTAAGCTTTGTTAGGGTGGGTCCACAGCAGCCTTTAATCTAGGGCTAATTCATTCCCACCGCTAAGGGGCTGCCCTGTGTGTTCTGAGGTCTTACAGCTCTGGTTGCTGGAACCATTCCCAGCCTTGTGTGTGCTCCAGTTTTTTGGGGTTTTTTTTTACTTACAGCTTTCTGGTGGTTCTTTCCCTGGACTCAAGTGGTTTCTTCTCATGCATGTTCTGGTCACTGCAGAGCCAAAGGCTGGAGGAGATTCTGCTGCAGTTCTCCCGGCAGCTCCTCCTGATGGGCACAGACTGTGACTCGGTCAAAACGAGTTCAGGATGGAAACGTTGGTAGTGGTTCCCCTTTCCTGCTCAGAGGCCTTGGCCTGGCTCCCTGGCATGTGGCTCTTGCTGTTCACGGTCCTCTGCTCACTTTCTCATTTCAGCAAGAAGGTGCAGGTTTCCAGGGATGAGACTGTGGCTTATGAAAAGATTTTAACTGGAATGGTATTGCTTAGGCCAGTGGTTTCAACCGGTGTGCAGCAAGAATTTTTAAAACATGCAATACCTGACTGTGCAGTCAGGGGCACAGGCCTCTTTCCCCTTAGACCGTCAGATTTAAAAACAACAACAGTCAACACAGCAATAGCCGTCCGAAGTGAATGAATGAAACTTATACCTATTTTTCTTGTTAGAATGACAAAAAGTTATTTTTGGGTGTGCCACAGAATTTTAGTAATTAGTGTATGTGTGCCATGACATGAAAGAGGTTGAAAATCTCTGGTTTGGGTGGAACACCGGAAAATGGCATTTGAAGTCATTGCTGCCTGAGTTCTGCCCTGGAATTGCTTCCCGAACTGAAACCCGTTAGCTGACTGCTGACGTGTGGTCTTTGCGGCCGTAGTAACACAAGGGCTTCTGCCCTCCTGCCCCATCCCGGCTACACTCCCTGGACTCCCGTCACGGGAGCACACAGGCACATTTTTTAAAACAAACCTTTCCAGAGGAATCATGTGTTTTCTTTTTTCTTTTTTTTTCCTGTAGCAAGGACAGGGCCAGTGAGGTCAGACCGGGCCACCCCCGACACTCTGGAGCACCAAGACTTAGAGCCCAAGATTTCAGGTGGATGTGAGAGAAACTTCTAGAGACAGCCAATTAAGGAAAGCTAAACTCCTTGCCTTCTTAGCAAGGATGTCAGTGACCGAATGAAGGTGGGGCTGGATTGGGGCGGGAGCCGCAGTGCCCAGTCTCTTAAAGGAGAAGCCCCTTTATTGTCCCCACATCTTTTTTTTTTGATTGGGGTAAGATCGACGTAACATAAAATTAACCACGTTAAAGTGTAAATTCGGTAGCATTTAGTGCATCACAATGTCGTGCCACCATCCCCTGTATGTAGTTCCAAAACCTTTCCATCAGCCCGGAAGGAAACGCTCTGCCCAGCAAGCAGACTCCGCCCACCCCGAGCCCCTGCCAGAAGCCCTTTCATGCTCAGGGTTTCTGAGTGCCAGGGTTGGTGCTAAGAATTTTTTTCTCTCTCAAGGGCTTTGACGCACAGAGGAAGGAGCATGCATGGGTTTTAGGGTCATGCGGGGACAAGTTCTGTAGCAGCTTTGTTACTTATCCTTTGGGCCCTAAACTAGTTGCATAATCTCTCTAAACCTCAAATTTGGTGTAAAATGTACATCACATCTAGTGTTGAAATATCTGGAGGGACGTAGTTCATAAGAACTGAGGCTCGGGTGTCGTGGCTTCGCGTCCTCGGGTCAATGTCCAAGGGTAGCTCTCCACTCTCCAGGGCCCGCACGGAGGGCCCTGGGCAGCTCATACCTGGTCCTGATGTCCTCCTGTGAGCCTTCAGCAGCAGGGAAGCCTTGGGAACTTGCGTTCAAGAATATTTTGCCCTGGCTGATGTGGCTCAGTGGATTGAGCACCGGCCTGCAAACCAGAGGATTGCCGGTTCAATTCTCAGGCAGGGCACAGGCCTGGGTTGCGGGCTGGGTCCCCGGTAGGAGGTGCAGGAGAGGCAGCCACACATTGATATTTCTCTCCTTCTCTTTCTCCCTCCCTTCCCCTCTCTAAAGATAAATAAATACAATCTTTTTTTTTAAAAAAAAGAATATTTCAGGACATCAGCCTCTACTTCCAATACTTAATGCCATGTTTGGCTCACAGAGACTCAGCGGTGAATGGATACATGAGGCCATCCTTCCCTTACTCAGGCCATTCTGGAGATGTGTTGAGAGTTGAGTCTGGGTATTACTTGAGTCTGGGTAATAACTGTAGTTCTGTGGGATCCATAGCCCCCTAAAAGGGCAGGTGAGCATACCTTTTTAGGGTTAGCAAGCAATATCACCCCTTTGGAGTTCTCTGCCTTTTATCCTCCTCCACTGGAGTATCCCGATGGCAGAGGGAACCCTGGGCATGGGCCAGATTTATCCTGTGGCCTGGTGTGCCATCAAAAGTCCTGGTTTCCCAGTGTAATTGGCACAGGGGACAGTCACTGGGTTCCCCACCCTTCCCTGATGCACAGGAAAGCTCCCTCCCATGTTGTCAGGGCGCTCAAGTGGGCATTTGTCAATCACAATAATTGTTATAATTGTTTCTAGCCCCAGTGGTCAGATGTAGCCCAACCCGCCTAAGCAGGTCCGAACGAGAGGAGAGGTTCCAGGGGTTTGGATGCATGGAGCCTGTTTCTGTGACATTGGTGAACTTCCCACGTCCCTGTGGGTTCCACGCTTTCTTGGGTGGTCATCCGTGAGTTCTATCAGTGGATTCTGAAGGTCGGCGACAATCTGATCTGGGGTCCGTGGCTGGAGGAGCAAACTGATGGGGGTTTGGGGGTCTTTAACAAGTAAGCAACTTTGGAGGAGGCCTAACAACTGTTTCAGGCCTTTCTGGGCACAGCCAACTCAAGCACAGGGGCCGGGTCTCCTGGACTCCTGGCGGTAATGGCGTCTGACCTCCTGCAGCCTGTCAGGACCATTGTTTCCAGCAGTGGGCAGTGGGCAGACTCAGCCCAACCTGCTGAAGCAAGTTCTTACAAGAGCAGAGGTTCCAAGAGTCGGGAAGAGCGGGAGCCTGTTTTGTAACGTTGGTGAAGTCCCAAAAACGTAGTTCTGGGGCGAGGGAAAGCCTCAACGGTCAGCACTGCTGTGACCTTTTCAGAAGACATGGTTTACTGGACTTGAGAAGTTCTGGGAGAATAGGCCTGGGTTTCCGAGGGCTGGGGGAGGAGGGAGTACGGCAGACTTGGCCAGATCCAGGGAGGGTCAGGGCATTTTCAGCATGAGTTTTGGCATTATCCTTGTATTAGAGTCCCACCCAAATCTTGTCAAAATTCAATAACCTCCTTACTGTTTTCTGACAGGTAAGCCACGGCCCATGAATGACTCATTTGTCTTCCTGAAAGGCAGTGGCTCTTTGCATTACAGAATGAATTCAGGCGGCGGGAGCGGGGTGGGGAGAGGCCTTCAGAGACTGAGGAATCCCTTCCCAAGCCCTGGGAGACCCTGGAGATCAGAAGGAAGGGGAGCCAGGAGTCCTGCTGACCAGTGGGCCTCAGTTTGCCACCTGTGTGGGGAAATAGCCCTAAACCTTCTACAATAAGGAGGACGTCCTCTCTCTCTCCTTCTCTCTCTCTCTCTCTCTCCTTCTCTCTCTCTCCTTCTCTCTCTCTGTGTCAATGAACTTCTAGAGAAACATGGGGCTTTTTTTGTTCATCCACTGGTGGGTTGGCCTTGGCATTTGTTCTGGTAGCTTCCCATGCAGGGGTGTGTAATGAGACCCATCTTCTGGAAACCAGGGCACCCTGTGGGCGGGAGGCCAGCAGAGAGGGCTGCAGGTGAGACGGGGAGTGATCACAAAGAAGCTAATCACGCAGGGGGCCCAGGTCAGTAACACCTGGTCAGAGATCCGGACTTTTTTCTGACGGAAACGAGAAAGCTGGAACAGTTTTAAATAGCAAAGGGGCAGATCAGACTCGCCGTGAAGGAGCGAGCCCTCTGGCTGCAGTGTGGCATGGGGTAGGGTAATGGCAGTGGAACAAAATGAAATGGATGGACAGACCTTCGTGTTGACAGAACCCGGCAAGGCAGAGAGAAACCAACAGTGACTTTTTGTCTTGGGCAGAGTGGTGCCACTGGCTGAGAGAAGGAAGAGGGTGCGCAGGACCTCAGGGGATACGGTGCATTTAGGTTTGGACATTCTGAATCTGAGAAATGTGTGATACCCAGGCCAGGCTGTCCAGTCAGCAGCTGGAGAGAGAGCTCTGGTTAGACACCCGGGGCTGGGGGCCCTTGGCCCTTAGGAGGCGAACAAAGCTGAGGAGGTGCTGGGTCGCCTTTGGGGCACTGGGGAGTGAGAAGCAGATCCTGGGACAGTGCTGAGAAAAGGCCGCAGTGAGGTGCTGGGCCAAGGAAGGGGACCCCGTGAAGGGGACTGAGAAGAGGCGGTCAGATGGAAGGAGGAAAACCAGGGGACACGGAGTCACGGCAGCCAGGGCAAGAGTGAGCTTGTAAAGGGAGAAGGTGAGCATCAGTGTTAAAAGCATCCAAGAGGCCACCCGCTGGTCATAAAGAACCCAGCGTGGAGCTGCAGTGTGCTCTGAGGAGAGATGCCAGCACCACAGTCCCAGATTACACGGGAACCCGGCTGATTGGCTCATTCAGCTTACTGGTGCCCTCTGGTCCTGTCCTACAAGCCATTGCTGCTGGGCCAATGTGACTTTATGACCCAGTGGCTCTGACAGGAGCTGGCTCATGATGGGCAGTTCTAGCCACACGCTTACTTGATGTCCCCCTGGTCAGTCACTCCATCCCTACCAGGAACTAAAACATGCCAGGATGCAACTTCCAGATTCTTTGCTGCAGAAGGCATAGCCTTGTTCCAGGGCTCTGAGGGTTTCTTATGTGGTCCCCCCACCCCGTGGGAGGTGACGTAACCTCCACACATCTTTTCCAAGCCCAGGTGCCTCTAATATCGTGGTAGCGGCAGCTCTGCCAGACCCTGTGACTGACCCAAGCAACAGGGACTTCTTGCACTTGCACTTCAGCCTCAGCCTGCTCAGAAAACTTTCCCTCTCCGGAACACCACTCAAAACTAGCCATCCCTCTACGTCACACAGGAAATGGTAGCCTCCTATTCCCAAGTGCAGAATATACAGCTTCCAGGACCTGAAGGGTCCTGACAGGCATTATGCTTCCTCCTTAGTGGTGAAAGGTGCATGTTGTCCTAACCTTGGGAGAGGCAGCCCCCTTCAGCCAAGGGCAGCTCCTGGGGAAGGTCTCAGCTGTGAGCAGCCAACACTACTGACAGCTGGGGGATGAGTGTCACACACCTGCAGGGGAAATCTAGGCTGCGTGCCACCGCGCCCACCGCACGTGTTAGTCAACCACAAGGAGGTGTTGAGTAGGCAGGTGATTCAGTGAGTCTGGAGTCGGCCGAGAGGCCTAGGGTTGGAAGCAGAAAGTGGAAGTCTATTATAAAAATGTTATCTAAAGCCACGAGACTGGATGAGATCATCGAGAGAGTGAAAGCAGATTAAAACAAGAGAGAAAGAACCAAGGGCTGACTGAGCCCTGGAGCTCCCCCAGCGTTAAAGAGAACCCACAAGGGCAGGGATCTCTGTCGTTTTTGCTCACTGATGTATCCCAAGAGCTTAGAACATAAGAAGCACTAATAAATATTTGTTGATTAAATTCAATCAAGTTCTGGGGAAAAAGAGCCCAAGTTGGGAAAGGGATTCAGTTACACTCTGAATGTTTGTGTCCTCATCCCCCCAGTTCACATGTTGAAGAACCAACCCCAAAGTTATGTTACGGTATTAGGAATAGGGCCTTTGGGTGGTAATTAAATCTTGAGGATGGGGCCCTGGTCTGATGGGATTAGTGCCCTTCTTCGAGACACCGGAGAGCTTGACAGCCCTCTCTGTGCGCAGGCCCGGAGGAAACGCTGTGACCACACGGTGAGAAGGCAGCCCGCCTGCAGTGCAGGAAGAGAGCCCTCGCCGGAATTCCATTGGGTGGACACCCTGATCTGGGACTCCTCTGGGAGAGAACGAATTTCTGCTGTTTAAGTCACCCAGCCATGACATTTTGTCCTTGCAGCCTGAGCTAACTAATATGTTATGTATCCTGAAAGACGCACTGGCCTTTCTCCAAGAAAATTTTTCTTGGGAAAACAAAATTATCAGTAACCAAGAGCATTCAGTTGTAACTCCAGGACAGGTCCAGTACGACAGCAGTCCCCAACCTTTTTGGCACCAGGGACTGGTTTTTTCCATGGATGGTGCGTGGGGGGTGGGGGAGAGAAGGCGGAGCTCAGATGTGGGGGGGCGGGTCAGGAGGCAGAGCTCAGGTGAGCTTCCCTTGTGGCCTAGTTCCAGTCCCCAGTCTGGGAGTTGGAGACTCAAGAAGTACAAGACAAATTCCAAAGAGGAAGACTCACGTAGCCAAAGGGCCTGATAAGCGCCTTGCCTCGGGGCAGTCACGTGATCTCAGCAGAAGCATTTTGTTCTCCATCCTCACCTTTACTCCCACTTGACCAAAAAGGCTGCACTATATGAGTCTTGTGAGTAGGTGCTACTATCATCATCTGTGAATGTAGAGGTGATTCACGTTCCTTTAAAAACTTCGCTGCAGAAATACCTGCGGTAAAATACGAATGCCATTCTCTCTGCAGAGTTAACAACGGTTACCAGGGTAACAGAGATCTTCCCAGAGTTTTTTCTGCCGTGGCCCTGCTCCTCTCCCTATCCCCTCGTGAAGCCTTCCCCTGCCCCAGGCCCCATCCTTCCCTTCTTCTTGTTTCCCTGGCTCTTTCTGTGGGACGACAGTGGTTAAGGAGACTGATGGCAAAGAGAAGGAGCCGCTTCGGGGGGCAGGTCGTGGGGGACGCAGCACAGAGCATCGCACATGTCAGAGCAGGACACCGCTGAAGAGCCACTTATGTCCGAGCCAGCGTCCAGTGGGCAAAGCAAGCAGGGAAGGCCGGGATGCTCCCACTGGTGGGAGAAGGGAGTCACCACGTACACCATCAAGCAGGGGTCCCCAGCCTCTGGGCCCATTAGGAACAGGGCCACACAGCGGGAGGTGAGCTTGAACGTGATGCGCTTGAATCATCCCGAAACCATACCCCGACCCTCATCCGTGGAAAAATTATCTTCCATGGAACCGGTCTCTGGTGCCAAAAAGGTTGGGGACTGCCGCCATAAAGGACATGTTTTGAATGTACTTGGTCATTTAATATTTGTATTTTATTTTTTAAGATCAAGGCATAACATACTTATAGTAAAGCACACAAATCTTAAGCATACATCTTGAACAATTTTACATACACACACACACACACACACCCAGACAAGGAGCTTTTCCAACACCCCAGAATTTCCCTCTGCCCTTTCCAAGCGGTCCCTCCACCACAGTCTGTTGGTTTCGCCTGTCCTTGACCTTCATCGGAATGGAATCACATAGCGTGTAGTCAGTACTCACGTTTGCTGTCTGCTGCTCATCATTATGTCTGTGAGACTCCTCCAGGCTGTGGCATGTGGCAGCAGCTCACTCTTATGTATTGCTGAGTGGCATTGGGTTGTAAAAACTATCACGATTTGTTTATTTTTCTACTGTGGCTGGACATTGGGCATGCTTCCAGTTAGGGGCTTTTTTAAAAAAAAATTTATTTATTGTTAGAGACAGAGGAAGGGGGGTAAGAAGAGAGGGAGAGAAACATCCATGTGCCAGAGAAACATCAACCAGTTGCCTCTTGCACGCCTCCAACTGGGAATCTGGCCCATAACCCAGGTATGTGCCCTGACTGGGAATTGAACTATCGACCTTTTGGTTCACAGGCTGGTACTCAATCCACTGAGCCATGCCAGCCAGGGGAGAGGCTATTAAGAATAAAGCTGCCCTGATCCTTCTCATGCCTATTTTGTTTTGTTTTGTTTTGATGGGCACACACACTCATTTCTCTTGTAATCTACCTAGGAAGGGAATTGCTGGCTCATGATTTGCTTCTAGAGGAAACCTCCAGAAGGACTGGCAGGGATTTGCCCTGCTCTTGATTGCCAAGGCCACAGAAGGAGCGGTAAGGATATCTGTGGAGTGGAAGCACCTGTGCCTGACAAGGTCGTCCCACTGAGGAAGAGGCAGCAGCTGGAGCCTGACTTCAATGCTCGGACTGCGGGGAGGTTATTCGGCCCAATCTCCACAGCCTGGAGCCAAGGCCTGCGTGTCGTGACCTCCCTGGCTGTTTATCTGAGCTTTGTGACTGGGCCCTGCGGATCGGTGAGTGATGTGGGGAATGAGCTCACGTCCTCAGAGCTGCAGACAGGCTTGTTCCTCTCAGGCCAGCGTCCACGCCTGCCCGAAAGAGGACTTGGATGAGCAGGAAGCCCAGGAACAAATGAGCAGCCCTGTCCCCCGCAGGGCTGGGGCTCCCGAGGTGCTCCCCTTGGGGCACCACCAGGGTCAGCAAATCAGAGTGTGAAAGCAGAGGGCAGTCGTCCCCCTGGAAACCTCGCAGTGTCTGGGCTCAGTCTAGCAAGCTGGGCACCTCTACAGAAAACCTGAAACGTAGTGAGCACCTCTGACAGCCAGACGTAGCATCACTGCAATCCACCGGAGGCGGTTTAAGGGACCTTTCTACCTATTGTGGTCAGCCTGATGGCTCCCAGCACTGCCTCCGGACCTCTAGCACAGCCCGCTGCGGTCATACAGAAGGAAGGGGACATGGGGCCCCGGCCCCAGACCTACCAGCGACTTCTTGGTGGCCGCAAATCACTTTCCCCCTGGAACCACAGTCTGCTCGTGGGTACAAGGGCCTAACAGTACCTGTTCCTGTGAGCCACCCAGAGCTACTCTGGAATCCCTTATCACCGTGTACCAGCAGGGGTTAATATGGCTCTGTGAATCTTCAGCCATTGTTCATGGCTGGAGGGAATGACCGGCAAAGCGGCGGTGCCTGAGGGCTGTCCAGCCAGGGCAAGTCCTTTGCTAGGGCCTCACGGTCACCCCTCCCCTCAGTCAGGGCCGCTGGACACCCCATTTCCTGAGCATGCGTGCACTTTGCCCTTCTTCGCTTTCGGGGCCCAGCCTCGGGTACCTCGCTCACACACCCTGCGCCCAGCCGGAAGGCTTCCCACTGTCCTCCCAGTTCCCACGTCCTGTTCAAGCGTTCTGCGGCCCTGTCTATCATGCCCGCAGGAGGGGTAGGGTGTGGACGGAAACCCGAAGGTCTGAGTCGGATCCAGCCTCTCTCACCAGCTGGCTTTGTATCTTGGGAGAGTCATTCCACCTCTTATTTCTCCATGTTTAGAGATGGGAAATGGGGCCAGGGCATCTGAAACTTTCCACCTGTAACTGAAGCTCCCTCATCCTCAGTTACTCGTATCCCCTTGTTTCCCTGCCGGACTGCTACGTTCCAAGCAGTGGATATAAGGCCTGAAGCCACGGAGAGTACTGAACCCTGTGTACACTATGTTTTTTCCTGTACATAAATACCTCTGGTAAACTTTAATTCATAAGTTAGGCCCAGTAATAATAATAAAGGAGAATGGTTATAATAATATACTGTAAAAAAAAGTTATGTGAATGGCTTTGGGGACATTATGAAGTAAAATAAGGGTTACGCACTGATCAGACTTCTGGGAGTATATCCAAAGGAACCCAAAACACTAATTCGGAAGAACACAAGCACCCCTATGCTCATTGCAGCGTTATTTACAATCGCCAAGATATGGAAGCAGCCCAAGTGTCCATCAACAGATGAGTGGATAAAACAACTATGGGACATTTACACAATGGAACACTACTCGGCCATAAAAAAAGAATAAAATTTTACCCTTTGCAATGGCATGGATGGACCTGGAGAACACTATGCTAAGTGAAATAAGCCAGTCAGAGAAAGACAAGCACCACAGGATTTCATTCATATGTGGAATCTAATGAACAAACTGAATTAACAAGCAAAACAGAGACAGACTCATAGATGGAGAGCAGATGACAACTAAGGGGCAGGGAGGTTAGCAGTGGAGGGGCTGAGCAAAAAGGAAAAAGGACTCGACTTGGACAGCAGTGTGGTGATTGCTGGGGGGAAGTGGATATAAGGGGTCTAACTGGTAATGGGAAAATATACAATAAAGATTAAATCTTAAAAGAAGAAAAGAAAAGAAAGGCAATGTTTAAAAAAAAAAAAAGGGCCCTGGCTAGTGTAGCTCAGTGGATTGAGCACAGGCTTCAAACCGCAGGGTCACCAGTTCGATTCCCTGTCGGGGCACATGCCTGGGTTGTGGGCCAGGTCCCCAGTAGGGGCGCATGAGAGGCAGCCACACATTGATATTTCTTTCCTTCTCTTTCTCCTTCCCTTTCCCTCTCTCTAAAAATAAACAAATAAAATCTAAAAAAATAAAAAATAAGGGTTACCTAAACACAGGCATAGTGATACTGGGACAGATCAGAGCCCAATCTACTACAGATGGTTAACAGTCCGGGAGCATCTACAGCGTGAATGCCCTGGAGAGAGGGATGATTCACGGCTTGGATGGGACGGAGAGGGACAGCACAAGGTTGATCACATTAATCAGAGCAACATGCAATTCAAACATAGGGATTGTTTATTTCTGGAATTTTCCATGTAATATTCTCAGACCACGGTTGACCACGGCTAACTGAAACCTCAACAGGGAACCGTGGCTGGGGGGACCACTGCAATTTATTCTTTGATCACCAACCCCGAACCCACTCTCGAGCTTTCCGTGTAGTGAGTCCTCGAGAGATAATTCTTGGGTGGGTAGCTGTGGGGCCCCACGCTAGTTCCTGTGCCTCGTTCATGTCGTGACCTCTGTCTAGGATACCCCCTTCCCCCCACCTCTCTGGCTGACCCTCCTCCTCCTCCTCGCCGCCTCTGCGCTCCCGCACTCTGGCTGGACCACGTGGCACTGGAACCAACAGCATGCCATCTTCCTCCCCAGACGGTGGACTCCTGAGGGGCACAGTCAACCCCTTCTCCTTGTGGCCGACACTCCCGTGCCCTCGCCCGCTGTGGGCGGGAGGAAGTGGAGTTGGTGGGGCTGAGCACAAGGCAGCCTCGTGTCCATGGGCCGTTCAGATGTCTGCTTCCCTTCTGGTCCTGCAGGGTCTCAGGATGTGGCCTCACAGAGCCCCGGCCCCATGTCTGCAGCAGTGGGTGGCATTAACTCCACCTCCCCATGGCCCCTCTGCCTATTCTCCTGGTAAGGCCGTCGCCCTCCAGCAGCCCCTTCTCAGCTACACCCCATGGATGCGGTTGCTGCATCCAGCTGCTCCTGTTGGCACAGGGTGCTTGGCAGGGGCAGCCAGCCAGATCCAGGAGCCAAGAGGAAGACGGGCTGCCGGTGGAGCTCTGCGGAACGTGCAGGGGCTAACATGGGGATCGAGGCCCTCACTCAAGAGCCCTTAGTCCCAGTGCAGCCTCCTCCTTCCTTCTGGGGCCTGGGGAGCCCAGGACCGCAGCCTGAACGACCATGCTGTGCAAACAGACGTATGAGAAAACAGACAGAATGATGCTGCCTTCCCCGGAGGAGTCCCAGGCTTCAGGAGTGGAGGGAGCAGAGAGGCCTGGAGCGGGGAGAGGACACCCCAGGGGGAGTAGGGAAGTGGTAAGGAAGTGAGCGGTGCCGGGAGCGGGAGGCTGGTGGAGAACGGCAGGCCGGAGCAGTTTCCTAAACCTGCCTAGGCTTCCGGGCACCGGGCAGCTTTCAGTCTGTGGTGTTTGTTACGGGATAGCATACTTTCCTTCCGTAGAGCCGTAAATAAAACAGAGATGGATAGTAATATTTTTTTAAAACGCAACCTGATTAATAGGGTTTATCAACCTGCCTGAGGTCCTGCTGAGCTCGGCGTGTAAAGAATATGGGCTGTACCGGCAAAGGCCAGCAGTGAGGACTGACAGCGTGTCCAGTCCAGGGAGGAGGGCCCTGACCCGGGCAATTCAAGAGACCAGGGGTGTGCGGTCCAGGGGGGCAGCAGGGACCAATGTAAGCCGCTACCATGTGAGATGGACTTCAGCCTAGGCACGAGGTTCCCACTGATAATGGCCAACACTGGGGCTGAGGAGGATATTAGAATCCTGGATCCAAGTCATTGTATGAGAGCAGTGGAGGAAACCATAGACGCCTGTGCTCTTGACTCAGCCTCTCGGGAGGCAGGCCCTGGGTCCCCAGTGGAGCCAGCCTGGCCTGGGCCCAGGTGTCCGCGTTGGGTGTAGATAGGAGCCCTGATGGGAGAGAGCTGAGCTGCAGACCCCAGCCTATCAAGTAAGTGTCGGATGTGTGAGTGTGTGCCACCTAGTTCACACTGATCTTCGTCTCTCCTTCTTCGTGTGGTCATAACAGAAACAGCAGCCCCTCCACGGAGCTCCGATGGAGGATGATGCGGGTGGAGGTGGTGGCTGGCCTGCTACCCCTGCCACGTGGACCCAGGGGCTCTCAGTCAGCAGCCTGTGCTAATCATTAAGCTTCAGGAGGAGATCTGTGTGTTTTGTGATTTGTAGGGTAGATGGTGGGGTGATGGCCCAGGCCTTGAGCCCACATGTCCTCACCCTCTCAGATGACAGTGACAAAGTCCAATTGGTTTGGGTGCCCCAGGCCATTGGTAATATGTCTGCTCCTCTACCACGGTGTTCCCTGCCCCCCAAAAGGCAGAGGCATGAGGGCCTGGGTGTGGGCACAACGTTCCTGCACGGTGGATGTCCCGGGGGCCGACTGTTCTGAGCCGCTGGGCCGGAGCATTCCAGAGGCAGAGAGGGTCTTAGGGGCCTCGTTGCCCTGATAAAGACCTGGAGGTTTGCAGAGGGAAGGGGTCCAACTTAAGGCCACTCGGCAAATTAGTGTCAGAGCCTGTGGCAGCGGGAAAGCTCCCCCTCACCGAATTCCTGTCTGGCTGAGGGTCAGCACCAGTGCCGGTTAGGGAGAGGGTAGAGATTCTCGCCGGGGGCCACGTGCCCCAGCAGGGGAGAGATGGGCCCAAATCTGAGGATCTATAAACTCTCACCAAGTGAACAGACAGCCTCTCATCTCCGATCCCTTTAGCAAAGGTAAATTTAGGGAACGTTCAGAGAAGCAAACAGTGGAGATGGGGGGCCTCGGGCGATGCTCCTTCTGGGTTGGCGTTTTCTGTGCCAGGTAAGGGCAGGGACAAAGGCCCAGCTGTTGTGGGGTCTGCTCTGAAAGACTCAGGCTAAGCCTGGGATAGCTCAGGTCAAAGGTTGTGTCTGTTTGACTGGGGTCATTCTGCTGCCCTCTACATTGCCCGCATGGACCCCAGCCGCCTCGGAGACCCACCTGCTCTCTCTGTCTGCAGCTTTGCGGTGGGAACTACAGGACACAGTCCAGATCTCTGCAGCAGCCCTGTGGCCTCTTGGCAGGGTCAAGTGCTACTGACTTTGTCAGGACCCTTGGTGCGCACCACCTTGTCAGCAGGAGCTTCTCCACCCTCTATATTTTCTAGTCAAGGAAAGAGGCCATGAAAAGTTACATGTGCGTGGGATCAGTTAGAAAGTAAAGAAACTAGGCATAGGGCTAGGCGTAGGGTGGAGGGGGGCCAAGGGGGAAAATTGGGACAACTGTAATAGCATAAACAAGAAAATATTTTTTAAATAATAAACAAATAAATATTCAGCCAACAACTCCTATGGGAGGTGGGGGGAAAGGCAAGAGGCTGGGTTGCCACTAGCCCTTGGAGGGCTTGGAGGGCGGGGTCGCAGTTTTGGGTGGGGTCACTACCAGGGAGACCAGTTTCTTGGCCTCTTAACACCAGTCTGGTAGCATCCACAGGCTAAACGAAATCTAGCGGAGACTGGAGGAGAGGCCAGCTGGAGAGCACCTGTAACCTGGAGGGGCAACGGGGTGGGTGGGAAGCAACGAAATCTGGGGCAATGGGGACCTGGAGTTTTTGTGACTTGGAGCCAGGAAGACTGATAATACCTGTCAGTCGCAGAACATCCGAGCTAGACGGGACTTTGTAAGTGACGTCTAATTCTACCTCTTAGTTTTATTATCGGGGAAACTGAGGCCCAGAGAGGTGAAGGGGCTGGCCTGAACTCAAGCCAGCTGGCATTTCATCCAGTGTGGCTTTCGTTCCAGGCCACATAAATTCCTCTGACTGCATTTCACCCTGGCCAAGACCTCCCAACGCGTATGTGCTGGCTGATAGACAGATGTTGTTTGGCTTTATTAACATTGCGTCCTCTCAAGCAAACTCTGATCTGATCATAGATTACACAGGATGTCCAAGTTTAACCCGAACACAAATCTCTCATCACATACCCTGAGGACTTAAGAACACAATCTGTCCTGACAAAGAATTCTTAATGCTTTTCAGTGACCACCTTGGTGGTTTGGGGGCACGTTGCTTGTTGTCTCTGCTATAAATTGGAAATGACAGAACCTACCGCACAGGTAGTGTCTCATCCATGAGGTAATATGTGGAAAGCACCCAGCATCATTCTAAATGCTAGCTATTTGATATGCTTTCTATTTCTTCCCCCAGAGCAGAGCAGAGATGAGTAGGTTGGCTGATTATAGCATTAGGTTGGCTGAATCAGGGAGACTGAAGACATAAAAAAATTCCTTGAAAACAGGAAACCACTGATGTTGCTAATAACAGAAAGCTATAGCATGGCTGAGTCAGGTTGGGGGATGGTTTTCATGGAAACTGGGTGGAAGTCACCACAGTATCTTGACACGTAGAGGACACTTGCAGCGTGTGGGTGTTGCAAACGCTGCCGGGACTGTAGCAGTGCTGACCAAGCCTCCTCTTCTGTCCCATCCAGCCAGGACCTAGTCACAGGGGGCAGGCAGACGAGAAGCCATCCTTCCTACTAGCTCCCTGAGCAGGTCTCCCAGGGAGGGGGGATGAATTTGAAACTTACCTTCCTGGTTAATTACCAATAATTGCGTGGATGATGAAGAATGCGAAGTCCCCCAGGGTCACTCGGCACCTATACCCTGGAGAATATTGGGCATCACTCTCCCTGGCTTCAGCCCCTCTTGTCACCTGCCCATGTGGATCCTTAATAGCAGTGCTGGGCCTTGAATGTGGGGTGGGAGGCCCAGTGCGAGGCAGCCACCAGTTTCGATCATGTACATGTACGTTATTCACTCACTGGACAAATAACTGCCCAAACATGGCCAGGGGTGGAGTAGTGGGCAAATGGATCTGGTCCTGGCCGTCAGGAAGTTTTGAATCTAGTGGGGAGGAAGACGATAAGCCGGTAAACAGTGTGACAACTGCTGCGAAGGAGATAAGGAGGCAAAATAGTGGTAGAGAATGAGGGGTGGTCATGGTGCTGGAGGGTGGTCAGGGAAAACTCTGAGCTATGGCTTTGGAGCCAGACCTGGGCAGGGGGAGAGCAGGAAGATTTTCGGCAAAGCCAGCAAGCCGTTTGGGCCAAGGCCACGAAGCAGGAAAGAGCTTGACTTTTCAAAACCAGAAAGCAATTTTCAGGTTTGGACTGTGGGAGAGACTTTCAGCAGGGGAGTGACAGGATGCCACGTCTGTGTTCCGACTACTTAAGCTGAGTGGAGCAGGGAAAGATGGGAGCTCAGAGAGGCAGGAGGCCCCTGCGGGGAGGGACAGGAAGTTTGGAGGTGCTGCTGGGGCTGTTTCAGACAGGCCCACTGTGGGGCTGGATACCGGGTGAGAAAGGAGGAGTTCCCCAACAGTCAGAGCAGCCTCCGGGTTGCGGCAACATTCTGGGAGCTGGTACAAGAGCAGGGACGAACCACAGCCTGCACCAGTTACCTCTTCATAAACCCTCTTGCAGTGCCTGGGGTGAGCTGGTAGCTTCTTAACACAGGTTTGAGATGATAGTGAGCCAAGGAGGGACATGTGGACAGATCAGGACTTCGGAAGAGACTGGCCTGGTGCTGAAGACTGGTGGGCGTGGGAGGGACTGAAGGCCTCTCGATATGTGCAGAGCTCAGAAGTTGGGGGTTTGCCGCCACTCGTAATGCAACCTGGATGTGGGGTTCCGTGTACGTGACGGGAGGACTTTAGACCCTCTGGGTTAGTGTGCCCAGACTTTTTTTTTAAAAAAGACATTTCAAAGTTATATTGTCTTGAGTTATAACATTCTAATATAATTATACCTTCTAATTCTAATTCTAATATAATTATATTTTCTCATGTAGGAATCATCACATAATTTATTTTATCTATTTTTTTTAGTTCAGCTTTTTATTGAATGTGTTACAAAACAGGTATAGTTAAAAAGACCAAAGCCTATGTCATCACCAGGCTCCTCAGATTCTTCCGACACCGGAAAAGTCAGCGTTCGTGCTGCCTGTCACTACCAGAACCAATAAGCAGAGACAAGGATCAAATCTTTATGGGCGCTTTATTCAGATGGCCGGTGGTTTGAGAGGACGGCAGGTTGTGTACCCTAAAAACTGTCTTAACATCTCATCTCAAGCCGACCTTTTTTTATAAGGAGAAGAAAGGGGGGATAAGGGGTTTAGAGAGAGGTTTAGAGGGGCTAATTGGGTAAGAGTTCCAGTCAGGGCAATTTTCCAAGTACTTCTTTACGTGCGGATCAACAGTTCTTTATCTGCATCACAGACGTTCCCTCCCTGGAACACAAAGGCTCAAATACTGTCTCCAAGGTTTGCAGACCCCCTGGGGCGAAAAGGTTGAGTTGTTTTTCCACCTCCTGGAGTCACGTATTCATGCATCCAGTTCCTAGAAAAACAACTCTCCACCTGCATTAGTCACTTATGCCTATCAGCTAAGGCTAAAATCTTTAACTCTTGCGTTCCCCTATCACTTCCACTTCCCCCTCCTCTGCCGAGGCAGCAGTGGTGGAGGGGGGGAAGCACCAGCTCCCGGGCAGGGTGCACCAGCCCCTGCCTTGCAGATGAGGCTCTCCATGTTGGCCAGAGCCTTTGCAAACAAGCCTGACCAGAAAGGTTCACCATGTATTCCAGCTGCTTTAATGAGGACATCGATCTTATCCTCCATCGCTGTCACCTAATCATCATTCAGGATAAGGGCCCACAATGCAGCCGTGTGCCCTGACCAGGAATTGAACCAGTGACCTTTTGGTCTGTGGGGCCTGGTCCCTGATTGGGGGTGGGCGAGAGGCAACTAAGCGATGTTTCTCACACCGATGTTTCCCTCCCTCTCTTTCTCCTTCCCTTCTCCTCTCTCTAAAAATAAATAAATACATTTTTTTAAGTTTTGATAACACCCAAATGTTATGCTTATTTTTTTCTACTTCTACCAATTTCCTGACATATTTAACATAAACAGGAATATCTTTTCAGTCACTAGAGCAACTGAAGACTCCAGTAAAAACTCAAGAAAAGACACTATGTCTTGAAGAACTCTGGCACGTTATGGATATTCCATGCTGGGTTTGGTTTCCCATCTCTTCTTGGCTGGGATCCCCATGCAAGTCTCTTCTTTTTTTTTGAGCAACCTATGACTTTTCAGCTTCCTCTTCGGCTTTTACAAAGTCATGGTGAGCATTCGCTTTGGCAATTTTGACACTACCCTCTCAGGTAGCTAGCTAGTTGCTGAGTTCCTCAGCTTTCTCCTTATTCCACTCTTTCTTTTTTTTAAAGATTTTATTTATTCATTTTTAGAAGAGAGGAAAGGAAGGAGAAAGAGAGAAATAAACAGCAATCTGTGGTTGCCTCTCACATGCCCCTCCACCGGGAACCTGGCCCGCAACCCAGGCACATGCCCTAGACTGGGAATCGAACCAGTGACTTCTCAATTCGCAGGCCGGCACTCAACCACTGAGCCATACCAGCCAGGGCACTGTATTCCACTCTTTCCACAGCTTGGTCTATGCTCTTTTCAAAGCTGGACTTCTCAGGGTTGGGTTTTTTGTGTTTTTTTTTTTTTTTTTTTTGGTCTCTTTTTAACAGGGGATTCAAAGCTGTCATTGACTCCAAAATACTACGTTCCTTCCACTGGGCTTTATCGGAGGACTGCCCACTGAGACATTCTTCTTCATTTTTCAATTCATCCTTTTTGGAGTGTTTTCTTCTTTTCCTTTTGAGTCTTGAAGTTGAGTGTTTTTTATGCAATTCTCGAAATTTAATTCCAGCAGGGCACTCTTACTATGCATTTACATTGGCCTGTGCTCCAGTTTCTGGTCCACCTGTAGGGAAATCCAGTTTTTGTGATGGTCCCCTCTTCTTTATCTTCCTGTAAGTTAAGTCCAGAGTTCTCTATGTCTTCATCCTCAGAATTCAACTCAATACCACTTTCACTTGAGCCAGGAGGTAGCAGCCCACTCCACATCTTTTCTTCGGTCAGGGGCCCACTCCCAAACTTCTCTTTTCTCACCCTGCCCCCAAGAAGCCATGTTAGACATTTCTCCCCCAGTCGAAACCCCTCTTAGAATTTTCATACCCCAGATAGCTGTTTATGTACTATATGTGCATCTGTGTTTCGAGAGTGAGAAAGATTTTTTAATTGAAGATTTTATTTATTTGTTTTAGAGAGAAGAGGAGGGAGGGAGAAAGAGAGGGAGGGAAATGTTGGTGTGAGAGATGTTGCTCAATAGCCTCTTGTATGCTCCCAACTGCAGACCTGGCCTGACTGGGAATCGAGCCAGCGACCTTTTGGTTTGCAGACCGGTCCTTAATCCACTGAGCCTTGAAGAGTCCTTTTAGCAACTACAGGTCACAGCCACAGCCAAATCCCAGTTCGGGCTCAGCTGGTCTTCACTGGACAATGTAAAGTCACCTTATTGCTCTAGTAACAGTCCATTTCACAGATGAGAGTCCTGGGGCCAAGAGGTTCGGAAGTGAAGCAGCTCACGGAGTGAGGGGTTCCAAGGCTTGTTTTCTCCGGAGCCTCCCCAGCAGTGCCTGCCCCTCCGGGAACTGGGACCGCACCCTGGTCCCTGCAGCATAGCCCGGTCCTACTCAAAGTGCGGCCTCACAGAAGCACCTGGACACGAATTCTGTGGTACCTGTCCACGCTGAGGTAAGTACAGGAATTGGGAGTAAGCCTTTAGAAGTGTTTATAGCAAACTGTTGGAGAAATTGTATGCCTACTCACTCTAATAATAAAAACTCTGGTCTTGGATACTGGGTTTTGTTTTTCATTTTTTTATATTTTTGGCTTTCAGTTTTCTGATTCATTTTCATTGTATTTTACAAAGGTGTTGATCTGTGATGGATTGGATTTCTTTTTTTATAAGCTGGTCCTTTGTCACTGATATTTGAGAAGTACAACGTGGAAGCTGTGTGTGCCCTTGCACACACAACAGAGAAGGTCTTTGACCTCAGTATTAAAGAGAAAAATAACTCGGTTGTTTGGTCACGCCAACAGGTGGATGGAGCTCAAAGGTCTCTTAGTCTGGACTGATACAGCCTCAAGGTCACCAAAGCCTGGCTCCTGGAAGGTCTTCCAGCCCCAGGGCGTTGCTTCCCACTACCCTGCAGCTACTTCTGGAGAAGACCAGCTGCTCAGCCCAGCAGTGGGGCCACGAGGCAGGAACGGCCCACTGGTCAGGTGTGAGCCCCTGCTCTGACTAATCTTGTCCTCGAAGCTCTCCCTGGGTTTTCTCCAGTGTCTAATGGGCACACAGCCTGTGCCCCATGCAGAGGACATCACTCTGAGTCAGGCTCTTTCCACAGAAGCCTACAGGCCTGGTGATGGAGGCAGATGTTTAAAGCACTTTGATGCCATGTACGTATTCATGTATGTGAAGTACTTGGGGAGCACGGAGCAGGGAACGTCTGACTTTGCCACAGTGGCAGCGACTTCAAAACGGGATCTTAAAGTCGAGTAGGAGTTGCAGGCAGACAGGATGGGGAAGGGCCCTCCGGCCAGGAGATGAGCTGGGATCAAAAGCCAGGAGGATTGGGGTGTCATGGCCATTCTGGGGAACACTGAGCACTTTCCAAATGGCTGCGGGCGGGATGACCAACCGGAAGGGAGAAATGGGCGGGGAAAGTCAGGTCGGTGCCAGATCACACAGGATCTCACACGCCAGAACCCTGGCAGAAAGACAAAGATGGCTGGACTTGGTAAGTGCCTTGCGGAGGCGGAGAAGGGGCAGGAAACACACTTTGGGGACAATTAGAGGTAGGGTTCGGCTGGAAGACCCACGGGATTTCTTTGCAGGCATGAGAGGGTGTAGGTTTGAACCCGGGGGCTCGGAGCAATGTCAGACAAGGATGAAAAGCTCCTTCCTGAGTCACCTCTGGTGTCAGGGCCAAGGGCAGGATGTGAGGAGAGGTAAGGCCAGACTGGAAGCCTCTTTTGCTTCAGGGGGGACCTCTCCGTTGGACGTGAATGAGGCCCTGAGTGGTTGCCAGTCTTCTGATTCCAGTCCAGACAGGGCACCCAGATGACTCTGAAACCTGGTGGGTGATAATTCCCAGCTGCCAGCACCTGGGAGGGGCTGGCCCCTGCTCACGGGGCCCTCACAGCCCCCTCCGCTCCGCCGCCTAGAAACAGGGGAGGCGCTGCCTTAACTTGAGGTAACCTGTTGCTCTCAGAGAAAGTGGAATCACAGGTTAGAACAAAAGGTAAAGATTATCTACTCAAAGCCATTTTCTCTCTAAGAAAGGAGAGCCCTAGCCAGTGTGGCTCAGTTGGTTGGCGTGTCATGCCATAAACTGAAAGGCTGCGGGTTTGATCCCCAGTCAGGGCACGTGCCTGGGGTTCGGGTTTGATTCCTGGTCAGGGCGCCCATGGGAGGCAAGTGATAGATGTTGCTCTCTCACACCGATGTTTCCCTCTCCCTCCCCCTTTCTCTCTCTCTAAAAGCAGTGGGAAAAGAAGTTCTTGGGTGAGGTTAAAAATAAAGGAAAGAAAGGAGAGAGGTGCAAAGCGAGGACAATGTACTTGGGCCCATGTACCCCTGTTTGATGTTCTTACAGCACACCAGTTATCTGGTTGTCCCCTGCTTTGCACGGCTTCCAGATAGAGATAGCTGAGGACATTAAATGGCAATGCCAGGGCAGGGTGTCATCACCCCTGGGGGCAGCACCCAGAGGTGAGGGATGAGGGATGCTGCTCCAAGGTCATCCAAGGTCTGAGCAGCCTTTGCACAGCTGACACGAGTGGTGGCTGCTGCCTTGTAGTGATCCTTTCTATATTTTATCCAGGATTTTTAGTTAATCTCAGGTCCCTAACTCTGAGTGATTTCTGGACAAGCCAATCTCTGGGCCTCAGTTTCCCTGTCTTCAAGGTGAGGCCAGTTAGTTGGCAGGCTCTCCTCCACCGCTGCCTATGGCACTCCTGTGCCCTGTCGCACCTCGGCTACACCCTGGGCCGTGCAGGTCAACCGGGCTCTTGCTCCAGGCCGGTCGGTGGCCACACTGCTCCTGTGTGTTCGGCTCTGCCCCTCTGACCACTGGCAGCTCCCTTTCCTGGCAGTGCTTCCTCTACCCTCCCTGCCAGCCTCGCAAGGCTGGTCAAGCACAAATGGGGCCCCACGGACTTGACAGTGAGCATGGGAGAACCACTGGAGCGCAGCGGCAATGTTCCTGCCCAGCTCTGCCAGCTCCCGCAGACCTGGGACAGGCAGCAGAAGGCGTTGGCTCGGCTGCCGCCTGTGGTGCAGTCGGATGATTCGATTAGACGCTACGTGGCCTCTGACCTCCTGGATGTGTGTCAATGTCAACTCTGAAGGTGGGCATCTGCATCATTCACCTGCATTTCTAACAGCCTGGAAGTGGTTTTCTACCCATTATATCAGGCACTTATAACAACCCTGGGAGGTAAGCAGGAAGTGTATGTCCCTCTTTTTGACAGACGGGAACTCTGACCATCGGAAAGGTTAAAGGAGTTGCCTGCGGTAATGCTAGTTTGGAAAGAGCCTGTACTTTGGAACTGGAACTGAAAGGCAAGTTCTAGTTTTGCCAATTACATAACGTCACTAAGCTTTGATTTTCCAACTGTACGACAGGACTGTAAGGTCAGGTCTGCTTCTTAGTAACTTCCCTCCTTTAAATCTCCTCACGTCTGAGCACTAGCAGTGAGAGCCAGCTGTGTAGTAAACCAAAGGCTGGGGGCCAGCGGGCTGGAGGCTAGCCTGGTCAGGCCCCGCAAGTCCCTAACCAAGGGTACAGGGGCCTCCAAACCCTGGGTCCCCCAAGGTGAGGGGAGAGGGCCAGGGCAGGGGGAACCTTCAGCCCAGGCTTGGAGACTCTTGGCAATCCTCAGGCACCATAAGCATCGTGCCCAAGCGCAGGTGTGCCTTGTGGCGTTGGATCAGGTCCTGCTGTGTGTAATTGTCTTGGCCGTTGTCAGTAACTAGATCATAGATGAAGAGCACTGACCTTTAAGTCACACAACCTGAATTTCTAGTTTTTGTTCTGCCACTAATCTGCTCTGCAGCCTTGATCAAGTCCTTCATCTCGCTGGGCCTTAGCCATCTTGTTGGTGTAATAAAGCCTTTGATGGCATTAGGCACGAGCATATGCAGTTAAACGTAGAGAACTTGAAAGCAGATGAAAGACCTGCAGGGAAGCTTTTCCTCCCAGGGGACACTGCCTGCCTCATCCACTCTGAGCCTGGCACGAGTGGACACTCGACAGGTAGCTGTTGCATGAACGAATGAATGGCTTGAGGCGTTCCCATTTATTGTGGAGGCACTATTATCATCAAGGCAGTGCAATCTGGTGGGAGGGGCATGGGCCGCAGAGTCCGATAAATTCTATCTCTGCTTATGAGCTGTGGGACCTTGAGCAGACTACTCAACCTCTCTGAGCGTTAGTGTCCTTAGTGGTCCTCGTAGGACGTTAGAGGATTAAAACAGCTAATGGGTTAAAAAGATTTAACACAGTGCTTACTTAGGGTGTGGTAAATGCTCAAGAAATGTCACTTACCGCCCTGACCAGCCTGGCTCAGTGGGTTGGGCGTCATCCTGCAAATCAAAGGGTCACAGGGTCGATTCTGGGTCAGGGCACATGCCTGGGTTGCGGGCCAGGTCCCCAGCAGGGGGCACATGAGACGCAACCACACATTGATGTTTCTCTCCCTCTTTTTCTCTCTCCCTTAGTAGATAAAATCTTTAAGAGAAGAAATGTTAATTATCAGAGCTGATAGCCAAGAACAACCCAAACACTGGCAGTGGCCAGAAAGACCTGGCCAAGGGATGAAGTGGCCTGGCCAAGGACGGTCACACAGCCACTCAGGGCCAGAGCTTGTTCTGGAATCCAGGCCTTCTATTACCCGTATTCTGTGGGGGCTGGCTCACGGTCCATCGAGCCATCGTCCTTCCCTGGCTGCGACACAGAGAGACTACTGTAAACACGCTCTCGAGATAACCTTACGTCGTGTGATTATCAAAGATTAGACACACCCTCTGGAAGCACACCCCTGCCTTTCTGTCCCCACCTCCTTCTTCCCTGCAGACACATTACCTTTTCCTTCCTCTCTCCTAAGCTCTAAGGACCCTTCTTTTGCCTCTGTAAGTTGTTTCCTAAAGCCCACTTCTTCTACCTCTGTGACTTTCTAAATAATCTTTCTCTTATAAAAAAAAAAAAAAAAGATTAGCCTCATCCCCCCAGCCTGGGTTCCCGAAGTATTCCAGAGCGGGCATCAGCCGGTCACTCTTACACTGGTTCCCTCCTAGAGAGTCAGCCTTCTTTTTACAGGTGTGGCTGAGCCCTGTCTCCTCTCCAGGTCTCAAGGAGGTCCCCCTTGAGTTATTCTAGGATCAGGTGAGCACGTCTGATCATCTGATTTCCCCGTAGCTCATCCTTCATTATTTCCCATTCCCCTTTCAGGCTGCAGACTTGTGGAAAGCATCCTTCTGCAGTAAGACCTACGTCTCCCTAGTCATTAGTTGACTTCATGATCAGAACTACATGGGGTGATCCTACTGTGATTTTGTAAAAAATATAAGGTAATCCCCCCCCAGCAGCCTCTGATCACACTGTATATATTTTTAGCCATCAGGGTTGGAGCTTTGGGCAAGGCCAATGTCTTCAGGGAACGCTATCAGTATCTACGTGCTTTCCTTCCTCCCCCCATCCATGCTTGATTCAGTAGGCAGCGAGAAGCCTTGGGCAGGGGAAGTCCAGTAAGAGCTGGGCTCAGCAAAATGGCATCGCGGCCGTGACTGCAATGGCCGAGTGTTTGGACCCTGAACCCGGGCAGTGGCGGGGCGTGGAATAAAAGGAGTAGATGGGACACGCTGTCGGCAGTAGAATCTTTTGAACACAACTTTTTTTGCATGGGTGGGAGACAGGAGAAGATAAATAAAAGACATGCTGAAATTCCAAGACTGAGTTTAAGAAAGAAGAGTGGTGCCCGGACAGGTAGCTCAGTTGGTTAGAGCATAATCCTGACACATCAGGGCTGTGGGTTCCATCCCCAGTCAGGGCACATGCAGGAATCAACCGATAAATGCATAAATGAGTGCAACCAAAAAATTGATGTTTTCTCTCTCTCCTTTCCTCTGTCAGTAAATAAAAGTTTTTTTTAATTTTTAATGCTAAAAATGAGTGATGCCATGAATAGAAATGAAGTAGTACACGGGAAGGGGTGATTTTTGGAAGGAAAGATGATACATTCAGGTCCGTACCCCAAACAGTGAAGGCTAGACCCAGATGGACCCAAAGACCACATCTGCTGAGACCTGTCCACTGACTTGGGGAGGTGACGCTGAGTCGGAGGTGCTAGGGGGACATTCAGCTTTGCACGAGTAAGAGGTGAGTGGTTGTAGATTCAAAATACAGAGTCATCCCAAATGTGGTCCCTCAAGGAGAAAACGCTGGGTGAGCCAAGGACAGGAACATTTAGGGGGAGGAAGAAGGAGAGGAACAAATATGGGGAAACACAAAAGGGGCTGCCCGAGAGTAAGATCAGATCGTGTGGGGTCAAAGAAGCAAGGGAGCATGAAATTGCAAGAGCAAAGGGGCGTTGTCTTGCCAGATGCCTCTAAGGGGTCTTGAACTTGCTAGTGGCCTTTCAGAGAGTTCTAGAAGGCTTGATGGGAGCAAGGTTTAGCAGGGGTGGCCAACCTTTTGGTGTCTCTGGGCCACACTGGAAGAAGAGTTGTCTTGGGCCACACATTAAATACACTGTGACACATAATCACACCCACACAAAAACTCATAATGTTTTAAGCAAATTTACAATATTGTGTTGCATCATAATCACAGCCATCCCAGGCTGCATGTGGCCCACGGGTCACTGGTTGGACACCCCTGGCTAGAGTTTGCATTCTAGAATTCAAGGCTACTTTCTTCTGGCTGAGGGCTAGACCTGTTATCTCCCTGACCAATCTGTTCTTATCTGCACAGATGCGAGTATTAATACTTACCTTTGGCCTTGATGTGAAGGATGAGAACCACCACCTACCAAGTCCTTTTTCTGTACCAGGCACTGTTCATTACTTGAGTTCTTTGCCCACCCTAGCCTATCGGAATTAGAGAAGGTGGTGATGGTCAAAGAAATGAATGGGAGACAAAAAGCAGACACAGACGGGGACGACTACTCATTCACTCACCGAATTTGACAATGAATGGGCTATGAAAGATAGGGGCCATGACTTGAGAAAAAGTCGACTTTGAAGATTTTCTTTTTAAAGATTAGGGGCAGCTCGATCATATTCATCAACCGAGGAACGGAAGAGCAGCTGGCTTCAGCCAGCCCGTGTGGTGCTCTGTGTCTCTATCATGTTCCTTCCTTAGGTGTCTTTCACTTTCACTCTTTCTCTTCTTCTGGTGACCTTCTGTGACCCTGCCCACCCACCAGCAGACATCAGAGACTTCTCGTGAGGGTAAGTCGGGGAGCTCCCCTCTCCTGTTTCTGGGGACTGAAGGCAGGCGCTCCATGTCCCCAGGCCCTGTCCTTCCACTCCTGCCCAGCCTTTTGCCCACTTGGCTGAGAGGACGTGGGCTCCAAGCCACACTGGCTGGTCTCTTTAGACACTGATAAAGTGCAACGTTGGCAACGAATTCCTGGAAGTGCCTGGGAAGCTGCAGCCCTTGGCGCTGCCGGCGGCAGTGGGGAGGGGTTCTGAGAGGCAGGAGGAAGCCACGGACACCTCGTCCCCCTCTGAGGTCACCCCTTTTCCTTAGTGACTCTGGGGTCAGCTGGACACTATGGGGTTTTCTCTAAAGGAACAGCTTTATCAGCCCGTCCAAGTAGTGAGAGCAATGAATAATAGAGTAGGAAGAGAGCAGATAGGGGCAGGGCAGTAGTGTCTGCCGTGGGCTGCAGCCCTCTCGAGTTCTCTCTCAGCTTAGGCCCTCTCTTCCTCTCTCGCCTGGAGTGTTGTGATGGCTCCTGAACTGGTCTTGCTGTTTCGAGGGTCCCTCCCTGAGACCCCATCCCAGCCCCAGCCTGCCTCCCGAGATCTCTTTGCCACTACAGATCTAGTCCTAGCACATTCCTGCTTTAGGCGTTTTCCCGCCTTCTCCAGGATAGAGCCCTCCATCTTCACCAAAACATGCAAGGCTTCCCACCATTTGAACCCTGCTCACGGCAGTTCCCACCAGGACCCTCACCAGAACCGTTCCTCGCTGTTCTTTTATTCATTCATTTGTTTGCTCCTACCGTCAGCAAGTGTTTCCCGGGGCCCGCTCTGAGTAGCACTCTGCCAGGGTCTGCTGGGAACCCCACAGCCTGGTCAGTCCACGCTCCTTGACCACCCCACACACCCTCGCTGCCTCTCAGGGCCCCATGCCCCGTGCCTTCCTTCTCACATGCCCTGCTAGCAGCCTGACAGCCCCCCACTATGTGCTATTCCCTAGGTCTCTCTCAGACAGAGCTTCTTCCTATGAGGTCCACCACCTTTAACATTTTTTCATTCAAGTTGTGTATTGTGTTAATCCTTTAGAAAAAATTGCCATCTTAGTTTCTATTTCCGTGAACCCTTAACAGGCAACCAAGTCCGTGCCCCTAGCGTGGCTGCTGTACCCTCTCTCCCAGCTCGGGAGTCAGGCTTTCTGTTTGGATGTCTGTTCCCGCTCTTCAAAACCAGGGGTCTTTTTCTCTCCCTGCCTGGAGTTTGCAGCACGAATGAAGGACACTTGAACGGACCCCAGCCTGATGTGACAGTGCTGCTGAGCAGGCTCACCCCTGCGGGAATGGCACAAAAGGGGCCGGCATGGCCCCCCACTGCCCAGCCCCCACCAGTCCGCCAGGGCGAGCTTCCCTCCACCATGCCTGCGCCAGGTTGCTCCCTAGCAAAGCTTCTGCAGTGGTTCCTTTCCACTGGCCACGTAAGGAGGGGCAGTGTGAGGTCTGAACGGGCCCAGCTCTGTCCCTTGTGCATGTGGCCATTTCATTTCTCCTAAACCTGTCCCTCCATGTGTACGTAAACCAGGATGGGGTCTATTCACCTCAGGGTTGGAGTGAGACACTGACAGAGAGCGTGCCACCTCTCAGGGACCTAGAAATCAGCCCATGGAGATCTGAGAGCCCCTTATTAACTTCTGGTTCCCAAGGCCTTCCTCACCCCACCCCACCCCACCCCACCCTGCTCATCCTTACCTCCCACTTGTCTTCAGCCAGCCTCTGCATCTAGACCTCCGTGTCTGCCCTTACCTCTGGGCAGTGATCTAAGCAGCTCCAGGCGGCTAAGGTCTGGGGGCCTGCCCCTCCACCTATCCTTTTAACACCCCCGTCTTTATTTCCTGGAGCCCGTACAGCACTGCCCAATTAATCGTGTGTGGACCTGTAATGCTTCCACGTTCTTCCCCCAACCAGGTTGTGAGCTTCCTCAGCCCAAATCAAGAACCGGGTCCTGTTCTAGTCGCGTTCCCACTGCCCCCACAGCGGAGCTTCCTCCTCCCCGACCATGGTGCTTAGCACAAGGAAGAAAGGCAAAGAAAGGTTCCGCGATTCTTTTCTAAGATCATCTGATTACAGGGTTCAGGGCCCTGGACGAGCCCGAGGAAGGCTCATTCCTCTAGGGAAGGTGCAGGAAGGCGCCAGTGTGGAAAGCGCAGTCAATGTGGAGATACTGGAGTCCGGATTCCAGTACTCTAGTGAGGCCGTCGCCTAGCCAAGCCAGCGCCGAAGTGCAGCTCGCCAGCCTGCCGGCCCGAGCCCTCTTTGTGAGGCATCAGGTGCAAACTCAGGGAGCGCGGGACGAGTGCGCGCGCGCTTCGGAGCGCGCAGAGCCTGGCTGCCGCCTCCGCCTGCCCTCGCAGAGCCGCTGGAATCTCCTTCTGAGCCCCGGGCGGAGGAAGGGGGAAGGGAGAAGGTCGGACACGTAGCCGGCCTTGAGGCAGGGCTCGACTCGGCGGCGGCCTGGAGGGCGGGGGAGCCAGGGACCGCTGCTCCAGCCCGCTGGCCTTCGAAAGATCCTCCTGGGCCAATGGCAGGCGGGGCGACGCTCCCGGATTGGTGCAGGCGCTCTGCTGATCACTGTGGAAACCGGGCGGCGGGGAAAGCGGGAGGATGCTGAGCCCCGGACAGGGGGAGCCAGAGGGGCGGGCAGAGGAGGCGTCGAGTCTTTGAACACCCGAGAGTTTTTACTGGTGGCAAAAGTCCATCGCGGGCTGGGGGGTGGAGGGCGGGGCGGAGGAAGGGGACTGCTCGGGGGCACTGGGAAGCCAGGGATATTCCGAGGGATATTTGGCAGCACACTCCCAAGCAAAGTCAGGAGGTTGGGGGAGGGGGCGCAGTGGGAGGAGGGATAGAAGACAAAAGCCGAAAGCGAGGAGTGCCCGGCCGAACACTCGGGCCACCGGCGCCGGTTGGCTGCAATACACGGGGGATCCCGGTCGGTAGGCAGCATGGGGAAGGGGGGAAACCAGGGCGAGGGGGCCACTGAGCGCGAGGCGCCGATGCCCACCTTCAGCTGGGAGGAGATTCAGAAGCACAACCTGCGCACCGACATGTGGCTCGTCATCGACCGCAAGGTCTACAACGTCACCAAATGGTCCAGCCGGCACCCGGGAGGCCATCGGGTCATCGGGCACTACGCGGGGGAAGATGCCACGGTAAGGGTCTGGGAGCTCTCCCGCCACCATTCGCTACCGAAGGCGGGAGTCAGGAGCCCTGGGTCCCAGGGCGCCAAACCTCCACAGCTGAATGGAGCTTGGGGGCGCCTAGAAGGGAAGGTGTGTCTACTGCGCTCATCCCTGCTCGGAATCTTTGTCCCATGGGACAGGTGAGCCAATCTGCTGTGGGGGTCGGATAGGGACCCCGGGAAGCAGCGCCGCGGTGAAGATCCGAGCAGTGGAGAATCGTGCAGGATCTACCGCGCGCACTGGGACTCACGCGTCCGCTTCCAGCACCGGGTTCACCGCAGCCAGGGAGGCCCTAAAGGGGGCGCTCTGGCACCAGGGCTTTGGCGCCCCCGGCGTGGAAGATGGCCGCCCCGGGCAGTGCAGAACGAAGCAGGAGAGGAGCCAGGTGTGGGACCCGGAGGGCATCCCTCATTCTCCAGCCAGGCAAGGGGGCGGGGAAGGAAAGCTTGTTCCCGGCCCGGGCTTGCTCCTGCGTGGAGTCCGGCCTAAGGAGGTCCGCAATGGCTGCCTCCGAGAGACCGCCTGGAAACTCCTGTTCCCACGCTCTCAAAGTCTCCCAGGACCCACCTCACCCCAAGGATTGGCCTTCTTGGGGTCTCGGGTGGGGACTCGGTGAAAAGGAGAAAGGGCTGGAGTTTGCAAAGCCCAGGTTGAGTGTCGTCGTGAGCCGCATGGATTTTAGCAGCTCTAGACCGGTTTGGCAACAGGTTCAGCTGCGCCCGAGGTTACTCTGGGACGTTCAACTCAATGGTCCTCTGTTTTACATCCAGCCAGGAATGCTCTTCCCTCTTGCTCAACCCCTATCCCAGAAGCTTACTTCCTTCTAAGATCAGACTTTCGGGGCGTGAAATGTGCTAACTAGGGATGTAGTGTAATGGTGGAGTGAGCAACTGGATATTTATCCCCCCACCCCCACCCCACCACCCTTCCCCACGGGAAGTATGGGAAGGGGACTTGAAGAGAAGAGGCAGAAACAGGCGAGTTTTCGTTTTAGGTTGTTGAGACGATGCTTTGCCCCTTGCAGCATGGGCTGGCTTCTTCCTCAGAGTTAGGGGAGTGACAGTATTATGGGCCCAGCAAGTTTGGGAAGGGACAGATCAGCACGCAGATGTGGCCTCCCCTGCAGCACTTCAGTGCACTGTCAGGGGTCCAGCCAGCAGCATGCAGTCAGATCCTCAGGAAAGGCTGTGAGTCAAGGGAGCTCTCCGGGACCATTCAGCTCTCAGTAGGAAATTTTCCTGTTTCTGAAGGAGAGATGCCAGAACTCAGTACTTCCTCTTCCCCGGAAGGATGACCTAGTGAAGGGCAAAGGCAATGGCCCTTGGGGCCTTTTGCAGAAGTTAGAACTTCTTGTCCTGGCCAGGTGGCTCCGTTGGTTGGAGCGTGGTCCAGCGTACCAAAGGCTTCGTGTTCGATCCCTGGTCCTCTCTGCCCGGGCACATGCAGACCCATGTGTCTCTCTCACACCGATGTTTCTCTCTCTCTGTGACACCAATAAACGTATCCTCGGATTAAAAAATAAAAAAGAAAATAACTAAGGAAACAAGAAAGAAGTTACAACTTCTTGGCCTTGCCTGTCAGAATAAAAGTTGCTTAATTTTTTGAGCTTGCAAACCACATTCATACTTATTGTTTCACCGAGCCTGGGAACAGCTCGAAGCGTCTCTGACTGCTCCCTGCTCTTAGGTTGAGAAACCCACCCCGGCAGAAGCCCCTGGGCTTAAACTCAGAACCTACCGTCACAGAACACTCCCTCCTTCATCTCTCATCTCTCTCCCTCTGGTCCTCCGGCACCTCTCTGGTCTTGCTTTGCTGTGGGCAAAAGGGACCCTCACCCGGGTCCCAAGGGTGTCTGCTCTTTTCTTGGCCCAGTCCCACCACCACATGGCTTTCTCCTCTGGGGACTTTTAATCTTCAACTACAATTTTGTCACATGATTTGGTGTTTCCATGGCCCAGAGCTGGGCCCTGGACACAAAGATGAGTAATCCCCCCACAGTGACCACATCTGCTGGGTTTGCTTCCCTCCTTCCTCTCAAGCTGGGATGTGAATGCGGACCCTCTGCCTCTAGATTCAAGCTCCACCCATCCCCCTTGTCCAGCACTTTCCTGCCCTGACCCCTCTTAGAACCCAGAGAAGGAGAGAAGCAGTCAGGATTCATGCTATCTCTTAAGTTGCTCCCACACTGTCCTTGTGAAAAGGCAACAGATTGAAAATGGAAGGGATCCCTGTCCTTTAGACAGAGCAAGAGAGTTTCAGTTGAGACAGAGGACAGGGGTTTGAGGGCCTGAATGTGAATCTTTAGTTAAGACAGTTACCTTGAACTTCCCTTTCCGGATCTATGAAATGGGAAGTCTATTTATTATCAGGCTCAGTGGGCTGTGTGTGAGGTCACTGTTTGAACTTCAGAGTGCTCCACAGGCGTGAGGGATCCTTACCTTGTGTATGTTCCCAGCATACACAACGGAGAGCTCAGTAAACCAGAAAAAAAGTGTGAAGAAGGGGAACCTCAGTGACCCCGTTTTTAAAAAGGAAAACACATTTACTGCCACAGAAATTCCTCCTCTGGTTATACCTGGAGGGCAGCTGCAGCCTCTCAGCTAAATCTGGGTAGGAGCCCCCTTCCTGCTGGCTACAGCCTCAGGGAAGATCCCATACCTAGCCCAGAATTCCTGGTGTTTTATGCAGACTCCAAGGAAGCAGAGTCCTGCTTCTCCACTATAATCCCATCTTGCCCGGGTAGCCTGCCTGGGGCCTACTTCCTGTGTAGTCCTACCCTTCCCAACTGCCCCGAGCCCCCCGGCCCAGCCCCGCACCCCTGGCAGTGCATGTACCTGGCATTGGGGACACTTGCCAAGATCTCTGGGCACAGACCACTGCCCCCACCAGCCTCCGCTGCGTTTTCCTTTGGAGGGGACATGGCATAAGAGGCTCCCTGCCCTGCCTGCCTCTCTGCTTGCTTTGGAAACGAAGTCAGCACCCCTGTCTCCAGCTGAGAACCCAGGCCCTCTGCTTCTCCCTCTCTAACCACGCGCTGCAGGGTCCTGGTTCCCAGGACTGCTGCCTGCAGCCCTGTATGCCCGGTGTTGGCTCCTCCCCCACTTCTGAGTCCCGGGCTCCACACCCGGATGTGGGAAGCTGGGTTAGAGTCCAGTCTTGCTCTGCAGAGAAGGTGGACTCAGCCAGAAACAGATCGAGGCACCCGGTGCTCAGTGCAGGGGGAGGAGCTGTGAGCTCTGCCTGGATGGGGCTGCAGCAGGGAGTATGTCTTCTTGCACAAGTTGGCTGGCCTTGGGGCCAGCCAGGAATGGCAGAAGCAAGAATTGAGAAGGCCAGGCAGTGTGACATCCACACGTTTTCCAGTTGAGAATCGGGATGTTGTGGCTCTCCCTCCTGCAGCCTGGCCTCCTTACCCACCGGCACACTCTACTGGGAATACATTCCTCGCTGCTCTTTCAACCTGTTTGCCACTCCTTTCTCTGCACCTGTGCCCGTGGGCGGTTCCTGGAAACTGTTAGGCTTCTTTCCCTGTCAGACGAGGGTAGAGCCTGGTTCCAATTATTTCAAATTCCAATTTGGGTTGTCCGTGTCTTGCCCTTGCCACCAGCAGTCACGTCTGTAGCCGTCAGGAAACTTCTCCAAGTGTGTGTGGCACATGTGGGACACTTTGGAGGGGGAGATGCTGCAATCAGCTCTCAGGGAAGAGAAAGCTCAGTTTGACTGAGGATTTTGTATTAATGGTGGAAAACTCGAGAGTTTAGGCACACCTGGAGTGTGACCAGGGGCAGGGCAGCTTTGTCTCCCTCGGTCTCTTCTCATCATCTCCCTAAAACAGGACCTGTCTAGAACTTGGGGAAGATTAGTGGCTTGTGTACATAAAGCCCGTGGCTCAGGGGCTGGCCCACACAACCTCAGCACACGGCCCTTCTACCAACCACTAGTGTGGAAGCGCTGGGGACAGTGAGGAGTTCCGCTGTTCCCGAAGGATAAGCTGAGTTCTGCAAAATGGCAGAAGAGTCTGAACATGATTGCGGAGTGCCACAGCCTCCTGGGGTCAGGAGGTGCACGGCCATGGGGCCCTGGGTCCCCGCAGTTACTGTGAGTCCTCCTGTTGGGTTCTGTCGAAGGCCCTGCGGTTATTGCAGTGAATGGGGTGGGGGGAGCATGGCCTTCCCTTGTGGAGCTTGTATTCTTTTTCTTCTGTAAGATTTTATTTACTTATTTTTAGAGAGGGGAAGGGGGTGAGAGCGGTAGAGAAACATCAATGTGTGGCTGCCTCTTGCACGTCCCCTGCTGGGGACCTGGCCTGCAATCCAGGCATGTGCCCTGACTGGGAATCGAACCGACAACCCTTTAGTTTGCAGGCCGGCGCTCAGTCCACTGAGCCACACAGCAGCCAGGGCTTGAGCTTATATTCTAATGGAGACAGGCAACAGGTTCTGCTGTCCTTTGCTTTTCGTTATTAAGGAAGGGTGCGGAGAATACGTGCCTTCTGGAAACAAGTATAAGCAATTGCCTGGCGCATGCAGTCTCACAGTTTCATGTGCCCGTGTCCTTACACACCAGTGGTTTTAGGGTAGGTGTTAATTACAGCAAGTAATTCAGCTACTTGTTACAGGTATCAGACATTCCCTTCCTTAATTAGGCACCGTCTTCCACTTTGTATCCTCGCAGTTCTCAGTTATCTTAAGTGTCTGTACTACAACAAGAGCAAGAACATCTCATTTATCTTCCTATACCCTTTGCAGCACCACTCTTGTAGCTGGGATACAAATATTTGAGGAACGAGAAGTATATTAAGGGTCTACAAACCAATTTGGCGTACTGTAGAAAATGGCAAGGTCTACCTTAGGAGAGATGTGAACACCCTTCTTATTGGGAGGAGGGTCGGAGGGGGTGTTTATGTTTAGACTTTTAAACAGGTGCATAATAAAATAATAAAACTAAAAAAAATACAACAAGAAGTGAGCACAACTCTGACTGGTGTGGCTCAGTGGGTTGGGCATCATCCTGCAAAACAAAAGGTCGCTGGTTCGATTCCCACCCGGGGCACTTGCCTGGGTTGCGGGTGAGGCCCCTGGTTGAGGGTGTGTGCAAGAGGCACTCAGTGGATGTTCCTGTCATACGTTGATGTTTCTCTCTCTCTCTCCTTCCCTCCCTTTCCCCTCTCTCTGAAAGTAACTAAATAAATGAAATGCGCACGGATGCTCCCCAATGAGTGGTGGTCTGACTGAAGATGTACTGACTTTATAAATCTTCGGTGCTGCAGAAGTGACATGCATAATGAAAGTTGCGTGAGGTGTCGAACACTTTATCAATGCATAGGCTTTGTGTGAGATGCTTGTGCGGGAAGGTGGGCCCCTGTGTGTTCTGAGCATGTTTGAGGTGGGCGGGGCGAAGCTCTGATCAGTAGGTTAGGTGTAGTAAATGCATCTTCGAATTTCGATATTTTCCGCCTACCATGGTTTATTGGGACATAACCCATTGTCAGTCAAGGAGTGTCTACCCATAATATAGCCTGTGATCTTGATAACTTGTGAATAAGCTAAAACGTGTCTCGGGGAAAGTGTGGGGCTGGAGGGTGGCTGCTTCCCATGGGGTGGTTGGGAAAAGCCTTTCTGAGGTGCGTCCCAATGCAGCTGGCCACAGGACGTGGTGAGGACAGGTGTCCAGGCAGAGGGGAAGAGCCGAGCGAAGGTCTGCTGTGGGGACGCTCAGAAAGCTGCGGGACCCAGCAACGCTCGGCTTTCTAAGCTGGCAGGAGGCAGCAGGCATGTGGGGAGACAGCCCCTGAGTCCGGTGAACTTGCATTTGATGCTGGCTCCGCCCCCGGAGAGCTCCACCAGGTCCCCAGCCTGGGCAAGGGCCTGGAGGCATGACCTGGACCTGGTGGGGGTGGTGGAAGCTGGACGTGGGGAGAGCGCACTTGCAGACCGCTGCCCTGAATTCTACCTCTCCCCGAAAAGAAAAGTCGGGGGTGGAGAGGAACCGTTGAATTGTCCGACCAGGCAGTTGCTCCTCAGGAAGCTGCCTTTATGGAGGACTTCCTGTTGGAGTCTCAAAGGCTGTGGTCCGATGTGGGCGGGACCAATGAAAGGGCTCTTTTAGGCTCTGACTCGGGGAGGTAGCTCTGCTCACTGTAACACCACCAACACGCTGGGCCCGCTCGGGAAGCCGCGCGGGGCCTTTCCCAGGGCCTCCGGACTGGGGAGCAGGGAGGGACCTCGCTAGCTTGTGGAGGAGGCGGAGGCTGGGTGCGGGCCGCTGGCCCGGAGTGGGCACAGCTGGTCAGTACAGGATCCCAGGCCTCCTTGTTGCCTGCCCAGGGCCCCTGGAATAGCGGCCGGTCTCTTCTCTGAAAATATTCATAATCAGATGCTCTGCCACCATCCCCTTTCTGCTCAGCGAGGGGCACAGAGTTGTTTAAAAAAAAAAAAAAAAACAACTCTGGACCCTGTTTTCCTCTGCACAAAGTGTTGCTTTGTGAATCTGTTCTAGACACAAACAGAGCAGAGACTGGGCGAAGGACTTGGTGCCAGGGATGCAGTAAGGAAGTGGGAGAAGACAGCAGTCACCATCGAGGGGGCTTGGGTGGGGTGGGGGGCGGGGTGAGGCGGGTGGAAACCTTTGTGTGCCTTGTCAGCATGCCCCCATGGCTTCCCTTTTGCTTTAATGTGAAAATGTCCAAACATGCAGAACAGTGAAAAATAAGCAAACACCTGTATAGCGTCAACCAAGATTCACTAATTTTAACATTCTGCCACATTTGTGCTCTCCCTCATTAGGCATATGCAATTTGCTTTTGCTGAATCATAGGAAAATAAACTGCATCGTACGCCATCTCAGCCCTAAATTCCTCACCATCTTCTCCTAAGAACTGGGATGTTCTCTAAGATCATCATAATACCTTTACGAAATTTAATAGAGTCAATAATAACTCTTCCCCACCCCAGAGATTTATTAATTTATTTTCAGTGAGAGGGGAAGGGAGGGAGAAAGGGAGGGAGAGAAACATCAATGTGTGGTTGCCTCTCGCACGCCCCTACTGAGGGCTCAACTTGACTCACAACCCGGGCATGTACCCTGACTGGGAATCGAACTGGCGACCCTCTGGTTCGCAGACCGGCACTCACTCCACTGAGCCACACCAGCCAGCACATAATTCTTTAATATGATCAGCTATCCATTCCATATTCAATTTTTCTCATTCAACCCCCCAAAAATGTCTTGTATAACTGCTGGGTACCCCCTCCCCCATGGAGTCTTTCAAATCAAACATTACAGGTTTGATATCTACTTATTGCCTCTTCATTCAGTCTCTTTTAATCTAGACATCCCCTCCTCACACACCCCCTAACTTTTCCCCCACCCTATTGATTTCCCTGGTCGTTTCCGGTGACTGGACTGGCTCCTCTGCCCTAGCCAAGGCCCAGGGTTTGGTTTCATGCAGGGCAGACACTGTCCACCGAGGGGACTTCATACTGCAGCCCGTCAGGGGGATCTCCAAGGCAGGTCTGTTATGAAACGATGTATGAAATGTACAGAACATGTATAGACAAAAAACTGCCAGGAAATACGCCACGGTACCGGCGACAGTGGTCACTCCCCGGGTGGTATTTATTTTCCAACCTGTTCTGTCCTTTTATTTACTGAATTTGCCAAAACTAGGCACATGATTGCTTTGGAATTGGAAAAAGATTAAAATGGCTAACATTTGTTTCAATTTGAAAAGCAACATATCAGTGTTATAGGAAATTTGGAAAGTGATGAAAGTAAAACAAGCCAGAATGCCACCACCTTTACCTGTAATATAGAGCCTTCCATAAACATTATTTTTATAATTTTCATAATTAATTTTATACTTTTTCAAGTTTTGAAAAAGCTTCTTTTCAGAAATCTTTTACCTAATTCAGCATTTGTTTTTGGTTCAACATTGTCCCTAAGCACATTTTCCATGCGGTGGTAGAGTCTCCAGCCTTGTTCCTCTCATTGAGAGCCGAGTGCGGGGGTTGCGGGTGGCCCGCCTCGCGGGGTCCCAGGCACCCGGCAGAGGAGGCGAGCAGGCTCACGTCCTTCCCTGGCCCTGCCCAGCCGGGTGCGGGCACCCTGTGTCTCTCCCTGGAGGGGCACATTGTTCCGACTCGCCCAGATGCAGCCCATGTGTGCGCGCGCCCACCTTCCGGGAGCTCAGCGGCCCCTCATCTGCGCAGAGGCCCAGGTGGCACCACGGTGGGCGCTGGGCACTGAGGCATCTGCCCTGGGTGAGGCCTGAAAGAGCATCTGGGGCCAGAGCATGGGAGGCCGCATCGGTGCCTGAGTGGGAGGGACAGAGAGGTTTACTGGTGAGGGGTGTAGGCTGAGGTCCGGGTTCCCACTCATCTCCTACCCGCTGCTTCCCAGGATGCCTTTCGCGAGTTCCACCGGGACCTTGACTTCGTGCGCAAGTTCTTGAAGCCCCTGCTGATTGGCGAGCTGGCCCCGGAGGAGCCCAGCCAGGACCGGGGCAAGAACGTGAGTCAGATGGGACCAAGGATGGAGGGAAGGGAGGGTGTGCAGGCAGATGAGGACCCCACCCGCAGGTGCAGAGTGCGGGGTGTGGGGCGGGGGGCTTTATGTCAGTCTGGGGGGAGCCACTGCCCATCTACTGGGGTCAGGGAGGACTCAGAGCCTCTGCGGGAGCCATGAGCCCCCCACCCCACCCGGGTCCTGGCTGACTCCCCACTTAGAGTGACTCATGCCCAGCCTCTCTACCTCTGGGGCCGCAGTGGGCCCAGGCTGGGCAGAGGGCTGTCCCCTCTTGTCCCTCTGTCTTCCAGAGGCCCGCCTGCCCTCCTACTGGCTGTCCACATCTGCTCCTCCCCTCATCTTTCCCTCCTGGAGCTGGCGGTCTGCCTGGCCTCCTTCATAGGGGGCTTCATCCTCCCCCGCTTTCCAGGCAGCTTTTCTCCCCAGCTCCCGGAGGCCCACAGGCTCCCCACCCCACCCTGCTCCTGCTCCTCTAGCCCCCACCCTGTCTCCCCACTTTCACTGCCGCTTAAGTGGTTGCCAGAGATACTCTCTGGGTTCTTCACTTATCACCCAGGCTGCCAGACCTGGCCTCCTCCGCCCACAGTCACCCTGTCTGCCTATCAAAGGACCCTGGGTGTGTCCCGGAGAGGCTGTCAGCCCCTGGTCTCTCTACCGACTTCCCCCATCCCCACCCCTGCCTCCCCTACGCACCCCCCCACCATGCCCCTGTTTCCTCAGAGCCATCCTGGGCTCCGCCTCCATCGCCCCTGACCCCACCAGTCCTCTCCTGCCTCCCTCCCAGCTCTGGGCTGGCAGGGACTTTGTCCTGCTCTGTTTTTGTGCCTTCCCTACCTCAGCCCCCTCAAGGCCCAATGGGGTACCCGGAACAAGGCACGCGTCTGGTATTGGAAATGGCAAGCTTTTGCGGCAGAGGCGGGAGTAAAATAGACGTAAGATAAAATTTACCATGTTGACCGTTGTTAGGTGTACGGTTCGGTGACTTTGAGTGCTTTCACACTGTTGTGTGACCGCCACTCCAGAACCCTTTATCTCCAGAAATTTCTCATCTTCCCACAACCAAGACTATCCCCCGTAAGCAGTAACTTCCAGGCTCCCCATCCAGGGCCGTGGCGAGTGCCGTCCCGTGTTCTGTCTGTGAGTCTGTCTGCCTGTTCTAGGTAGCTCAGACGAGAGGAATCAGCCGAGTGCTCGTCTGTTGGCGTCCGGCTTCACTGCTCTGAGCGGAGTGTCTTCGAGGTTCGCCCGTGTTGTAGCCTGGGTGAATGTCTCCTTTATGAGAGCTGCGGAACAGTCCGCTGTCTGGACGGACCCCGTTTTGTTTAAGCACGTATGCGTCAGTGGTCCCTGGTTTGTTCCACCTTCTGCCGGCGGTGAATGGTGCTGCTGAGAACACGGCCGTACAAAATGCAAGCTTTGGAGTCCAGTCCTTTCTCTGCCACTTAACTAGTTGGCTGTGGACAAATGCATAGTCCCCGGGGCTGTGCCAGGCCCTGGCAGGCACGTGGTGATGACAGCCATTATTGTGCATGGTGGCTGGTGGCTGACACCTTCCCTGTGCTCTTGCTCCACAGTCCCAGATCAGCGAGGACTTCCGGGCCCTGAGGAAGACTGCCGAGGACATGGACCTGTTCAAGAGCAACCACCTGTTCTTCCTCCTGCTCCTGGCCCACATCATCGTCATGGAGGGCATCGCCTGGTTCATCGTCTCTTACTTCGGCAATGGCTGGATTCCAACCATCGTCACGGCCTTTGTCCTTGCTACCTCTCAGGTGAGGCGTGGCACCCTCGCCTGGTGCCCGAAGCCCCAGGCTCCCCCAGCTCACAGAGGCCTGTCCCCATGCGTGGCCACTGTGAAAGCACCTGGCCCTCTCTCCCCAGGCCCAGGCGGGATGGCTGCAACATGATTACGGCCACCTCTCTGTCTACAAGAAGTCCACGTGGAACCACATCGTCCACAAGTTCGTCATTGGCCACTTAAAGGTAAAGCTCAGCAGCCCTGGGCATCCGTCCCGTCGCTTAGCAGTTGGTGACGCTCTGTCTCACTCGACTCTGAGACCAGGTCCCCTCTTCTCCGGCCTTCCGAGCCCTGACTCCCTTTCTCAGCAGACCCGGCGAACCCGTGGGCTCGCCAGGAAGATGGGCACATGCCTCTTGTGTCTGTTGCCTTGGCTGGTCACATCGTTTGCGCCCTAACTAAGGGCTTACCTAATAAATCCCCTTTAGCATGGGGCCGTAGGGGAGCAGTGTCTCTTGATGAGCTGGAGTGTTTTTGTCTCTGGGCTACGGGGGCTGTTCGATGCATCGAGGTCCTCTGTTTCTCCTCCCGGGCGACACAAAGCAGCACTTGGAATGGTCCCTACTCTTGCTTTTTCGAGCTGTCTCCTCCTCTCCTGGTATGAGTCATTTATCATCATTTCATAAGCAGCCTCAGATATGCTTGGGGGGAATGACAAGGAGATACAGTCTTGATAGAAGTCTTTAGATAAGGGGACATCACTTGGTACAATGAGCAGCTGAGCCAAAGGGCCAGATGTGTTTTAAACTCAGAGATGTGTTTTGCACTCAGTTCTGTCCACCCTACAGAGGAGGACGCTGGCCCGTGGAAGTGGCAAGTTTGTAAAGCCCTAGCTGGACTTGCCGGTGGGTGACCTTGTGCTGATCTGAGCGGCGCTATCTCCTTGGTCTTGGAAATAAACCCTTGTCAGGGCTCTCTCTGAAACAGATCGTCCTCTGCCCAGTCCTTGCCCTTCAGTCTCCAGCTGCTTCCTGAGAAAGGCTGTGTCCTAAAGACTTCTACCCTCCCCACTTTCCCCATCCTGGCTTGGGAAGAGCCACAGGTCTGGGTTAACTTACTCCTCCTGCAACCCAGATGCATCAAGCAAGCCGTTGGCTTACAGGTTCCAGATCCGGTTGCGGGGGAATGCCCACTGAAGCGGTCACCAGCTCCACAGCAAGCGGCTGGCCTGGCCCTGAGCCTGAAGCAGTCTGAGAACCTGGGTTCTTTCCAGAGTTTCAGGGGTGAAGGGAGCGGGTGCTCATAGTAGAGCGCTTTGTTTCATTTCATATGCTTTTCTGTTGGACAAATCCCTCGTCAGTATTGGAAAGTAACATTTCACTCCCAGCCCACATTATCCCCACGCATCAACAAAGTGGGCTGTGTCCTGTCTCCAGATCGTCCTGTCTCCAGGTCCTGGGCGGGAGCCAGGCCGGGAGGTGCTTTCCCCTCTTGATGGCCCTCGGTCCTTGAAGGGCCTTGGACCACAGCTCTTGTGTCATATGGAACACAAGGTCAGAACGTAGGATCGGCCTCTGTGGAAAACTGTCTTAGGAAATCAGAATTCTGGAATGACAGGAAGATGGTGTTTGGGCTCAGAGACCAGAGGAGGTCAGGGTCATGGGCTTCACTCGTGGCTCATCGCCCTCCCTGCTGTGTCCTTCACCCTGCGTCCAGACCAGTGGCGAGGCCATGCAGCTCACCCAGGGGTGCCCCAGAGCCAGGGCCATCACAGCGTGCCTGGAACTGCTCTGGTCCCCGGTGGCCATGTTGCTGCAGGCAAGTCTTTTCTTTTTCTTCCCCTAAAGATTTTATTTATTTTTAGAGAGAGAGGAGGAAGGGAGAAAGAGAGGGAGAGAAACATCGACTGGCTGCCTCTTGCATGCCTCCAACTGGGGACCTGGCCCGCAACCCAGGCATGTGCCCTGACTGGGAATCGAACCAGCGACCTTTTGGTTTGTAGGCTGATGCTCTCAATCCACTGAGCCACACCAGCCAGGGCCAGACAAGTCTTACAAGGCCATCCGTTCCTCTGGCCTCTTTGCTGGGACAGAAAGAGACTGGCTGCAGGGAGCCCCGTCACCTCAGATGTTTTAGCACGAGCAGCGAGGACAGTGATCAGGGCAGAGGACAGTGAACAGGACGCTGGGGGCCTTCTGTTCGCTGGGGACCTGCTTTCTTAGCATCAGCCTGCATGGCTGCAGGATCTGCATGAGAGCCCTCCCTGTCCTGACTTCCCCTCTTCCTTCAGCCACGTCACTTCCAGTGGACAGCTCTTTCAGAAGGTGATCTTACATAACGACAGTTCTAAGCAGTCATACCTTGACTTAAAACCCTTTGCTCGCCATGGCACTTAGGATAAAATGCAAACCACAGGGACTGGTGCCAGACAGACTCTGCATCTGGGGACGGAAACCGGAAACCCGCCAGCCTTTTCACAATCTCATCTTGGGCCTCCGGGGTCAGGACTAGGGCGAGGCAAGTGTGGCATTTTTCTTGAAAAATCAAAATTAATGCCAAAAAATCCACATCAAACAAAATATCAACATTTTTTAAATTTATTTTCTTAAGGTTTCTTATTTGTATTTATTTATTTCTAGAGGGGGGAAGGGAAGGAGAAAGAAGGGGTGAGATACATCAATGTGTGGTTGCCTCTCTCACACCCCGCTGCTGGGGTCCTGGCCTACAACCCAGGCATGTGCCTTGACTGGGAATCGAACTGGCGACCCTTTGGTTCGCAGCCCATGCTCAGTCCACTGAGCTACACCAGGCAGGGCTCAAAATGCCAACATTTTAAATAAAGATCAGGGTGCTGCTGAGCCACATTAGAACCGGGAACCGGACTCAGAAGGAAAAGCTTGCGCCCCTGTATACACGTTGGTATGCGTTCTCTATTTAATGGCTGACTTTTTCCTCCCCAGAGCATTAAAGTAGTTGATGAATACTTACAAATTGGAAAGTCAGTGTATTAAAAGCCCCAGCATGAACTTTAAATATATTATTTATACCAAAACAGAATTTACTGTTTTATTTTGGTTAACTGAAAAATCATTTACAATGGTCATTTGGTTGAAGTCGTCCCACTTAGCCACCCTCGCAGTTGAAAATGAGGCGAGCCAAAAAGTAGACTTGGAAAAGATGGTCGACGAGGTTGCATCCGTTAGAACCAGGGTGCACCTGCTTCCTTTTCCCTCTGGCTCCGACACGGCTCGGCCCGACCCTGCTGGCTGCCATCCTGGGGCTCGGGCTCAACCCAGGGGCCTTCCTTTGGCTTTTGGAAACGTCCACACTCCCCCTCCCTCCATCCCCAAGGACCCCACCTGAACTCTTGCCCTCTGGCAGTACAGCGCCCTCACTCGGCCTGGCCCCTCCTCCCGGCCTGCAGACCGAGGGCAGTCCTGAGCGGCCTCCCGAAACTTGTCCAGCCCCATCGGCCCCACGTCACTGTGGTGTGACGCCGGACTCTCTGGCTAGACAGCGGATCTCCGCTCCTTCCCCACTTCATTCCCAGGGCTGGCAGCATGGCCACCAGGCTGGGCCACTGTTCCCCGGGCAAGCAGGGCTTCTTGGCGAGGAGGGCTCGGGAAGCAGAAGGAGGGCTTTGCCTAGCAAAGAGGATCAGAAGAGAATCACAGGAAAGGAATGGCACGATCAAAACATGTTTTGTCATACCATCCCGGCCGGTGCGGCCTGGCCCCGCCTGGCTGCTGGCCTGCCCATCTCACTTTCCCCCGGTTACGCATTCTGCAAACACCATGCTTACTCATAGCATGCCTCACCTCTTAATGTCTTTGTTCCAGATACTTTTCTACTTCACTCTCCTCAGGAATTTGGTGTGCAGGCCAGGCCGGCACTCAGTCCCCCGCGCCACACCAGCCAGGGCTGGGATTTGGTTGCTTTTGGCCAGAGAGATGAATGTGTTATCTGATTCCTCGGCCCTCTGAGCCCTCACTCCCTAACACCTGGTTTTGCTGTGATGGGCTTTGAGGCCCACCTGCCTGCAGGTGCCCGAGACCACCACGGCTCAGAGCCATTCCCACCCAAGCAAAATGTTTGTTTCCGAGATTAGACCTTTTTGGAGATGGCCAGACCCTTGGCCAGCACGCAGATGGATCCAGGAACAGTTCACCCCTGAAGTCCGGATGTGAAGGGTCAGAGAGTCTTGTTTCCATGTGTCACTGGGCTGCTTTGTGGAGGGACACACCCTCAAACTATGTCAAGAGGTTGAGCTGGTGAGACAAATTCATGGCCTGGAAATAAATACTCACGTAATGCTGCTTATTTCCTAGAATCTTAATTTTGTACTTACGTGGGAGAGCCAGGAAGCTCTTACCCGCACTCCTTAGTGATTCAGGCAGTCCCTCCTGGGCTGTGCTTGCTGACTCAGTCCTGCCCCTCGGAACTCAGCGGGTCTGGCTGTCGGGGTGTCTCTTGCCAACTACTCCAGGTCCTCGTTTGTTTAAAAAAGCTTTATTGCGATACCGTTCACATATTACATAATTCACTTGAAGTGCAGAAGCCAATGACTTAACCATCGTCACAATCAATCTGGGGACATCTTCATTGGTCCCAAAAGAAACCCCTGCCTGCCCTGGCTGGTGTAGCTTAGTGGATTAAGCGCGGGCCTGTGAACCAAGAGATCACGGTTCGATTCCCAGTCAGGGCACATGCCTGGGTTACAGGCCAGTTCCCAGCAGGGAATGCACGGGAAGCAACCATACATTGATATTTCTCTCCCTCTCTCCTTCCCTTCCCCTCTGAAGATAAATAAATAAAATCTTTTAAAAAAAGAAAAAGAAACCCCTGCCTCCTAGCTATCACCTCCCAATTCTCCCATCCCTTCCGCCCACCCCAACCCTCGGCAACCCACAGGCAAACACCCACCCGTCTCTAGATCTCTCTGTTCTGGATGTTTCGTGTGAATGGAGTCGTCTATGTGGTCCTTTGGGACCGGCCTCTTCCACTGGGCTTGAGGGTTTTCAAGGTCCACCCCTGTCGTAGCGCGTCAGTACTTGCATTCCCTGTAAGGCATGGCCCAACAGCATTCCCCTGGGTGGGTCCGCCCCGTTCCGCTTAATCCAGCTCTCAGCTGGTGGGTGCTTGGGTTGTTTTGCACTTTTTGGTTATTTTGAATCATGCTGCTGGGAACATTCACGCACAAGTTTTTGTGTGGTCATGTTTTCATTTCCCTTGGGTTCACACCACGACCACTTCTTACGTACACAACACGGGCACACAGGAGCCGTGCAGAGGACCAGGGCGTGGGGGCTCACAGCTGGTGCTGGCCCGGCCAGAGTGCTCGCCATGTAGTGCATCGGCTCGGGCCTCACCCGCCGTCTGCATCTCGCTGCTGGGGAAACGGGCCTGGGGGGGGCGCACAGTGACTTGGCTCCACTCAGGGGTCCTGGCCTCACGGCCACCAGCATCCTTCACTCGGTCCTGGCAGGGCTGTGTTCTTTCGTGGGCAGATACCTTTTTTTAAAGAGGTTGATTTCAAGAGAGAGAGAGAGAAACATCGATTTGTCCTTCCACTTATTTATGCATCCATTGGTTGATTCTTATATGGGCCCCAACTGGGGGTTGAACCCACAGCCCTGGTATATCGGGACCACACTCTACCCGACAGATCTACCCGGCCAGAGCCAGGCACCTTTTGTGTTAACAGAGAAGTCACCCCTGAGTGATGGAGGTGCTAGGTCCTAGGGACTGGTCCTGGGCGGGCCCTGTCACCAGTGCGCTCAGGTCCCTGGCAAACTGCACTCCTCAACCTCCTCTCTCCCCCCACCCCACAGGGCGCCTCCGCCAGCTGGTGGAACCATCGCCACTTCCAGCATCATGCCAAGACCAACGTCTTCCAGAAGGATCCAGATGTGAACATGCTGCACTTGTTTGTCCTGGGCAAATGGCAGCCCATTGAGGTACGTTGACGGCAGGGTGGGGGCTGGGCGCTGACCCGGGAAGTGTTTGGCCTGAGTGGGGATCGGGGCAGGGACTCTGAAAGGTGACTCTGCGGCCAGACCTGATGTATACTCGGAAACCTCTCCTGGACGCCCAGAATTATTCGAGCTGCAGGTTCTGGGGAGCAGCTTCACGGGTAAATGACGGACACAGCTTCCTTTCAGAGTGTCAGTGCTGGTTAGAGGCCAGGGAAGGGTTGTGGGGGCGGGGGGAGCTGGTTTCAGTTGGCAGGAAGACACAATTCCAGGGCTCAAGCTTGGTCCCCAACGGCCAGCTCAAGGAAAGCTTATTTGGAAAGTCACAGGCCTCGCCCTGGACGGGAGCTGGCCACAGTCTGTTCCACCTGCTTCTCCAGCAGAGGAGGAAGTGAGGCTCAGCGGGAGGGGGGTGTGGCCAGGGTCTCGCAGTTAGAGGATGTGGAGGCCCCAGGTTATACAGCTAGCCGTCTTCTTCCACTCTGTCTCTCAGCCTTATTTTAATATTGGTACATTTTTTTAAAAACATTATTTTTACTTATTTTATTAGACTGGGGAAGAGAGGAAGAGAAACATCGATGTGCGAGAGAAACATTCCTTGATTGCCTCTCACATGCTCCCAAACTGGCGACCTGGCCCAAAACCCAGTAGGTCGGATGTGTGTCCCGGGCAGGAATTGAACCGGCGACCTCTCCCTCTGCAGGACGACACACAACCCACTGGGCCACGCTGGTCACGGCTAATATTAGTACATTTTTAAATTATAAATATAGAACATATGTACTGTAAGCATTTAAGTGGCTCAGAAATATACACAATTTAAAAATGAGGCTTCTAGGACCTCCACCATCCCCGCTTTGCCCCTGTGCCAGCCCCCGAGGTGACCACTGGTGGCAGCCCGTCCTATACTTCCTACGCGGGTACAGTCACGCATACAGCTGCTTTTCAAAAGCTAAAGCTAAAACTCAGGTACTCTGCCCTGCACCTTGCCGCCTCACCAAGCATGGACCTCTCTCTGCGAGTCCACGTCCATCGGCCTCCGCCTGGGGCTGGCCAGGGCTCCGCTCTATTCCTATTCCGTAACGCTACCCACGCTGTGTTCTAAGGCAGGACATTTTGGTGTGGCTAATTCTTAATTTCCTTTTCATAAGAGCACTCCCAATGCCTTCATTTAAAACATTTTTTTAAAAAGTGGAACCCTTTTTGTGACAGCTTCTAGTGATGGTTCACTTTACCCCCAAAACCTGCATGTGCTTTGATTCTTGGAACGCCACCGATGAGGTAAAATGAAGACGAGAATGTCCCGGTTGCTTCCATGGGGACCACAGGGTCACAGAGCGGGACACGGGGAGGGGCTCGGCGGGCATCAGGAGCGGAGTGTTGAATTTTGCTCCGTTCCCAACCGTGCTGGCACCCAAGGCTTGCAATGATGGGGGGAGGGCAGAGTCTGTTCCCGCAGTTCTGGCTTGTCCCTCCTCTCTCTCGTTTCTTGTCCACTTGAGAGAATGAATATCTGAGCAGAAGCGTGGGTTTCTGTGGTATCATCAGTTCGGGGGAAATCAGCCAAAACTCAGCACTGTGGAAGCGCGGGACCTCGGTGCCAAAGTACAAGCTTGAGTTTCTAGGAGACTTTGCTTGCTTTGATTAGCAGTGTCTAGAGGGCGGACCAATGAACTTCGCCCCCTGGTGAGCGAAAACAAAGGCTTCCCTTGCTGGGTGAGCCTCCATCATGCCGGGAGCTGCTGGCTGTCCTGCCAGATGGTCCCTCTGTAACCAGGTCCAGTATCACCGACCACGCTGGCGGGAAGGCGTCTTTCTGCCTGGTGGCCTGTGAAACCTCTTCCGAGAGAGACATCTCTCTCTAGACACTTGTCCAGGGCTGGCTTTGGGGCGGGGGGTGGCCAGGAGGTTTGGGGGTCTGGTGACAGTCGCTGGTAGCGTTTGAAAAACCTCGGCTGGGGCCACGGCGCTCCTGCTCCATGCACCCTCCTCTCTCACACCTCTGCGGGGAAGGGCGGTTGTTTCTGGGTTCCTGGCTGAGCTGTGCCCTGGTGTCCACAGAACCATGCTGCCCCAGAGGGGACTCTGGTGACGATGGTCTGATGGCACACGTGCCACGGCAGACCCACACAGCACACCAGGGCCGGCCCCCAGAGCAAGGAGGCCCCGGGCTCTTATCTCCTCCACACGCCAAAAACAAAGCCGCCCGGCAGGCACTCCAAAGGGCCACCCGCACCCAGAGATGTAAGCAGGCGCCCCCTAGTTAGTTTTCTGTCGTTTTGTTTTATTTTTGACTTCCCGGAGATTTTTTTTGCTTGTTTGATGTAGCAAGATGTATTTGTTCCCCCTCTCTCCCCACACCCCCCCTGGGGAGCTCTTTTATTTCCTCTATGCTTAGGCAGTTTTTCATAGATACTACTTTCAGTGTCTTACAGTTTCACCTTCGAATGGTGAACTTCTGCGCAGTGGGACTGGGCTGAGAGGATGCTCAGCCTTCACGTTTCTCCGGAGGCAGCCCACTTCCTAGCTCCCCCGTCGGGTGACACTGCTCGGGGCAGACTCCCACCTGAACCCCGGCGGCACCTGGACTGGGCTGCCTGTCCTTGTGAGGGACGCTGTCTGGGTGACTTGGGCATCATAACTCCTAGTGGGATGCCTTTCCTCTTCTAGAGAGAATTTACACCTTTGATTTTATTTTTAGAGAAGGGAAGGGAGGGAGAGAGGGAGAGAAACATCAGTGTGTGGTTGCCTCTTTCGTACCTTCCTCCTGGGGACCTAGAGGTCAACCCAGGCATGTGCCCTGAATGGGAATCGAACCAGCAACCATTTGGTTCGCAGGTCATCACTCAATCCACTGAGCCACACCAGCCAGGGCAGATTTACGCCTTTATATTCAGCCTTTCCATCCAGGAATAAAGTAACTTTCTTTCTTTACTCAATCTCCTTTTCTATCTCTTGGAAAGGTTTCATACTTTTTTTTTCATACTTTATATGTCTTGTGGAAGTTTCTTTTTCAGTTTAATCCTGAATATCTTCCATTTTCGTCACTGTGATTGGGGTTTCTCCGGTGTGCGGGAAGCTGTTGGTATTTGGCTAGCTAGTTGTCTGATGTCCAAGAGTTGTCCACTTACGTCTCCTTGTGATTCTAGTTGCTTTTCCATTGGGTAGACAATCATATCCTTGAAAACAATGAAAACTTAGCCTCCTCATTTGTGGTAGCTGCACACTCTCGTTTCTGGTGGGGTCCATGGCATTCCTGAAGCTTCCACAACAGACGTAAACAGCAGTGGTGTCCGTGGCTCAGTGGCAGCCTTGCTTGGCTTGTCCTTTTTTCTTGGCTGTGTCACGGAGGCCATTGTCCCTGTGGCTCTGTGTTTCCACCTCGGCCTGAGAGCCTGCTTTTCCACCCACCCTGGGACGCTCTCCCCGCCCCCGAGCCTGCCCACCGCTCATCTGCCAGGCTTCCTGGCTCAGGCAGCCCTTGGTGAGCGGGCCAAGGGGCGAGTCCTCCCTGGGAATGACCAGGCCCTCCTCTCCGGGCCTGGGGCCTGGGGTTTGGGGTTTTGCCAACGGTGCGTGCCGGGTGCAGCCCTGCTTGCTCATTCTCTCGTGTGAGTTCCCAGGTTTCCAAAGGCTGAGGCTGGACTTTGCGACAGCTCCCCTCCCCCACTCCTTAACAGACAAGGAAGGCCCTTGTCCTTCCTTAGACATTTTGTTCTAAAGCTGAAAAGTCCCCTGTACATGGCTCTGGCGTCCAAACCTATAATCCACGGCTGGCCTTGTGGTCCTCGGAGAGGCTGAGCACGGGAGGGCTGGCCAGCCGGGGCAAAGGATTGTGGACCTCCAGGAAGCCACCCGCTGGGAGTGCTCCACGCCTCCTCGCCGCCCACCCCACACCCCTGGCCCGTGTCCCCAGTCAGCCTCAGCTTGGGAACGCGTCAAAGGGAGCCCTGTGTGCCACCATCTTCTGCTTGGTGTCTGGACACAATGAGGCGCCCGCACCTCGCCTGGGTGCCGGTGCCCTCTGTCCTCCCTGCATCTCCCCTCTAACAGCCCCACTGCCCTGAGCTTCCTCCCTGAGTGTGGTGAGGGCTGTCCTCCAGCGGGGAGGTGTGGGGACCCAGCGGGGACGAAGGCAGACGCTCGCCAAGAGAGACCAGGGCCTGGCGCTGTGCTGAGCACTGCGTGCAAGGGGGTCACTGAGCCTCGCTCAGCCCTGAGGCAGGAGCTGTGAGCTATAAACACCCGTTTATAGACGGAGCAACTGGGGCTGAGAGAGGTGGAGCGAGGCGCTCAAGGTTACAGCTAGAAAAGCGGCGCCACCGTCCGGACCCAGGCCCTCTGGCTGGAAGCCAGGGCTTCTGGGTCCTGGGGGACCGTGCCTGGGGCCACCACCTGGTGGACATTAGGGAAGTGTGTGTTTGTTGGGTCACTCTAGCTTATTCGGATGAAGGAAGAAGCCAGGAGCCCCCCTCCTGGCTTGAAACTTTCTAAAATACCTCCCTGGCCCCTTCCCTGCACCCGTGGCGTACACAGCTGGGTGTCGGCGAAGAGCTGAGTGTGGGGCGACAAGAGCCAGAAAGTCGCCCCACGCGGCTTGGCCTCCGCCAGCCACAGTTGTGCTTGCTGGCTTTCGGAGCGAGACTGGCGCTGCGGGTCAGCCCCACCCTGACAGACGGCCTTGGGCTGCCCTGACGCAGGGTGGGGCGGACCCAGGGCGGCGTGGCGGCGTGGCCCCCCACACAGGCATACGGGTAACCGCCACCAGCCTTCCTTTCACGGTCCCGAAGTGCTTTTATATCCACTTCACCCGCCAGTCCCTCAGTAACCCTACGAAGTGCCCATCATCCGTCCACTTGACAGCTAAGGAACCCGGAGCTCGTGGGGCGGGCGGTGGTGAAGCAGTTTCCTCAAATAATAAGTTGTCTCCAGATCTCGAGCCCCTGCCTTCCTAATCCCGGCGATCTCGGGGACTGATGGAGAGGCCTGCCACTGCCACTGCCATCAGCAGGGACCTTCTGGGGTCATTCTGGGGCACTGCGGGGACACACGTAGGAGGCAGCTGGAGGAGCATCAGCCCCGTCATCCCTATTACTGTCCCCCGCAAAGGTCACCATACATAAATTAAAACTGTGCCTCTTTGCAAATGCAGCTTCAAATGAATTCCCAGGTGACTCCCCCACACCGCCCCAGCAGCTCGGTCACCCCTAAGTCCTTCTGTGGGGAGCCTCTGGTCTCTGCTGCCTTGCCTAGGCTCCTGAAGCCTTCGTGTGTCGATTCTGACCAGCTCGAGAAGGTCTCCTCGGCCTGGGCCCCTTCCCTGGGGCGACCAGCGGGGCAGAGGTGTGGGCAGGGCCGCTGTCCGGGGCCGGAGAAACCTACAAAGATGGGGCCTCTGCGAGGGAGTTGGAGCAGCACCCAGGGGCCTGTTCCGTGGGTCGTCTGCTCCCCAGACCCTTGGGCAGCCGTACTCACCCCTCCCCGCAGAACGGCCACTCCGGGCTCCTCCCTCCCACCTCTGAGCCCTCCCTAGCTGGGACATCTCCAAGGTCAGCCTCAGCCCCGGCCTCAATGACCGTCTTTGAGCAAACGGACACACTTTCTGGGGACGAGCAGGACCCCTGCTAAGCACAGGAGGCCACACAGAACCAAGGGATTGATTCTGGTGGCGCCCCAGCGGGCCTGCTGTGGCTGTGGCACCAGGGCGCGTGTCCTGGGGACAAGCTGGCTTTGTGCCTGTCCAGGGCCCCTCCTTTCAGGGGTCCACAGACCCTCCCTGTGATCTGACAATTGCGTTCCTCTCTGCTCTCACCTGGAGGACAAGGGGCATTGGCCTGGACAACATTCAGGGTCTCTCCATCTCCCTGGCTTTGATTGCCCAGCAGTAAGTAGGGATGGACATCGTTGGCTCTGGCCTTCAGGTCCATTTTAAAGATTTTATTTATTTTTAGAGAGAAGGGAAGGGAAGGAGAAAGAGAGGGAGAGAAGCATCAATGCGTGGTTGCTTCTCACTCGACCCCTGCTGGGGACCTGGACTGCATGCAACCCAGGCATGTGCCCTGACTGGGATTCGAACTGGCAACCCTTTGGTTCACAGGCCCATGCTCAGTCCACTGAGCCGCACCAACTACCACTCATTGGTTGTTCGTAACAACTAGTGATATGGATGTCAAATGGCTTAGCAGGGCTGAGTGGCCTGTGCAGGGTCTCGGCCCTGGCCTAGGCTCCCTGCACAGCCCCTGGCAGGGCAAGCAAGAGCAGGTGCCCCTCTGCAAGCAGCATCTTTCGGTCTTTGCCTCTCAGGAGCAGCCTGGGCTGGGCCCCAGAGGGCTGGGCTTTAGAATTAAAGGGCTGCTGGGACCCTGTGGGACTGTGCCTCTCTTACTGGCTCACTCCCAGAGTGCCTGAACAGCTTTGTGCAGTGAGGGTGCCCAAGCCCCAGCCCAGCCCTCCTCTCCCGGAGTATCCAGGTGTTGGGCTGCCCAGGGGTGCAGGCTCCAGTGGGGAGGGGGCTGGTGCCCTGGGAGGAGTGATTAGGTTTGGGAATTGCAGGAGGCTCCAAGGAGGTAGACGCTCCCAGACCCATGACTATTCATAAATCCCCAGGCCCTTGCCTGGTTTTTCCAGCTGCTTCAGACTCTGGAGAGGTCCCTGGGATGACCCAGCAGCTTTTCTCAACCCCCTTGGGGCCTGTGCCTGTGCCCCTGTGTGAATTGTTTGGTTGTGCATTCACACAGCAAACAGTTATTCAGTGACTGTTACCTGGGCTCTGGGTCAGCTTTCTCAGGTCCAGATCCCAGCTGGGCTGGCCCATTCTCATGTGGCCTTGGGCAGTGACTTGACCCTGAGCCTCAGCTTCAGAAGTGCTTGCTCGTGCCTGGACTCCGGGAGGGGTGCGTGAGTGGAGGCCCGCACGCAGCATGGGGAGAGCATGCCCAGCCAGGGCCGAGGAAATGTTGGCTGCTATTAGCCGGAGTGGCTGGGAGCCCAGAGGGCCGGAGGGGCCCAGGCTCGGGGGCTCAGGGTGCAGATTGACAGCAGAGGGACAGAGGCCTCCTGAGTGGAGGGAGAGATGGCGGCCACAGAGCGGGCGGGGGGTGGGGGCAGGCAGGGCCCTGGGGTGCCTCCCACTCATGGTCTCTGCTCTCTCCGCAGTACGGCAAGAAGAAGCTGAAATACCTGCCCTACAACCACCAGCACAAGTACTTCTTCCTGAGTGAGTGCGGGGTGCCCAGCACCTCACCCCAGACCGCTCACTCTGGCTATTGTCTCCCGCTGACACCCCTTCCCTGGGCGGGGGGTGGGGTGGGGTAGGGGGTTGCTGCTCCCAGCCCCGTCGGTGGGCCCCTCTGAGCTGCAGGCCTGTGTGCTGGGCCTGCCTGCCCTGCTCTTGCAGCCCGGACCAGGGGGGACGGGGCGGACCTGGCGGGACAGGACACCTGTGAGCCCCTGTGCTCTGTTCTCCCCCACAGTCGGGCCGCCCCTGCTCATCCCCACGTACTTCCAGTACCAGATCATCATGACCATGATCGTCCGCAAAGACTGGGTGGTGAGTCAGGGGCGCTGAGGGCTGGGGGGTGCAGGGAGGGGGGAGTCTGGGCGGGCGCCCTGGGGGCCTGCACCCGTCCCTGCCCTGCTGTGTCCTGTGGGGCCCCAGGCCTCTCCCCCTGGGGTGGCCGCCTTATCACTCTCAGGAAGGGACACGCTGTGAAGCCGCCAGGAGGTGGCAGGCCATTACACCCCTCTCTTAAAGATCCCCCCTACCCTGGGGAGCCACTGCCTTTGCACAGCCCCCTCAGAAAGTTCCCGAAGGCCATGTGATCGGAGCCAAACTCGGCCCACCCATCCACGCCTCTGCCGCAGCCATCGCCCTCTTGTGTCCCGTGTGGGCGCTAAGGCCCACGAACCAGGGCACTCAGGTTTGTAAATAGAGCAGCCAGGTGGTGGCTGAGACGGCAGGTGTGTTAATTTGCTGAGGCCACATAATGAAGCACCACGGGCCGAGTGGCACCTCCGTTAGCAACCAAATTGTACTGTCTCCCGGTCCAGGCGGCTGGAGGTCCAGGGCTGAGGTGTGACCAGGGTCAGTCCTTCGGGGGCTGTGAGGAGGGGTCTGGTTGGGCCTCTCTCCTTGGCCGGTGGAAAGCCACCACCCACGCCGCGTGTCTCTTCATATCATCTTCCCAGTGTGTGTGTGTCTGTGTCTGTGCCCAAACTTCCCCCCTTTTTAGGAGGACCCTGGTCATAGTGGATGATTGGAGCCGTCCCTAATAACCTCCTTCTAATTAACTATGTCTGTGGTGACCCTGACTCCAGGTCAGGCCACATTGTGAGGTCCTGGGGGGGTCAGGGCTTCTACCCAGGCATTTTAGGGGACACACTGCATGCAGCCCACAACACCGGGCTGGAGGGAATCTCCGGATTCTGCCCCCAGAGAGAGGAAGGGGCCCTGGAGAGGGGCTGGCAGCGCTGTGCACGTGGCCGACCTTGGCTCGGTGTGGCTGTGCAGGAAAATGCGCCCCTGGAGGAAGGACCGGGAAGGGGTGGTCCGTGTAGGCAGAACCTGCTTTTGGCAGAGCTGGTCTCGGTGGAACAGAGAGAGGGCCCCCCGCTCTCCACAGAGTCACTGGGTAGGTATTGCTGGTCTCTCTTAACTCGGTTTCATCAGTGAAAACATTGAGACTGAGAGTTTGGGATTCGCCCCAGCTGACACCAAGGGGCTGGGAATGGGCTCTAGAACCCAGGCCTCCCGATTCCATGTCCTGGACCCTCCCCCCACCCTTCAGCCACCAGTCTCTGAAATAACAATACCTTGTATCTGTCTAGTATTTGAAGGACCTCGAAAAACTTTGTCTTACATCCTCCCATTGAAAGTTCGGGGGAGGGGTGATGGCCATCGACCCTGCGAAGAGAGGGCCAGGACCGGCCTCAGGAGCAGGCGCGGCACCTGGGGTCTTGGCGGGACTCCGGAAGTCCCCGTCAACCCTGTCCTGGTAGAACCTGTACAACTCACTTCTAAGATCGGCTCGTTCCCCAGAGTCGAGCGTCTCGTCAGTACCCACGGCGTTCTAGAAGCAGCTGAGTGCCTCCACCTACGCCGTGTCATTTTACCCTGTTTTATGAGCCAGGGAGGAGTGGGCCGGAGGAGTGGAATTTCTGGATCGGGTCAGTGATAAGGATTTGAACCCAGACCTCCTCCTACAGTGAGCACGGTTCGCCCCGGCCCCCCTGGGCCCCGGAGGGAGTCCGGCTGTGCTGGGTCAGGCAGTGCTGCCAGAGGCGTATTATCTGCTTTCATGGCAGATGACTCCTGACGTGAATATTTAATCTTGTTGTTTTTTTTCCCTGTTTGTTCCCCCGAGGAACAAAGCAATTAAACAGGGACGGCAGGAGAGGAAATTAGACTACGTACCTGAACAGGATCAGATGGCAGAGCCAGGGACATTTGCTAGGGCCTGCTGGCCTTTTCAAGGGCTTGCCGGGTGGTGGGGAGTGTGCATGGCCCTGCCCTCGCCCCTGCCGGAAACTAGGGTTCAGGCCGGGCCAGAGGGCTCCCTCCTGCCTGCTCCCAGTCTCGGTGTCTGAGATTCGCAGTGCATACCACTCCACGCCACCCTCGGGGGCCCATGACCGCGTGGGCAGAGGCACACCCTGTGCTGTGGTTTGCTTTATGATAACAGCGAGCTGAGGTGCCAGTTGCAGCTGTGACCTGGGGCAGAGGTCCTCCACATGGCCCGTTGTGATTGTCACAACTCAGAGTAGAGGAGCAAGAGGGCCTGAGTGGTACCTCCAGCATCTAGTGGGCAGGCACCTAGCCAGGGAGGCAGCCGAAGGTCCTAAAATCCTACCATGCCAAGACTGCCGCCTTCAACTAAGAATTATCAGCCTCAGCGCCGACAGTGAGGAGGCTGAGAAAGGCATCCAGGAGGGAGATTCTTACCATTCTGGAGGTGATGCCAGTGGCCACCTCCTGGGGACGCTTCCCAGGCCCCACCTTGGAGAGAAGGGTCCATGGGATCTGACACCGCTACCAGCTCCCTCCTGAAATTGTACCTGTCGGCTTCCAAGTCTCCCCGAAGGTCCTCTCCCACCTCTCTGTGATGCTGCACAGCTCCAAAACCCCCTGCCCCTAGAACAGTGGCGTTGTAGTCCTGTATCCCTCCGCGGGAAAACAAAGAGGTGAGCGCGCACCACCGTTAATACACAGGTGCTCACGGCTGTGCCACAGACACACAAAGACGATGTGAAAGGGAATGTGATGAAAAGTAGAGGCAAACTTGTAATATTTGCTTCCTCCGCCCCTTAAAGGCCGCCTTGTTGGCCCCGGGGGTGTTGCCCTCCGCTCACTGCGGGCCCTCCCGGCGCTCCGCGGCCCCTTCGCAGCTGCTTTCCTCCCCGTTTTCTCACGGAGACGCAGCGGTCCCCACATGCAGCTGCCTCTGCCTCCCAAGTAGAACGGGAGTCCCTTACCTCCTCATGGGTGCTGCGGCCCCCGGGGCGCGGGGGAGCGTCATTGCATGCCTGAGCTGCTGCAGTAACCTAGTCTCTGCACCTCCGGTTGGCAGGGGCCTGTTTTAAATCCAGATGTAGCCGTGTTCTTCTGTTGTTTCAAGTTCCCAGTGGTTCCCCACTGCCCGTGAGGTAGAGGTTGGTCTCCTCAGCTGGATGCGACCTGGCCGTGGCTCCTGCCCCCTACCTCGGCCTGGAGAGCATGGAACATGCAATCTGTGTAGAAACAGCTCCTGCCCGCCAGGCGCCTCCCCAGCACACACCCTCGGCAGGCTGGCCTGTCTGGGCTTTTCCTGTCCTTGCCTCTTCTGCCAACCTCCTTCCTATTGTTCTTCGCTTGGCAGACATCTGGGGTAGCCCAGCCCGGCTCAGGCACTACCTCCTAAAGGAGGCCTTTCCAGGGTAGCGTGGGGACCCCCCTGCCACGTTTCCTTTGTGCCCGGTCTCAACCACCTGTCCCCTTCTGTGGATAATGGAAGGAATCCTGTCCTTGCAAACTCAGGGCTTCTGACTGAGCTTTTGCTCCCAGCTGCTAACTTAGCCTCTGACACAGAGAAGGCTTTTGCTGAGTGTTTGTGGAGCTACACTGGACAGAGCTGGCCTGAAGGATGAGTTTGCTGAGCAGATAAGGGAGGAAGGAGCCTCCGGGCAGGTACAGCTGGAACACAAACATTGCAGCAAACACGAGCACACCTGCGCGGGCGCAGGTAGGTCAGGACACTGGCTGCCAATGAGGCGGGGTCAGTGCGCAGGTGTGTGAGGGCTCGGGCGTCCTACCCCGGGGCCAGGTTTTACCCTTTGTCCCCTGGCCGGGAAGGAGACCAGGGATGGTTCTGAGGCCAGTGGTGTCCTGACCCAGTCTGCACGTTAGGAATATCTGTGTCCAAGGAGGGAGGGACGTGGTGCAGGGCGCTCGCTGAGGTCCTGAGAGCTCACACTGCAGGCTTCACGTGTTGCCACAGCACACATCCGAGCCACGTGGGACCTCAGTGGGAGCCCTCTGCCCGCCCTGCAGAGGGGGAACCCAGACCTAGTGACGTGAACCGCCCACAGCCACACAGGAGCCAGCGGTGGAGCTGGAGTCAGCGCAGGCAGCCTGAGCCCAGAGCCTCCGATCACCCCCCTGCCAAGGCTCCCGGGAGGAGAAGTGACGCGGGACCCAGCCCCTGTGTGCGCATTCCTGGCAGAGCAAATAGTGCGAAGGCCCAGGGCTGTGGAAGGAGAGAGGGGTGCCCGGCCCCTCCGAACAGTGTGGGCTATTCTGGGTAGGGTGGGAGGCTTAGCAGGGGAGAGGTGGAGTTTGCTTGGTGTTAGGAAGGCCGCTCTGTCACCGGGGCACGAGGGACAGCCGGAGGCCAGTGGGCGGCTCCTGCTGTGGTCGGGCAGACGCAGGTGGCAGGCAGGAGGCAGAGTGCCTGCCCGCCCTGGGGTGGGGACAGGTGGTGCCCTGGCCTTCGCCCTCCCACTTCGCGCTGAGTGAGCGTGGGGGAAGGATTATGAGCCCGCCGGGTGTCAGCGGGCAATGCGCACTGTCAGGATCCCCGGGTCCCCATCCCTGTTTGTCTCCCTGAAATCAGAGCACGCAGCTCCCTTCCTGCTGCCTAACACTCGGCATTTCTCCAGGTACAAAGACAGCCTCGCAAACCCTGCTGCCCAGCGCCCCTGGTGCCCGTGGGTGTGTCTCGCATACCCTTGCCTCGTGGGGCACGGGGGGCGCTGTGCACACCCCCGTGGTCAGGACGCAGTGCCAGGGCGGGCGGGGCCGTCCCACATCCGACGCGTTTCTCTTGGCAGGACTTGGCCTGGGCCATCAGCTACTACGTCCGCTTCTTCATCACCTACATTCCTTTCTATGGCGTCCTGGGAGCGGTCCTTTTCCTCAACTTCATCAGGTGCCTGAGCTTCACTGGCTAATTCCTGGTCCCCCGAGCATGGGTGCTGACCGGGGCTTTGATGAGAGGGACCTCGAGGAAAGGCTCTGAGGTCCCCACTGCCTGCCCTGGGCCTACGTCCTAGCACCTCAGCTTGCTTACCCCCTACACCTGCCCTCAGCTGCTCGGGCTTGGGAGGGGGAGCTGTTCCCACTGTGGCAGGGTCCCCCTCGAGCAGGGCGGCCGGGGCCCCAGCACTGAGCGGCACTCTCTCCCAGGTTCCTAGAGAGCCACTGGTTCGTGTGGGTCACGCAGATGAACCACATTGTCATGGAGATTGACCGAGAGCCCTATCGTGACTGGTTCAGCAGCCAGGTGAGCGGCCGGGGCCCTTGGTCCGTGTCCTCGGCTGCCGGGAACATGGCTGCCTGGTGGACCCGGAGCTGGGCTGGGCTCCCCGGGGGCTGCCTGTGTCCTGCTGGCTGGCGCAGGGATAAGCGGCAAAGGTGGCAGGGCTCTTCGGGAGGGTCCAGCAGGGAACCCGGGTGGGCGAGGACTCTAAGCAGAGTCATGTGACACGGAGGGGTGGCCCTGAGACCATGGGTCAGGCTGGCCTCGTGGGAAGGAGACGAGGTTCTTCACTCCCGGCCACTTGTCCCTCTTCCCCGACAGCTGGCAGCCACCTGCAACGTGGAGCAGTCCTTCTTCAATGACTGGTTCAGCGGGCATCTCAACTTCCAGATTGAGCACCAGTGAGCGCAGGCGCGGGTGGGGTTAGGGGCTGGGGGGCCACGCACAGTGGGAGGGAAGTGGCCACCAGCCTTGTCTGGGCAGAGGGCAGCACTGGGGGGGCTTGCCCTGGTGAGATCTTCCACCCCCCAGCCCTAGAGCACGTTCCACAGCCAGCCCCACTGAGGCTGGGGTCGGGGAGGGGCTCCCTGTGCCACGCTGTCATAGTGACAGTCCCCCCCCAACGTGTGGAGGCAGCTTCGTAGTTACATAGAGCTGACACCAGCACCTCCCTCGGTCCCGTGAGCCTGGCTGGCAGGGTGATCGATCTCATTTCATTAGCAGGGACACGGAGGCCCAGCGAGGTTAGCTAGCTTGCCTGGAACTGAGACGCTGAGGGGTTACCCCTCAAACCGCCACCACCCCTGCTGTCCCTCATCCTCTCCTGCCCCCTGGCCCCTGTTCCTTTGCCTCTCATCCCCCATTTTCTTTTTAAGAAAACGTGTCCTGTCTCCAGTCATCAAATTTCTTTCCAGTCCCCAGAGCATAGACAGAGCTGTCCCCAGACAACCTCCCCCCGACAGGCCAGCCGCCTCAGTGGGCACACCCGGACAGCTGCAGACAGGGACCCCTGGGCCCTGCCGGCCTCTGTGGGCTGAGAGAGGCGGCGGACGCACCCTCACACTCTGCACCCCACACCCTCCACAGCCTCTTCCCCACTATGCCCCGGCACAACCTCCACAAGGTGGCCCCGCTGGTGAAGTCCCTTTGCGCCAAGCACGGCATCCAGTACCAGGAGAAGCCGCTGCTGAGGGCCTTGCAGGACATCCTCAGGTGAGGGGGAGCCTCTAGGTGCTGGGGTCCCCGAGCCCCGGGGCACAAGGCGAGGACAGGGAGGCACATGTCTGGGACCACCCGTGGTGGAGACAGTGGCAACCACGAGAGGGGCCGAGCCCTGTTGGCACAGGCCCCGCCGGGCTACCTCCTTACCAGGAATTACCTGGCTCCTCTCTCTGGGCCAAATGAGGGTCTTCCTTCCACTTGTCCTGCCACAGGGGGTCCCCTGGGAGCCCCAAGTAGGCAGCCTCGGGTGGAGAGCTGAGACGAAGCCCCCAGTGTGGCTTCCCCACCCTGCCCACTCCCTAGGGCCCCCTGGCTCCTCGCCTGGTCCCTGATTGTCCCCACCCCGCTTTCTTCCCAGGTCCTTGAAGAAGTCTGGGGAGCTCTGGCTGGATGCCTACCTGCACAAGTGAAGCTGTAGCGCCTGGGTGCCCGTGGGGAAGGGGGAGCAGGTGGGGATGACGGCCAAAGGGAGGGGTGGGTTTTTGTCCTGAGGGGTGTCCACAAGGCTGGGGTACATGCCAGCTCACTGATTCCATTTTTGGTCTTTCTCCTGGTTTCCTCTCAATTTTTCTTTCACTTCGACCTCCAATGCCCATAATGGGGCTTGCCTTCTTCTGTCAGTCCCTCCCCGCTGGGAGCAGAGAGACTGGGGGCTCCCTACCACCTCCACCCTCTGCCCCTGGACATCTGCTGGATGAGAGGTCCAGAGCTGCAGTTGGACCCCCTGCAGCCTGGCCTTCAGGCCTCAAACGCCCTCCGTTCTCGCTCAGCCCTGAGTCTGGTCCGAGGCGCTGGGTCACGGTGGGCAAGGTGGCCCCCTGACCCTGCAGGTCTGGCTCAGCCCTCCGATAGCGCCCGCCGCCCGCCCTTTGTAGAGAGACGCTTTGTGATTCCAGGCTGCTACCAACGCAGACCCCCTGCTCAGGAAACTGTCCTCCTCACTCCACTGGAGCCCTCTGACCAGGGCTTGGGCACTGCCGTCCCTCCATCTTCCACCCTCTTCCCACCTGCAGAGCCGTGACCTTGGGTCCAGGGGGGCAGTCCTGCGCGTGGACTCTGCAGAGGTTGGGGCCCAGGCCAGGGTCTGGAGTCCCAGCCCCAGCGCCCACCCCTATTCAGAGGTCTGTCCTGGCTGGGAGGCTTCGATTCACGCTAACCTTCCTCCAAAGGGCTCTGCTGCCTGCCAGGCAGCCTTGTCTGCCGCGTCTTTTACCGTATTTTTAACCTTTTGCTACAGGATGCATTCTGATGGGGTGGCACTGGGGCTGAGTCTGACAATCTACTTTTGCCCACCCGCCCCTCGAGGCCTCCCCAGGCCATGCTGTGGGGTGAGCTGGGCTCACTCACGGAGGCATGGTGGCTGCCTGTCACTGCCAGGGCCACCACTGTGTGGAGGGCAGTGGGGAAGAGAGGGAGGGGGTCCCAGAGGCAAATCCGAGGAGCCAGGGGATTGGAGGGAGCCTCAAGGGGGCCACGTGAAGAGTTTGGCGCCGGAGGCCAGGAGCTGAGGGGACAGGAGAGTTGGGGGTGGGAGGGGAACCCACCCCCACCCTGGCAGGGATGCAGACCTACTGCATTTGGAGACCTAACCCACTAACCAACATGCAGCACCAAGCTCGGAGTGGGGGCCTTTGGAGGAGGGTGCCTCGCCCACCAGCTCTGGCCAGCCAGGAGGTACCAGTATCCACTGTGGCAGACCTTGGAGTTTCCATGGCAACGTGGGCCTGCCTGAGGCCCTGCTGCTGAGGATGCGCAGGCCCAAGGAGCTGTGTCCTTCCCGAGGCCGATGGATCCTTAGGGAACTGATCTTAATTTGTATCTTGTTGCTCCCCCAGCCCTACGATTTTTGGAAATAAGAGAAGTAATTTTATTCTTACGTCCTTGATGAGTGGACTGCCTTGTTCTCCTTCCTGCTAAGGCTGGGGGTGGGGGCGGCGCTGGGTGGAGGAAGGGCGGCAGCAGGAGCCAGGGCTGTGCATGGAGAGGAGGCGAGCCGGCGGCAGCCCTTCTCCTCTGCCCCCTGCTGCCCTGTGGCCACCCGACCCCTGCCTGCTGCCTCTGCTCGTGAGCTTCCTCTCCCCGGCCCTGAAGTGCGCTCCAGGCCGGGAACTTTGGGCAAGTGACCCAAATAAATTGTCCCGCCTTCGTCCTGGGCACTCGGCAGCTCAGGGAAACCCAACTCTAAACCCCCCTGGAGCTGTGCCAGGCCTCCGGGAAGGTGAAGGGAGGGCCGCAAGGAGGGGCTGCACAGGCCACGGTTCTGACGTGGCCCCCGTCTCTGCCTTCATTCTGGGACCAGCTGTGTGCCCACAGCCTCACGATAGTTGGCTCCTGCTGCCTCCCTTTTGTCTGCTTCTTGGTCAATACACAGCCCTGGGGGCGAAGGGAATCTCAGAATCTCCGAGGAAAGCTCCAGAGACCTGGGCCCCTGTGCCGGCTCAGTCCGTCCCCACAGTGTGGGGAAGCCCACGCCGTCCCAGCCCCCCCGTGACTCCCCAGTTTTTGCAGGCAGTGTCATGGGGACGGTCAGAGGCGGCAGGCCCGCAGGTGGGCTCTCCACCACTGAGCCCGGGAAAAGGGCAAGGGAGTGCACGGGGCACTGGTGCGGCACCACACCGCTCTGAGACCGCCTGCCTCTGTGATGGCTCAGCGGGCAGGTGGGGCTAGGCGAGCTATCGGAAGACCCCAAGTGATCACAAGACCTGAAGCTTCCATTCACGGACTCTGAGACCAGAGGGGAAAGGACTGGCCCGAGGCCACTCAGGGACAGCAGCTGGATCAGGGCAGGGACGTGGGATCCTGACTCCCCACCCAGCCCTGCGGGATTAAAGTGACAGTGTTGGGGGTAAGGCATGTGCCTCGTCAGGGCTTGCAGAGCGGCCTGGGCCGTGTGGACCTGGTGGCCAGTGGCCTGGCAGGTTCCCCTGCCACCAGTGGGACACTCGGAAGCCCTCTGGGCCCACTGGTGGGAAAGGAGGTGTTTGGTGAGAAGGGGCAGGCCGGAGGTGGTGGCCACCTGGGCTGGGCTCCATCTGCCACTACCAATCAAGGTTCCTCAGCTGTCCCAGATGCACCTTCCCCAGCGAGGTCTGCCCCTCTGGACAGGACGCAGCCTCTCGAAGGGCCCCTGGTCCCACGCCTGTGATGGAAGTGATAAGCTGTGGGTCCCAGGGGCGCCTAGCTCCCCTCAGGAACACGGGTGCTCTTCTGGCTGCACTTCACGTTTCTAGCCGTACTGGTCGCGCAGAAGCAGAACAGGCGGCCACCCAGCATGCGTGATGTAAAGTTCATGTCTCTCCTGTCCTCCACTGTCATGAATGTTTCTTTCAGTTTTGAAGACGTTTAAATCTTTGCTACAAATCATGTGGTTCAGGAGCCAGTACCCTAGTCACAGGCACTGGGGGCCTGGGAAGGGCCAAGCTGACCAGGGCAGCCTAGTGCCCCGTGGCGCGTGTGGGGAGGGGTGTGGGGGAAAGACCTGTGAAGGAGCCATGACCTGTCCTGTCACAGAGAAGTTTGTCACCTCCACCAGTCCCTCCGGACTGGTCCTTGTGACTCTGCTTTGCCACCACCAGCCAGGTTCAGCCCACAGGACACTCTTAGAGCCATGGCTTCCCTCGGCAGATTTGGGTTTCTTAGGGCCCCGAGACTGTGCAGACCATAATGCAGGGACACGGGGTTTCTTAGAAGCGCTTCCCAGACCCCTCCCTCTGCCCTTTACAAACCTGGCACAGGTTTGCTAAGTTCTTGCTCTCTGACTGCCTAGGGTACAGAGAGATGAGGGAGAGATCAGCTCATGAGAAAGGTGGTGACCTGTCCCCCAGGGGCTCTCGCATGGGAGACAGAGTGGGACAAGGACAAAGATGACCAGCCCGTGGAGAATTTTATGCCATGAGTAGATAGCTGGGGGTGGCTACTTGAGGCCAGAGGGCCTCTCCAAGTGTCCTTTAAACAAGTTACTAGGCAACTACACATTTGCAGACGAAGGGTGCACTGTCCATGGCCACCACCCGGGGCAGCATGGAGCATGGCCTGCCTCACAGTGATGCAATACTCCGAGCGACCTCTGAGTGGCGCTGCAGGCTCAGCATTCGCGCTGGGTGGGGACGTGCTGACCTGGAGTCCAGAATGTTAGGAGCTCCCCCACAAAGCATCAAAGCCAGTGCAGGAAATGTACTGACCATCTGCCCAGGCAGGGGATAGAGGGAATGCCATCCAAGGGTCCACGTGGCACCAGGAGTCAGCAGGGTTTCCACTGGTAGACCCTGGAAGGGGGACTCCCGGCAGAGGGAACAGCCTATGCAGGGGCCCCGAGTGTGGGTCCTGCCCTGGACGTGAGGAATCCTGGACGTAAGGAATTTGCTCTCAAGACAGAAACACCTTTCAAGGAGCAAACAAGCTCAGAAACAACCAAAGACTTGTCCCAAGCCAAAGCAGGTGACGTCCCAGGGCTTGGAACTGTGTGCATAAAATATGTAAATAAATTTCTGAGCTCTGTTGCTAGGCCCTATTGCCAAGAGCCTTCCACGAAACCCTTTTTGTCTTCCATCACCATAGGAGGTCATACTCCCCTCAGAGAGGTCAAATAACTTCCCCAAGGTCACACAGCCTTGAGTCCTGACAGAAGCAAGCCTTGTCCCATGGCCTTCCAGGCTCCAGAGAAGAGGGGCAGCGGGTGGAATGGGTCAGTGTGGGGCTGAGTGATCCCAGGAAGGACTGGGCAAGAACTGCAGTAACTGTGCGCCTTCTGCTTTCTGAAGGACATCCAGTCCAGGGCCATGGGGGCCCCAACGAAGAGTGGGGGACACTCCTGTGGCTGGAGGGGAAACTCCGGCCCCCATTCCAGAAAGGCCCTCCGATATGCTAGCTCAGCATTTCCGTGTTTACTTGAAATTCCTCACACTTCTTCAAATGGGACCTTCAGCTCAGCTTGACGCTGCTGGTGTGTGGGCACTCGGTCCAGCAGCCCAGCTCTCCCTCCCTCCCCTCACCTTCAGGAAGCCCCAAGGGACAACCGAAAGCCCTCCACAGAACCGTCACGACCTGAGGCCCGAGGCCAACCGTACCCATTTTCCAGATGAGGAGCCTAGGGCTTAGGGAAGGGCAGTGTCTGCCTGAGGACATGGGCAAGCCAGGGCTCCAGGGGCAGGAACGGCCCCTTCTCAGCCGCCCAGCTCAGTCACCGCAGCGACCGCAGGCTCCTAGCTCCAGGCAGGCACAGGGAGAGTCCGGGGGTGACTGAGTGCAGTCAAGCTGCACCCCTGCTGGTGCAGTGACCAGTGTGATGCTGAGACAGGCAGGTGGCCCACTGCCCCCGGCCCTCTGAGGCCTCTGGTCACAGAGGCTGTGGGAGGAGCCCGGTGTAGGTGGAGGACACACTGGCTTCCCTGTCCTGTGCTGTGGGGCCACCTGCAGGCGTGGCTCTCGGCCCCGGGCCCTCACTCACTACACCAGCCCCGCCCCACTGTGCCCAGGAATAAAGTGAGGTGAGCCCATGTCAGCACCCAAGGCTGCTGGTGAGTGCGCAAAAAGCAGGAGGGGACAAGGCAGGCCCTTGGTGGATGTGACCCAGAGCAGAGGGGAACTCCAAATGCCACCATCCACCCATCCCCCACCCCCAACACCCTAATGGCCCAAGGGCCTGAACGCTTGTGGATCTCAGCAGACTCCAGCTCCAAAATTTATGCAAGTTCAGCCCTGACTGGTGTGGCTCAGCTGGCTGGGCGTCGTCCCAGAGTTAAAGGGTGCAGGTTCCATTCACGGTCAGGGCACGTGCCTGGGTTGTGGGTTTGGTCCCTGACTGGGGTGTGGGCGGGAGGCAACGGATGGATGTCGCTCTCCCTTTCTCCCGCCCTCCCCCTCTCTCTAAAAATAAATAAATTAAATCTTTAAAAAAATGCATGCAAGTTCAATACTTTATTCCATAATATATCTGGGTTTGTTTTTATATAAAAATAACAGTTTTCCCTAAGTCTTTGCTCCAAGAAAACATGCCATGCTCACCATGTGGCTTTGTGCACCATCACCCAAGCCCCTGTCCTGTTGGGCCCACAACTGTGGCCTTGGGGCAGCTGAGCAGACAGACAAGACGGCCCAGGAGAAGATGGCAGGACCAGGGGGCGGCAGGGCCCCCCAGGCCCGGGTTGGGGTGGGGGCTGTCAGGCCTGCCTGAGCTGGCTTGGTGTCTGCGGCAGCCCTGGGTGCCGCCTTCACTGTTGGAGATAGGCTTCCAGCCAGACGTTGCCAGACTTCTTCAGGGTCCTGGAGGGGGGGAGGGGAGGGTGTTGAGGATGCTACTGTAAGACACCAACTCCCACCCCCCAAGATGAAGACTGTAAGTGGTGGTATCCCCCTTCCCCTGCGAGTCCCCTTCCCCTGAGGCAAGTGGCTGGGCGGGGCTGAAGGGGTGGACTGGGGAATGAGGCTACCTTCTTGTGAACTGGAGTGGAATCTAGACCGGGGGAGGGGTAGAGCCAAGGCCAAGTCCAGGCAGGAGCTGGGGTGGGCCTGTCCCTCCTTCCCCCCACCCCCCGGCTCTGTCTGTTGCCTCCTTTTGCTGGGCCCCGTGGCCCAGAGATTTGTAAGGCCTGGCCCCTGTCCACCAGTAAGTAGCCCGGCGCAGTCAGGCAGAGGAGCCAGAAATGTCAACGACTTGTTAGGAATCCCTGGGCCAGGTGTTGTAATGGGGCCGGGCCGGGTGCCAGGGGCTGGAAGATGGGGCTGGGAAGGGTCATGAAGGAGAAGACGAGTTCAAACACCAGGGTGGAAGGAAGGGCGGCCAAGTAAAGGGAGCAGCAGGTGTCAAGGCACAGAGGCGGGAGAGCTCTGGCTGGGGAACCTGACCGCCGCTCCCACTGCCAAGGCTGCCCCCGGGCAAGCCCGTCATCCTGAGCCGGGCGGCTGCAGGCCCCGCCCCATCAGGACTGCCAGAGCATCTTCCCAGAATCCAATTCCTACACTTCCCGCCTCTGCTCTGCGGCTCCCACACACCCGCACCTGCCTCGGGGCTTTTGCACTGCAGTTCTCTTGCCCAGAATACTCTTCCCCCAGACACCTCTCTCCCTGGCCTCCCTCTCTCCCTCTCCCCTCCTCCCGGCTCTGCTCACTTCTCCCTTCAACACCTGCCACCTGCCACCCCCCGATTAAAACTGGAGCCCCTGCCTGGCGCTCCCCAGTCCCTCTCCGGGTTCCACCCGTGGCTTTTACGGCTTTGTTTCTTGCCAAAGCCCTTCTCCCTTTCTCACATTTTCTGTAACTGACTTAATTTAACTGCTTGTTTTCTGTTCCCCACGCTTGGCCAGGCAGGCAGGCAGGATCTCGGCCTGTTTTCCTCACTGGTGTGTCTGCCTGGGCCCGGGGGAGGGGATGGGTGAGCGGACACGGGGGAAGGGCGGGAGGCCACAGGCTTGGGACAGACAGGCTCATGGGAAAGGCCTCGAGTGTCAGCTCTTCGAGGGGGACCAGAGTGGGCTCAGAGAGGGGGCCGGTGGGGACCAGGGTGGCTAGGGGGCAGCCGCCATGACCCCTTACCCAATGACGTCCACTATGGCGGTGAGGAAGGGCTTCACTTCGTAGATGAGCCCGTGCTTGGCACACAGCGCCTGGACCAGCGGTGCGACCCTGTGGTAGTTGTGCCGGGGCATCGAGGGGAAGAGGCTGGGGCGGGAGGGAGAGCATGTGCTGACACCTGAGGTGGGGGATGCCAGGCGGACCACCACCCCTCACTGCGCAGACCTCCAGGGGTCCCGTCTTGACCTCCCCAGGGAAAGACACACTGCCACCCCGCGGGGCCCCAGGGCCTGCACTCACTGGTGCTCGATCTGGAAGGTGAGGTGCCCGCTGAACCAGTCCAGGAAGAGTGAGGACTCCACGTTGCAGGTGGCTACCAGCTGCCAGGAGCAGGTGAGGGCACAGGTGAGGGAGGCTGGCACCAAGCCCTGGGTCTGCAGCAGCCTTTGAACCTGGTAGCCCCATCAGGGCCCCTTCCCTCTCAACAGGGACCCCACCCACCCCAGGAAGTGCCCCTCAGGCCGCCCCTGCTGCCCACCTGAGAGCTGGCCCAGTCCCGGTGCTTCTCACGGCCGATCTCCCTGGGGATATGGTTCATCTGCGTGATCCACACAAACCAGTGGCTCTCCACGACCCTGTGGGGAGACTCGGGCACTGCCATGTCCAACTCACCACTGAGACTGGACCTGGGCCTCGGCTTCCTCATCTGTTCAGGAGGACTGTGGCAAACCCTCCCCCACTGGAGTCTCCCGCTGAGAGGGGCAGGCTCCCTGTCTGGCCGGGCCCAGAGCAGCCCACCCACTGTTCGGAGAGCCCACCACTCTTGTGTCGTTTGATCTGCCGACAGCTCAGGGAGGCTCTGAGGGTGGAGGGCTGTGGTCAGGGCCCCGGCTGCCTGTGTGTGACCCCCCACCCTGCCATTCTGAACTGCCATACCTGACAGCCACGAAGAGGAGCAGCACCCCAGAAACGCTGTAGAAGGGGAGGTAGGATAAGAAGAAGCGGGCGTAGAAGCTGGCGGCCCAGAGGAGGTCCTGCAGAGAGTGGAGGACACAGGTCTCAAAGCAGCTGGAAGGGGCAGCCAAGGTCATCCATGCCTTCTGCTTGATGTGCCTCGGAGCCCTGGACAGCTCACTGCCCCTTCTGGGCCTTGGTTTTCTCAGCCAGGGTCTTTCCCTGCCAGCTGAGCATGGAAGTGAAGGTGCCATGGAGGGGCTGAGATGGGGGAACCCCTGCCTGGGAGACCAATGCCTGGCGGAGTCAGCCCAGCGGATCCCCACCCCCAGGGAGAACACCATGCCGGGCCCTGGGTACACATTTGCTCTCCCCCTGCACGCATGTACCCCACTGTTGCACGCACACACACCTGTTTGCATTCGTGGACAGGGGTTGCTCCCTGATGCCCCCGTCTCCTGCCACCATGGCTGTAATACCTGGGGGACCGGAGCAGGGCCCACTCACCCTCCACTGCATGCACACCAACATGTAGGCCAGATTCTCCACCTCGAAGTTCACCAGGATGAGCAGCGGTGGGCCAACTGCAAAGAGGGCATTTGAGGGCTCATGCACCGGGCCAGGAGCTGGGCAGGCTGGGCAGGTAGGGCGGGGGCGGGCTCTGTCACTCTAGGGACTCCAGTGGGACTGGGTGCTGGGCCCGGCCAGCTGGGCAAACCCACATCACCTTCCAGGCCTGGTCCACACTCCTCCCTCAGCAACTGAGCCTGCCCAGGCTGACCTTTGCCTCACTGCCTCCCGTGTCCCCTCAGCAGGTCGGGGCCAGCCTTGCATGTCCCCATCCTGTCCCCTTTGGCCACACCCCTTGAGATCTCGCCCTGTCCACCCCAATGATTGCTCAAATGCTCTAGAGCTCTGGACTGCTCTGATGTGAGGGCAGGAAGGAATGCTGAGAGCGCCGGGCAGGGCTGTGGCCACCTCTGGTCTTAAGGCACCCTGGGCGGAGAGACCGACTGGGGCAGCAGAGCAGGGTCTGGAAGAGGCTTGGAGGTGCCAATGCTGAGGGACGGCTAACAAGTGCCCCTTCCCCAAAGAGGTTCTGGAAGCTGCTCAGTGTCTGCAGACAGTGCAGGCTCAGGTATGGTCCCCACCCCAGCCACGTCCTCACCATTGTGGGGACAAAGGGACACTCACTCAGGAAGAAGTACAGGTGCTGGTAGTTGTAGGGTAAGTATCTTCGTTTCTTCCTGCCATACTGTGGAGACAGGCGGTGGCTGAGGCGGGCAGCCCTCCAGGACCCTTCCGCCCAGGCAGGGGCCAGGGCCTGGCTGGGACCACGGGACAAAGGGAACTCCAGATTCTAGCAAGTGGGCCCATCATCGCCAGCAGGCTAAGAAGTGGGGAGGGGGTGCCTCTGGGCTGGAAGCTCAGCCTGGAACTAGAGTGGGGGCTTGGTTGGGGGCTAGGGCTGGGCCACAGTTGGTGCCCCGGGGGGCTACCAGTCCCCGCTCAGCTGCAAGCCCAGCCTATGTGTGTCACTGTGCTCCCCACGAACCTCAACAGATGACTCCCCCAAGAGGAAGACAGGCGTCAAGGTCACATCTGGGTCCTTGGAGAAGACGTTGGGCTTGGCGTGGTGCTGGAAGTGGCGGAAGTTCCACCAGTGGGCAGAGAAGCCCTGCAGGGGAGGAGGGGTTCTCAGGGGCGGGGCCAGGCCACGTCCACCACTCGGTGCCTGCACGCGCGGGCAGTCCCAGCGTGGCTCCCCACCTCAGCCCCTCGATGCCCAGCACACACCCCACCCTCACCTTCAGCTGTCCGATCACAAACTGCTGGGCCAGGTTGTTCCACAGGGACTTCCTGAAAACAGAGGCGTGGCCCAGGTCGTGCTGCAGGTACCAGCTCTGAGCCTGGGGAGAGAGGCAGGCTCCAGCGCCTTGACACCCGGCTCTGGCCACAGGGGACGGTGCTGGCTGCCTGGGGCCCCAGGGAGCCCCACACCCCCGGCTCGCCGGGCACACCCACAGCGAATGCTCCATTTTAGGGCCCTGTACACCAGCTTCCTCTTTTCCAGAACACCGGGTTTCGGGAGGTCTGGGGACCCACACATCTCGGAGCTGCGGGCAGCAGCCCTCTGGCTCCACAGCCGTGCTCATCCAGGGTCCAACAAGGAGCTCCCTCAGCTCATGTAAAATACAGCTTGACCCTCAGGTACATGCCTTATGGGGTCCCTGGCTGGTTGTTCATTCATTCATTCACTCATTCAGCAAATGCACCCAGAATGTTCACAGGTGTCTGTTGGGCAGTTTTGGGGCTGCAAGACAGCGCTGGGTCACCTGGGAGGCAGCCATGAAGAGGGTGGCAAGGGTGCTGGGCACCCAGCCAGAGCCAAAGAAGTAGACGACCAGCCAGGCGAGCACCTCCATGGCCAGGATGTGGCCCAGCAGGAAAGCGAAGAAGGTGGGCTTGGCCTCGAACAGCTTCATGTCCTTGGCTGCCTGGTGCAGGGCTCGGAAGTCCTCGACCAGCTGGGCCTGCCATGGTGAGTGGCCAGTCAGGCGAGGAGGGAGTGAGGTCCCAGTTGCCCCAGAAAACCCCCGCAGCCATTCCTCCCACACCAGGCCCAAAGGCTGTGGCCAGAGGGGTCAGAGAGACAAGAAGCACTTGGCTTGGGGAGTGACCTGGATTGCTGCCTGGTGGCAAAGGCTCCCTTACAAAGGGTCAGGGGGTGGCGGGTGCGTGAGAAGCAGAAAAAGGCAGAGTGGGCGAAACTCTTAAAGCACCGCTCGTCAAAATCCTCATTGTAGATGGGGGTGCTGGGCCCAGAGCAGGGAGGGCATTGCCTGGGGACAAGTGCTGACCCAGCCAGCTCTGTGGGGACCATGGGCTCCTGGCAGGCATGCCCACAGCTCTTCCTACAGCTGCTTGCCTGCCAAGGAAGGAATGGCACAGCAGCCCCAGCTCCCAGGGCCCCTTGGGGTAATGCAGATGGAGCTGCTACCAGCCATGCCCCTCCCTGCACCCTGCCTCCCCCCCTACTCCCAAGGCCCTCCAGAGATGGCTCAGCCTCCACCGGGGCCCTGCTCACATTCTGGGATCCATCCTGGCTGGGCTCCTCTGGGGCCAGCTGTCCAATCAGCAGGGGCTGCAGGAACTTGCGTACGAAAGTGAGGTCCCGGTGGAAGGTATGAAAGGCATCCTGAGGAAGAACAGACAGTCAGGTGGGCAGACAGACAGACAGCTGGCAGCACCCAGAGGCAGTAGGCAAGGTGGAAGGACTGTTGATGGAAGGGCAGAGCAGACAAGACAGATGGACAGACAGTGAGCTGGTTGGTCAGCAGTCATGGAAACAGCACCATGTGGCCCAGCCTTGCCCACGAGCCTGCCCTGGTCCTCCCCAGCTGCTTCGCCCCGCACAGGGGCCCTTCTCCAAACCTGGCTGGGTGCGTACAAATCTGGATTTGCAGGAAGGTCTCCCTGGAAGACTCTCAGTTCCCTTCATGACTGGGTTCAACTTTTCCAAAAAATAGCGATCTGGAAAGCTTTCTGGAACTCGCATGCTTTTCTACTGCATGTAAAATAAGGCCTCGGTCAAACCGTCACATTGTCCCCACTTCACAAACACAAGCACGGGGTAGAGCAAGCGTGGGTGGGAAACCTGTACTGGAGGGCCACCGGGCCACCGGGCCACCGGGACGAAAAAAGTCAGTGAGGGCCACGCAGACTGAGATCTTGGGCGTTTGTAAGGAAGATACTCGAACAGTTCATTTTAAAAGCAGGAGCGGAAAGCATATGTTTTTAGAAAGGAAATTAAATAAATAATCTAGTATTCTCTGTAATAGCAGGGGTGGAGGGAGGATCCCTCCACAGGTGAAGGGGTTAGAGGAAGAAAACAGCAAGAAGAAAGATGAAGGGCCAGAAAAAGGCACCAGTCAGGGAGTGGCCTGGGCATTTCTGAAGTGTTAGTAAACTTGAACTTCACATCCAGGGCTCGCTTACTCTTCCTGATCTAGTCTCGGTGAAGTTGCCTCATTACTGTTCACAGTTCTTCGGCTGATTTTTACCCTTGGGCTTGCGAAGACGCTGAGGAGCTGGCCACAGCCACCCAGCGGCCTGAGCTGAGCGGGCAGTGACTAGAGTGGCGCTGTCCCCGTGGGCCCGGGGTATGTGGCAGCTGACTGCTAAAGGAAATACCTCTGAAGAAGGTTGACTGAGAACAGGGGTCTCCTATTGTCTTCTCACTAATGAGCCTACCAGCTTCTGGTGAGCGTCCAAACAGAAGTGACAGCTGGGCCCCTGTACTTACTGCCAGACATCCCAGTCCTGGGGGAAGGCCTCGCATGGGCCCCACCCCCCGAGGGGCCCCACTCAGAGGCCACACCTGCAGGACACCTGCTCTCTTACTCGCCCAGGGTGGTGGGGGAGGGGGAGGGTAAGATTTCTGGAGTAAACTAGGCCCTGGGGAAGGCTGACCTGGGGCCCCTCTCTGGGGTTCCGAACAGAAGAGGGAGCTGTGTGAGCTGCTGAGTACAGATCTCCTCTCCTGGAAGAGCCTGGATGGAGGGGCGACACACCCGGGAGGCAGGGGCTGGAGGGAAGGCTGGCCCCAGCGGGGCCCTGACCGGCACTGGCAGGGAGCTAGGAGGCAAGATGGCTCTTGGCGCTGAGCTGACCCCACTCATCATGACCCTGAGTGAGTCTGTTTGGCCTGGGACTAGGCAAATCCAGGGACAAATCTGGAGGGCAAGACTCCAGGGCCATTCTGGAATAGGTCTGCCTGAGGCCAGCCAGCAGCGCGTAGGTTCTTGACTTCATGCAGAAAGATTTCACGACACAAGTCCAGGTGATTCTGCGAGTACATTTATTAAAGCTGGGACAGTGAAACAAAGGAAGCGCGGAGGGCAGAAGCAGCACCGGGAGAGCCTGGGCGGTGCTCTGCTTTGTCTCCCTAGAAATGGGGTCGGAAAGGAGTGACCCACGCTGGGCTGCACGAACTCACCGAGAAGTAAAAGCCACAGTGACAGAAGCGAGCCAAGCAGGGCTGCTGTGAGCGCCCTGGGAGTCAGGGAAAAGGGGGCCTTGCAGGCAGATGCAGCGGGTAAGCCCGGATGAGCTGCCAGGGCCCGCTGCCGCCCTGGTTGCCAGTTTCCTAAACCCCGAGAGCAGAGACACACGCCCACGGGAGAAAGGCAGGGGCGCGCTCTACAGAGAGCACCTTTTCCTTAATTTTTTCATTGTAGTGAAACATGCATCGAATTTACCATTTTAACCATTTTTCAGTGTGCAGTTCAGTGGCTTTAAGTGTATTCACTGTGCCGTGCGCCAATCACCACCTTCCGGCTCCGGAACTCTTTCCTCCGCCCACCCTGAGCTCCGCCCCCAGGAAACACTAACTCCCCGCCCCCGGCCTGCGGCACCCACCGTTCTGCTTTCTCTCTAGGGACCTCACAGAAGAGCGAGCATACAATATTTGTCCTTTTGTGACTGACTTGTCACTTAGCAGGCCTTCAAGGTTCATCTCTGCTGCAGCCCGTGTCAGAATTTCTTTCCTTCTGAAGGCTGCAGGAGTGTTGACTCTGAAAGTCCTCCAGCAGCACGCAGCGCCCGAAGCTCACACACACAGGCACACGGGCACACTCACAAGGACCCAGAGGGGCACACCTGTCACAGAAATGCAATCGGCGTCTGATGCCTGTGCCTCCACACACGCGGACACACCCACCACCCCACCTCAGCACCAAGACTTGGACACACAGGCACACACTCAGAAACACGCACAGTCAGAGCCCAAGAAAACACTCAGACAGACACGGCCTCGTGCACACGGCAGGTGCAGAACCTCACAGAGCAGGATGCAGGTGCAGTGGTTACCACCCCAGGATTTCCTGCCTCCCGGTCCTTTCTCCCACCTTGTGTCTGTTCTGGGGCCACCCCCGTGCCCAGCCGACGCCTGGGTGCTCGGGGACCGTGGACTCGAGATGAGGTGCTGTGGGAGCGGGTCAGCTTCCCTGCCTCCTTCCCTTCCGTTCTGATTCACCCAGGCCAGGCCTGGGGGTTCACTGAGGGAGAGAATGGAGCCAGACCCACCCCAGGGACCTGCAGCCTGTTCCGTCCCTTGAAGTGAGATGTGACCGTTCAGGGCCCCGGGCCAGGGCTCAGCGGGTCCTTGTTGGCAGGGCAGCTCCTGGGGCTGGGCGGGCGCCACTGAGCCTGTGCTTCTCACTCTCAGAAGCCAGCAAGGTGGGTCCCTGGCCTCAGACCAAGTCCTGATGACTAGCAAACAGCTTTTTCTGGAACACTGGCTGGGGCCATGTGACCTAGTCCTCTCTGCGCCTCCACTTAAGGACCCAGGGGCCCAGCAGAAGACTCAGAGCGGTTAAGCCACTTATCCAGCTTCATTTTAATGGAGGCTGGAACAGAACCCAGTCTGCCTCTACAACTGTGCTTTTGAACACTCAGCAGTAGCCCCGGGGCAACCACTCTTAGGCCAAAGGGGAGACAGTGGACCTCCTCTGTCGGGGGCAGGGTGGTCCTCACCGTGAGGCTGGTCACCATCCCAAGCAGCCATGGACCTGGCTGCTGTGAGACTGAGCTGTGGGGGGACAGGAGGGTGGTCCTGGGGTTTCTTGGCCACACTGATTGAGTTTCAGGGCACTGCAGGAGACCCCCCCATCACCCATTGCTGGTGAACTCAAAACCGTCCTTGCAGGGGCCTGTGTGGGAACCCTGTGCCCCTCCCCCACCTAACAGGCTGAAGGAGGCTCTGTGCCTTGGAACAAAGTCAGGAGTGACCTCCAGCGTCAAAGCTATGCCCCAAACAGACGCTGCTGGTGGCAGCGACAGGCTGTGCACATGGTGGTGTCCTGGGAGCAGGGCGTGCAGAGTGGGTGTGGGCGAGCACACGAGAGCCGAGGCTCCACAGCCCACCAGGCAGGGGTGAGTCATCCTACTGGGAGGGAACAGAGGCTCGGCGTGGTGGGAACGCCTGCCCCGGCCAGAGTTAGCAGGGGCACACCTGGGATTGAAACCCGGGTCCCAGCAGGTAGAACCATAACAATAAAAAGAGCAGCCAGGCCCCGTCTTCTGTGATACCCACGCCCTCCCCCTCCCAGGGTACAGTGACCACCCAGCTCCGCCCGGGTCCCTGCCCCAGCCCTGAGCTCCCTGTCGCAGCTGGTTAAGGGGCAGCGTAGGGGTGGGGAGCGGCACAGGAGCCAGCCTGTCGGGGATGGAAGCTGAGCTGCCACTTATGAGCTGGGCCACGGAGCCACAAAGGTCACCCCCCTTCTGTTCTGTGTCTTCTCATCAGTAAACCAGAAACCACAACCGCCCCTCTCGTGGGCCTCTGGGGAGGACCCGGTCCGTGCAGGTGGTGCACACAGAAGGGGCCCTGCGTCCGGTGAGGGCCCCCAGCCCCGGCCTGATGTGCTACCTGCTGAGTTCACTCGGATGTAGAGCCCTAGAAGGGTGGGCCTCCAGGGGTGACAGTGACAGGCTGTAGGACAGTGTATCCTGCCGGTCAAGTCCTGGCCAACCTGAGGCTGAGGAATGAGACACAGTGGGGGTGGGGAGCATTTCTGGCCACTCTCCAAAGATTCTGGAACGTTCCAAATCAGAAGGAGGGTGGGGCAGGGCTGCAGGGGTGGCCTCGGTCTGCTCCCGAAGCCTTTGCTCAGGAGGTGGCAGTGGGTTGTGGAGATGGAGACATGCCTCCAAGGACACCCCAGGCGTTTATCCCTCTCACCCTCCCTGTCCCGGCTGGGAAGGCAGAGCAGAAACTCGTGCTTGGCGTTCAGACGCTCCTTCCCGTCCTCTCCCCTGAACTTCTCACAAGAGGCCAACGGGCAAGCGCTATCAATAACCCCATTTCACAGATGTGGAAACCGAGGTACAAAGGGCACACATCTCTGGACATGGCACAGCCAACTCCCGCCCACGCAGTAGAGCCCAGCTTAAGGACCGATGCCCTTAGGAGGCTGTCTTGTCTCCCCAGCACTGCTGGTGTCCCTGATGATAGGCTGGCACACGTGCCAAGGCCTTCTCCACCCAGCACCCCGGCCTCACAAGTGTCACTGACCCAGCCATGGCCCCAAAGTGGCCAGGCCCTCTGGCTCTTGGTCATCTCTCCACCACTGGGCTCAGTTCTCAGCTATTCCATGAGAAGCCTGTGACAGCTCAGGACCCTCGGGAAGACACAGGAGGGCTGCCAGCACCCACACCTCTGCACACTGCGGTCCTGCCCCGTACCCAGCAACCCCAACTCCTCCCCCAGGGAAGGAGTGGGACACGGCAGCGATGCTGGGAAGGGGCTTGGGGTGGGACATTGCAGGAAATGCCTAGAGAGCGCAGACAGGTCACACGTCATTGGGCAGCAGGGCTTTCCCGGCAGTTGGTGTGGTGAATGGAAGGAGACAGTGTGTGGGCGCTGGATCCAGGTCCCCCAAGTTCATGGCTAGCACCCTCTGGGCTCCGCCCTCACTCCAGAGCCTCAGGATCTGCCCTGCCTCTCCCCAACTCCCACCTAGACACAACCCCACCCTCCAAACCCAACGAGGAAGGCCCTGCCCCTCAAGGGCCTCCAAGGAGGTCCCTTTATATCACCCATACTCTGCCTCAGTCTCCTCATATGCAAAATGGGCTGACACTACTACCTGCCTCATCAGGTTGTTGTCTGACGGCCACACTGTACTATATCCCAGAGGCTGCCCTGGCACGCCTGCATCCACAGCATCTCTTGCCTCCGCCCTGGCCATACCTGCCCTTTGGGACCTATCATCTCGTCGCCTAGCCCCCTGCCCTTCTCCTGGGAGGTGCTGCTTTCCCCTTACCTACTAGGGATCATGTTGAATCTGTACCAGATTCTCCTGGCTTCCCTGCTATGCCCTGCAAGGCCCCCTTACAATAAAACCCAAGTGCTGCTTCCAAGGACACAGAAGCCCAGTGGGAGCAGCCCTGCTACCCCACGACCTAACCGCCTGCCCCGCCCACTGCTCAGCTCCAGCCGTGCAGAGACATGCTATTCCTTAAACGTGTGGCGCGGGCTCCCACCTCGCAGCCTGTGCTCCAGTCAGTGCTCCACCTGCCAAGGACCTCCCTCCTTGCAGAGGTGTGTGCGGTTCACAGCTGTATCTCCAGAGGTGAGAACAGAGTCTGGCACTTAGGATATGCTCACTGCATATCTACTGATGGGTTCAATAATTCAGTAATTGAAGAATGAATGAATGGGCCCTGGCTGGTGTGGCTCAGTGGATTGAGCACCAGCCTGCAAACCAAAGGGTCGCTGGTTCGATTCCCAGTCAGGGCACATACCTGGGTTGCAGGCCAGGTTTCCAGTAAAAGATGCGCAAGAGGGAACCACACATTGATGTTTCTCTCCCTCTCTTTCTCCCTCCCTTCCCCTCTCCCTAGAAATAAATAAATAAAATCGTTTGTTTGGTTTTTTTTACAAAAGAATGAACCAATGGAATAAACAGCTAAGACAGCTAAGTCACAGTGTAGCACCTGGTGAGGAACATACGCTGTGGGTTCAAATCCCAGATCTAACTTTTAATTTCCACTAACTTTGCTTCGCTCGGGCCCGGTTTCCTCATCTGTAAAGTGGGGAGAATGACAATAGTACCTGCCTTACAGGGGGATCTTGGGGATTAAAAGAGAGTACCTATCAGTCAGGCTTCAGAGCCATAGCAGGTGCTCGGGGCTGGCTCTGGTGCACTTCTGACCGTGGAGTGCTGTGACGTCCTGGGACCGGACACACAGTCTCGGGCAGCAGCCAGGCCGCGCCCCTCCCTGGCTGGCTCGGGTTGTCCATGACTCGTAGACGAACCTGGCCCTGGGCCCAGAGCCTTCTCCCCAGGGTACACGCTTTGTATCCCAGGATGGCCGCAGGCTGACCTCATGGCACAGGAACTCTGGGAATTTCCTGGCAGGAAGGCTTCTGCTGCCTGGACATGGAGACAGCTGATGGGCAGCCAGGGCTGGTGGAGGCAGCTTCAGGAGCCCCACTCTGGCGAGATGGCGGCCCTGCCCCCACCTGTGCTCCAGGACCTGGGATAGGACGCTGGGTCTGGGCTCGACCGCACAGGGCGCTGGGCTGCTCCAACCCCCGGACTGCCTAGTGGGCCCACTACGGGCAAAGACTGGGGTCCCCCAGCCCCAACCATGTCATAACCCCTTTGGCCTGAACGGACCAGGTATTCCAGCAACTCCAGCCCAATGTTTGGAGCCTGGAGGAAGGTGAGAGATGGCTTAAGGCAACTCCTTCCTGTTACAGACACAGGTGGAACCAAACAAGGTCACTCAGTGAAGGGGTGGCTGTGCCATGGCTGTCCCAGTGCATTATGCCGTCTGCAGGGCCCACCCACACTTATTAGTCAGCAATATACACTGACCAGGAACAATGATGGGGCAGCCCTGGGGCCACACAGTTGAGAGGCCCAAGGCTGTTCTCAATCAGATTGCTGTCTGACCCAGCTCTCCCTCTATCTTACAGATAAGGAAACTGAGGCTCAGAGGAATGACATGCCTGGTTCAAAGTCACTCAGGACCTCCAATGGCTGAGTCATGACCCACCCCAGGGAACAGACAGGGAAACAAGAAGCAGAACTTCATTGGTGAGGAATCAGTAAGAGAGCCGTCAGACGGAATTCTCAGGGTTAAGAGCTAACTGTATGATGGGGTTCTCCTCTCTCTGGGGAGCAAGAAGGAAAATGCAGCTAATAAATGCTCTCTGGCCCTGGCTGGTGTGGCTCAGTGGACTGAGCACTGGCCTGAGAACTGAAAGGTCGTGGGTTCGATCCCCAGTCTGGGTGTATGCCTGGGTTGCAGGCCAGATCCCCAGTTGTTGGGGGCGTGTGAGAGACAACTGATCGATGTACCTCTTACACACTGATGTTCCCCTCCCTCTTTTTCTCTCTCCCTTCCCCCTCTCTAAAAGTAAACAAATAAAAATCTTTAAATAAATACATAAATAAATAAATAAACACTCTATTGCCTTCTCCTTGGCTGCCCCCAGCCTGTCTTACGGATCAGAGGTTGAAAAAGGCCGGAGAAGGCATCCATAGGATCCTCAAGGAGTGAGCCAGGCTGAGGGGGGAAGGGCTGTGGCACCTCTTACCCCCAGACCCTGACAGACGTGCACACACGTGCAACATGCACAGACACGGGCAGCGTTTGCACACCTACAGGCCTGTACCTGGTCACACACTCACTGGCCCATGGCTAGCTTCAAATCTGGGGCCACCACCCGGCCCCTCAGCGCCTAAGGACAAGGCTTTCTGTCAGTGCCGAGAGTTTTAGGAGGCTTCTGACTCTCCCTCCTCAGCATCCCGGGGTGGAAGTGGGGACAAAAGGCCTCTTTTCTCTAAAACAGCGATTTTCAACCTGTGTTCCGCAAGAATCTTTGGAACACACAATATCTGGCTACTTAGTCAGGGACACTGACCTCTTTTCCCTTCGATTGTCAAATAAAATAATAACAACGGCTGCCACAATAGTCTTCTGGTGTGAATGAACCAAATTATTTGGATCAGCAGAAAACATATTTTCTGGCGCTCTGCAGAATGTTAGTAGTTTACGTGTGCGGTGGGATGAAAGGGGCTGGAAATCTTTGCTTTGAAAGACTCCTCCGAAGAGCACCCAACCCATGGGAGAAGGCAGGGGGCAGGGGGCAGGGGGCAGGGGGCCTGGCCACAGGGATACCGACCCTCTTGGGACAGCACACCATCTCTTTTGCTGCCTGAAGTTCTGAGCCCTGCAAGACCTTCCTAGTCCTCGGTGCGGCCCACCTGGCATTACAGATGGACAAGGACAGAGCATCATGGCCCCAACCCCTAGGCCCCCCATGGGGGACTTCGGGAGCGGGGCTGATGAGGAGTCCCAGCTGGCTGCTCTGCCTGCTCTGCCACTGGACTCCAGCCAGATGGTCTCACTTGGACCAGGCCCCACGCCTCCTTGGCCAAGATATGTCTAGACATGAGCCGGGAAGGGAAGTCGGGGTCCCCAGGGCTCAGCCTGGTCCTGGGGTGACTGTGCTTCCCAAGGAGGCCCACCCAGCCTGGCTGGCAAAGTTCTCCCACAGGCAGCTGCCAGCCCAGGAGAGGTGAGTCACTGACTCTCACTGACTGACATTTACGGCAGCTCTTGGGCAAGCCTGCATACCTCTGGGCCCGGCTCAACCTTTGGTGCCCAGCCCCCGGCCTCCGAAGGCACATCCTCGCCCAACCCCTAGGGTCTCGGCCCTATCCCTGACACCAGCATGAGGGGCCTGGTCTGGGGAAGCCCAGAACTGAGAGGAGGAACCTCAGAGCAGCACAGGGGACCCTCTTCTACGGCAGGCTCTTTCCGCCATGACACACCCACCTCTGAGAGCCCCTTCCTTCAGCACAGCCCTGGTCCATGGCCCGATGTGCAGACCTCCATGCGGGGACATGGTCCTCTTACCCCTAATCAGTCCCCTGCCAGTCCATCTCAACTCGGGGTCACCGGCCAGGAGGTCAAAAGTCAGCTAGGGAGGGCGCTGAGGCCCCGCAGGAGAAGCAGGGTACAATGCCCACCATCAGGCCCCAGCGAGCGTCAGGCTCCACCCCGCCGCCGCCGGCGGGTTTCCTTACCGTGGCGTCCTCAGCGCCGAGGTGGCTGATGAGGCGACTGCCCCCCGGGTGCCGCTTTGCCCAGCGGCTGATGTCGTAGACGCGGCGCTCGATGACCAGCCACATGTCGCCCGGCAGGTTGTGCGAGCGGATCTGCTCCCAGCAAAAGGTGGGCAGCGGCGCCCCAAGCTGCGCAGGCCCTTCGCGCGGCCCTGGCTCCCCGCCGGGCTCCCCGACGCCGCCCATGGCTGCGTGCACAAGTCCTCGGGCACTGGGGACCTTTCCGAGATCCCTGCGAGACACGGAGGGGAACGAGATGGTCTTCTCCTGGGCTCCCTCTGCCGCCACCCGCTCCTCCACGGCTCCGCCTCGCTGCTGCAACCGCCTTACGAGCGTGCGCCGCTAGGCTCTCCCTTCCGCGCAGAACTTTCCTCCCTTATAACCGCGCCGGCGGCTCGCCGGCCATCCGCCCCCGTCCCGGCCCCGCCGCCCGCTCCGCCCTCCAATCCCGGCGCAGCGCCTGGGGCCCCATTGGCTGTGGGGCGCTCCGGCCGCCCGAGAGGACAGTGTCGAGGCGGGCCCGCCCCGCCCCTAAGCCCGCGGCCACCGCGCCCGGCCCTTCCCCGGGACTCCGCCGCCGCCCCGGGCTCTGTCAACTGGTGGGCTCCGGGCACGGCGGGGCGGGAAGGGAGAGGGACAGGGACAAACACCCACAGCCGGGGTCCGCTGCTCCCGCGTGAGCCCACATCTGCGCCTGATGGGCTTGGAACAACAATGAGGATAATGGGCTTCCTGCCACGCATCCTTGAACATTAAACCTTGAGCGCACAGAGTTGGACACGCTATCTCGGGGTGACGGGGTGACAGTAAGCAGCCTTCAAGCAATGGGCCACCAACGTCTGCCCAAAGAAGCCGCCTTCAGGGCTGACGGACTGGCCCCGTCTGTGGCCGGTGGTCTTCCTGCTGTCGCGGCTGTAGGGTTGGGGATGTTGAGGCGTGGCCCCTGGGGCAAAAGGAATGGAGGGGCACTGGAGTTCGTAATAGGGCACTACCATTCACTAGGGGCCTGGCTGGGTGGCTTGCTTGTTACTGCCCCTGCCCCTCATGTTTTACTTAAATAAACTCAAGCTTTTTTGACAGTGTTGAGTTTTCTACAAATGACTCCATATCTATTTGGGATAAAGACCCCTGCTCCTAAAAGTTGATTTCACAACCTGAGGCAGATGAAATCAGGTCAAGGTTATGCTTCAGGGCAGAGGTGTCAAACTCGCTTGCACATCAGAATTACCAGAGAGTGTGTTAAGGTAGGACTGCTGGGTGGCCAGGCTGGGACTCCGCGGGTCGGAGGGCTGCATTTCCAATAGGCTTCCAGGCGCAGCTGGTCCAGAAATGCACTTTGGGGACCCTAAGTACAGTGGACCCTTGAGCAACAGGGGTTTGAGCTTGTGGGGGTGGATTTTGTTTTTTCAGTAAACATACGGTGGGCCCTCCATATTTTGGGGTTTCTCATTGGAGGATTCAACCCACTGCAGATGGAAAACAGTATTTCCTATCCCGGGTTGGGAATTCCCGGATGCAGAGGGCCAGATGAACCCATTCCTCTGCACCATTTTACATCAGGGACTCGAGCCTCTGTGGATTGGGGTGCCTGTGGGAGTCTTGGAACCGATCCCCTGAGGATACCACAGACGACTGACGTTTTGGGGGACTCAAAAGTTACGCACGGATTTTTGACTGCGAGGGCATCGGCACACCCTAGTCCGTGTGTACAAGGGCCGACTGTGTGTCTCTCTGACGGGCTGACATTTTGTCTTGGTCTAACAGTTTGTAGGATATCATCGTAGCTAATATTGGTGGGGTAGGCACCCAGGGCCCAGAAGGACAACTGGGGAGGCCTCTGGGTTCTCCTTGGTACCAGGAACACGGGCTTTGGTTGCCAGGACAACTGGTGATGCTGTGAGGTCATCCCCAGCAGGACTGCCTGAGCCCTTTTCACTGTGGCGTCCTCAAACCTGCTCCAGAGCCTCTGTGTGTGTGTGTGTGTGTGTGTGTGTGTGTGTGTGTAGTGGGGGGCAGAGCAGATGGGTGTGACTGGCAGCTGAGGCTGGAGGTGACTTCCGATGCCCCTGCGCCCGCCATGTTCACACAGGGGCATGAGGGTGGAGGAGGCCGCCTCTTGGAGGAAATAACCCTTCTGCACCAAAATAACAGAGATATATACTGATGGTTGCCAAAGGGGGAGGGATGGGTGAAAAAAATAAACCAAAATACCCCAGGGTGGAGGAGTCTCCATGCTGGCGCCCTCTCCTTCCGACAGATGCGGGCCAGCAAGCAGCCGGGGGAGGAGGCCCCCACCGCCCGCTCCAAATGCCTCTGACCGATGCAACTGTGTGGCGTTTGCTGCGTTCACAAGTATAACTTTGCCCTGGAAAAATACATACACTTATGCCAAAAACATGGATTAAAATACTAAATGTAAGATCTGAAACCATAAAACTTCTTAAGGAAAATATGGGGGAGCCCTGGCTGGTGTGGCTCAGTGGACTGAGCACCGGCCTGTGTACTGAAAGGTCGCTGGTTCGATTCCCAGTCAGGGCACATGCCTGGGTTGCGGGCCAGGTCCCTGGTTTGGGGCACGTGAGGGCCAACTGCTGGATTCTCTCACACACCAATGTTTCTCTCCCTCTCTTTCTCCCTCCCCCTTCTCTCTAAGCATACACATTTTTTTTAAAAAGGGAAACACAGAGCAGAAGTTCCTTGATGTTGGAGTTGGTGACATTTTGTGGATAAGACACCAAAAGCCCAGGCAACAAAAGCAAAAGGTAACGAGTGGAATGACATCAGAGTAAACAGCTTCTGCTCGGCAAGAGAATCCACAGTGTGAAAAGGGAACCTATGGAATGGCAGAAAGTATTTGCAAATCATATACCTGGTAAGAGGTTAGCATCCAGAAAGGATAAACAACTCAACAGCAAAAAAAAAAAAGTGAACGATCTGATTTAAAAGTGGGCAAAGGAATGGGGTAGACATTTTCCAGAAGAAGACATACCCGTTGCCAGCAGGTACAGGTTCAAGATCAGGGAAATGCAGACCAAAACCACAGTGAGCAACCACCTCACGCCAGTCAGAATGGCTTCCATGAAAAAGACGAGACGAGAGAGAACAAGAGTTGGCGAGGAGGTGGGGAGAAGGGAGCCTTGCGCCTGCTGGTGGGGATGTAAATGGGTGTGGCCACCGGAGAAAGCACTGCAGGAGGTTCCTCGGGAGTTCAAATGGAACTACCATGCGGGTTGGCAACCCCACTTCTGGGTCTGTCCCCAGAGGAAACGAAAGCCTGGTCCCGAAGAGGCGCCTGCGCTCCCGTGCTCGCCGCCGCGTCACTCCCGCAGCCCTGACGCGGAGACAGCTCTGGTGTCCATCAGCGGACCAGTGCGGACCCCGGAATAAGGTTCAGCCACGAGCAAAGAAAGACGTGCTGCCATTGTGATAACCTGGGTGAACCTGGAGGGCGTCGTGCTCAGTGAACTAAGTCAGAGACAGACAAACACCGTGTGACCTCACTTAGATGTGAAATGTAAAACAGCCAAACTCTTAGAAACAGAGTAAGAGGGTGGTTCACAGGCTGAGGAGCAGAGGAAATCGGGGGCTGTCGGTCAAAGGGTGAAAACGATGTGTCGAGTGCGCGATGAGCAGGTTGTGGGGACCCAATGCTCAGTGTGGCGATTACAGTTAACGCCATAGTGCGCACTCGAAAGCTGCTAAGAGAGTAAATCCTAAATGTTCTCATCCAGCCCCGCCACGGGGACAAGGCCCTCACCCATCTTCAGCGGCCCTCAAGGGTCAGATGCTGGCCCCTGGTGCACCCCCTGGGCCCTGGGCTTCTCTCAGCTCCCGTGGGAGGCAGCTGGCGGGTTGCGGGGAGTTCGATCTCCCCCTACCCCAGCTGCACCTGGAGAGATGAGGGGGATGAAGGCCTGCACAGGGTCCCTCGGAGGTTAAGCAAGGACAGGGTTCAGAGCCACACCCCGCCCCAGGCCCTTCACCCAGGCAAGAAGGAGGAAGTAGCTGCCCGGACTCCTGTCCGCCGCCAGGACTCCTGTCCCCAGAAAGCCTGAGCTGTGTCTCCTCCCTGCAGTGTCCCTCATGATTTCTCCACAGCTTTCAATAGGTCGGTTTACCTTTCTGGGCTACAACCCAGTGGATCTTGAAACTCTCCTGGAGTCAGGGGGAACTTGGGACCTGGTTGTCCCCAAACCCCTGTCAGGGCAACCGAGCCCTTTCTGACCACTTGGAAAGGGAGAGGCACCACTTGACATTCCTGAGCTGCCACTGGGCCACTGCCAGAGTGTTGGGTTTAGGGAGGAGGGGGAACTTGCTAGCCAAAAGGCAAGGGGGGGTCTGGCCAGCTGGAGCGTTTTGGGAGGGGGGTCTCCAATACAGTCCTTGTCTCAGCCCCGGTCTGGTTTCTTCCTACCACGAGCTGCCACACAGGCCTCTTGTTGGACCCACTGGAGTCTCCACCCCTATGGAGCCGCCAGCCACTGTCCTGGAGCCAAATGATGCTTGTGCAGGCCTGGGCAGAGTGGCTCGGACAGGCCGAGTGGGGCAGCAGTGGCCCAGGCAGGCAAACATACGAGAAAGCGCTGGGCCTCCCACAAGGAGCGGTCACAAAGCACAGACGCGCAGAACGGACAAGCCAGGGCTGCAGCGTTTGGCTTTGAGTTCAAGCTCGCCACACTGCCAGCTTGATTACTGGTCCCCGGACACAGCTCTTCTGTGAGGCGGGAAGGTCCGGGGAGGCAGGGCCCACAGAAGGATCCAAGACCTGGGGCCCTGCCACCAAAGACTCCCCAAAGGCGTGGCTATGATGGTGCAGCACAGCGCCTCAGACTGAACGCCCCTTGATAAAAAGAGGCCACAGACAGACAGACAACAAGCACATGAAAAGATGCTCAACGTCACTAATCATCAGAGAAGTGCAAATCAAAACCACAAGGTGTCACCTCACAGCCATGAGCACGGCCATTATCAAAAGACACGGAGGTAAGCAGTGTCTGGGAGGACGCAGAGACTGGAACCCTTGCAGGCTGTGGGTGGGAATGCAAACTGGCACAGCTGCTACAGGAGACAGAACGGAGGGTCCTCAAAAAATTAAAAATAGAACCGCCTTATGATCCAGCAGCGTCACCTCCGGGTAAGCACCCAAGGGAGCTGAGAGCGGGGTCTCAGAGCGACGCCTTGCACTCCGTGCTCATAGCTGCAGCGTTGGCCAGGGCCAAGAGGCGGGAACGAACTGAGTGCCCGTCGGCGGCTGGATAAAGAAAACACGGCATAAACACACATGGGAACGTCATTCCGCCTTCAAAGGGAGGAATCCTGCCCTGGGCTGCGCCGGGAATGACCCGTGCCCTCAGAAAAAGGCAAACACTGCGTGATTTCCTCCTAAAGGGTCTGAAGCCGTCAACTTCCTAGAAACTGAACGCAGAGCGGTGGTTGCCAGCGGTGGCAGAGGGGAGCTCTGTAACGGGCAAGGTGAAAACCTTCTGTGCGCTCACAACGCGGACAATACTCAACACAACTGCCCTGCCCACTTAAAAGTGGTTAGGAAGGTCAGCTTTTTTACTACTATAAAATAAATGAAGCGGCGGGTGGCAGGGGGCGGGTGGTGGGGGGTGGGGGGGCTGCGAAGGTCACTTCACCTGATCTTCCCGACTCACGGTCGGGAGAACTGAGGCCCCGAGAGGACGGACCTGCCCAGGTACACAGCCCTGGCAGGACCAGCGAGGCCGAGTGTGAAACTCACGGGGATTCGGCTGGCCACCGTGCGGAGGCTGGGCTCGGGCTCACTGGCTTTCACAAGGCCGCTCCCGCCCTGGCGGGTGCGGCTCAGTGGACTGAGCTCTGGCCTGTGAGCCGAAAGGTCGCTGGTTCAATTCCCAAACAGGGCACATGGCTGGGTGGCGGGCCAGGTGCCTCGTTGGGGGCACGCGAGAGGCAACCAATTGTTTCTCTCGAACACCAATGTTTCTCTCCCTCTCTTTCTCCCTCCCTTCCCTTCTTTCTATAAAAAATAAATAAATAAATAAATAAATAAATAAATAAATAAATGTGTTTGTTTTTTTTTTTTTTTAAAGAAGTGGCTGCATGTGCCAGGGCCAAGGGGGTTATCTAGAAAATTCACTTAAGAGGAACAACCCCTATGTGGCTGATGTCAGCTCACTCTCCCCTCCTAACTCCAAGAGTCAGATCGCTGAGCTCCTTCGGAGACCCCCCACCCTACCCCAAGCCAGGATAACAAGGGCAGGGGGAGCTGTCATGGGGTAGAAGTATGGGAATCAAACCTTGATTCAAACCTGACTCGGCCTCAGCTTCAGCATCTCTGAGAGACAGGGAAGGGCCTGATTCCCTACCAGGAACACGGCGAGTGTTTAGTAAGAGTCTAGGATGCTGGTGAATGCCGTGGGCTCTGGGGCTGGGCTCATTCACTCCTGTTGTGGGCCCCCATTTCCTCCGTGTGACCTCCCAGTGCCTCTGCCAACTCATCGGCACAGTGGGGCAATCGTACCTCTGCAGGCTGCTGTGAGGATTCAGTGAGCTGGCCTTTTGAGAGGGCTTGGAGCCAGGTGTGTGCTCAGAAATCTATTGCTAGGAGACAACGGGGCCAGGGCCTGTGTCCCTGTCCACCCCCCACACCCCTGGGCATCTCCGCTATTGTTTGCTGCTGAAGTGCCCACGTGGGCCTGACCACAGAAGTGCCCTCTCTCAAAAGCGCCACCTATCGCAGGGGCGTAGGCAGAGCAGGTGTGGATTGTGGGGCCCTGGGCCAGGCCTCTGACATGTTGCCTGGGCCCTGGATGTTCCTGGGCCAGGGGCACGGGCGCTGGGGGCAGGGATGGGCAGTACCAGGGCCCAGACCTTCATCCTCCTTTGTCCCCCACTGCCACCACAGTCCCCGCCCATGCTGCTCTCAGGCATCACCCATCAACCCTGCCCCTGTCCCTAGAGTGCCAGGCAGCCTCAATGTTTTGGGCTCCAGGCCTCCGTTAGCCTGAGGCGGTGGGAGATGGGCGAGGGATCTGCCCAAGGCCCTCGTGTGGCAGTGGCCAGAGGCAGCCGTCCTCCCGACCGCAGCCGTGGCTAGCCTGAGGAGAGGAAGCCGGCTCACCCCCCAGCAACCCCCAGCGTCACGAACACCGGGAGGATTCCAGGAGCCCCCCGACAGCAATCCCTTCAGGATTTGGGTTTAATCTCAAGCACGAGGGCAGGTGGGCAAGGAAGGGATTTGGTTTCAGATGCCCAGGCCTTGGCCCGAGCCCCAGGGCGCGGGAGTGAAGGCGCGTGGCCACCCGGCCCCTATCAACAAAGGCTTCCTTTATTAAATAGAGATGGCGCTACATTCCATTCGGAGGAGGAAATCGGACGTGATGAGGGATGTGTCCAGGTTGTACCCCGGTCCTGCGTGGGCTGTGAGGGGGAGGAGGGGCCTGGGTCCTTCCCATCCCACCCCAGTCCTGCATGCAGGGCTTGGCGCCCTGAGCCCCTGCCGTCTGCATGGCTGCCCACAGCTGGAAACAGGCTTGGTGTCCCGAGGCCCTGTCTGTGTTGTACTTGGGGAGAAAGGTGCCCCAGGCCTTCCAGCAGGGGTGGGGGCATGGCGTCCTGGAACACAGGGCTCAGAGAGAGAAGGGAGAGTCAAGTGGGCGTGGGGGGTGGGGGCTTGACCCATCTTAGGAACTCGGGGGCAGTTCTCAAGCAGATACCAGTTGGCGAGGAAGTCCCTGCCAGCCTCTCCTAGCACCGCTGCCCCATGGGCACTGAGGATGGCGGGCTCACTGGGGCAGTCCAAAGCAGAGGCCACTTCGGACTAAGGCAAGGGATGGCCACAAGGGGGTGCTGGTGGCCCAGGGCTTGGAAACTGGGGAAATCAGGCCACCCAGCAAGGAGCAGTTTCTTTCTGAGAAAGTGGCAGCAACAATGCACCCGCAGGCAGCAGCTCCTGGAACTGGGGGCGAAGGGTGCTGGCTGCCCTGGGTGTCCCCTCCAAAAAGCTGAGCCCTTGAGTATGGGTCCAGGCTCCTTGGTCTTTGGTGCTTTCTAGAACCTCCTGGTGGCTGTAGTAGCACTGGGGAAGAGAGAAGGGTCATCTCACGAGGTCCTGTCTGTGCTGGGATGGGCCACTGGTACCGGCTCAGTGCTGTCTCCATGGTCTGGCCATTTGTCCCTCTGTTCAGATTCTGGCTCACGGCTGGCTGCAGGGTCCAGCCTTCCTGTCCGTCTTTCAGACGCGGGGTAGGGACTGGCCCCTGCTCTGAGCCCCACTCCAGCCTGGGCCAGGTCCTAGGCCTCCTGGGGGAAGAAGCCCAGCTTGGCCAGCGACATCTCCTTCCGCAGCCTTGTGATCTCCCAGAACATTGGCTCTGCTGCAGGCAGACGGAGAGTGGACAGCTTAGTGACAGCTCAGGCTCACCTCAGGAGGTGGCCTGGCCCCTCTGCTGGCTGTGGGCAGGGCAGCTGGCAGGCGCTCCAGGGCTCCCTGCTTGCCCAAGACGGAGGACCTCAGCACGTGGTGAACCTCTCTGAGGCTCCCAGCCGAGGTCCCGATAACTGCTGAGCACACTCGAAGGGCCTGTGCTGTCCTGGAGGAGGCAGCGGCGGTCACTCCCACAGCCTGACACAGACACACGTGTGCACACTGCCACACACTCACACGCGCTTTCCAACCTCACCTTGCTGGGACCTTGAGCAGGGAGCAGGGCCACGGTGTCAGTCCAGGTACCTGGGAGGAGGTGGCCCCTCAGGGCTTAGCTCCTGACCTGGCTTTGGCCTTCCAGAGGGACTTGACCCCCATGTTGGGGAGGAGAGGCTCAGACTCCAGATTGGTTCAGGAGACCAATTACTCATCAGGGGACAAAGTTTGGAGCAGTGGGAAGGCAGGCTTTGCAGAACGGGGGGCGGGGACAACAGGTGGATGGAGGACCAGCCAGGCAAGGGCTCAGTGGGAGGCTGTCACTCAGGGGACCATAAGGAAGCCACACTTGGAGGGGAGGGAACTCCCAGGGGAGGCCCCTCATGCACGTCCTCAAATGCCAGGCCAGTAACAGGGAGCTGTCCCTGACGGCTGCGGGGCAGGGAGAGGTTTCTGGGTGGAGGTAGCCGTCAGACCCAGGTACAGCGGTGACAGTGGCTAGCCTTCCTGGTAGGGCAGGGCCCAGGAGGCTCCTTCTGCAGCTCATCTCAACACCAGGAGGCCCTCCAGCCCTTTACTAACCCACAGTCCCTGCCGTCTCAGAGTCCTGGCCTGAGACAGGGACAGCAAAACCCTCTCTGTGTGATCCCCGCGGCTGCGGGCCAGCCCCATCCCTCTGGGGCACCGTTCCCCCACTGGCCACCAGGGGGTGCTCACCATCCTGCCGCACCAGGCCTTGCTGGATGTAGCGGATGTAGGTGAAGAAGTTGCACACAGCAGTGATCTGTGGGAAGAAGGCGGGGAGGGTGTGACCGGCCAGTCCTCCAAGATGGGGTCCCTCAAAAGCCAGGGCAGACCAGAGACCAGAGCGGGAAGCCCATGTCCTGTCCGATCAGAGCCAAATAATGCTCCCTGAAATGAACAGGGCTGGACCGTGTAATTCACAGTAGCAGCGCTATGACCACTTCCAAGAAAAAGAATAGCAGCAACTAACATTCAATCAAGTCCACGCATCCAGCGAGGCAGGCGTGCTTATCGTTCCCATTTTACACGTGGGGAAAACGGAGGCTGCAAAAACGAAGCCACCTGACGACGACTGGAGGTCACGGGGCTGAGAGCAGCAGGGTGGGAGCAGGAAACCAGGCGGCCTATTCGGAATCTACCCCCCACCCCTGGACCTGCTTGCTCTGGATGCTGCAGTGCCTGGCCAGCCAGGCCTCCGCCGGGGGGCTGTTTGTGATGCCGTCACAGACAAGGGGATCAGCAGCGGCTGCCAGGCCTAAAGCCCCCGGACCGGCCCGAGGCCTGCTCCGTGCCAGGTCCTGTGTTCAGACCTGGGCCCTGCCACAGCGACTCTCATGCCGGGGAGAGGGCATGGTGGATGCCCGCAGGGGCCCCATCAACCACTGCTGATAGTGTTGGCCACTAACGGCTCATAGGCTCCCCTCTGCCAGTGATGGACTGGCGGTGCGGGCGGGGGGCGGGGACAGTATAAAAGGCTGGCTCCACTCTGGGCTGCAGCTGAGGCCACACCCTCTTTGCTCCACACCCCCTCACCCCCCAGCCCTTCTGCCCTCACTAGCTCCTGAGACTCACACAAACCTTCCCTTAGGCTCTGCATCTAGGGAAACCCACCCTGAGAGAGGTGGGAGGCAGCTGGCAGCTGTGCCCACAGCAGCCCCTATGGAATGTCCAGCGCTCTGGGGAAGGGATGTCCAGCATGTGGGGGCCACAGTCTGGGGAGTGGAGGAAGCTGCAGGGAGGAGGCAATGCCCTTGCTGGGCCCTCAACCCACACAAGAGCCCTTGCCAGGGCGACAAAGTGGGTGCAGGGGGGTTGGTGGTGCGGGCAAAGGCAGGGTGGTATAAAGGAAGTCCAGGGTGGCTGGGGGAGTGGGAGGCACAGGGCGGGGTGTTGCCCAGTGGCCAGTGGGCCCCCACAGGAAACAGAACTTTTTTTGTTTTAAGATTTTTAGAGAAAGAGGAAGGGAGGGAGAAAGAGAGGGGGAGAAACATCAATGTGCAAGAGAAACATCAACTGGTTGCCTCTTGCATGCCCCCAACTGGGGACCTGGTCTGCAACCCAGGCATGTGCCCTGACTGGGAATCAAACCAATGATCTTTTGGTTCACAGGCCCGCACTCAATCCACTGAGCCACATTGGCCAGGGCTGGGGACAGAACTCTCGTCCCTGTGGACTCTGCACTACTTGGTCTCTGCAGGTGGGGACCACATCCTAAAACTTCACACCCTTCTCATCTCCCATGCCAGCTCTGCCCAGCACAGCAGACACATAGGACTGGAGGGAACAAAGTTCTGAATGTGGCTTTGCTAGGCGGGGGGATGTCTGGTGTGGAGCCTCCTGCTGAAGCCTGGCTGGGATTGGAAAGGGGGACGGAGCAGGGCTCTGGGCACAGATGCACAAGGTGGGGGCTGCAGAAGAGAGACTGGATTCAGAAGGGGGAGGCCCCTTGTCAGCTGGGTGGCCCCAGGTACAGCCTTGACTTTGCTAAGGCTCGGGCTCCCTTTGGGTGAACCGGAGCCCAGCTCCGCCCCGGGGGCATCACCAGGGCGACATGCTCAGATGCTCTGCGGAAGCTGTCAGGACCAAACAAGCTGCCCTCGCTGACTGGTCGGCTGCCCAATGACGGGACCATTTGCCCAGTCAGTCCCCATGAGGAGCCCCCAGCAGGTCAAGGGGAGGAGACTCTCCCTCAAAGGGGGCCCGTCCACACTGCATCACCTGTGCAACAAGCTCGGAGTTTTCCAAACACATTCTCTTTTGTTCCTTCCAACCCTCTTCACTGTCCACGAGGGGACAGAGGAATGGGGACCGCCCCACCCCTATCCACCAGCTTGGTGAGGCCTCCTGACCCAGCCTGGGTCACAGGGCAAGAGAGGGCAGAAGCTGGGAGGCCTAGAGGACCCTTGGCACCCAGGGCTGACCATCAGGCTTGGTGACAGACACTCTCGGAACTGTCGGAAAAGCCTGGGGCCGGAGCCCAAGCTGGCTCAGGAGCGTGCAGCTGAAGTCTGGCGTCACCCCCTCGATTAAGGTAAACATCAGAGGTGATGGCTGTCCCTCCTGTGATTACATTCTGGCTCGCAAGAAAACGGGTACCTCAGTCCTTCGGCCACAAAGGAACTGAATTCTGCCAACGGCCACGTGCGTTTAGAAGAAGACCCCAATCTCCACAAAGGATGCCGCAACTGACACCCGGACTGCGGTCCAGGAGACCCCGAGCAGGGGACCCAGCTGGGCTGTGCCCAGGCTCCTGACCCAGGAAGATGAGAATAACTGGGTGCTGTTGTAAGCCAAGACGTTTATGGTGGTTTGTTACGCAGCAATAGCAAACTGACACAGCTGGCTTGGCTGTGCGGCCCGAGTCAGTCTCTGCACATCTCTGAGCCTGCTCTGTGGATCAAGGCCTGGGGCCCAGAGTTCCAGCCCAGGAGGCCCCTCAGGGGCCAAGTGACACTCCAGATGGATGACTCACCCTGGCCCGGGAGGATGGCGAGATGTAGTAGTGGCTCTCGGAGTCCCCGAGCCGGATTCGGTGGCGGCAGACACGGGCCAATCCGCTCAGGGCACAGGTGCTGGGGGAAAGCAGAGGGGACCATGGGGGCCAGCTGGGGCTCACCGGCCCAGCTCCCGCAGGGAGGGTGCGGCAGCCAGGAGGAGGCTCCGAGGGAGGGGCAGGAGCGCTTGGTCTACTGCATGCCAGGGGTAGCAAAGCCCCACCTCCTGAAGCCCCTAAAATGCCTCTCCTACTTTACTGTGGCCCGCAGACCCAGTCACCCCTGCCCCCACCTAAGCAGGAGTCCACTCTCTCCTCCACTTTGTCACCAGGTCTCCGGGCCAGGTCACACCAGCGGGGCCCTTTGACGGGCTCCCCTCAGCTCCTTCCAACCAGCACTGCCCCTCCGTCTCCAGGTTACCGTGGGTGCCAGGGGTCTGGGGTTGCTCCAAACACCCGCATCTAGCCATCATCTTTCCCTGCAGCTTACCCACCGCCCAGGAGACAGCTATGGAGAACCCTGAGTGAAGGGAGGTTTAATAGGCTCCTTGGCTGCGGGACTTATCAGAGCCTTTGCCACCTCCAGGTCCACTGTGACTCTCTGATTAGACCATGGAACCTTCTTTCAGGGACATCTTTAGATGATTTGTGCAATGCTGGCCTAGCAGGTTAAAACCCAAACCCCATTTAAGGACCTTTATACTCTGGCCCCCCACACCCTCTACAGCCTCAGTCCCATCTCCCTGCCCAACCCACAGCTCCCCCACAGACTCGGCAGTGTTTCTGTGAATGCCCCAGCATCTCATACTTGTGCTCATTCTGTTCCTTCCACCTGAAAGGTCTTCCCTGCTCGGCACACTGCTATTCAGAGGCTTCCCTGCAAGCTGCCCTGCTTCGGGGCAGTGCTCCCCAACCTCCGCCCCCTGCTCCACCCTGGCGAGTGTGTTCTGCTCCAGCCCTGCTCAGTGCTGGCTTAGGAGCAGAAAGGACCAGATAACAGGGCTGTTCGGTTATTTATCAGCAGAAGGCAGAGCTGGCCACTGACATCACTTAAGTGTCCATCGGGGCCTGGAGCCCACTGTGGGAGAGAGGGGGAATTACGTGTGTCAGGCCCGCCAGGAAGAGGAAGACCCTTGTTCCTGGACTCCCTGGAGAGCCTGGGGGTCCAGGGCTAGGGGCAGGATGGGTCGCAACAGAGCCAAAGATGCCTCCTTGCCCTGCATGAGGGCAGCCACTGTCCCTCTTCTGCCAGGCGTCCCTGTACCCCTTTGGGTATATACCACACCCTCCCCACCCCCGGGAACCACACCAGAACTCCCGCAGGCAGGCCCGAGGCTCAGTTCTCCTTGGCCACCCCCTCAGCAGAGTCAAGATGCAGGAGGGGGGCTTTCCCAAGTGCGCAGGAAGGAGCGAATGGAGCAAAGCTTACTTGGTGCTGCCGTATTCCACTGCAGCCACCTTCACTGTGGGCGGTGTTTGCGAAGCCACGGGCTCGATGGTGAGCGTGTTGTCCTCCACGGCAGCCCGAACCAGCGCCGAGAGCTGCAGCAGACGGGGCGGCAGGTGCGTTGGTGAGGAAGGAGCCTTGGCCAGGTGGCTGGGCCCACCGGCTGGCTGCCCTCTGCCCCAACTCACCTCCTGCATGGTGAAGTCCAGGCAGGGGCCCACATCCTCCCGGTACACCCTTTCTAGGAAGGGGCTGTTCTTGTCCAAGGTGGGCGACTCCCTCCAGGCCTGGAACTCTGCAAACAGGGTTGTATCCACCTGTGGCGGAGGGCAAGTGGGGAGGGATGGTCAGGACAGTGGGGGCCAGCCCGGCACAGACAGGCAGAGCTGAAGGAGGTGGGAGCCTGGGAGGATGCAGGGCGGCCCGCAGCATGCCAGCGCGTCTGTCCCCAGTGGCGGGGCAGGGGGGCTGGGCCCCGAGGAAGCACTCTCTTCTTCCCTCTGCACCAGAGCCTTTCAAACACAGGTTTCCCTTCCAGGCGTGTTTGCAGCTTCCTGGCACTGCAGGGTTATGGGCTTGGGTCCTGGGCCTCATCCTGAAGACCCACCCCCACCCCCAACTGCCTCCTTGAGGAGGAAGAGTTGAAGAGGGATGCTGCAGGTGCTCACAGGCACCCCCAGTCGCGCACAGGCACATGCACACAGGGGGAACACACAGCGGCTATGACAGGCCCCTCCCTGGCTGGGGTCGGGGGGGCATGCCGAGTGAATGAGGCCGTGGGGCCAGAGGGGTGGCCCCCCTGCGGAGCCATTACCTGTCGGGAACAGGAGAGAGAGGTAGCGGAAGTGGGGGCTGCCGGCTGCTCCCCGGGCGGGAGCTGCCAAGCCGGCTCGTAGGTGAGGTGAACCGCCTTGCTGGGGACCACACAGAGGAGCAGGGAGAGGAGCGGGGGCAGCCCGGGCTGGGCGGGCGGGGCCGGGCAGGCGGGCAGGCAGACAGACAGACAGGGGGAAGCAGATATCAGTGTCCAGGCGGAAGCTCAGAACTCAGAAGAGGGACCAGACTCCCGGACTGCGCCTCCTCCCCAGACACTCCACAGATACAGGACAGGAAGCGGCTGGGGGCCGCCTGGGCGTCAGAGACCCCGGGACGCTGAGTCCCACCAGAGCCCTCGTGGGCGCATGCTCGGTACAGCCCTGAGCTGAGCTCCTGACGTCCACGTCTCCTCAAGTCCTCCAGGGCCCCAGGAGTCCCTTTTACCGAGCGAGGAAACTGAGGCACTGACAGGTGTCCCCACGGCCAAGGATGTCATAGCCCATTGTCCCACCTGGCCCAAGGACTCCACGGACCCAGCCGAGGACAGGGAGACAGCCCCTCAAAGGCCATGCTCAAGAGGGTGCCGAGAACCCTCAAGTCCCGGGGTGTCACAAGGTTGAGCCCTGGGCCTCAGGGCTGTGGCCACACAGGGCCCAGGTAGCCCCTCCCAGCACAGCCTCCTGAGGCTGAGGGAGTGTGCCTCTCTGCAGACCCCCAGAGGGCAGGCCCTCAGGCCCAAGGCCAGCCTCAGGTGCAGAGATGCCATCTACTGCTTGGAGGGGCAAGGATGGGGTACCAGGCCCCCAAATGTATGCCCGGAGGTTGAGGGCCAAATGTCTCACATGACAAGGAGCCTGTCCAGCCCTCGTGGCCAGAGAACACAGAAGTCCAGAGAGGGCAGGGCAGGCTCCAGGTCATACAGGGTGGGGGGGTAGGGGGGGGCAGGTCTGGTTCCCAACAGGCCCGAATGCCTGGCTGACAGTGGGACTGTCTCCCTTTCCTGTGTCCACTGCCCGCCCACCACCCCTCACCTCTTTGCCCTCCTTGTCCGGCGTGAGAATGTGGCCAGCAGCGGGGCACACGGCAGGGCACAGGGTGCTGCTGGTGCTCTTGTGACGTAAGTGGCCCTTGCGGGGCCCGGCCTTGGTGGGGCTCAGCAGCTGGGGGTGGAGCTCGCGGTTGGGAGAGGCTGGTGTGGAGGTGATGACCAGTGTCTTCAAGGCTGTCACCTCTGCCTGCAGCATGTCGATCTGGCCAGAACGAGACGGCTGCCACCTTAGCCCAGGGTGGACGCCTCCCTGGCTGCCACCACCTGCCACCCCACTCAAGACAGCAGCAACTAGCTCCTGGAGCAGACCGCAAGCTGGGGCCTGAGACACCCATTTCAGACAGGGGAGCTGAGGCTCTGAGAGGAGACCCGGCCTGTCTGAGGTCACACCGGAGGCCAGGACTGCCTTAGATGCCTGTCAGGGAGCTGGCTGGGCCTCCCCGTGAGGGGCACCCAGGAGCCAGGAACAGCCCAGCCCCACTTTTTACAGATGGACAAATGGGTACCCGTAAAGTAGCCAGAAGTCACCTACCCAGGCTCACACAGCCAGGCAGAGGTTTCTGCTTTGCAGATGGAGTGTGGGGTGGGGCCAGAAATGACGATGGCCATAGAGGGGATCCTCCCAGCCCCTGGAAGGCCCCAGCAAGGTCTCTGGGGCACAGTGGAATTTCAGTGGTGTGATCTCCGCCCCACCCTCCCGGGCCCTGGTTAGCAGTTAGCCCATCATCCCTGGGGGGCCCACCGGGCCATGCGAGGGTCTGCCTGACTGAGTAGGAAGGTGTGCAGGAGCTCTGGATGGGCCTGGGCAGGTGGGGGCAGGGGCTCACCTTGCCCCGAGCCTCTTTCAGCTGCTTCTCTGACGCTGCCTGCTTCCTGTTGGCTTCCCGAACCATCTTGTGGGCTTCCTGGGAAGAAGGAACGGTGAGCAGCCGAGGCACCCCCAGCAGACCCAGTCCCCAGCGGGCCCCCAGGTGGCCGGCCACTGTACCTCGAAGAGGCTGGCTGTCAGCTCTTCCAGCTCCTGTTCCAGCTGCTCCCGGACCTTGGACAGCCGCTCACACTCCTCATCCTTCAGCTTTAGCTCCTGGGGGTTATGAGGTGGGTGGGTGTCAGCCCCTCAGGGGCCCCCAGGCCTGACACTGGGGAGAGCAGGTCCCCTGACCAGGCTCCATGCCCCGAGTCATCTTATGGGGGCCTGAATTCGTCTCCTGTGTTGCTCTACTTCATGAGGCATTTTCAAGATAGCTCCTGCCAGAAGGTGGACACCCTACTATCGATCCATCAGAACTTGGAACGAGTTTTCAGGGAAGCCCAGACTGCTACAAGTCATTTTGGAAGAACGGGTCTACCCTTTGTTTGGACCTCCCTGGTGCCCCGCACAGGCTGCGACAGGTGCATGAGCCCTCCAGACGTGGGCGAGGGCCCGAGGCTCCCCCAGGCACCCCTCCCGGACTGCACCTTCTGGGCTTTGTGCAGCTCCTCCTTCAGGAACTCTGAGCCCTTCTCGCGGATCTCCATGGACGAGCTGCGGAGGCGAGACACGTCCAGCTGGGCGGCTGCAGGGCCCTCCTCGCCGGGCGCCTCCTCCCCTGCAGAGGTCTCCGCTAGGCCTCCCGGAGATTCCCTGAGGCTTCTGCAGGAGCCCACGCTCTTCCAGGAGACAGGGACAGCTTCGAGGGGCGGTGGGTGGCCCTCGTCCGGGTGGGGCTGCCTGTGAGGCAAGTGGCAAACAGAGGGTGAGGTCTTGAGACCTAGAGAGCTGAGCCCAGGGACCAGCCTGGGCTTCAGTGTCTGCACCTGTATGATAGGATGCTACCAGTGAGGCCACCACCAGGGTTGTCCCAAGGGCAGAATGACCGAAATGAAACCTCTTGGGGGCAAGAGACTTCATTCATTCCTGTTTGCTCCCCACCCCCTCCAGGGCTGTGCATGGCACACCACGGTGCTCAGCTCGGTGTGTCCAGCAGGTGACCCGGGGTCAAGGCATCAGTGTTGAGAATCTGAGTTTCCACTTCATAAAGTGTGGACAATCCCAAGGGTCCTACCTTAAGGGTCACTGGGGACACAAAGAGGTGCCTAAAACCTTCGCACACAGAAGGCACTTATGTGGGAATTGCCTTTGTTGTTATTGTTAATGCAAATTTTAGGCAAATTAAGGGCAGGCCAAAGAGGAAGGACCAGCCAGGGCGGGCAGGAAGATTCTGCAAACAGCCAGGCCAGGCAGGCTCACTTCCTGTCCCCCTGGATCTGTGGGGAGCAGTCCCAGCTCTCCCCGATCCGCCGTGTGACCTCAGACAAACACCCCTGCTCTGGGCCCCAGGACCCTCCTCCCCTGGGGGGTGCGTGGGGGCCACTAGCCTACGCTGTCCTCTCCTTCAGCCAATCCACACTCCTGCCTTTGCCTTCGAAGCAGACCCCGGGGAGAGAAGGAGGAAGGGAGGGAGGGAGGGAGGGAGGGAGAGGGCTCGGCCAGCGGTGGTTTGTGCCAAGACAGCACCTCTGGACTCGCTCACTCAGCAAAAGTTAGCGGCTCCTGAGCCAGCAGCTTCTGAGCGGCAGTGGCTGGGCTGGGAGGGCAGGGGTGGGGGCTGGGCCAGGCCACTGATAACAGTGCGGAAGTGGAGGGGAGGGGGCTCGGGGAGGCCCACACGGGAGGGAGGAAAGACAAGACCAAAAAGTCCTGGATTGCTGAGAAGAAAATGTGAATGGCAAGGCTGGGGGTCTCCTGCTTGTCCTTTGGACTCGGACCCTCACCAAGCAGCCCCTCGGTCTCAGTTTCCCCCTAGGGTGTCATAAAGGAACTGGACACCAAGGGACCCCAGCAACGAACCCGTTCCTACCCTTCACATGGCCCCGTTCAGCCGGCCAGCCCAGCCCAGCCCAGCCTGCCCTCCGCTTTGGAACTGGCCCAGACAGTGGCCTTGAGGTTTCTCCGGCCGGGTACTGCCTGGCAGAGATGCGGGGCTGTGATGAGTACAGTGGGAATACACATCCGTCACTTCATGAATGGTCCGTGGGGACAGGGATCCTCCTAGTGCCCTTGTTTGGGAAGGGTCTCGTTGGAAGGGGGTCCCTGCGGTGTGAGGGGCTGTGGTGGTGCGGTGGTGGCCCCGGGCTGGGGTCTGGTCTAGCGGGCTCACACTGTGCCAGAGTCTACAAGGGGTGCTCTGCCCACGTTATCCTGTTTAAAACTCTCAACAGCAGTCGTGGTATTGTCCCCATTTTACAGGCGAGGGAGAGGTCGGCAGCAGTGGGGGGACAGGTAGCCAGGTCTTCAGCCCAGGGCCGCAGTTCCCAGCAGGGGGGGGGGCAGTGTGAGTGGCGGAGTCAGTGCTTCTCTGGGGGACCCAAGACTGCTGGACTCAGGCGGAGCCTCCTGAGTCCCCTCCTTGGCTGTAGCAGGGAAATCTGACCAAGGTCTTACCCCACCTGGCTTCCCAGCCTCTGCTCAGGCCCAGAAATGCCCCCCAGGAGGAAGGGCCAGGGCTGGGGGAGCTGCAGCTGAGAGCGGAGGCAGCATCGGGCAAGCCCAAGGCCATGCCGGGCTCCGACCTGAGGTACGTGTGAGCCCGTGGGAACCCTCTGCAGCAGCCTCCCGCCTGTGGTTGGGAGTTAGAACCTTCAGGAGGGGCACTAGGGGTCAAGTGAGAGGGCCCTGGACACGGTACCGGGTTAGAGGCGTGCAGTCCACAGCCACCTAGGGCAGACACCCCGCCCCCTACCCCGACATGCCTGCTCAGGCTCTGACACCGAAGGCCCTGGAGACTGTCCCCACTGGCAGTCTGGAGGCCAGGGGCTCGGCCCTCAGTTGGTGGGGGGAGTGGGGACAGCTGGCCCCATCTCGGTGTTGCCCACTTTGAGAGAATGAGCGAGAATCAAGGGCCGCGGGTGAGGCTGACCCACAGGGACAGACAGTGCAGGGCACAGATGGACCCCAGGTCTCAGCCACCCAGACTCCCAGCCGTTCCCTCTGCAGGGCCCGCCCCGCCACGTCTCACACCGCCTGCCTGGGAGAAGAGGGCCGCCAGCCCCTCCCGTGAGGGCCGAACTTTGTCCACCAGTGTGGTCTGGGCCTCTGGCCACACTGAAAGACTTTAACTCTCCTGCTGGTCCCAAGGGCACAGGCGGGGGGTGTGGCCAGCCAATCCCCCATCATTTTCCCAACAGGCTCCCACTTCAGCTCACTGCCGGTGGGGGTGGGGGGCCCCTGCTCTGCAGCAGGAAGAGACAGAGACCCCGGGAGGCCTGAGTCAGAGCCTCTGTGGTCCCCTCCCCGCCCCCCGCCGTGGGAAGGCCCCATGTGCAGATCCCAGTGGCAGAAAGCGTGGGAACAGCAGGACCACCCTGTGGTCTCCAGCTGCCCACCGCCTGGGCCAGGGGTGCGGGCACGGGAGGGGAAGGAAGGCCTCCCCTGTCCTGGGAGGGCAGCTCTACTCCGAGACCCTCGCCTCCCATTTCCGGGCTCTGAGGCCAGCTCGGGCGCTCAGAAACTCCAGACTAAGGAGGGACCCCAGGCCCCTCGCTCCTAGGCCCAGCACAAGCCAGAATACTCCTCCTCCACGCACTTCAGCCTCCCAGACCACAGCCCCCACACCTGGGCGTGAACCCCTGTGGCAAGGAGGACACGCTTTTCTCGCAGGTGAGCAGGGGCTACCACTTAGGTTCTCCGCTAGTCTCTCCCTCAAGTCCAGGCCCGTGCCCTCTGCCCAAACTCCTCAGTCCCCATTCCCTGCAGACGCGGTCCAGCGTCCAGGATACAACGCTACCTCGGGCCACTGGGAAGGGGTCTGCTCAGGGGCAGGCTCAGATAGTGAGAGTCAAGGTCGCGGGTAAGTGGGGGGCCGTTTCCTAGGGCCCCGAGGGGTCACTTCCCCTGGAAACATAGGAGGGTGGGGGAGGCAGCCCCCAGAACCCCACTCCCCATCCAGGCCTGCCCAGGAGGGCCAGCAGGACTTTCGTTTCCATCCACAAAAAAAGGGCCACTGAGAATGACGGCCCTGGACTCCACAGTCCCCAGTCACCCAGCAACCCCTTGGTCCACAGGCCAGTCCTTGGGCCAGAAGGGCCCTACTAGTCTCCTGCACGCCCCTTTCCAGCCCCGGCCAGGTCCTCCTGCCGTGAGGACTTCCAGCCCCTCAACCTCTCCCTCCCTACCCACCCGCTACCCACCGGCGCCCAGTTCGCCTCTTTGAGCCCAAGGCCCCTGTGCCAATGAGCACACTCAAGGGGCTCACTGACCAGGCGAGGGTGTTGTCAGCAAGGGGAGCTCCGAAACTGGGACAAGAGGAGGGCAGGGAGGGCGCACGGCCACTCTCCCTCTGCCTGGGGTCACCACGCCCACCGTCCAGTTTGGCTGATCCATCAGCAGAAACTGCACCCCCCCACCAGGGCCCAGCTCTGGGGCAGAGCCTCAGATTCACACTCCTGGGCTCAGTAAGCCCTGGGGACACGGAGGCTGATGGTCAAGCGACCACCGCCCGGGGGACAGGGAGATCCCAGGAAAGGTTTAAAGTGCTGGCTCCCAGGCCAGCCTCCGAGCCCAGCCAGGCTCAGCTTACTAAGAGGGGCCAAGTCCTCAGCTCCAAATGCACCAGCACACTGGAATCCTGAGCCCCTGCTACGCACCCACGCCAGCCCACCACTGCACTGGATGGTGTGTGAGGATTGTGGTGGCTGCGTGCCCCCCCCTTGACACCTGAATCCACCCGTGTGTGAACCACATTACGCCACAGCCACGAGATGCTCTCCTCATCCTGGTTTGAAACTCAAGGCACCGAGGTTCAGAGAGGGACGGCACCTTGGCCGGAACGCATGGCAGGGAAGCAGCGGGATGGGAAGTGAACCCAGAGTGCGGGCAGCAGTGAGTCATGTGACCTGTCACCCGGAGAAGCCAGAGGGGAGGGAAGGGGATGAATGGCGCTTTCGGAGAAGTGAGGCAGGATGCAGACGGGGTGTGAGGAAGTTTGAGATCCTGCCCAAGTGGCCGTGGTGGCGGCGGGTTCCACCCAGGGCAGCTGTGCAAGCCAGGCAGGCTCTGAGCTAGCAGGGGACACACAGGCACAGATGCCTCTGAGAGGGGGCTCGTGGGACCACCAGGGGCTGGATGGGGGACAGAAAACACTGAGTCGCAATAATGAATTGGTGTAATCAAAAACCAAGGAAAAGGTGAAGGAGGGGAAGGGTAATGACAGGAATGAGGAACTGGGAGGGGGTCTTTTGGGGAAGGGGAAGGGGTGGCTGAGGGAGGCACCAGGCCAGAGGGAGCAGCCGCAGCCTGAGTCAGATGAGGGGAGGGTTCCAGAAGAAGGGCCAATGGTGTCACACATGGAGCCGAAGACCAGGACTCCAGGGATGGGAGAGGGTGGACCTGGGCAACTCCCAGGTGTATGCACGGGAGTCGGGAGCAGCAGCAATGCCTTATAGGAGAACGTGGACCCCGAGCGGGGAGAGGGTCAGGAACAGCTAAGAAGGGAGGTCAGGTGGGCCAGGCCAATCTCTCCCAGCCCCAGGCCCAGGCCTTCCAGCCCAGCCCTGATGACAAAATCCAGCCCCAGGTCTCCGCTGAGAGCTGAGGAACGAGGCCCCAGAGGGTAGGGGCTCCACCCTCCGCTGGTGCAGGGCAGGGCTCACATCCACCTGCTCAGTACTAGAAGAATCTGACACCCCGAGACCTCAAACACCCGACACACACACAGTGAGCACCTGCCACGTGCCAGGCACTCCACCAGCCCTGCTCCACCCATCTGCACAACCTCACAGGTGCTAGCAGCAGCAGCAGCCCCTTCACGCCACATCCTAATTCATTTTGTTCCCTTTCCCCAAGCCTGTTTGGGCGCAAATCCTGTGCTGGGCAGGGGAGTCTAGGACAAGCGGGACTCTAATGAGGGTGAGTCTCCCATACAGGTGTGCTGATTATGGAACAGCAGAAAAGATCTCTACCTGTTCAGAATGGGGACGTGGCAATTCATGGAGGGCTTCTAGGAGGAGGCAGCAGTAAGGGTAGCACAACCCTCTCTCCCCTGCTCTTGACCCTGGAGTCCCAGGCCATACTGTTTCAGGGAAGCATTTAAGATTTTGCTTCCTGGCTTCCCAGCAAAGTGGTCAGTTTGGCTCAAATAAACTTACAAAAATTTTTAAAAATACTGTCTCAGACCTATAGTCTCCTGTGACGTAGGCCTTACAGGCAACCGCCACGGACTCACACTCCTTAGAGTAGCCACAGCCCAGAGCAGGTAAGTGACTTGCCCAGAACCACACACCTGCCTGCAGCCCCTGAGCTCTCCTGCACCTCACCTGCCGCAAAGACACAGCCCCCATCCCTGGGAGTTTGGGGTGATCCACTCTCATTTCTGGGCAGTCCCTCAGAGCCTGGCCCTCCCTAGGACAGGTATGATGAGTCCCATCTGTCAGATGGGAAAGTTGAGACTAAGGGGCTATACCCATGTCAGGTGGCTACCTCATGGCACAAAAACTAGCCCAGGGCCCAATCTCTGACCTCTGCTGACCAAGTTCCAAGTGCCCAGCGCAGTGTCAGCTGCAGAAGCACCCAAGACGCTGCCCTCACGCCCATCCCCTTAGAGCAGACTTAGTGCCCAAAACTATGGACATGGGCACTGTGGCAGATGGGGAGGGTGTAGCCCCATTTTGGGGGAGCTGCCTCTGGGTCCAGAGTTGTGCCCACGTGCAGGAGAGAGGGCCCACCCGAGCTCCTGCCACATCCCACCACGACCACAGGAGCAGCTGCAGGCCCAGGGCCAGAGGCGTGAGCTAGCACCATGCCTGGGCCGGTAACAGCAGACACCCAGGAGAGTTGTCTCAGCTCACCTCACAGATAAGGTGACCCTCATACATACAGATGCATCGACCTCCCTCCCAGATTCCTCCTGGTCCAGGATGAAGGACCCCAAGGGCACAGCCGCCCCAGAGCTACGGGGGGACACGGGCCCAGCAACTCGTCAGAGGTATGAGGGCACGAGTGACCCCAGCAGGGTCCCTCCAGCTGCTACTGGCACTGGGTAAGCTCCTAGGACACCAGGTCCCCAGGGGGTGCTGGCAGCTTGGCCCCTGATCTGTCGATCCCTGGCTCCAACAGCCATGCGAGGGGTCCATAAAAAGGTAGGGTCAGGGTAACCCCAAAACTCTGCCTCTCACTCCCCAGGTGCCCAGCTCCTCATTCGGCCCCCTCATGCTTTGTGTCTGCATGTAGGAAGCACCAACGTCGCGCTCCACACCCGGCTAGGCCCCGGGGACTGGAATGTTCATGAAAGAAGTGAGACTGTTGAGGAGCATGTGGGGGTCAGTGTGGCAGCTTGGTCCATCCAGAAGGTTCCTGGGAACTTGGCGGGAAGGCTGGACAGGGGACCTTCTCCAGAACCTCGAATCGTCTGTTGGAGTCTGTCCTCAGAGAAGTGTCTAGCCCTAGCCAATGTGGTTGTGGGCGGGGCGTTGTTCCACCAAGTGAGAGGTCGCCTGTTTGAGTCCCAGTCTGGGCACGTGCCTGGGTTGTGGGTTCTGTCCCACGTCAGGGAGTGTACAAGAGTCAAGTGATCGATGTTTCTCCCTTGCACCAGTGTTTCTCTCCCTCCCTTCCCCTCTCTCTAAAAATAAATAAATAAAATCTTATAAAAAGAGAGACAGATCCAGAGAGAGAGTAAGAGAGAGAGAGTCCATCTGGTAGCACCCAGCCTTGTCTGTCCGGCCTTGGCCCCCAGGGAAGGACATTCTCTGGGCCTGGATCACTCCTGGCCCCACAGCCTGCTCGTTTCACCTAGAGGCCCAGAGAGGGAGGCCATACTCTCAAGATCACACAGCAACTCAGTGGCTGTGTTTTGCCTTGGGTACACCCAACACAAGAGGTCCCAAGTACTGCCCTCACCTCTCCAGGTACCACCAACTCACCTCGGCCACATTCTCCCTAAACCCAGCCTCCTTCCCTGGAGGCACAACCCCAAAGGAGACCTGCTCTGCTTCAGTGTTCTCCCTGTAAGAGTCTCTGGCCTCTCTACACCTCACCCCTACCGGGAGCCCATTCTCTCATCACCCCTGCATCTGGGGATCAAGCCTGTTCCTCCCCCTCACCCCATCTCAGCTCAGGCGTTGCTGAGTGCCGTAGAGCACAGTGGATCTGGCCTATACCAGAAAGCGCTCCAGCCCCGCGGCCTCCCCAGGGGGGCTCTATCTGGGAGCCCTGTCCTGGGGCCACCCAGCTGGCCCCGTCCTTCACAGGAACACAGCCCACCTCCACTCTGGCCATCCAGGACCTGGTCTTTCTCCGCCTGGGGAAAGAGGAAGTGTTTACCCAGCTCCATGAGAAGACCACAGCCTTCCTGCACTTATGGGGCAGGGGTCAGCCAGGGCCAGGGACCACCGGAAAGCCAACGAGCAGATATGGGTGCTGAAGGTGAAGCGGGCGGGTGGGGGGAGCCCACCCCACACCTCTGAGCCCTGCTGCTCCAGGACCCCCAGATGGAGGCTCAGCAACTTTCGGGCGCCTTTGGCAGAGACCCAGCCCCCTTTCCCCAACTGCACTGCTTTCCAAGGGTTCTTCTGCGGGGAGGGGGGCGGGGGGGGCAGGAGGGGGGCTCTTTGGGGCATGTACCCCAGACTTACTGCCTTGCACCGCTCCCCCATCTCACTTGCTCTCCAAATGGGCTAGGAGGAGTTGGCGCTGTCACACAGGGGTGGACTGCCACCCTCCTTTCACACACCCAACGCCCAAAAACACCCCCCCCCCCACTACCGCTGACCTCTCCCCGCGGAGTGCCCTTCCATCTCTGTTTGAGAGTCGGCTCTCTGGTCCTCGAGCTACAACGGGGTCCTCCGCGGCTGACAGGACTGGGGAGCCGAACACCCAGTCCTGTGGGTACAGATTCTGCAGGGATCCCTCACCCGCCCAGCCCGGAGGCAGCGGCAGGCGACCCCTCTGGGAGCCGCCAGCGCTCCTAGACCTACCCGCTCCACATCCCAGAGCTTCGGGGCTCCCGGGCGTTTGTCCCCGCCGCCTCAGAGATCTCTTAGCACCGCGTCCCCGCCGCCGCCGACTCCACCCCGGGCCAGCCGGCCTGCCCCGCCGCCTGTCAGTCCTGGCCGCAGTTCGTCCGTCCGTCCAGCCGCAGCTCGCACCCAGGACCCCAGCTCAGCTCCGACCCTGCCCTCGGGGGTCACGTGGCCAAGGGGGTGGCCGGAGGACACATGCCCGGCCCCGCCCCTCCGCCCGCAGGGCGCAGAGCTGGAGCGCGCTCCCGGCCCAACCCCACTCGGCTGCCCGCCCCGGACAGTCCGACTGCGGGAGGAGCCCGATCCCCATCGTCCTTGGCTAGCAGCGCTCAGACGCTCCCCGCTGCTCCCTCTCTCCCGTCACCACCTTCCCGGCACGGCGCAGCACCCTCTCCGGGCCACTCGGCTCAAGATCCCGGCTGCATTGGTTACCGGGCTTAATGCTCCATGATTCTTATCGATTGTCACTCTGGGTCAGCGGACACCTTCCAACCCCCTCCGCAGGCCTTCTGGCCATCATAACTCCCTCCTGAGCTCCCTGCTCTGTGTCCGTCCCTGTGCAACATTTTGCCTGGTGGGGGGCGGGGGGCAGACCCCAAAACAAGTATTCTCCGTCTTACTCTCTGGGTACTTATCCCAGGCAGGACCCACGTTTGGCCCATCTCCAGCCCCAGCCTCTCCTGCCTGTGAACACTCCCCGCCCAGCCTTGCCTTTGCCACTGTCTTCTCTCTGGAGGAACGCACCCACCACGCCCACACACCTGCCTGGTCCCACATCTGCAAAACCTTTCCCCTGCATCTCAAACCGTTGGCCTCCGTGTACCTCAATCTCTCTGTGCCTCTCACCTGTCCTAAGCTCTGGCCATTGATTGCATTGACCTCAACTTCAACACAGGACTGGTGAAAACGTAACCCCCCTTCTCTCCTGTGGGGTAGTATGCCTCCCAACCCCCATATCTAGAGGAGAACTGGGAGGGTTGGAAGAAGATGCATCCCTTCTGGATGCTACCAGCACTCTGGACACTAGTTTTCTAGGCCCACAGCCAGGGTCCTAGGCTTGAGTTTGTCAGGTCTTCATCTGGGGACACATATATATTTCTTTCATTCATTCATCCAACCACCCTCTCTGAGTACAAACTATGGACAACACAAGGGCTGTGGACCCAAAGGAAACTGCAAGACACAGTCTCTGTCCTCCTGGGGCTCCAGTATAGTGGGGAGAGGGGGGGTACAGGGACATACTCTCAAGGACCTCCACTTCTAGGACCACCACTTGCCCAAGGCACACCTACCTTGCTGAGTGAATGCTACCTTTGTTCAAAATAGAAAAAAGTATCCCTTCCCTAGGTGGGCACAGCCCCCGCCAAGGCTGAGGACGTGGTGAGTGGAAAGCAGGCTGGAGGTCACACCTGCCCCTTGGTTCCCTCAGCCGGCACCTATCTGGTGAGCAACCTGGGGCATCCCTTCCCACTTCCCGGAATCTTTCCGCCCAGGCCTCCCATGCCCTTCACTCTGCAGGGAAGTTGTTTCCATGACTGTGGACAGGGACCAGCTCCCTCCTGGCGCTCTGTTTCCCCACCCAGCCCAGCCCAGCCCAGCCCAGGGCCTGGCGGGAAGCAGACGTCCTCATGATCGCTGACTTGAACCCTTCACCAAAATAACTCTTGAGCATCTGCTGCCTTCCTGGACTTTGCTTTGTTCACTATTTAGGGGGAGTGGGGGGAGATGACTCAAAAGGAGCTCAGGACAGGACCAGGCAGGAGATAAGAACTAGTCCAAGTCCGGCAACCCAGACTGCTGGGAGATGAGGGGTGGAGGGTGTGCCAGCCCAGGGCCGTGGCTCCAGAGGAAGAATACTCACTATGGGAGGGTGGGTGGGTGGGCTGTGGAGGCCCTTGAGTGAGGCCTCCATGGGCAAGTGTGGGGTCACCATTGTGAGAGCATCGACACCCCAATTACCAGCCAAAAATATTCCATCATCTATGTAACCAGTTACCTTGGACTCCCAGACTTCACTAGCTTCTCCCACAGCCCCATAAGCTCTGCTCCTCAGCTGAAAAAGATGGTCTCAGAGAGGGTGAGGAAACTGCCTGATGTCACACAGCCAGGGGTGGTGAGGCTGAGACCCCCTATACCCATTTTCTGAAAAGACAGCCCAGAAACCAGAGGACTCACTGGAGGCTGCAGCCATATGCAGTCATGCGACTGCTAGCTGCCTGGCCTGCAGGTGGAGAGGGAGAAGTAAAATAAGGTGTGTCTTCTGCCCCGGAGCCACTGGCCTCTCCAAATTGCCCCTGCCCCCAACCAGTTTCCGTGGCCCTCCCCGTCCCCAGCTTCGGCCACAGTCCCTTGGCTGGAGGGAGACACGGAGCAGAACCGCCAGCCTCTACCACCCAGGCCCTGGCTCTGTTCTCCGTCAACGGTGTGACCCAGGATGAGGGTCTGCTCCTCTCTGAGCCTCAGTCTCTATGTCTGCGTAACCACCAAGTGGGACAGGACCATCAGGGCCACCCCCTGGCGCTGACCTTGTAGGAGACTCATGAAACTCCTCCCAGTTCCAGGCTGGTCCCCGGTCCAGAACTTGGCTGCTCAACCCCTCCCCCAGACCCCCTACGAAGCAAGATCTCCCCTCCCTTTCAGGTTGCCAGCTCACCTGCCCGCGTCCCAGGGCTCCTCTCCCAGGTCGCCCTCGAGTGCCGGGCACAGACCTGACGGGGCGTAGCGAACAGCCCCCGAGCTCATCGCCAGGTACACGGGGCATTTTCCTCGGGCAGGGCACCTGGTGCCTTCCTCAGCGGGGTTCATGCCTGCAACGCCAGACCAAGCGTCCCTCCCGAGACTGCCGGTCAGGCAGGTGGCAGAGCCTTCTCCCTACCCCCAGGCTCACACTAACCTTTGCTATCTTGAAGAAGCAGCTGCCTGTGAGGGAGGAGCCTCCCAGACAGGAGTCTATCTCCTTAAAACCATAATTATTAACTCCTGTGGCTCAACTGGCAGCAGAAAATTCTGGGGCCCTCCTTCCTAGGCCTCAAAGGGTGGTGGGAGCCTCCTGTACATGCCCGGGGCCCTGGGCTTCAGCTGGGCCCACAGATGAGGCCACCTGTTCCCCCCTCACCCAGGTTAGCATGTTGGACGGAGCCTGCCCAGCCCTGGCTCCAGCACTAGCTGGCTGTGTAGGCTTGGGTAAGGCCGCCTGCCTCCCCCTCCCTAATCCCTGACCTCCATATCCCCTTCAAACCCTTAACCACCAGCAGAAAGGGACAACTCAGTGAAATAGCTAAGAACACAAGCCTGGCTCTGGCTGGTGTGACCCAGTGGCCTGAGCGCCAGCCTGCGAACCAAAGGGTCGCCGGTTCGAATTCCAGTCAGGGCACAGGCCTGGGTTGTGGGCCAGGTCCCCAGTAGGGGGCGTGTGAGAGGCAACAGATGGATGCTTCTCTCCCACATTGATGTATCTCCCCCTCTTCCAGACTATGAACCCCTGGACCTGGTAGCCTCTCTGTGCTTCAGTTTCCCCAACTGTGAAATGGAATTTCACCCTCCGACGGCACACCAAGCCAGCTGCTATTGCCCAGATATGCCCTACAACCTCTCCTTCCTCTCCTCAATCCCTCTGTCTGCAGCCTCCACCCCATCCCGCCCCGCTGACAGATTTCTCTCTCGCTCCTGCCCGCTCCTCCAGGAAGCCCTCCCTTGTGATTTGCTTTCTTCCTCTGCGGGCAGCGGGCTCCAGCGCTCAGACACACGGTCTGCCTTGCGTTATGACAAGTGCCCCACGGTGCTGTTGGGCACCCCGCAAGCACTGAGTCACCCACGGGCAGAGACTGGCCCCCCACTCATCACCAAATCCTCCGTGTCCCCTCGCCTGGCACACGGCCAGCCTCAATCCACCTGGGAGGGGTTGAATGTCTCACCCTGTCTAATTTGGCCATAATTCTAATCCAAGTCCTGCCATTCTCTGGCTGTGTGATCTTGGGCAAGTCACTTAACATCTCTGGGACTCAGTTCCCGCATCCACGAGATGGGAACAATTCTCCCCTGTGACGTTGTGAACTGCTAAGAAGGTAACCTTTGTGACGTGTCTGCCACAGCGGGGACTGGAACGAGCCTTTCCTGTCCCCTTCGCCCCTGCCTTCCCTCTCCTTTCCTGTCAGCGCCTGAGTTCCTGCTGGGGAGAAGCTGCCAGTTCCTGACTAGCAGTCACACCCTGCCCGCCCACCCGCCTGGGGATAACAATATCTTCCACTCAGGCTTCGGGCTTCCAGGCTCTCCCAGACTAATGCAAACCAGATGCTGGCCTCCCTTTCCTGGCGATGAATTTTCCATGGCCTGCTCCCACCCCCTTCCTGTTTTTGCTCCTCACTGATCCCCCTGTTAAATTCTTCGGTGCCCCCACCTTCCTCTGCAGGGCAACCTCTGGGCCCACCTGGAAACAATTAATAGAAAACAGGATGTGTGAAAAGGGGGTTCTCCCCATCACCCCAACATGGGAGGAGGGGAAGTGGCTCAGTCTAGCTGGGGGTAAAGTATTCGACACACAGTCCTTCCCCTGCTGAGCCCCAGCCATCAGGGGGAAACTGAGTCAGAGTTGCTTTGGGAACTGTGTAGAAAACTGCTACTTTCTGGACATTTAGGCACAGCTAGGGCCGAATGGGGAGCTGTGAGGGTCTCGTCCTTGGCTGTGACTTCTTAGAAAAATCAGAACCAGGAGAGGCCCAACCCCTTCCTGTGCAGGTGAAGACAACGAGGCTCAGAGACTTGTCCCAGGTCACGCGTGAGTCGGAGGCGAGAGGCCGCCAGGTCCGAGACGGGCTGCCAGTAAAAGCTGTTGCCCGAAGTCGAAGTCACGAAGTCACCTCCGGGGTTGCGGTCTCAACGTCATTCCCTCCCTCCCCCCAGCCCCGCCCCAGTGAGTCCTGTCACGAGGGGAGGCTCACAAGGCTGCCTGCCCGGGGCTGCTCAGCCGCTTCCCAGCCAGCGGGCAGGAGTTCGATGCACACCTGGCCCAGCAAACCCGGACCTTCCCCTCCAGGGCCTTGGGCAAGACCACGAGTGCCAGGGCCTTGTTGGGGGCTCTTCCTTCTCCCTCTGGGCCCTGTGAACCCCCTCTGGGCATCCAGGGCTGGCCCTCCCAGCCAGGACTTCGCCAAGTCCAATAGCCCAAGGGCTCCCAAAAGCCTGGCTCCGGCCGCCCCTCCCTCTGCCAGCTGTGCGGAGTGTTTGGACAACTGGATGGAATGTTTTGCAAGGAGAGAGTCCCCCCTGGATCTCTGAGCTCAGATTTCAGGACGCTGGCTTCAGGGAAAGGGGAAGAGGCTCAAGAAGTCAAATGTGGGCCTGGAAGCTCCCCTCCCAGGACTGACCAGGACACTGCCCACCCAGTCCCAGGGTGGTGGGGAGCTGGCATGAGGCCCAGGCCCCTGGAGCAGGAACAAGGCAGAGGGTGGAGACAACTGAATGGTGTCAGATGGTTGATAGGGCCAATCTGGTGAAGTCAGGCTCCGGGGACAGCCTGGGCGCCAGGAAGGGCCCGGCCGGGGACAGCACTTTGAGAATGTTAAGCTCCATGATAAAGACGGTTCCATCTATCACCACCTCCATTTTACATGTGGGACAATTAGGGCGCAGAGGGGCCAGGCCCTCTGCCCAGGTGGGTGTGCAGCTGGGCCGGAATCCAGGTTCCTGATCTTGAGCTTGCTCTTCTCACTGCCCAGGCTGTCCCCACTCTCACTCCCAGTCCCAGACACGCAGACACCCAGCCAGGGAACGGTCATTGCCCTTGCTCTTCCCCAAATGACCACTACTCGGGGGCGGTACTCCGGGTTCACAAAGAGAACACACAGGTGCTGAGCTCCCCGCCAGCCTCAACCCACTTGTGGAGGCCCTGAAAGCCAGGGATCACGCGTCACCCCCTACTCTGAGGCCAGAGCTCCCCCAGATTGTCCACCACAGCTGCCCAGGCCTCCCCGAGTCCCCTGAGTAGGGCTGAGAGGCTCAAGTCCTTGACCCAATCGCATGGGAGAGAGTTTGAGCCTCGGTTTATTCACCTTAAAATTGGAGGGTTACCCTTGCCGTACTCTACTCGTTGTGTTTGGGGGCGCTGCTGGTGAGGGCCAGGGGATGTCAGGGGGCCCCTTTGGGGACTTAAAAATTCCCCGGCAACAAAACCATTAGAGCTCAGGTGAAAAAAGGACGGAGGAGATTCCTTTGTCCCAAATGGGTACGGGAGTCCCACCAAGGCGTCCAAGGGCCCGGGCTGGATTCCTGGGGTGGAACCCGTTTGCTCACTCCCAGCTCCCAAGCAGGAGAGCTCAGGCACCTCATGGAATTCCAGAACCAGCCAAACCTTCAGGGGCAGATGTGCCTAGAGGGGGAGGGTAGACATACCCTCCCCGGCCCAAACCTGGGGACTCTCTTCCAAGTGGCAGAATGTGGAATGGGGCTGGGACCATGCCTGGACATTTACATTTGAGGTCAGACTTGGTTGCCCCTCGAGACCACCAGATGTGGTCCTACATCACCTTCTGTTCTCAGATGAGAGATGAGGAAACTGAGACTTGAAAAGCTTAAATAATTTGGCAACAGTGAACAACTGATGGAATTAGGATTTTAATCCAGGTTTGTCTGACTCCAAAACTCATGTTCTTATCCCTCCGACATTTACTTTCTTGGGAGGAAGGGTAAGGTGAGGCTCTTTGGAAAAAGGAGGGCTTGAAGAAACAGCACAATTTAATTCTATAGGCATGAAAAAAATAGAGATGGAAGGTGGGCATTCTAGGCAGAGGGACCATCAGGAGCAAAGGCTTGGAGTTGGGGCAGAGACAGGCACAGACACAGAGGAGTCAACCCTTCCCTCAGCAGAGCTTAAACCAATTTGGGGACAGGAAAGAAAAGACTGGATGGGCAGGCTCAAGATGAGTCATGAAAAGCCTCAGAGGTCAACTTAGAGAGTTTGGACTTTATTCTGAAGGCTCCAAGGAGGGCTGGAGCAGAAGAGCGATGTGATCAGAGCCCTGCTTTGGGAGATAAAATGGACAGCAGTGTGCAGAGAGGGTACAAGTGAACACTTACTAATTTCCAGAGAGGAACAGACTTCCTAAGCCTAGAAGCGTCTGAAGAATCCTCAAAAGAAAAATCAATAGATCTGTTTACTTTAGAATGTAAAACTTCTCTACCTTCCTCCGTTCTCCAAAAATTAATGAAAATTAAAAGCCAAATGGCCTGGGGAAGATATTCCCAGCAAATGGCAAAGTGTCAAGATCTTTAATATAAAAAGAATTCACAAAAACCAAGATGAAAAAGACTGGGCACTAAATTAATATGTCCATTCATCCATTCATTCATTCAACAAATATTTAATGAACACCTGTGCCAGGTGCTGAGGAGATAATGGTGGACAAGACAGAGTGTCTATACTCTTGATGTGCACAGTTTGGGAGGGCTAAGTAGGAGGCATTCAGACATCTAGTTACAACGCTTGCAGCAGCTATAGGGATGGGAAGCACCTCAAGGAACTCTGAACCTAGATTTGAAATCTAGGAAATGTTCCCAAGAGAAGGGTGTGGGAGTAGGAAAGGGGCACTATTGACAGAAATGAGTCTGGCAAGGGCACCAGGGGCTAGATCACATGGTACCTGGTATGCCAGGTCAGGAGTTCGAACTTTGTGCTGGAGGACAGCAGGGAGTCATTGAAGGGTTTCAGCAGGAGTCTAATGTGATCAGATTTACCCATCCAAAAATGACATACATGTCTCCTGTGTGTGTGAGTGGAAAGGACTGAAGAATTTCTGCTTTCAGTGAGGCGGGGGGGGGACTTGGAGCAGCGGGGAACTTTCCTAATACAGGAAAAGGATGTCCTGGAAAGAGAGGCCGTGGTTCTCCTAAGCCCTGTTGTCTAACCAGATCTCCAAAAATCACTTTCTAGCCCACAAAGGAAAGTGAGAATGAAGCTGGGAGGTTGGTCAGAAGGAGGAGGGCGAGTTGAATCTTGGGCAACTACACTGAACCGGGACCCTCAAGGAGCGCTGAAGTGTTCTGTGTTGGTGGCACCCCCTGGTTCTTGGCAGAAGCAGATGCAAATACCCTTCGGAGGAAAGTGCCCAACTTTAAGTATGAAGGATTCCCATTGGTTAATATGAATCAATGAGCTTACAAACATATATCACCAGCACAAGAGGCTAGCCACTAGGAGTAAGAATCGGCAGAAATGATGCACAACAGATTAACAGGCTACAGGACTTCAGACATTCAGGTCCTTATATAACATAGAGAGGTCACGTATGAATTTAAGATAAATAAGCAATATTATCAAGGAGAACCAAGAAGATTTTTAAATGACCAAATGATTGATAAAGGTATATAGACACACACACACACACACACACACACACACACACACACAACAATGGGTTAAATAGACTAGACACAGCTAAAGAAAGCATCAGAGTCCTGGAAGATACGGCTAAGGAATTCATCAGAAAGCAGCACAGAGACTCATACATAGAGATGGAAACTATGAGAAAGAAGTTTAAAAGGAGGTACAGAACAGAGATTTATAAGGTCTGTAAAATCCAAGAATGGAAAACAAAGCATGGAAGGGTGGCAATATTTGTTTAGTAGATGCAGAGTTTGGGAAAAGGAAAAAAGTTCTGGAGATGGATGATGATTGTGGTTGCACAGCAATGTAAACTGTACTTAATGCCATTAAATTGCACCCCTAAAAATGGTTCAAATGGCCTTGGCTTGTGTGGCTCAGTGGATCAAATGCCGGCCTTGAACTGGAAGGTCATCAGTTCGATTCCGGATCAGGGCACATGTCTCAGTTATAGGCCAGGTCCTTGGTTTGGGGCATGTGGGAGGCAACCCATAGATGTATCTCTACACATGGATGTTTCTCTCCCTCTCATTCTTCCCCCTTCCCTCTCTTTAAAAATAAATAAATAAAATCTTTTTAAAAAATACAGAACAGAAGAAAGGTAGTATATTTATATGAATAACTGAACTTTAAGACAAAAGTCATTATTAAGGGCAGAGATGGCCACTGTGCAGTAATACAAAAATGATGACAATGTTTAGTAAAATTAAAGTTAAATTCACCAGAAAGATGTAACAATTTGGAATTAATATGTGCCTAATAAAATAGCCCAAAAGCATTTAAAGCAAAAATCAATAGAGCTATAGGGAAATCTGGACAAATCTGTAATTATGGTGCGAGGTGTCAGCAAATCTGTCTCAGTTATGAACAGATCAGGGAAAGAGTATGAGGAGCCGACTGCAACAGAGACGTCCAGCGTCGGCCACAAAGGCTAAACCCCTGAGCTCTGGGTCAAAGCTGCTGGAGAAGCCGTGAGATGCCTGTATTTCCTTCCCTACTTCATGCCATTGAGCAACTCCCTCTTTCCAAGTCCAGCATAAGACGGGAGATTTATCCTCTAAAGATGGTAAAACAGAGAGGCTTTGGGCCAGCATCTGACTGAGAGGATGCAGTGATTGCATAAAGTTGAAAACAGGGACCCCCAACCTCCCTTGGCAGCCAGGCCCTTACCCTTCAGGCAGCAGCTTGCACGAGCCTTCCCTGGAGGACTCTGGCCACCCCAAGAAGACAGAACTAAAGACCTTGAGACTAGATTTGCCCAAGAAATGCCCAGTAAGAGCACCATAGTGTGAAGCTCAAAGTCAGCATGCTTAAAGTTTCCCATCACTTTTAAGCTCCCGTTCTTAGCAATGAGCAGACAATGAAGGAGAACCTCTGACATGACAGAAATCGAACCTAGTAAGCAGAAAAAAGCAACTTGCAAGAAACAGAGGCTCAGAAAAAAACTATCATCAATATCCTCAGAGAGAGAAGAGAAAGTATTGCATTCATGAGACAAGAACATGCTTTTCAAACAAGTAAATATTCAGAGAACAAAAAGAACTCTTGGGAATTGATTTTTTTTGGAAAAGATGATGGCAGAAATAAGAACTGTGAAGAAAGGTTGGAAGACAAAATTGAGGGAATAGGTCTCAAGATAAACAAAAATAAAGAAATGAAAACTAAAGGATTAGAAAGTTAGAGGACAAATTTGGGAGGTTTAATATCTGAAAAACAAGGATTTCAGAAAGAACAGAAGAGATTAAAGGGAATAAGGCATTAAATACATAATTTGAGACCACTTCCTCAAACTGAAGGAAATGGTTTGTCAAATTGAAAAGGCCCACTTGTGCCTAACAGAGCCAATGAAAATACTAAGTAAGACACATCGGTGCACAATTTTAGGAAACTGGGAACAAAGACGATCTTACAAGCTTTAACACCCTTAACATCAAAGGATCTGGAATCAGAATAGACGTGGATGTCTCGGGAGGGGCAACAGAATCAAGAAGACAACGCCTTCAGAATTCTACAGGAATATTGTTTTGAGCCTAGAACTCCGTGCCAGTCAAACTATCGTTCAAGTATATAAGCAGGTCTCAAAAACCGTAACCCTCATTATACTTTTTCTCAGAAATTACTGCAGGATGCACTCCAACAAAATGAGGAGTAAACCAGAAGCCCCCCTCCCCCTGCACAGCTTAGGAGACAGGAAAGCCACCACAGAACAAAAGGAAAGGGAATCTTCAGGATGTAGTGAAGGCAGATCTTAGGATCCTGCATAGGCAAAGAGGAGAATTAGTCCAAATCGGAAGAGAGACAATCAAGAGGTTGGTCGTTGAGAGCCGTCACGACCATACACCTCTGCCACCATCACTTTGTGTACCATCTGTACCATCACTTTAAACTCATGAGATATCACAGGGTGTGTTCAACCAAAACAGAAGAGTAAACCCCAAGGAAGAAAGACAGAGGACACAGGAAAGCAAGGAACCCAACCCAGGACAATGAGAAAGATTATTCCAAGGACGAGAGACAAGTTCCTGGACAAAGACTGTGCAGCAGCAGCTCAGAGAGCAACCAGCCCAGGTGGAGAAGAATGATGGTCATTAGAAATGATGTCTCTGGAAAGTCATCGGAACTGGTAGATTAACTAACGTGATTGAAGATACTGGAAGGTCTGGGAAGAATGAACAATAGGTAGATACAAAACAAACAAACAAATAAGATAAGAAAATTAGAAATTTAGAGAAAACCGTAAGTAGAAAATATAGTTTCTAAAGTGCTCAGGAATAAATAATATTTGAGTAGGCATAAAAATGTAAAGGTCAAATATTTCCTTAGCTCTTGGTATCAGATAACTAAACCCTCATCCTCCAAATAAGAAGTCAATAGATTAGCCCTGGCTGGGGTGGCTCAGTGAGCACTGGCTTGTGAACCAAAGGGAACATGCCTGGTTCAATTCCCAGTCAGGGCACATGCCTGGGTTTCAGGCCAGGTCCCCACTAGGGGGTGCACGAGATGCAACCACACACTGATGTTTTTCTCCCTCTTTTCCTCCCTTCCCCTCTAAATAAATAAATAAATAAATAAATAAATCTTTAAAAATAAAAAGGAGTCAATGCATTAATGATTATTAAAAAGTTGTCTGCATACTCCTGTTACTTAGAAGATAATGAAGATGCATAAATCCCAGAAGGCACAGCTAGAGGGGGCTGGAGAGGAGGGAGCTGTGGAGCAGTAAATTGCTGTTTCATTATAAGCCTTTTTGTGACTTTTTAAATTATATACACATGTTACTACTTTGACAAAATCAGAATTATTTTAAAAAGAAAAAATAGAAACCCAATAAGGATGTGTGAGAATAAAAAATATAAGCCAACATCACTAATTCTAGGCTCCAAAATTCTAAATGCAATTATTAGCACACTGAATTTAGCAATGAGTGTGTAGGAACAGACATATAGACCAATGGGACAGAACTGATAGTCCAGAAATAAATCCATACGTCTACTGTCAGTCGACTTTCGATGAGAGTGCTGGTGCCATTCAATGAGGGAAGAACAGTCTTTTCAACAAATGGTGCGGGGACGACTGGGCACCTGCATCCAAAAGAGTGAAGCTGGACCTTTACCTCACAGCACATACAAACAGTAGCTCAAAGACCTAAATGTAAGAGCTAAAGCTATAAAAAATTTCAGAAGGAAACGGAAGGGCAAACCTGCATGACCTTGCATTTGGAAATGGTTTCTTAGAAATGACACGGAAACAGAAGCAACGGAAGACACAACCGGTAAACTGGACTTCATCAAAATTAAAAAACTTCTGTGCATCAAACGGCGTTCTTGGGAATATGAGAAGGCAGCGCACGGGATGGAAGACGATCTTTACAAATCACTTCGTACACCTTACAAGGGTCCAGGATCCAGAACACGTAAAGAGCTCCTACAGCTCGACAACAACAATTGGAAAATGGGCACAGGACTCGGATGGACTTTTCTTGGTGGAGATACACAAATGGCCAACAGATACATGAGATGTTTAATGGTATTTGTCGTGAGAAAAATGCAAATCAAAGCCCCACCGAGAGCCTGCAGCACACTCACTAGGATGTCTGTGTTAAAAACAAAAACAGGAAAACAAGTGTTTCTGAGGATGTGGGGAAATGGGGAGCCCTCACACGGTGCTGGCGGGAGTTTAAACCGGTACAGCCGCTACGGAAAACAGTTTGGTGGTCCTTCAAAAAGTTAGCCGTAGAATTACCATCCTGGATGTGTTCCCCAAAGAACTGAGGACAGATGTTTAAACAAAGCCTTTACATAAATGCACAGTAACAGCCCCCAAACGGAAACACCTCCTGTATCCCAGGGGTTTGCTCTGATGAGATGAGATTGTTTTCAACATGGTCCAGGGCGCGGCCTGGCACCCAGTGAAGGCTCAAGATGGGGGGGGGACTGTTGTCTCCTCTCCTCTCCCCACCCCCCACCCCCAGAGTGCTAAGCACAGCTGCGTTCAGCACGTGGAACTGAAACCACAGGAACATTCTGGAACAGTAAAGAGACACCCTGCTCTGACTCAGACAGCAGCCTCCTCACCCCTCCCAGCCACAACTCTAATTCTGGGGACTTGAGGCAAGTCCACTTCTTTCTCTAGGCCTGGGGTTTCTTTGTCTGCAAAATGAGCAGCTGGAGGAGAAGCCGTGAGGAAAATTCCCATTCTCTCATGGCAAGCCAACCGCTAGCATGCCCATTCGACAGATGAGGACACCCGAGGCCATGCCGACTTATACTGAATGAGGGACAGCTCCAGGTCTTCCCACACCCAGTGTGTTTCTTCGAGAGAAGGCTGACCTGTGACGCCCCTTCTCCTCCTCATCTGCCCTTGGGCCCTAGTTCCCAGCAGGCAGGGTGGATGGGGGTAGGGGACGTGGATGGGGTAGGGGACGTGGACAGGGTCCGAGCCTCACCTGACTGGCCTCACTGGGGCAGAGTCCATGGCAACAGGGCAGCTCGGGGATCAGCGTTCTCCCCAGGCTGTGTGAATCCTTGTGCCTTGCGTCTCTTGTAGGACTGGCTGTGGCCTAGTCCATGCTATTCCATTGTCGCCGGTGGGACTGGGCTTGGTGAGGCTGGACCCAGTCTTGTCCCAGCCTCGTCCCAGCCTCTCGCTGCCTCTTCTGGTCCCCGTGTCTTTCTGCAGGAGCCAAGGCTCATGAGCTCATCTCTTTGAACATTGAGTCCGTCTAGCCCGCCAGAGGTGAGGGTTACCTGGCGCGACGGCACAGATGTTGTCTGACTTGCTTCCAGGCCCCAGGCTGGCAGTACCACTTTCCTCCCCTGTCCAGCTGTGCCGAGTCCTTCCTTTTCTTTCTTGGCTTCTGCCCTGCTTATTCTGTGTTTGTCCCAAGAGACGGGTGTGGGCTGACAGGTGCCCTATGCAGCACCTGGAGGCAGCATCCAGGCCTGGCTGGCCCACCCCAGGGCCCCTGCCCACTGCCCCCAGCCACGCTGGGTCCCCTTCTTCCTGCCCAGCCGAGGCAGGCCCTGGAAGGGCACAGTGGCAACCCTCTGTGATGATGCTGTTGCCATGGTGATCCTAGATGAGAAGGTCATAGCATTCTGCCTTTGGAACTCCCACCCACCTGCCCAGCTCTGCTCTACCTGCCCCGGACACGGCTCTCTGCTGGGGTGCTCGAGAGCATGGGCTGTGCTGCGAGTCTCCTCCAGGTCTCCTCCATCCCTTGAACCTCCCTTCAACCCCAACAGAAACCACTACCCTCACATGTAAGGCTCCACCCCTCAAACACTGAGCTCCATTGCAGAGGGGAGCATGGGTAATGGACAGGGCACAGGATCCAAAACAGAAGACCATATTCCAGTCCCAACCTGGCCCTTTACAGCTGTGTGGCCTAGGACAAGGCAGGCTTTGCATTTCAGCATCCCTCTCTGTAAAATGCGAATGATAATGCCATATCAAACCATTGCTCAGTAATTCCTCTGTGACTTTTCATGGTCTATTCCCCTGCTATTTAATGCTCTTCCACCCTTCTCAGCTGACACAAACTCCTACTCATGCTGCAAGACCCAGTTCAAATGCTCCCTTTGTAAAGGTTTCCCTGACCTCAGTGTACTTGGCACATATATTAGGCCTTGATGTTCTGTGTCAGAGTTATTTGTTTTCCCCATTTTTATTTGACTATGAATTCTTTTTAAAAATTTTTTTCAATTATAGTCGACATCCAGTGTGGTATCAGTTTCCAGTGTACAATACAGTGATTAGACATTTATATAACGAACAAAGTGATCACCCCCGTAAGTCCAGCACCCACCTGGCACCATACATAGCTATTACAATACTATCGGCTATATTCCCTGTGCTGTGCATTAAATCCCCATGGCTGTTCTGTAACTGCCACTCTGTACATCTTAATCCCTTCGCCTCCCCCCCATCCCCCCAACCCCCTCCCTCTGGCAAGCATCAGTCTGTTCTCTGTGTCTACGAGTTTGTTTCTGTTTTGTTTGTTCATTTATTTTGCTTTTTAGATTCCACATGTAAGTGAAATCGTATAGTATTTGTCTTTCTCTGTCTGACATTTTTTAGCATAATGTCCTTGAGGTCCATCCATGTCGTCACAAATATTTCATTCTTTTTCATGGCCAATTAACATTCCATTGTGCATGTGCATCTATTCCCTTTATGCATTCATCATGGAAGGACACTGGCGTTGTGTCCACATCTTGGCTATTGTAAATGATGCTGCAGTGAACATAGGAATGCACACATCTTTTTGAATTAGCCTTTTGGAATTCTTTGGATGCATTGACTATGACTTCTCAGAGGTAGGAATTAGCATAGTCCCAGTTTGGGCATCAGATGGTTTGTTGGATAAACTGCTTTGCGAATGGAAAGCAGAAGAGGCCGACTCTGACCCGGTCCTGGAAGGAGTCAGTACTGGGGCCCCTTGTCCAAGCGTGACGGGTCAGCCTGTGCTCGTCGTGGCTTTTCTGTGTGCCCGAGCTGTCCTTGGCTGGCTGGGAACATTTTCATGGCCGAGACCCAATGGGAGATGCCATGGCTTGTGCTTAGTGCTGGCAGGGCGCCCGGAGCACCCAGCTGCTCAGGGGAAGGGAGCCTGGGGCAGCACTGTTGGTGTGTAGTAGTGGGGCTTTGGGAATATTGTGAAGGAACCCTCAGTTCAGGAGAAAGGGAGGGGGTACTCCAGTGTCTGCCGGCTCCCTCTCTTGGCTCTACAGCTTCTGGTCAGGGTCAAGGAGATGAAGGAGCCATCCAGGGCCAGATCCAGGGTCCACACAGATTCTAACCAGCATGGCCAAGCTTCTGGGGCTCTAGAGCCAGCTAGTCAAGGGCTCCCTCCAGTGGACACCTTAGGGGAGGCAAAACCCAGAGACCCCACGAAGGCTGGCGTTTCATTTATTCCTTCCACTAAGAGAGTGAGCATTTCTGCGCCAGGCGTGGCGCCAGGCACACGCTTCAGTTTTAATTAAAATACATATTTATTAATCGTCTGCTAAGTGGGAAGCTCTCTCAAATGTTATGTGTCGGTGGGGGAAGACGGAATGTAAGGCGGGGAGATATTCTTTTACAGCAGTGGCTTTCGACCCAGACTGTCTGTTAGATTTGCCTGGGGAACTGGAAGAAAACACCAGCACCTGGGCCCCACCCAGGCTAAAGGAATCTGCAGGGGTGCGCAGATGCGCCCTGGGTGTGCAGGTAGTCCAGGAAAGGGTGACAGGTGGCCAGGCACGTGAATCACTGGTTTTGGAGAGTTGACCGAAGTATTTCTTGTCCAGCCCTCTCATCCTGCTCCTGAGGTCGGTGGTGTTGTCCCATTTTGCAGATGAGGAGACTGAGGTTTGGGCGACCTTTCCCTGGTTCAGGTAAGGAGAGTGATGGGAAAGGTATTTCCCACATCACAGTGTTATCATCGGCATTTAGCTAGATACTGATAAAGGAAAGAGAGCACAGGGAACTAGACATTGAGTTTAATAAACTGGGGAGCATTCGCCCGTTTGCTTGCTCACCCAGGGAGCAAGCTGCAGCTTCACACTCCAGAGGATCACAGCAGTGCTCCACCAAGGGGATTAACACTCCTCCCTCCCCCTCTCTGGCGGCAAAGTTGCGGGGCGGGGCGGGGCACAGGGGGCGGGGCTGGACCGTAGAGGCCTGTCAGTGTAACTAGGGGGTGCACCCATGAAAGCCCCCAAAACTTTGGGAAGTCGACTGATTCTTTTGAGAAGGCACCCGGTCCATCCGAAATCTAAACTCTTGGTCATAAGCTCAGGGGCACAAAGAAATGCGCGCTCTCTCTCTCCCCGCCCCCACCCCACCCCACCCGGCGATGCACCCGCCCTGTTTGATCTGCGCTCTCTCTCCCAGGAGCGCGAGACCACGTGGCCCTAGCAGCTACGGGCCGCAGCACATGGAGTGGGCTCCAAAAGGACTGAGCTCTCTCTCTTGCTCTTGCCCGGCACTTGCTTGCTGCACATGCCTGTTCTCTCCGTGTGGCCCTAGCAGCCGCGTGGCCCAGGGCCGCACAACTTCACACGCAGGCTCCAGGGGGCAGCCCGAAATGGACTACAGCTGCAAACACACACCAAGCTAGCCTGATGCTGCACTGCCACTGAGCTTTAATGTGAAGCAGAAACTCTGGATGCTGGCTTTTGTCTTGGCCTTGCTGAGCACACGGTTGGACTTTTTCCATGGCGGGACAGAGGCAGAGGAGACGTTGGAAACCCAGGGGCAGCTTCTATCTCCACGAGAATAAACCATCTTGCCACCAACTGCAGCAGGAGGCAGGGATGCAGCCAAGGCTCCTCCAGGGCTGTCCCTGCTCTCCGAGAGACCGCCTCGTATGTCTGTCATGAATAGAGAGAAAAAAAAAACAAGGTCATTGTGAAATAATTGTAATTTTTTCTAGGCATTAAATTATAGAGGCAAAAATGGCATGCACTAAAATCGCCTGCAGTCTCAGCATTGTTACACTAGGAGTATGTCAGAGAGAGAGAGGAAGGGGGTCGGGAATTTATTTTCAGGTTCTGTAACAGGTTGCAGCCAAGGGCGGGGGGCCCACATAGGGATTTGTAATGGGGTCCAGAACTTGGTGTCCAGGAAATATTAGAAAAAAATATATATAGGATGTGCTCACCCCCACAAGTCTGAGCTGGGCGGATGGGACACATGGAGCAGGGCCATTGAGAAGAGTTTGGAAGTGATTGGCTCCACACCCCAGGGCCACAGCTGCTCAGACTTACTGTGGCAGCCCAGTAAAGCTGGAAACACACGGGAATGCTGGCAGCTGTGGCCAATTGTGGGAGGAGTCGGATTTAAACCCAGGCGCGGCAGCCATGCGGCATCTTTTTGGGACCACGCAGCTTGGGCAGAGAAGAACCACGAACTTCTATTTCTTTTTCTGGGATACGGTACCCCGGACTGGGCAGAGGGGGAAGGAAGGACTGTGCGTTTGTGGGTATCCTAAAGGACTTTGGGATCTCAATGAAAACATTAAGTCATTACTCTTAAGTTTGTATAACTCTTTAAATAAGTGATCCCTTTCCTTTTCACCAGTCTCTGGCATTGAGAGATGTCTTTCCCTGGTGGTGGGCAAGGCAAAAGTATGTCTAGTACTTTCCCTAGTATGGGGTGGGGGACCCCTGGAGCACAAGGGTGGGTCCACTTGGTAATAGTATATTGTGTCCCCACCCCAGGTCTGCTCTGTAACAGTTCAAGATCAAATTGTAACTCAGGGCTTCTGGACGCGTGGTGAGAAGACCCCTGGCATCTCGACCCCACAGTGCTCGTTAGAAATGCAGCATCCCCTCCGTCACAGAATCACACTCCGGAGAAGGATGCTGAGAAAGCCACACATTTAATAACTGTCCCCAGCCCTTCTTATGGCCACTGAAGACCAAGTGCCACCCCTGTTTTAAGCTTTCCCTTAATTCAAGAGGAACGTGTCCTGGATGCACCACTTCCAGTGGCTTAGGAGGGTCCTCGAGTAGGGATTGATGCGTTACAATGTGTGGAGCCAGCTGCTGAGACGTTAACCAGCCGCCCTTGGGGACCTGGGTACTCGCTCGCATTTCTCATGGGCTGGCTGGGAGCCAGGAGCGTGATCACCAGAGCTGCTGTGTCATCGTGCAGCAGGCCCACACACAGCAGCCCCCTGCCCGCCTTCTTCTTCCCTAGCTCACAACCAACCCACCAGGTCCTGCGGGCCAGTCACAGCCCGAAGAGCTGATGTCACCGGCAGCCAATCAGAGCTCCTCACTGGTGTACGCAGAAATCTGTCATTCTTACCGAGGTCATAGAATTCTAAAGAAACACCATCTTTGGAGATGGGGACACTGAGGTCTGGAGAGGAGCAGAGGCCCACGCCCTGGAGGCAGAGCCAGGATGTCCGAGTGTGGTTCCCAGGGCCACCAGAGCCCCACGGGGCCTGGGCAGAGGCTCCCCTCTGGGGACAGCTCTGGCCCTCCTCCCCACAGCCTTCCCCGGAAGACTTCCCTGTTGTCAGATGCTAATCCCTCAATCTCTGGACTTCAGGGCCCCCAGAGAATGGCAGGATTGGCAGGGTCCATGGTGGAGGGGTGTTGCCGGAAATGTCAGCCCCACGCCCTGCCAGGAAGGAATTAGAGGGGTCCTGGTGACTGTGCTGGCTGCTGCTTATGGGCGGATTATGAGGAGGAAACACAAGGGCCCCTTTGTGGAGGTGACGGTTTAGGGAGTCAAGTGATGGCTTAGCACCCACAGGGGCAGTGCCAGCCCCTAAGTGTAGGCAGGGACACTGGCCACAGAACCCCAGAGAGTCCCACCAGTCCAGTGGCCAGACGCTTTTGAAGGATCACCCGACCAGCCTGGAGCTCCGCCTGTGAGTAGAGGTTGCCCGGGTGGGCTGCGCTGGGGTCTTGAGGGCTGTTGGGATGGATAACTGTCCCAGCACACGTGTGTGATGCATACACACAGGCAACACATGTGCAGGTGTGTGGGTGCCTGTGTGTCTGTGCAAAGGCCCTGGGCGGGGAGGAAGAGCTTGGTGTGCACTAGACACAGAGAGAGCCGGTGCGGCTGCATCAGAGCAAGTGGGGGAGGGTGGGCGTCAATCATGGCTCCTGTAGATGTTTATTGGGCACCTCCTTTGAGGGCACAGTAGGAGCCGCCACCCTAAGGAAGGAATAGGCAGTAAACAAGCAGATAGTCTGCAAAATGTAATTTCAAGTGTAACACGACTTAGATCTGTGTAGAACAACTGGGCGAGGCGAGAAGACAGAAAGTGTGGCACTGGGATGCTATTCTCTGGTAAGGGTGGTTGGGGACATTCTTTCTGTAGAGGTCACCTGAAGTGGGGATGAGCCACAGAGTCGGCTAAGGAAGAGCATCCCCCAGGCAGGAAGATCAGCAGGTGGAAAGGCCCTGGGGCCACCCTTCAGGAAACATTTCTGCCAGCGCTGCTCTGTTCTGGGCTCTGGGGACAGGACGGGAGACAAGACTGAGCAAGCCTCTTACCAATTCTTTCTCCAGAGTGGGATGAGGCAGCTTGGGGAGCGTGCAGAGAACTGGCCCCAGTGTGTGCACTGTTGTCATTGTCCTTGTCATGCAATGTACGGGCACAGAGCTAGCTATGTCTTCCCTGCCAAGGCTGTGGGCGGCCTCTGGGTTCACATCCTACCTCCCCCAGGTGGTCAGTCAGAGCTGGCAGGGCCGTGCAGACCACCTCACCCCCATCGCGGTGTCCTAAAGGAAGATCTGAGGTCCAGAGCAGGGCAGGATCCTAGCTGAGGGGACACATGAGCCCCAGACAGGCTCTGACCAAGGTTCCCACTCTCTCCCGGTCCCCCCATTGGTGTCCCCTCTGTCCACCAGGACCCAGCCCACCTGCAGCAGCCCAGTCCGTGCCTGACCATGACCGTCACCTACTCAAGCCAAGTGGCTAACGCCCGCTTAGGCTCCTTCTCCCGCCTGCTGCTGTGCTGGCGAGGCAGCATCTACAAGCTGCTCTACGGCGAGTTCCTCATCTTCCTGCTCAGCTACTACGCCATCCGCTGTATTTATAGGTACAGGCAGGCAGAGGGGCTGAGGTGGGTCCTGGACGGGCTGCAGCTGAGGCTCGGAACTCCTAGGAGACCTCCAAGCCACCCAGGGGGCCCATGCACTGGAGACTGATAAGGCTTAGCTGAGCTTGTGGCCCAGCGCCGGGGCGGGGGGTCTGAGTGCCAGGGAGGAGAGAAAAGGAGGCAGACTGGGAGGGAGCAGCTCAGACACCCATTCCTCCAACCCGGACGGGTCCTGGAACCCAGGCCTCAGCTGGTCCCCCATAGCCAGCCTGTGTTCCTGAATCCACCCAGGCTCACGGGTCCAGATGGTGCTTTTTTTCCCCAATAACAATGTTTATTTAAACAATAAATATAGGACAGATATAATCACAGAATATATGATAAATATATGATAGCACTTTAAATAGAAAAAGCATTAATGACTGAATAGATTGAAAATATCAAATACTTAAAAAGTCTTGCGTTCATAGTGATAGTACTAATCACAGAACACACTGGTTTTCTTTGATTGTTACTAGGGCACTAATATAGTTTTTTTTAATTAGACTTTTTTAGAGCTGTGTTAGGTTCACAACGGAACTGAGCGGGAGACGCAGAGTTCCCACAGCCCCCCACCACACACGTACATACACAGAGCCTCCCCACTATCAACGACCCGCAGCACAGTGAGCGGTACATGTTACACGAGAGGAGCCCACGTGGACACACATGTCGTTATCACCCAGAGTCCACCTGACAGTTTACATGAGGGTTCACCCTTGGCGACGGCCATTCTGTGGGTTTGGACGCACGCATGTGAGACTTGCATCCACCATTACAATGTTGTGAATGACAGTTTCACTGCCCTAAAATCCCTCTGCGCTCTGCCTATGCAATCCTCCCGACCGCATGTTTTTTTAAAGACCAAACACCCTTTGTTTCAACCTACTTAAAAAGAACAGCAACTGCCCTTTGGATCCTATAAAAGGAGCCCCAGAAAATGGCAGACTGGCAGGGCCCGTGATGGAGGGGGGGACCCAAAAGGGACTCCTCCAGCAGGACCTTCTTTCCTTCACCTCAAGGACCCCCCTCCCCCCCCCCCCTTCAGCCACGGAAGTCCTAGGCGGTCAGGGCTGCCAGGGAAGGAGCCGCACCGGGCTCAGGCAGTCTGAGCTGGAGAGGGCAGTAAAAGGAACACGGAGGCTGTGGGGCAGCCACACTTCTACCCCGCACCTGGCTGGACCCTGGCGGTCTCGGCCATCTCCTCCCCCACTGCTTCCCCAGGATGGCCCTCACGGAGGAACAGCAGGTGATGTTTGAGAAGCTGACTCTGTATTGCGACAGCTACATCCAGCTCATCCCCATTTCCTTTGTGCTGGGTGAGCTCCCTCCTCGTGGTGTCCGGGTCCCCATGGCCGCTAGGACCACGAGGAGCTGGCGGGGGTCGGGGGGTGGTCGGTCGTGGGGTGCATGGTCACGTCAGTGCCTCTCGGGAGTTCAGGGAAACGGGGAACTGCAGCCAGAGGGGCCGACATTGGATACTAGGAAGGATTCCTGCTGTGAGCACTCGAGACCTCAGGTTCTGAGGGCAGCGCTGACATCATGGTCCCCGGAGCCTCTGCGCAGGCGGAGTGGGATGGAGGGGGAGGGGGGTGCCCTGCCTGATTTCTGGGATGGATGGGGGCGGGGTACGGGAGAGGTAATTTGAGGCTCTCTGCCTCCATGCGGGGCTCTGATGGCCCTCGCTGCCTCTCTGGGAGCGCCTTCCAAAAGGGATGAGGCTGGACCCGCTCCCGCTAGAAAGCAGAAGAAACCGAGGTGTCGCCCTTGCTAGGCTCTGGCCGCAGCCTGGGCCCTCTCCCCTCGCCCTGCGCCCTTTCTGCCCAGGTTTCTACGTGACACTGGTCGTGACCCGCTGGTGGAACCAGTACGAGAACCTACCATGGCCCGACCGTCTCATGAACCTGGTGTCGGGCTTTGTGGAGGGCAAGGACGAGCAAGGCCGCCTGCTGCGGCGCACGCTCATGCGCTACGCCAACCTGGGCAGCGTGCTCATTCTGCGCAGCGTCAGCGCGGCGGTCTACAAGCGCTTCCCCAGCTCCCAGCACCTGGTGAAAGCAGGTCAGCAGCCGGGGTGGGGAGGGGAGGGGCGGGGCCGGGCGCCCCCCTGGGCTGGGGATTGGGTGGGAACCAGGGGGTCGAGGCTTGGGGGCCTGAATTTGCCCAGGAAGTTAGGTGCCTGAAGGCGGGGCCAGGCCGGGAAGCTACCCTAAGAGAATAGGGGTTTGAGGTAGGGCTAAGGACCCTTTTGGCGGGGTGGGGGGTGGGGATCGGGAGTGGGGTTGGGGGCCTTGGGAAGTGGTGAGGAACTGGGGTCTACCTCTCTCTGCCATCCCCCATCCCGTTCTCCTGTACTGTGTTTCCAGGCCTGTACATCTGTGACCTCGGTCTCTGGCCTTTCCTGACCGGGTCCTGGTTAATAAGATAAACCCCTCTCATGTTCTCAGCCCAAAACAGCACATAGTAGGCATTCAGTAATTATTGTTTGAAAGAAGGGGAATGGTAAAGGAACTCCCAAAGTCCCTGTGGGCTCAGCAGGGCCTGAATCCTGGGCCCCCTCCTGTGGGTCTCCCACCCACTGCTTCTTCTCTCTACCCCGCAGGCTTCATGACCCCTGCGGAACACAAGCATTTAGAAAAATTGAGCTTGCCACACAACACGTTCTGGGTGCCCTGGGTGTGGTTTGCCAACCTGTCCGTGAAAGCTTGGATCAGAGGTCGAATCCGGGACCCTGTCCTGCTCCAGAGCCTGCTGATGGTGAGCCCACTATGCAGATGGGGCTGCCACAGAGCAGGGAGGGCTGTGCCCCAGGTGGAACAAGGCTTCCCACGAAGAGGAGGCATGAGCCCCTCAGGGTCTTCCCGGAACCTGCCTTGAGATTGTAGGACCTTTTCCAATAGGATTCCACAACCCAGTGTGGCCCCTCCAACCCTCTCCTGAAAGTGAGCCTCTCAGAGTCTGGTTTCTCTTTGCAAGATGGAGAGGCTGAGGCACAGAGAGGTTAAGTGAGCTGCCTATGAACACACATCTAGGGCTGGACCGTGAGCACCAGACCCTGGTACCTGGGGAGGAGCCTGGGAGGGCAGGTGCTGCTCAGAACCCCAACCCTCCCTCCCGCCCATCAGGAGATGAACACCTTGCGTACGCAGTGTGGACAACTGTATGCCTACGACTGGATCAGTGTCCCGCTGGTGTACACGCAGGTGAGGACAAGGCTGGCGAAGCTGTCCCTTTGGGAAACTGAGGCTGGGAGGTCCCAGGAGGCAGCCTGTTTTGGGAAGGACTCACTTAGAGGCTGAGAAAGAGGCTCGCCCTGGGAGTTGGGTCTGCACTGTGCAGGTTCTCTCCAGGGCCCAGTTTGAAGAGTCCAGGCTCCTGCCTGATGGAGGCTCGGGGATTTTCCCACTTTAAGGAGGAGATCACAGAGACCCAAAATCACAAGAGCGTGTGAGTCAGAGCAAGGCCTTGTATCCCAGCCTTGGGAGCTTCTGGACCCCAGGTCCCCACCCAGCCCATTCCTGCCACCTCCTTTCCTGCGCAGGTGGTGACCGTGGCGGTGTACAGCTTCTTCCTCGCTTGCCTGATTGGGCGGCAGTTTCTGAACCCGGCTAAGGCCTACCCTGGCCACGAGCTGGACCTCGTGGTCCCCGTCTTCACATTCCTGCAGTTCTTTTTCTATGCTGGCTGGCTGAAGGTGAGCTTCCCAAGACAGGACTGGGCTGTGGGTGTGGCCAGAAGGGTCATGGCCAGCCCGGAGAGGAGGGTCCCCAGTGTGGAAGGTGGTGCACTGGGTCCTGACCACGGCGCTCCAGTCTCCCCACCTTTTTACAAAGAAACTGAGCCCCAGAAGGGAGCGGGACCTGTGTGCAGCCCGCGTCTGAGGGCAGCAGTTCACGCAGGGCCTGGACCTGGGCAGGCAGGAGAGGCACCGGGGAAGCGCAGTTGTCCGCCCGTTCGATGGCAGACCTCAAGAGCATGATGCCCACTTGTTTGCCCAGAACAAGGGGCATGCACGGAATAAGAGTGTCAGCGGCAGGCCCTGCTGGTGAGGCAGCTTCTCACTGTCCCCAGCCTTGTGGTCCCAAATTTGTTCCCTCTGCTTAGCAAAACAAAAGCCCTGAGGCTAACTCACCCTGGCCTCCATCCTTTAGAAGACAGATAAGCACCACCTCTCTTTACTCAAGCTGTGCCTGGTGGGGGCATGGAGGTCCCTGTCCCCACCACGAGTGGCTTTCCAAGGATTCCTTCCCATCACGTCCAATGCTCTTTCTGACAGGAATTCTGAATAACAGTGTGCTCTCCATCTCTTTGTCTTTCCATCCATTTCCCACTCACTCTCCCTCTCTTCCTTTATTTTTTGGTGATGGTGGTGTCTCCCTCCACCCCCTCCCTTCCGTCTTGCTCCTCTCCTGTTTCTCTCTCTCTCTCTCAATCTCTCTCTCTCTCTCTCTCTCACACACACACACACACACACACACGCACACAGCTATTCCCTCTCCCCCTCCCCCAGCTATCTACAGATCAAACCAGACCACACCATTTTGCTGCTTGAAATTCTCCCGTGGTGCCCCGGTGGCTTGCAGGATGTCCGCTTAATGCACTGCACTCGCCACCACAGCAGGGCTTGGTCAGGAGACTTGGTTCAGAGGCGAGTGCCCAGGAATCTGCCTGCCTATTCTACCCTTTAATACAGCGCAGCCTCAGCACTAAGTCTGTTGCATTATAAAATAATGAATAAATGAATGCTTGGACACATGAATGAGTAACTGAATGAATGAATGAGTAACTGAATGAATAAATAGAATCATGCCACTGCAGGTAAGATACAGTGAGAGGAGATAAAGGTGGCGACTGGGCTGAGTATAGCTCTGGGCATTCGGCAGGTGGAGGAGGGCTGGCTCAGAGGAGCCAGAAAGGCCCGGTGTCCTGAAGGGAAAGGCAAAGTGTTTGGGTGCTCACATGTACGAGTGGCTGGAACCCTTACACAGCGGCTTTGGGGACAATGGTCAGGCAGGAGGGGCATCTGGGAGGGGCTTAGGGGGTGGAAATGCCAGGAGCGGAGGTTTAAGGGTGGGAAGCAAGACTGCAAGGGTTCTCCCTGAGGATTTCCAGACCCTCACCTCCCCCCAAGGTGGCAGAGCAGCTCATCAACCCATTTGGGGAGGACGATGATGACTTTGAGACCAACTGGATTGTCGACAGGAGCCTGCAGGTAGGGGGGTGGGAGGGAGCCAGTCCCATGGACCCTGCCCAGACAGGACCTAGGGAGGGAGATGCCCAAACTGGACCCAGAGAAGGGGGCCCTGCAATTCTGTAGAGGCCTGACAGTGAATTGCCCCCCTCCCCCTCTCCCGTCAACCATTCACTCAGAGGATTCTCACACCCGCTTTTGAGGCTTCAGGTAGGTATAAGTCTCTCCATTTTGCAAGTAGGGAAACTGAGGTCCAGAAACACAGAAGTGGCCTCTCCAAGTCACCTGGCACGTTCATGGTCCTGCTTGGGCTGACCTTTCTGTTGGACTTCTGCCTCTGTCCTGGGCTCCCAGGTGTCCCTGTTGGCTGTGGACGAGATGCACCAGGACCTGCCCCCAATGGAGCAAGACATGTACTGGAATGATCCAGAACCACACCCTCCCTACACCGCCGCTTCTGCCCAGTCTCGCCGACCCTCCTTTTTTGGCTCTACCTTCAATATCAGGTGGGCAGTGCCAGGGAACCACATGGATGGAGAGAAAACCCCAAGTTTAAGGGCAGGAACTTAGAATAGCCTACTTAGTGCATACTGGGTGCTTTCTAAGCACAGGGTGCTGCATTAAACTCTTTATATATATTAACTGGTTTTTTCTCTTCCCAGTAACTTTGGTTTGTTAACTCCAGTTTTCAGATGATTAATTCCAGGTTCAGAGAGGTTAAGTAAGTTGCCCGGCCCACCACCACATAGCCACTAGTGCATGGGGGCCAGGCATGTCTGGTTCGCCTGCACACCTTTCACTCTTACCTTGTACTGCTTCGGGGCTCTTCGGTACCTCCAGTCTAAGCCCCTGTGTCCAGAGATGGAAACCGAGGCCCAGAGAGAGAGGGGACTTACTCGAGGGCAGTCAGTGATCAGCGATCAGTTGGGGTGTCGGGGCCTGGTTCCTGACTCCGGTCCAGAACTGTTTTCTGATAAGCCACGGTGTTTGGGAGGGAGTGGTGGTGGTGGGAGGGGGTGGCCCTGCGAAGGAGGAGGGGGTGGCAGGCATGCCCAGCAGGACACTGGGTCATCATAGGTACCTTCTGGGTAGACTTTGTGCTACAGAGGCCCCAGATCACCCACAGCAGCCAAACGTTCCCCCACATGGGTCCCGTCTCCCTGATTTGCTCAGAACCTCCTTTGAGCTGCTGCTGGGCCACAGTGGGCTGAAGGGCCGCCCCGGACAGCGCTCTCTTTCTGGGGTGAGAGTGGGAAGCACTTGGGTGCATGATGGGGTCCATACCATCAAGGTTTTCTTCCACAGTATTAAGCTCTGTTCTCTTCTTGTTCTTTTAAGAACCAAATATCCTATTAAGTGCTAATTAGAATTAGCTAGAGTTCCCTAGTTTGTGTGAACAAGATTTGGGAAAGTGATCACATGAAGGCTTGCTTAGGTCAGAAACACTTCTGGAAGTTGCCTTCGAGTTCTACGTGGTCTGTACTCCAGCAGCTGAAGGTTGGGGAGACGGAGGGGAAGTAACAGAAAATACTAATGAATAGGCCATGCCTCCGAGGAACCCATGATTTAGTGAGGGAGCTCAAACTCTGGACATGCACCACAGGCCCTGGAGGCCTGGGAAAAGGACAGGACATAGAAGAGAGGGCGCCATGGGCCACCTGGGAGGTAGCCTCTAGCTGGGCCTGCAGCTGGGCTTTGAAGCATGGGAAGAATTTGGACAAGGGCGAGGCAGGCCACACTGCAGGGTAGGCAGGCTTTCTCTTGCAGAGTAAAGGCCTTGGGCTCCCAGGAGGCCAGACTTCTGCCCTTAGGGGTGCTGCTCCTTAGCTGGAACCACAAATCCCTGGCTTGCCCAGAGTCCCTGCTGGACTTCATCTAACCACCGCTACCTGGGGACTAGTAACTCAGATTGCCTGGAGTGAGGCGGGTGAAAGGGATGATGATGAAGAGGAAGCCCTTCAATGCTAGGGAGTTTGAATGTTAACGTAGGCAAGAGGGAGGCACAGAACAATAGTTTGGTGAGCTAGGCCAGGAGGAATGAATCAGGAGTTACAGGATGGATCACGGGAGAGGCGAGTTGGGCGTTGTGAAGACCAGTGTGTGTCCTCGACCTTGGGCCAGAGGGAGAGAAGAAGGAGGGAAGGAGAAGTAAGGTCCGGTTCAGTCCTTTGTTCCCCCTACTCAACCTGCAGTCTCCCGCTTCTTTCCAGTCTGCATAAGGAAGAGATGAAATTCCAGCCGCATCAGGAGGAGGAAGAGGAGGAGGAGGGAGGTGCTCACAATGGCATCATTGGCCGCTTCCTGGGGCTGCAGTCCCACGACCACCAGCCCCCCAGGACAAGCTCAAAGACCAAACTACTGTTGCCCAAGAAAGAAGTCCTGCTCCCTGAGGCCCAGCCCGAGAACCTCAGGGGGGCCAGAAAGAGCCCCAGGGACCAGGATGATAGCAAGGCCTGGAGGCTGAAGGGGGAGGAAGCCTTTATGTCCACTGCACTGTACGGGTGGTCAGGCTACCACAGCGCCCCACAGACACCTCTCAGCCCCGTCCCTATGGTATTCCCACCAGGACAGCCAGCACCCTCAGGTCTTCGCAGGGTCTCCGGTGCAGACAGCACTGTCAAAGACCAGAGCCTACAGCCTGTGACTCCTGGGACCAGGAAGAGCTTTGACTCGCTCCCAGCGTTTGCTGGGGCCTCACTGGAGCGCCTGGAATTGTGTCCCATCAAGAGGAAAACTGTCGAGTTTAACCTGACTGATGCATCAGAGGCCCCTGGAAGTCACCTCAGAGAACCACATACACAATCAAGTAGCAGCATACACACCACACTCAAAGATCATCACGATCACTATTGGGCCTTGGAAAACAGGTGTGTCCTCTACCCAACCCAGAATCAGTGCACCCTCTCCTTGGACACCTCCCCACCCGCCCTGGCTTCCCTTGCTGAGCCTACCCTCCTTCTATGATTTCCATATGGTTCCGTCACTGCCTGAGAATGCTGGGTCTATGCCCAGCAATGGCTTGGGACATACACTTGGCCACAAAAGCACGAGCCCTAAGGAAGTGTTGGGAGCTTTTGCTCATTTCACCCAAGAGCCTGACATTGCCAGGGAGTCCCTGGGACCTGAGTGAAGGAAGATAAAGCTGCAGGAATGATGCCAAAGGAAGAGCTACCAGGCCAGGCTTGGATGGGGAGATGTTATCACTGGATCTAGCTCAGTGTGGCAGGCACAGAATCATGGGGCGGAACTAGGGGCACTAGGCTGTAGCCCCCAAATTCAACTCACTCCCAGGCTTAGTGGGGAGTGTGTATACACGCTCCCCCAAGACCACTCCGCGGCCCTGAAACTCCTGCAAAGGGTGCCACACCTTTGGGAGCTGGCAGATGGTTACGGTGAGGGCATGCAGGTCCTTTGGGGTATCTTCTGCTTCGGGGACCGCAGCAGGCCTTACATGGGCTCCTCCTGCTTCCGTGGGGTCAATCCAAGCTGTCACAAAACCACCAGGTGTCTCCCTTTATTCCACCTACTAGACATTCAGCCAACTGTACATCTACCCCACCCCACCCCACCAAGATGAGGGAGGGATGTTACTTCCTGTTTCTAGATTCTCCAGCAGTTGCTTCTGTGGTCAGGACACACAGCTTAGACTGAAAACCCAAAACAGCTGCCGTCTCTCCTGCTTCTAGACCTAGAGGGGAACCACTGTGGCTTGTTTGGGAGGGTATTCATGGCTCTGCATTCTCCTGACACCAGTTGCTGGTTTTCACTCCGTGTCTCAAGCTTTGCTCTCCCCTGCTGCAGCTAATGCAGTATTGGGATGAAGTTATCCTCCACATTCATGTGGATTTTCTCTTATTTCCCACAGGGAGGAAGCACATTCCTAGCCCATTTCCCAAGGGGGAAAGCTTTACCGCCCTGGTCCTTTCTGCGTGTACACCAGCGGGATACTGATCTAGTCGTAGCCACGTAGCCGTCCACACTGAGATGTTCCCGTGACAGCCCGGATTACTAAAGTTAGCTCGATGGGTACCAACGATCATTAGTTTCAGGACGACTTTTGTACATAAAAATAACAGAAGCTGGAACGAACCACTGGAAATGTGGAATTCAAAACGTGGAATTCAGAACCAGGAGTCTTAAGTCCTGCCTGCACTTGGTATCTTCCAAACTTAGTTTAATTTAATGAAAGCGTTATTAATAAACTAAGGATTTGCACAAATACAAATTCTCTTAGGCGTTTCATTTTAATTGGTATGCTAGCTCCTCCCCCAAGAATTTGAAGACAACAGCTGGGTACCAAATTACTTTATTTGAAGGAACGGTACAAATGAAGGACATAAGTGGATGATTGGTACAAGTTATAGAAAAGGTAAAGGTGACTCCAACATGCACGCACTGCTTTGGTGACCAGGGAAGTCACTCCTGTGGCAGTGGGAAGGCAGCCTGAGGCTTAGCTGTCTGCACTGTCTCCCAGAGTGTGCTTGTCAAAGAGATACTCTGCCATGCCAGCTCCAGGGGCCCCCAACCTGCGCAAGTTGGTCACGTGGTCACCCAGCTCTTTGATGGATTTCACTTGCTCATCCAGGTAGTGAGTCTCGATGAAGTCACACAGCTAGGAAAAAACGGAACATGGAAGAAAGTTATCGGTAAACTTGTCCGGTCAACTAAGGAAAACGAGTTCCTCCGTTCACTCCCCGGTTGCACATACTTACATGAGGATCATTTTTTTCAGTGGCCAGTTTGTGCAAGTCCAGCAGTGACTGATTCACACTTTTTTCCAAGTGTAACGCACACTCCATTGCATTCAGCCCATTCTCCCAGTCATCGCGTTCTGGTTTCTGAAGAGAAGGAAGTCAGGTCAATGCACCTATAGTTTCTACCAAGTAAATAAACCACGGCAATTCAGCAGGCGACAAAAGGGACATTTAAGTTTTCCTTGGCAAGTTTCCACCCTTGATAAACTTAACACCCTCGCCCATTACAGTTTGCCTATTTTGGCTTAGATGATGGGCACAAGAGGCACAAAAGCCAATTTAAAAAGGAAACTGCTAGCCACCGAGTGATAGCTGACACCTGAGGACTGCCTGATAAATCGAGCAGCATGCCAACCCTAGGATCTTCTGTTCACCTTGATATCCTGGAGGAAGATCCGGCCGCCTCGTTGGTTCTGCAGCTTCATCAGTTTCTCAGCATGTTCCCTCTCCTCATGAGATTGGTGAAGAAAATACTTGGCAAAGTTCTTCAAAGCCACATCATCGCGGTCAAAGTAGTAAGACTAAAAGTGGAACGCGAACATGTTAGGGGTGGGCTGTGTTCCCGGATTGGTTTCTACTAATACAAAAATGAAACCTGATACTTAAAGTTGCAGTTTATTGCAAGGAACCTTCAGAATATCACAGGAATTGCCTCCAGTCTGAACCATCTTCAGGACCTGTATACTGCAAAGTTTTTAGAGCTAGTGTCCAGTTTCACTGGTGCGGGTGCTGGGGTATTTGTCCTGCACTGTTAGTGCCTTCTCCCCCTCCTCCCTGATAAACCCATCAAAGGTGTGCTGGCCAGCTCGCAGGCAGACAGAAGGATTTCTAAAATTAACCCACTAGGCAAGGCCACAACTGCGAGCAGAGCTAATGTAGATAAATACTACCAGTACAAAGCAAAAACTTGATTCCAGTTTTAGACACTTGCTGTATTCAGGAGTTCCTGAAACAAATGGCAGTCACAGAAATCCAGACCTGTTTTCAAATCCATCTGGAACATGTCTATTCTTGGTTAATTTGCACAATCCTAAAATAACTGAAGGATTTTGGAAAACTTATCTCACCAATTATAGGGAAAAATCCCTTGTCCAGTAATTGTTGGCGGATTTTACCCAAGAACGGAGAGTTCAATGAGAGGGCTACAACTCTCAGATACGAAAAGGATAAAGAATTAATTACCCAGGCACTAGGATGCGTGACTAAGACAACTTCGCGTCCACAAAAGGGGAGATTTCTACAGACACGCTTAGTTCCAGTGAGGCTTAAGAGATAAGCAGAGCTGAGGGGTGGAGACAGCTGCTTGGTAGTGATCGGCTCACAGTGATCGGCCCACGGTCCACGGGAGATAAGACACTTTGCGCCAGCCCCCAAAGTTGCTATTTGACACCATTACCCAGCAGGCTCCGCCATAACCAGGGGGATGGGAGCTGAACCTCTCCACCCCTTAGCTGAGCAAACTGAGGGCCTCAGGGGCACGTGATCAGACTCAGAAGGAGTGGAAATGCAAAAATCCACCTCCCTAACTGCAGAATTGTACAGTTCCTAAACGATGCAGTCCCAGGATTTCCAGACAACGGACTCTCCTTAACTATAAAATGGTGCACAGAGGCGGCCCTTGCCTATAAGGAAGCCCTCCCAGGAGGCAGTTGGAAAGGGCGAAGCACCCAGAATTTCTCCGCAAGACAAGTCTTGAGATACTTGCAGCAGCCTTCCCAAGCACTGAGAAGCACTCTCCCAAAGGGCGAACATGGGTTGGCGGGGGAAGGAGTGCAGGAGACCCCCACCGGTAGCCACAACCTCCGCCCCAACCCCGAGAGGCTGCACCCGCCCCTGCCACCCGGGGAGACCGCGCCAGCCCTCACCATGGACAGGTAGACGTAGGAAGCGTAGAGCTCCAGGTTGATCTGGCGGTTGATGGCGGCCTCCGAGTCCTGGTGGTAGTTCTGGCGCACCTGCGAGACGGACGTGGTCATGATGGCGGCTGAGGACAGGCGGCTTCGCGGCGCTGGAGCGGTGGCGGGGACCTCGGGGTGGTCCGAGGGCGCTGTGAGGAGGTGGCAGGAGGATGGATCTGGGAAGCTGGCTGGGATGGGGGTGGTCGAGCGCCGGGTTCCGTTCAAGCACTGTTGAAGCAGGAAACCACGGCGACTCTCGGCGAAGACTCTGGCGCAGGGTCCAGCCACCCCACTTTTATAGCGGGAGCGGGCGTCACACCGGCCCCGACCAATCACATCTCCCGCCCGCCGCCCCTTCTAGGTGGAGCGCAGGGCTCCACCCCGTCGGGGCGGTGGGGGTGGGGAGGCCTGAGGCCGTGCTGTGCGCGCCGATCGCTGCGGTGGGTGGTGGCTTTCCTCTGTGCTAAGCGCTTGGTGGGGAGGGGTTGTTGACCCAGCTAGGATCCGGGCCCCCAGTGGCCTCCTGGGTCTTGGAACCCACGGGAAACTGTCCCTGAGGTCCCTAACGGCATTCTAATGCTGTGGGCCTAGGGCCCGTTCATCAGAGCGGCAGAACAGCCGTTACCACACCCTGATATTGCAGATTGGGAAAGTGGGAAAGTGGAAACATGGGCCCTGGGAGGCCGAGTGAGTCAGGATGGGCTGGAAAAGAGCAAGGCAGCGTGGGGCCTACGGCCATCTGAGATCAGCCCGCCACCTTTTGCAGAAAACAAATATGGCTCCTGGGCACTGCAGTTTATGCAACAAAGACCGGGCGGGCGGCTTTCCCCGAGGGAGCCATGGGGGTGAGTGAGCCACCTGGGTTTCTGAGAAAATAACTGGTGGTGCTTAAAACTGAGAGATCGGAGGTTAGAAAAAAAAAAAGAGAGAAGCGACTTGGATCTGAGAGCTGACGCTGGGTGGCCATTTTGAAATGGCCTCTTTTTTTCAGGTGCGACAGGCACTCGGGACCCTGAGGGGCAGGTCCAATGCGGGTCCAATGCATGTGGCTTGCAAGCTGGGTGTGAATTCGTGGGTGGCAGAACTGGAGCTAGGCTGGATCTCCCCAGCCTGCTGGATTCGAGGTTCACTATTCTTAGCCAGGTTCTTCTGCACATAGGTGGGAGACTGTCCAGGGTCCCTTCCGGGATGCTCATAAACCTGAAAATGGAAGCTGGGCTTACAAACCTTAAAAAGGGGGGGGGGTTTACTTAAATATTAAAACAAGTTGCTGATGGAATTATGGCACTTGATTCATTTCAAAATGCACATATATTACTTTCAGGAAAAATGTACTGGGGATAGGGCTACAATAGAGTCAGCAGAAAGATGCCGGGAGGATAGGTGGTTCCTTACCCAGTCTGGGATAGTTGGTCAGGAAAGGCTTCCTGAAGAAAGTGGCCCTTGGGCTAAGTTTGAAGAAAAAGTCGAGGAAAGGTGAAGTGGAGGAGGGAAATGCAGGGGGACATTGCAGGCAGAGAGAACAGTGTATGCAAAGGTGTAAAGGTGTGGAAATGCATGGTCTGCCCAGGGTACCTGAGGAAAGTGCGTGGTGTGGGACGGCAGAGTCGTGTTGGAGAATGCTGGGAGGGTCGTGTAGGGGCCAGGTCAGGACGGGCTGTGTGCCATAAAAAGGGGTTACATTTTATTCTGGAGGACATGGGGACACTGCGGGATTTCTCGCCAGGGAGATACTACCGGCTTGGTTTTGTTTTCAGAAAACTTACGCTGAATCAGCCCAAAAACTACTAGGGTACGAGTACAGCAAAGTCATGGTGGCAGAGCTTTTCTATATAACAATAACCACCAGCTAGCAAATGTAATGAAAGAAAATCTTTCATTGATATTGGCACCAAAACCTGAAAGTACCTAGGAATAAAGTTAACGAGAGATGTGAGAAGAAAACTAAATGTTTACTGCTGGACAGGTAAGAAAACTTGCATCAGTGAAGAGACACCATGTTTCCAGACAGCCAAGCCCAGTTCTGCAAAGATGTTGATTCTCCTCAAATAAACGTTCAAATTCAGTGCAATTTCTGTAAAATGAAGTGTTTTTTTTGAAGCTTGACAAAATGATTCCAAAGTTCATTTGGAAGAGTAAGTGTGTAAAATAAATGATCAGCATGTGAGGGTAGATGTGCCTCCTTGATACTATGAAAACAAAACAAAACAACTAAAGTACCGGGAGCGGCTGGTGCTGGCACAGGGAGAGAGACCACAGCAGTGCAGGGAATGGGCCCGCCTGCATCGAATGGGAACTTGCGGATGCGAAAGTGGCATTGCAAATTAGGGAAGAAAGAGTGGGTTCAACAAATTATGCTGAAGCAATCGACAGTCATGTGGAAGAGAATGACTCACTGTACTTCAAAATATATTTCAGATGGATTAAAGATTCAAGCCTTAAAAAAAAGCCTATAAAGTTACTGGAAGAATATACAGAAGATGATCTTAGAATTTGGGGGTAGGGAGTATTCTGAGGCTGTCAAAAGCCATAAATGGACAGTTGGCAGTTGTGGCCACTTTAAAGTGAAAAGCCGTAAGACGAGAGATGCCATCCGTAAAGTTAAAATTCAAACGGCCAGTTGAGTTGATGGGTGTTTGTAGGCCGTACACGTCATGAAGGTGTACGTGTAGTACATGTTCCTACATGTAAGTCACACCTTTTCGGTTCCTGCCCCTGCCCCCGCACGCACTGTAAACTGCCGGAGGGCAGGCATTGTTTCTGCCTCCATCCTGGGCTCCCAGCACTTCGCAAGGTGCTCGTCACTTGGTGCTCAGTGTTTGTTGAATGAACAGACGCTTGCATGATTGAATGTGGAGGCTGGATTAAGGTCAGGCCGGAGGGCTGGGTACTGCTGGGGAGGCAAGAGCCCTGCTTCCCTTGGAGCAGAGGAGACAGGAAGCAGATCTGAGAGGTGAGGCGAAGTCAGAACAGACAGGATGAGGTGGCTGACTGGATATCGTGGGGGGTGGAGGCGAGGGGTGGGAGGTGGGCAAGAGAGCCCCCAGCTTTCTTGCCTGGGCTGCAGCTGGCATTCACTGAGACGGGGAGCACAGGAGAAAATGCAGTTTGGGGGGAAGGCCGTTGGGGAAAGCCAGCTAGGTTTTGGACTGGAGGTGCCGAGTTTCCGGACATCCAGGTAGACAGAGCCAGCGTGAAGTTGGACCTACAGGAATGAGGTGGGTCTGCGGCAGAAAGGCGGTGGGTTAAACACAGTGGCTGCTGAGAACGTCGTGGCAAAACTGAGGGACAGTTTGGGCTGTAGAAGGTCGCTGGGGGAGGTCCTCTGGGAAGAGTGGAAGGAAAATCTCAAGCTGATGTGTGTGTGTGTGTCTGTGTGTTTGCTTAGGCCATGCCACACCTTCTGGGAAGCCAGCGTGTCAGAACTGGCAACTCCATGCTTCTAGAGTCTTCTGAAGCAGGGGCCTAGTCTTTGGACGTTTGTTTACCAGAATTCTGCCTGCTTCCCCTCTCGGGCCCCAGCTCCTCATGACTTTGAGGAGGCGGGGAGTTTGGCGGGCCTCCTGGGACAGCAGCCTTGGTGGGAGGAGCCACAGCAAAGGAAGAGCCTGCTGGTTGTTTCTGTAGGAGGCTGGCTCAGTGGGGCCTGGGGGCCGGGAACTGCTGTCCCACCGTGACTCAGCACTCTGCTGGTCTGGAGGGACTGGGCGTGGGCTCCGAAAGTGCTTTGTCAAGGAGGGGCGGGAGGCTGGGCAGGCTGTAACTGAACTGCATGGCCAGGGAGGGAAAGCACCCTGCCCCCATTTCCTCCTGTAGCTAGCTGCCCAGGCTGGACCAGGAACAAAGGGTCCAGATCACCAGGCCCGGCCCCACGCTTTGTTTTTGCTGGAAGGAGTGGGTGTCATTTCCCTACCCATCTATCCCTCAGTGCCTTCTGGCCTTAGAGGGAGTTTTCAGCAGATGTTGGGTCTCTCCCTTCTAGGTAATGCGGCTGTGGGTTACAAGGAAGGGTTCCGCCACTGGTGAAATCACAGCCACTCAGAACGTTGAGGCTCACAAAGGACTTCAGTGTTTCCACATCACCGTGTTTCACAGAGATGGAGGTGGGAGCCCCCTAGAAGGCCAGGGCTTGTCTAAGGCGGAAACCCACGCTAAAATGTAGGACGGGGCACATAATGGAATATGACATGGTCATCAAAGACAAATCTGTTGCTGGAACGTGTCTGTGAAATGATGTTACATGAAAAAGCAGAGCCCAGAACAGTTCATGTAAAGCTGGTTACAGTGAAGAAAAACCATAGGACTGGAGGCATAGGGGAGGACTGGGAGACTATGGGTTGAGTAATGTTTTCTTTCACTGAATAGCTGATATTTTAAATGTCTGGGATTTCCCCTGAAGTTGTGTGCCAGAAATAGGAGTTTAGGAATTTCAAAATTGAGGGGAAAAAAAGAACAATACTGGATGAGATTTAGGTACATTTCTGAATGATGCAACCACGATTCAGAGAACTTGTCCTTAAGCCATTTCTTGAAAACCCATGGGGCAATGCAGACTCAATGTGTAGGTGCTCAGGATCCCCCATTTCCAGCTGGTTAAGGTCAAGAACCTCGACCTGGGGTGTTAGACAGCAGTGGAGAAGGAGAAACCCGGCTGTCTGCATCTGTGGGAGCTCCCGAGGGGACAGCCCCGCGCCCCGCACCTCTGCCAGGCCACACACCCTGACCGTTGTCTGCTCGTCTGCCTTCCCACTGGACGTGGAGCTCCATTTTATGCTGTGTCCCAGACCCCAGAGCAGCCCGGGGGCCCTTCCAGTTCTACAGCTTGCAGCCCTCCCGTGGTCCTCTGGGATCCTCCTGCCCTAGTGCCCTCATGCCTGGTGGGATATCTGGTGTCTGCCTCTGAACTGTAGGCCCCTGGAGGTCAAGGATCTTGCCTTTGCTTCTCCTGCTGGGTCCTTCCAAATGACCTCCTGGGTATGTGCCCACATTCTAGGCACTTCAAAGAGGTCAGCTGGCCTTGCTGAACTTTGATTCCTGTATTTATTTACAGTATCTGGAACCAGTCCTCCCCCATGTTTCCATGGGAGCCCCCCCCAACTTTGGGTGTCCTTATCACCATAATTCAGGTTGTATCTTGTGACCTAGTACCCAGACACATGGCTTAAGCATGTCACACAATCCAGGCTCAGCCATGCCCACCCTGGCCAGATCAGGAGAGGCCCTGCTCAGCAAGGGCGGCATGGGGGGAGCGGTGGCCAGCAGCCTCCGAAAGAGGGCGAGCCTTGGGAGGCTGTGTCAGCAAGGGCAGCCCCTTGTCTGCTGGTGGCAGGAAACTTGAGGGAGAAGCTTGAGCATTGGGCTGCACAGAGTTTGGGGGTAGGGACCCCAGCTTTCCTGTAAGGGGTGGGAAGGTGGGGAGGTGTAGTGGTGGGGGACTAGGCAAAGCAGCTTCTCAGCAATCCGAGAGGTCAGCAGCCCTAAGAGTAGTGGGGGGAGGAATAAAGGGCTGCTTAGGGCTGGCTCGCCTTGGAGGTAGCAGGATGAAGCAGTTGCAGTGAGCAGCCAAGTGATTTTTCAGCCACCTGTGAGGGTGCCTGGTGTGGAATCTGGGCGAGTTAGTTTCTCTGGTAGGCCAGCCGATGAGGCCCAGTAGTCAGCTGAGTGAAGTCCTCAGTGTCCCATGAGAGGGTCAGGACCCCAAAGACCTCACTGTTAACCTGGGAGAGGCCCTGGTCAACCTCCTTACCCCTGCCTGCTCTGCCACCCACGCCTCACCCCTCTCTAACTTGTCTCCGGTCTGTGCTCCCCAGCCTTATGAAATGCACAGGTAAGCGCGTTGCTCTGCCTCACACTCTCTAGGCCTTAGGAGTGGGAGTGTGACTCTTCTGTGTGGCCCCAGGCCCTGCCCATCTGCTGACCACACTCATCCGGGACTCCCTTTCCAGCCACTCCCTGTGGCCCAGCAGTGCGTCCCCTCACACCTTGGGACTAGGCACAGCTGGTCCCTCTGCCCCACTGCCCTCCCCTGACTTTTCTGCCTGAAAAGCAACCGGGCTTTCAACACCCAGCTCACATATCCTCCCGAGGCTTCCCTTGCTCCCCCTGTGGAGCCGAGAATTTCCATTCCCGTGCCCTCCAGTGCTGCCAAGCTACAGCGGGCTGCAGTGGCCTGTTACGCACCTGCCTCCCACACTGCAGGGGGCGTGCCTGTGCCCTACTCCTCTTGGCAGTGCCTCTGCCCTCCCCAGCTTGGGACCCAGCAAAGCACCAGGGTCACGGACTGCTGAGAACCACGTGTCAGATTTCATTTAAGGCCCAGCTGTTACTATTCCTGTTACTGGGAGATGGGCCTCCCCCACCCCTGGCCTCACAGGTTTGCTTTTTCCATCTTAGGTAAGACTACCTCTTTCTCTCTCCCACGTGGAAGATGCCGAGAATGAGTCTTTCTGGGGGTCTGAGAGTGGTTTCCCGGCAGGGACCTGAGAACACTGTGACTGGCTGGGCCACGGGGACAATGATGCCACGGTCACGGGCTCTCTGCTCGGAAGACGGGTTCCCTTTGCCTGCTCCTGTGGCCAAGGGAGTGTGTGGGAAGTCACAGGGGGCGAGGGAGGAAGTGTAGAAAGATTGATTCTCGCTGCTAGAAAACAAGCCCCGTGGTTCCTGGAGATGGGACTAGAGCATTCTTGGAGCCATTATCATCCCATAAACAGAACATGCCAGAGACTTCATGCAAAGCAGGCCCACACCTCACTGTGGCTGAAACACAGCACCTCCGAGGAGGAGGTAGGGCAGGGAGCCTTGCTGTGAGCAGTCTTTCCTGCTCAGAGGAGGAAACGGAAGGTCAGAGAGGTTCAGCCACAGCCTCGCCCAGGGTTGCACAGCCAGTAAGAGACAGGGGTGTGATTCGAACCCCGAGTCTAATGGTGGGATTATTTAACTTTCCGGATCTGGGACCCTGATGCAGCCACTGCAATTCTGAAAATCAGCACCGCTGATGGCACTTGACCATCAGCCGTGGGCCCTGGCGATCGAAGGTCCTTGAGATTCTCGTTGCTCAGAGGCTGGAATATCCTTGCAGGGAAGAAGAGTTGCTGCAGCCCCCAATCCAGGCGAGGTCCAGCCCGATGTAACTGAAAGACAGTCTTCTTGGCAGCAGGACCTTGGAGCTGAGGCACGCGGGCCTTCTGCCCTTCGGTTTGCTGTGCCGTGTGTGGGTCTGCCCGAGGACCTGTGCGGGGCCCCGCGCCCAGGTTTTGGAGGCTTGTCTTAGCTTCATTGGCTTAGCTTCTTTAGAGAAATGCCTATTCAAGTCCCTTTTAAATTGGGTTATTTGGGGTTTTTTTTTTGTTCTTTATATATTCTGGATATTCACCCCTTATTTGATATAGTTTGCCAATATTTTCTCCCATTTCATAGTTTGCCTTTTCATTCTGTTGATTATTTCCTTTTCTGGGCAGAGCTTTTAAGTTTGATGTAGTCCCATTTGTCTATTTTTGCTTGTTAACTGTGCTTTGGTGTCATAGCCAAGAAATCACTGCTCATGTCATGAAGTTTATTCCCCATATTTTAGGTCTTAATGTTTAGATCTTTAATTCACTTTGAGTTAATTTTTGTATATGTCCGCTTTATGCCAGTGCCATACTGTTTTGATTTACTGTAGCTTTGTTATATATTTCACAATCAGGACATGTGAAACCTTCTGCTTTGTTCTTCTTTCTAAAGATTGTTTTGGCTATGAGGAGGTCCTTTGAGACTCCATATGAATTTTTAGATTTTTTTTTCCCCATTTCTGCGAAAGTGGAAAAAATGCCATTGGGATTTTGATAGGAATTACATCGAATCTTTAGATTCTTTTGGGTAGTATGGACATTTTAACAATATTAAGTCTTCCAGTCTGTGGACACAGATGTCTTCCCATTTATCTGTGCTGTCTTTAATTTTTCTCAGCGGTGTTTTGTAGTTTACAGTGTGCAAGCCTTGCACCTCCTTGGCTAAAAAACATCACTAATTTTTAAAAAATCCCCTTTATCATGGAGAACTTGCAATACTCACCAAAATATAGAGAATGGTTTAGTGAATTTCCGTGTATATATTGCCCAGCTTAAGCAATTATCAGCCGGTCACCCTCGTTTCTTCTGTGTCCCCATTCACTTCCCTGTCTGACCCTGGATTATTTCGAAGCCGATTTCAGACGTTATATCATTTCCTCTCTTAACATTTCAGTGTGTATTTCTACAAGGGAATGGCTCCCCTTTTGAAACACACCCGTGGAAATAATTTCTTAATAACCTCAACTTTTTGGTCAATATTCACAATTCCTTACTGTTCCACATATGCCTTAAAAAAAACCCTAATTTGTTTGTCTGGATCAGGATCCAAACGAGATGGACAAAGGCCAGTGTGTCTCTTTAGACTCTTTGAATGGATTTTCCCTCCATTTCCCCCCACCCTCCGCCCCCCGAGGTCTGGACCTTGCTGACTACATCTTTGTGGTGGTGTTTGCTATGTTCCTCTGCCCCCTAAATTTCCTGTAAATTGGAAGTTAAACCTAGAGGCTTGGTCGTATTCTGGGGGGCATATCTTTTGGCAGAATTACCAGTGGCATTATGTTCTTTCATTAGGAAGCACATAATGTCTGTTTGTCATTCTGCTCATCAGCATCTGTCGATCTGCTCATTCATCAGGATCCGTAAAACGGTGACATTAAAATTTGTCCTTCTCTGTTTGGCCGTTACGTGGACTATGTCTACAGAGAGAAACTTTCCCTTGTCAGCTGCTTGGTTACCCTGAGGTATAGTTCTTAAGGAAAAGATAGAATAAATACCTGATCTTTCCTCTTAATTTACTAGTGTTCCTAATACGTTAGTTCTCTAATATCCACCAAAGGTGACCCATGAGGTTTTTTAAAATCCTCATGAACTCACGGATTTAAACGTATATGACATGTTTCCAGTGAGCTGCAATTATTATCTGATTTGACTTCAGCTCGTCCCCCTGTGGGCCCAGTGGCAGCCTGGCTCCCTTACCCGTGACGTCTGTGATGCGTGTTTTGCTTTCTGGAATGATGGGCTGTTTCAAGCTCCCTTTGTACTTCCGCTCCTTCTGTTTTGCAGTGAGCTGTTCCTACAAGGAGCTCTGGAGACAGTGGTATTCGGAGTCCACCAGCTGGGTTCTGGAAGCACTCAGGGCCTCTGTGTTGTTCAGTCGCACTGGGACTTTCCCGGGAACAGAGATAGGACTTGTCTAAAAGAAGAAATATGAGTTCGTAGTGATCCTTTCAATTCAAATGAGAATTTTAGGGTTTTTGCTTAATCTTCCAGCTTTTGCACCTGACTCGCCATTCTCCTGTGCCCCAAAGCTCAGTTCTCAAGCACACCTACGTAGTTATTTGAGTTACATTTTTTCTCCATGGGGTACGCAACAGTCTTAGAGTAACAATCCCGATACTACCACCAAACAATCATTATTGAAAACAGCTTAACATTTTGCTTTTGTAGTTTTCTTCTGAAAGTAAACCTCACTAGGAAGATATAGTCCAATTAATGTGGGTTTTTTTTTTCATTTTTATTTTTTTATCCTCACCCAAGGACATGCTTATTGATTTCAGAGAGAGGGGAAGGGAGAGAGAGAGAAACATCAGTGTGAGAGAGAAACGCCGATGGGTTGTCCCTCACACGCACCCCGACCGAGGCACGTGCCCGGACCGGACATCGAACCCATGACCTGTCAGTGCACGGGACGGTGCTCCACCGAGTCACACTGGCCAGGGCAAGTGCATGTGTTTTAAAGCCACTTGGGGCAGTTCCTTTCCGTGTGTTTAGGCTGTCAACTCATTATTCAGGACCATTGACTTCGTTTTGCTTTCAATTTTTAGGAATTGCTTTTTAAAATTTAATTTAGTTTTATTAATTATGCAAAATAAGCATCGGTCAAAGTCAAATCTATAAAATAGGACATGTTTAAAGGGATCTAGCATCAACTTTTCCTCTACCCCATTCCTCCTTTTTGTGCAAACCACCATTGTTTATATTTTAATTACTAAAAAAATCTACATTTTATCTTTCTTTCTTAGATAAACAGTACTTTATACACACTTTTGTCCACCTTGTGTATTTCCACTAGCAATGTATCCTGAGGATCACATTGTATTAGCGTGTCGAGGTCTTCCTCCTTCCTTTTATTTTTTTAGTTGTGGTACAATACATAAACACATACATTAAAATACATAACATAAAACTTACAGTCTTAACCATTTTGAAGTGTACAGTTCAGGGCCATAAAGTACATTCACACTGTTCTGACCTTCCCCACCATCCGCGTACTTATTGTGACTATTTTCATAGAGAAAACCAAGCCTCGGGGGGATCACCTCCCCTAGTCCTGGTGTCCGCTGGAGGAAAGATCGGCTGACGCTGGGGCGCGAAGCCCCTGAGCTCATCTGTCGTACCGCTGAGGCCCCGGCGTTTTCTGATACAGTGAAATAAACTCGTGAGCCCAGCCAGGGACCCGGCAGCTCAGAGCCCAGTGGAAGAAGGAGGCGGCTTCGGCTGAGCGGAGCCGTTGGGTAAGGGCACCAGCGGACAGCTTTGGCTGGGAGCTGCTGGCAGGTTAATGAGTACCTCGTCTGGCTCCACAAGTCCTGGGAGAAGAGTTCAAGGCCCTCGGCCCTCAGCCGCAAGAGGTGTTTTGGGCCTGCGTTGCCAGAACAACTGTTTGGATTTGTAACTTTTCAACAGATTTGTGTCCAAAGAGAAGCAAGCTGAAGCTTTGACGCCTGGACAGGAAGTTTCCTCATCTCCATCCTGGACACGCGGGCGTCAGCAGTCTGTGCGCAGTGACCAGGGCATCTGGCTCCAGGAGGTGCTGAAAAGGGAACACAAGGCTGTCTCCTGAAAGCTTTGGGCTCCTGTTGAAAACCTAGCGGTGCCCCAGCCACGAGCTCTGCTTGGCCACAGCGACACGCAGATGTATGAGATTCCCTGCCTCTGTGATCACCTCTGCGAGGACCCAGACGAAAGGGGAGTGGATCCTGAGAGATTCCCCAGAGAGCTCCCTGGGTCTCCTGGTCTGGCAATTCAGTGTACCTCGGGGCTCCTGGATTTGCTTTCCCCTCCGCCTGGATGTACTTCCCCCACATCTTCACTGGGCCGGCCTTTGGTCTTCTCCTGCCCCAGAATGAACCACACCCCTCCTCCGGGGCCTTTGCCTCTGCCACCCCCTCTGCCTTCCAGGCCCCTGTCCCAGTCCTCTGAAAGTCCTCCTCGAACACCTCCATCACACCCTTTGATTCTGATGGTGCTACTGACACCAGTCACGTTCCCCTTATCTACCTGTTCCATTCTGTGGTTGGGCCTTGTCTCCATATGCCCTTGGCAGGCAAGGACCACCCCCATCTTTCCCTCTGTGTCGATAGCAGGGTCTTGGACAAAGCTGGGCATCTGTGAAATGACTCAGAGTAGACACAACAGAATTTGGAGGACCCGACGCTCAGGAGGCCACAGCCCAGGGCCTGCCTCAGGTCTCTGGCTTGCAGGCAGAGCTGGGATTAGAACCCATGACTCCACTCCAATCTCTCTGCTTCCAAGTCCCAACGAGAGTACATTTTCTACCCCACTCACGTGGACTCAGTGTCTTGTGATTCTGGCAGTTAACCTTGTCGGGATTGTAACCTCTGCTCTCCTGGGTCAGAAAGCCCTTTGTGTGTAATGTTACTACCCTTGCCCCATGGCTTGGAAAACTGGTGAACCAAAACCCCCAGGAAAATTGGGACACACACAGTGCAGAAGGCTCAGAGCCAAGTGCGTGGGATTTCCAGAGGAAGTGGAAGCTTGACTTCAGCACCAGCCAGGACACCCAGGCCAGCTGGCCACAGCCCCTCCCCACAGCTAGCTCTGCCCTGTGACCCAGAACAAGTTTATCTCCCCCGAGCTTGCCGTGGACAACAGAACTGGGCCTCCTGTCAGTGCCGCTGTACGGTGTGGCCCCTGAGGGTCTGGGAGGTCTCGGAAGGACTGAGGCCCAGCCATGGATCTTGCACTTAGAAAACACAGAGTCACCCCCCAGTCTGTTTCTTAAAGGAGCCCTAGGACAGCCAGGAATGGACAGGACAGACAAAAGGCAAAAAGCCATTCCTGGACAAACCGGAAGCGGTGTCGTATCTGTTCTCTAACAGAGCTGAGAAAGGACGTGCCCGTCGATAATAATTTTGAACAAGAGTCAAGGCAGCAGCTGGACTGCGCCTCCAAACCAATCTGGAGAGAGAAAATAGTGCCAAGAATGATGGTATTCAGGCCCCCTCTCCTGCTCAACCACCCCCTCACTCTCTGAAATAACTCTTCCCACCCACAGGCACCAGCCTTTTCTGCCCCGTGACTGGTGTGTGGGGGCAAAGGGAGAGCTGGCTGTCTGACTCTGTCTGTCTGGCTGGCTGCAGTTGCAGGTCATGGAGTGCAAGGGGGTCCAGGCTCAGAGTGATGCTCCCCAGACGTCATCTACTAGTCCTTTGGGGTCTTCCGTGTACTCCCACCCCAGGAACCTAAGCTTTTTCTCTCCCTCAAACCACATAGCTGCACTCAGAGCCTTTTCTTCTAGAAGGCTTATGGGGGGTGACAGCTTCCCCAGGGAAAGTGACTTCCCGGCCAAGATCAGGCAGAGTCTGTTTGTGCCTCTCTGACTCGGACATGTGGTCGGGATGATGAACAAGCGGCTTTCACCACGTGAGGGGGGCCCACCGAACCCCGGATTTATGTATGAAAAGTTGTGTATGTATTCTTCCATGTTCAAACCTCAGTCACCTCCAGAGTACTCTCCAATTGATGCAATACACCTATTGAGGCATTTTTCCCCCTGCTCAAAACGGTTTTTCAGCCTGTTGATTTTGGTGCCTTGTCGGGCTTCTGCCATTTTTTGGATTCACCTCTTCCACGTGGGCAAAACGTTTCCCTTTGAGGACTTTTTTCACCCAGGCAAACAAACCCGAAGTTTCATTTGAGGTGAGATTGGGTAAATAGGGAGGGTAAGGCCCAGGGGTCATGCTGTTTTTGGTCAAAAACTACGGGACGCTCAGTGTGGCGTGGGCAGGTGCGCTCAGAAATCACCCATCATGAAACGGGCAAATGCATTGAAAGAGTCTTCAAAACAATTCTGAAGCTGAAGCTGCACACAGCCTCTCACAACAGCGCCAGCTGGTGCACAGATACAGATGGGATCCGAGAACACTCGCCTAGCAGGGAAGCCTGTCCTACGAGGGGCTCGTGCTCCGGAGGATAATTGCGATTTGGGAGCCCCTCCTCTTGTGCTCCAGGGCGGTGACAGGGCAGGAACCACCAACACACTCAGTGACGTGGATGGCTCTCAGAGGCATTACGCTGCGTAAAAGGAGCCCGTCTTAAAAGGTTCTAACTGAGCTTCCACTCATCTGAGGTTCTTGAGGACAAAACTGAGGGGAGGGGCAGCAGATTCGTGGTTGCCAGGGGTGATGAGTGGGGAGGGGCACGGCAGACCACGAGGGAGTCTCAGAGATAGTGGAACTGTTGTGTGTTCTGATTACGGTGACAGTTACATGAATCTATATGTGTGCTAATTCAAAGGACTGTACACCACAAAGGGTCAATTTTACTGAAGTGATCATTTTTCAAATAAAACCCTAAAAAGTTAATGATGATAATAATAATGGCTGACATTTGCTTCCCACACACCCAGCTCTGTGCTAGCTGCAATACATCCATTATCTCCTTTTTCCCCTCTCAAACGGCCCACTTGGCATTCAGGTCATGCAGCTCGCTCCAGGCCACATAATAAGTGGCAGAGCTGAGACTTGAACCCATGTCTGTCTGACTCAAGAGCCTGTGGTCTAACCACCGTGCACTGGTGCCTCATTTAGGGTCAGGAGTGGGAAATGATATCAGTGTCTGAGACCCTGACTTGGAGAGAGCGCCAGTGAGAATCAGGTTTTCTTCTAATGACGGGAACTGTCGGGGGTGAGGGAGGGCTGGCCCGGGTTGTGGACGGGCCCCCAGGGTTGAATTTACAGCCCTCTGCTTCAGATAACTCTTGGACACCCAACTCCGCTTCTCCGGCTCTCCCCCGGGGGGGGGGGTGTGGGTAGCTGAGTGGAACACTGTCCACTAGAGGCCACGCTCTGAAGGAAAAGCAGGGTTGGACTGTTGTCACAGAAGAAAGGGTTCGTCCACCGGCGTGGCAGAGCCACACACCGAACGCTGAGAATTGCCGTGGAGCAGTATCCACCGTTTCATTGTGAACGGTGCCGTCCGAGAGAACGGGAGCGGGAGCTGAGGCTCAAGAGCCTGAACTTCCTGATGGCGTGTAGGGTGCAGATTACGCAGGGCAAAATCACGACACATCGTGGGTCAGGGACTCGGGGTCACACTGTGAGCTCATTGGTTGGAGGTAAGGTGAGGGTAGTGAATCATTGCTTCAGGTCCTTTTTTTTCCTTCAAAGATTGTATTTATTTTGTTTTTAGAGAGCGGGGAAGGGAGGGAGAAAGAGAGGGAGAGGAACATCGATGTGCGAGAGAAACGTCCATCGTGTGCGTGCCCTGACTGGGGACCAAACCTGCAACCCAGGCCCGCGCCCTGACGGGGAATTGAATCAGCCACCTTTTGCTCCCAGGGATGTTGCTCAACCAGCTGAGTCACACCGGTCAGAATTGTTCCTTCATGTCTTGAGGGCAGTTCCAAGGTCTGTTCTAGTGTCCCTTTGTCTGGTTTCATGGGGAAAATAGCCAGGGGGTTGTCCTACCTTAAGTCAGAGGAACTAAAAGATAACTCAGGTGGAGATGCGCTGTTTAGCCAGCCAGAGGCCTGGATTGTGTGATTATTAGTCAGGTCCCGGCTATGGTCTTCTGCTGTCTTGAAGGTTGCTGATTATGGGGCGGGGGAGGGGGGGAGCTAGATCTCAGAGGGATACACACACACACACACACACACACAGAGATGAGTTTTTAGAGGTAGGATTAAAACTAAACTTAATCAAGGTTGTAAGGACCCTTGGTTTCACTGGTTGCAGCCTTCTGCCCCCAGGCCAGGGGTGGAAAAACAGGGATTTTTCCATAAAGGGGCAGTTCTTCTTCTTATTTACATGTCCCATAGATGGACTTCTTTTCCTGTTTTGTTAGTGTTTCATCCGTTGGCCCAGGCAGGTGGGTGAGGGACCCTGACAGGCTGCCTGCGAGTCAGTGAGGCTGTCCCACGGAAGTGCCTGGAACAGTCTGTGCTCGCTGGGAACTGGCTGTCCCCGAGAGTCCTGGCCTCCGGGCCTCTCAGAAACACAGTAATCCTGGGTGCTGAGGGGCAAGTGGCGTTCTGGGAACTTCCAACCCAACAGGTCTTAGAAATGGAATCCTGAACCCCTGCAGGGCTGAGAGCTGCTCAAAATCACGAGGCTTCCCAGCAGTCAGGTATGGTACGGGGTGGGGGGTGGGGGTACTTGGAAAAGAAGGTGAATCAGAGGAAGATCCGGCCTTAAGCAATGCAGATCCAAGCTCCTAGCCCTGCTGACCTGCAGCCAGCTGCCTCCGGCTGGCTTCTTGCTGCTGCTGGGGGTGCCACAAGGCACAGGGTGGAGAAGGGGGCAGGGCTCAGAAGGCTGGGAGTCTGGCCTCTGGAAAAGTATGGGTTCAGCTCTTTCACACTCCCCGGGAGGAGGAGGCTGAGCAGCTGGGAAGTTCCCATCACTTACCTCCTGCCTTTCCTGGAACTCTCTGAAGAGCCAGGCCAGAAAGGATCTGCCCCGGGGTCCCTGGGGCTGCAAATCCTCTCCCTCCCTGCCCCCTGCACTGTCACCTCCCTCTGGGGTGAAAGCCTTCAGTGACAACAATAACAGGAGTAGGGTTGGGGTTGAGAGAGTGTCGTCAGTGTCCCAGACAATGCTGACCTTCTTGTCTTACCTGAATTCTCTCAACACGTCTAGGGGGGATCCTGTTGGTTTCACAGATGAAACAGGGGCGAAGAGGCTGAGTAAGGAGTGGCAGGGCCACATTCCTTCTCAGGTTATTGCCTTCTCACCTGTTTCAGGTAAAAGCCACGCTCTACACGGCACACAGGCCCATGGGAAGCAGTCACCACTAATTCTCGTCTCCCTTTAATGTTTTAGCCAAACCGCACCCCCTGGACCACCCTTTGCCCGTGCTGTTCATTCTGACTGTAAACTCCTGGCCCCTCCCACTCTTCTTCTTTTTTAAAGACTTTTATTTATTTAGTTTTAGAGAGAAGGGAAGGGAGGGAGAAAGAGAGGGAGAGAAACATCGGTCAGTTGACTCTCAGGGACCCCATCCATAACCGGGGCATGTGCCCTGGCTGGGAATCGAGCCGACGACCTTTTGCTTTGCGGGGTGACGCCCAGTCACCCGAGCCACGCCAGTCAGGGCCCCATTCTTCTCTGCTAATTCCTCTCAGGGCCTCCAGGCTCCGTTCCTTCCCACGGACACGCGTGTTAGGGGTATAGTGAGCATCTCACATGGGAGGCCATCCTACCGACTTGAACTTTTCTGTAAGTTTGAAATATTTCATGACTAAACTAGATGACCATGATCATGAATGTCCTTCTGTGGGGCATTGTGGTAAGGGAAATAATGGCCTCCCCAAATGTTTGGGCCGTTCCTTATCCCAGGACCTGTGAGTATCTGACATTACAGGCAAAAGGGACCTTGCAGATGCGATTAAGTGAAGGCTTTTGAGATGCAGGGATTAGCTGAGAGAGGCAGGCACCTGGGAGTCGGGAGATGAGAGCGGAGGTTGGAGTGACGTGACCACGAGTCCAGGTGCAGGGGCAGCCCTTGGAGGCTGGAGAAGTCAAGGAACGGTGCTCCCCTGGAGTCTCCAGAAGGAACGTGGCTCTGTTGGCACCCCAGTGGCCACGTCGGACTCATTTCAGACATCGGACCTCCAGGACTGTAAGATAAGAAACTGGCGTGGTTTGAAGCCACTAAGTTTGTGGCAACCTGTAGCAGCAGCCCTAGGAGATGAAGATGCACACAGTCAGTAACTATGGCGTTGGTGGCGATACGGTTTCTCAAAGCAGGAACAGGAGACCCAGGAGGGCACAGCTGGCCCTCCCAAGTCCTGACTCCCCAGTCCCTTGCTTCCGCTAGAGTCAGTCGGCTCTCCGACTTCAGCAGGAAAGCGAAGACGCCAAAGGCTAGTGGAACCAAGAGCCCTGACCTGCGTGGTCAACGTCGAGACCTGTCAAGGCCTCAAACACCCAATTCCTCCTGGGTTCCCGGCTATAGCACACAAGGTACTGGTCCAGGGTTTCCTGCCTAGGCCTTCTCTTCTGGGTCTTGCAAATGAAAAGACTGATTTTCCAGCAGGTGGACAACCAACTGCTTCTAATCCCTCATACTAATGCCTCCGTGTCTTTGTTCTTCTGCTGCCGTGGAGGTTGCTGGTCAGAGAACTGTGGCTTCTGAACTCCAAGCCGATGCACCCACTCTGTGAGCACCCAGTCTGCACGATGTGGGTTCTGTGGGAAATTGGATGGGATCCTTTGGAGATGCCTTGCCCCACTCACCTTAGGAGCTTACAGTCCAGTCAGGATACGTGCGACATGTGCCTGGACAGCCGTAGAACCAGGCAGCATGTGACTATAGCAGGAGGAAAAGGGTCTGAGATTCCACACTTACTGATTCAGTTCCTTGTTAAGGCTCCAAAATCATTTCCCATCCACCCACTTAGGCTCCAGACACTGACAATGTGGTCCTACATCTTGAAGGAGCAAAGAGCCTGACAAGAGAGATAAAAACACGGGCCAATGAAAACTTCCCTAGCAATACCAAGTAGCACTGGGAAGGAAGGGAGTGTCCTGGCCTTGCTGAGACAGTGACAGGACTCAGAGAAGAGAGAGCAGGGACCACTCTGCAGGGGAGGTGGCTTCAAGATCTTGAGCAGGGAAAGGCATGGTGGCATTCTCAGCCATGGGGGCGGGGTGCGGTCAGAGATGTGAGGGGGGAAAAGGACCGAATGAGATGAGGTATGAAGGGGCTGACAGAAAAGGTGTTCACAGGTATGGGTGGCTCAGGAGGGGCTGGCATTAGCCGTCGAGGGAGGCCAGGTTTTGTGCTGGGAAATAATCTATGTCCGTTAAACCCAGGACAAACCACGTGTCCCTTTAATGGCATATCCATGTCCCTGTAGAACCTGCTCAGCCTTCACTGGTAAGTCTGTCAGGGCAATGGGGAGCAGGGACTCAATGGGGAGCATCTGTCCAGGGCACAGGCCCTGAAAAGACAAGATAGGGAGGAAACAGCTGACAGGATAGGACAGTCTTATAACTGAATGTGCTTGCTCTGGTTGAGTAGCTCTGTTGGTTAGAGCATTGTCTCAATATGCCAAGGTTGTGGGTTCAATCCCTGGTCAGGACACATACAAGCATCAACCAATGAATGCATAGATACGTGGAACAAGAAAGTGATGTTTCTCTCTGTCTCTCTCTGTCTTTCTCTCCCCCTTCCCACTCCCTCTCTAAAACCAATCAATAAAAAAAATGTGAGGAGGAGGGCTAACAAGATGAATTCCAGTGATAAGGGTTAACTGCCAGAGCTGAGTAAAGGAGATCATTCCCAGGAAATGGAAGAGACACCAAGCAGGAGTCCGGTGCAGGCACCTTCCCTGGAGACATGATCTGAACTTCAGCAAGACGCAGCCAGGACTATTTTGTTGGTTAGTTGGTTGTTGCGTGGCGGGAGGGGGCTGCCCCTCCCTTGATTCCCAGACGGGAAGGTGGGAAGCAGGGAAAGCTGGGGAACTGCCCTCAGTGCGGCTGAGCCTCTGTGGAGGACGGGGGGCAGGGAGGGAAGGAGAGACAACATTGCACAAAGCCAGCACCAACATGGGTTTAGGATGAGTGGTCAGAGAAAAGGAAGGGCTAGGAAAGGAAAGGTAGATGCAAGTCGTTGAATATGAGAGGGGAAATGCAGAGATGAAAGCTGGGGGCAAGAGAGGAGGAGGGGAAAACATGAAGATAATGAACGGTAAGCAAGATGGGGTACAGAAAAGACTAGCGCGCAGAAAGCTCAGGGTCTGAGGACAGTGGGTCCTGGGAGAGAGCAACAAAGGCCCCAGAGCCAGCGTAGGCTCCACCCAGAAGCAGGTCCCCAGATCTGGTTACACAATGGGGACTGAGAGCATCCATCTATCTGCCAGACACAGTGACAAGTGCCCTGCTGTCCAGCTGGGCTGGCAAACAGGTCCTACAATCAACCGAATGTTCCCTGAACACAGTCTCCACACACCGCAAGCCTTAATGAATGAGGAGGCCTTTCTTTGCTGGGTGAGATGTCCAGAGGGTTTCACGCCAGCAGGGATGGGAGGTAACCAGGCCACGGAGGTGAGCGCAAGTCTCCGTCAAAGTGATCCTGGAGCCTGAAGAGTCAAATGGCAGCATCTGGTACAACAACAACACAGAATAAAGGTCAGAGCCTAGTTCAGTTCCTTGTATCATTTCTTCAAAAAAGAGATTTTATTTATTTATTTTTAGAGAGAGGAGAAGGGAGGGAGAAAGGGAGAGAAACATCAATGTGTGAGAGATACACAGATCAGTTGCTTTTCACATGCCCCCAAATGGGGACCTGGCCCACAACCCAGGCATGTGTCCTGACTGGGAATCAAACCAGCAAACTTTCGGTTTGCAGGCCAGCGCTCAATCTACTGAGCCACACCAGCCAGAGCTGTATTGTATCATTTCTGATAGTTGCACCTGATCTGGATGGGAGTGTAATGTACCTTACAAGGGACAGTATGAGGTGGTGGTTGACATGCAGGCTCCATGCTCTACTGACCTGGGTCCATGTATCTGCTCTGCTACTAGCAGAACCTTGGCCTCAATTTTATTATCTGCAAAATGGGTACAATGATTACATGCACCTCGTAAGGTTGTTGTGAATATCAAATGAGAGCATGCACATTAAGACCTTAGAACAGTGCCTGGCGCATAGAAAGTGTTCACTCAATGGTAGTCATAATTATGATTTATTAGAGTTCATAAACCCAGGAAGTAGAAGAAGGCCCTACGATGAGGAAGGAGAAATAACTTTTGAGTCAGCTGCGTGCATGGGCTGCCTACTGAAGCTGGGGCGTTGGGTGTGGCCCTTCCTGGGGATCCACAGCATTTCAGAACCCAGAGCCTCATCCGTTCACAGCACCTTCTCTGGGGGGATTACACCCTGGGATCCTGGCCTAATTGCTCCTCTGCCTCAGAGGTCTGTATTACAGTCTAGCAGTTCGACATTTGAAGAGACGAAATCAGGTTTGGGTTCTGTTGCTTGCTAGCATTGTGACCGTCTTTGTCCTCAGTGTCTTCCTCTGGCTCAGAGAGCCGATGCAAAGATCCCGGGAGGAAAGTGAGCCAGGACAAACAAGGCTGGGCCCGGAGCAGCGCCATTTACAAACCCGTTCGTAGGGGGACTGCAGCCCCACCTGTGGAAGACGCCCTCGAAGGCAGTAGAGAAAAAAGCTGCAGGTAACATCTCTGTGAACTGGAGGCGAAGAAGCGCTTCTCAGAAAAAACTCCAGAAGCACAGTTCGGCACGAGGCTCGGCATGAATGTGATCCCTCCAAACAGAGGACACAATATAATATAATGAATAGGTAACAGATTAGGAAAAGATACTGCAATATCTGAAGCCCGAAAGAGACTAATATCTAAAATATGGAGGAACTCGTGCTCGTCAACAAGCCAGAGAGAAGATCCTAGTGAAAAATGGGCAAAAAGTATGAATGGGTAATTTTCAGAACAAGGAAACTAAAGGACTAAACAAATAAGGGGAGAGATGTTTATTGGTTATAAGGTAACCAATTAAGCATTGGCAAATTAAGCCAATGAGGCATTCCTTTCCACCTATTTGGCAAAAATGTTTAAATTGAGTAATGCTGTGCGGGTTAGGGACAGGGAGCTATACACTCCCTGTATTACTGGTGGTAAACAGGGAGGTGGTGTGGCCATTCTGCAGGTTCTATCTATCTATCACCTGTCTGTTTGTCTCTCTGTCCATCCATCCATCCATCCATCCATCCATCCTGCAGTCTCTCACAAAGGGGCCTAAGGACACATACAAGAGGTTGGTCATCATGGCACAGGGCTGCTTGTGGAGACAGGAAACTGAATACAGCGGGCCCTTCCCATGGGGGAACGGGGGGGGTGAAGCATGGTAGCTGCCTTCCGGGTCATCGCACAGCCGGGAGAAGGGGGCGCTGCGCAAAGCCACACAGGTGGATCTTCCTAACGCAGCGCTGGAAGGAAAGGGGCAGCATCCCAATTCACCTGCATGTGTCCGGCGTAAAGATAGAACACACGCAGAGAAAACAACCACCTGGAATTCCCAAAACACAGACGAGACCATACACGAAACCCGTCAGGATGGTCGTTTATAGGGGAAAAGAGAAGGGGAATTCTCGTAAAAGGAAATGGCTATTTAAAAAAGGGGGCACAAACCAAGGGTTCAGCACAGAAACTGGCATGCAGTAAGCACCCCAAAGCCTTAGCTATTGGGAGTTCGCTAGAACAGTCCAGAGTCAGAGAACGCTGTTTCCCAAGCTCAGGTTAAGTCCACGAGGAGGCAGGGTCCAGCTAAGAAGCAAAAACTTCTGCTCTGTGAGAAACAATATCTAAAGTATAAGAAAAGCCACACACTGGGAGAAAATATTTGCAATAGGCACATCTGATAAAGGCTATGTCCAAAATATAAATATAAATATAAAACTCAACAATAAGGAAACAAAAAATGCGATTATAAAAAAATGGACCAAAGACTTGAACAGACACCTCACCAAAAAAGATACATAGATGGCAAAGGAGCACATGAAAAGATGCTCCACATTGTACATCATCAGGGACATGCAAATGAAACGACGACAATGAGATACCACCACACACCTATTAGAGTGGCCGAAATGCAGAACACTGACAACACCAAACGCTGACAAGGGTGTGGAGCGACAGGGACTCTCACTCACGGCTCGTGGTAACGCAAAATGGTGAGGCTGCTTTGGAAAACAGTATGCTGGGTCTCTCACAAAACTAAAATACTCTTCCGTACAATACAGCAATTGCCCTCCTTGGTATTTACTCAAAGGAACTGAAAACTTACGCCGATGTCCATATGAAACCCTGCACGCGGATGTTTATAGTGGCTCATTCATAATTGCCAAAACTTGGAAACAACCTAAATGTCCTTTAGTAAATGAGTGGATGCATAAACTGTGGTCCATCCAGACTAATGGAATATTATTCGGTGCTGGAAAGAAATAATCTACCAAGTCATTAAAGGACTTAGAGGAATCTTGCCCTGGCTGGTGTGGCTCAGTGGGTTGAGCGGGGGCTGTGAACCAAAGGGTCGCCAGTTCGATTCCCAGTCAGGGCACATGCCTGGGTTGCGGGCCAGGTCCCCAGTGGGGGCCACATGACAGTCAACCACACATTGACATTTCTTTCCCTTCCTTCCCCTCTCTCTATAAATAAATAAATAAATAAATAAATAAATAAATAAATAAATAAAATCTTTAAAAAAAAGGCTTGGAGGAATCTTAAATGAATATTATGAAGGAAAGAAGCCAATCTGGAGAGGTTATATATGGTATGATTCTAACTATATGACATTCTGGAAAAGGCAAAACCGAGGAGACTTTATAAAGGCCAGCGGGTGCCAGAGGTAGGGGAGGGAGAAGTGAGTAGGATGAACACAGAGGGTTTTTAGGACAGCGAAATGACTCTGTACGACACCATAGTGGTGGATACGTGTCACTACGTATTTGTCCAAACCCGTTCAGGGCCAAAGTAGGTTTATAGTTGTGAGTATGTGGAACACAGTTTATTTTTGCATTATTATCTGTTAATTATTATGTTATTTTTCATGCGCACTACTGTAAACCTACTCTGGCCCCACGCGGTAGAGTGCGCACCACCAGGAGCGGACCCAAAGGTAAATTAGGAGCTGGGAGGGGTTACGATGTGTCGGTGCAGGTTCATTATTGGTGAAACTGTGCCATTCCGATGGGTGACGTTGATTATGGGGGAGGCTGTGCATGTGTGGGGCCAGGGTGTGCTTGGGAGATCTCTGTACTTCCCTCTCAATGTTGCTGTAAACCTAAAACTTCTCTAAATAACCGAAGTCTTGAAAAAATAAAAGGAGGCAGTGCCCGGCCCTGCCTTGCCTTGGCCGTTTTCCAGGAGCCTAGAACAGGGTCTGGTGATGGATGTGTCCTGACACAAAAGCTGGTTAGTGTCGGAGTCACCTGGCAGGATGTCCAAATCCGCACAAGCACCGGAAACGTTCTGGCCCCCTCCCGAAAGGGCAGAATGAGGGCCAGTGACACATCTCCTTTCCTACAGAGAACTCAAGCCCCAGCTGCCACCTAGCTGTCCATACAACACCCCCTCTCCCCACCGCCCAACAGTGGGAGAGTCGTTGAAATCAGAATTGCAGGCCCTCGCTGTTGAGTCTGGAAGTTTCCACCCGAGTCCCTGAACTCCAGAAGGGGAGGCGCCTGCAGGGTTTGTGGGTCCAGGGGCAGCAGCACTGCTCCAAGTCAGCTGGGGGAAGTGAGTCAGCGCCTTGCCACGGTGGATTTCAAAATAGAAGAAACGGCAGACCTCACCGAGGGAAGAAACCCACTGGACAGTGTCGTTCCTCCTTCTGCAGTCAGCAGACACCCACAGGACAGGACGTGACAGGGTTTGTTTTGGCCACACCCCTCTCAGGCCTTACTTACGAGTCAAGTCCAAGGGAAAAGCCCAGATAGCATGACTGGCAGAAAAGCGACCCTTTCTTTTATTGCATACTTCACAAAACCGTGTCCTCAACACACAAGGCGGGCCTTCATGGCACTGGGTGCGCAAAGACCGAATCAGCCTCAGGTCAGTGACCCTGCCCACGGGAAACAGCCTGCCTGGCACACGACTGTGCCTTCGGAAGCCACCGCTCTGTGGCTTTCTGGGCTCTTCTGAACGTGCCTCTGCTGCAGCTCCTCCTTCGCTCTCTCGGGCCACAGGCCTCTGCCTGAACTTCAGTGCAGCAGTGGCCAACCGTGGTTGCTCATTACAATTACCCGGAGAGCTTTCAAAGATCCCAGTCTCACCCTGGCTGGTGTGGCTCCGTGGACTGGGTACCACCCTGCGAACCGAAAGGTTGCCGGTTTGATTCCCAGTCAGGACACATGCCTGGGTTGTGGGATGGGTCCCCATTTGGGGGCGTGCAAGAGGCAACTGATCTATGTATCTCTTGCATAACAATGTTTCCCTCTTTCTCCCTCCCTTCCCCTTTCTCTAAAAATAAATAAACAAACAAACAAATAAAATCTTTAAAGATCCCAATCCCAGTCACTGACCCCAGAATCTCTGGGAGCTGGTGCAACGTCAGCATCGGTGAAGCTCCCCAAGGTTGAGCAGCGCCCCCTTTGGAGTCCTGCTCAGAGGACATACTCAGTAAAGATTCGTTAAACGGAGCATGGAGAGGCATTCCTCCAGCGGAGGCCAGGGAGGCCCCTGTCCTGGGCACTTCACTGAGACAGGTTGCAGGTGAGAATCATCTGCCCAAGGCACAGGCTGGCTGGTCCTCACGTCCCGTGGGTCCCACGGTGAAGTGGCTTTGCTGAAGGCCCAAATGGGGCCCAAAAGCCCTCAAACTCAATACTCACGGGAGCCTTAGCATCGCTTCTCTGGGACCTGCCATTTGCCTGGCACTGCTCTGAGGGGACCCAACAAAGACCCACTTCTCTAACTCCCATTGGGTGAATGGTGAGGGCCAGGAGCGGCAGCCGGAGTTCCAGCAGAATCGGGGAGCCTCTTATTTCTTTTCCTCCTACTTTCCCTTCTAGGCTGTTCCATAGTTCTTTGGGGTGCAACCCAGACAGGGCTGTACCTGAAGGGGAAAAGGTAACTTACCATAACTAAGAAGGCACGAGAGGAAGCCAAATCTGAGCTCTACCTGCCAGAGTTATGGGGCTGACAGTCATTGTCAAGTCCTTTGGGGTTCTCCTCTCCAGAGAAAACTTCTTGATAGCTGAGACTAAAGGTAACAACAGTAAACACTTCTTTTTTAAGTTGTGGTAAAAAATGCATAACATAAAACTTAACAATTTTCATCATTTTCAGTGTACAATTAAATGGCATTAAGTCCCTTCCCATTGTTCTACTACCCCCACCACCAGCCACCTCCAGAACTTTTTCCTTCTTCCAAAATGGAAACTCTGAAAAATAAAATAAGATAAAATAAAATTAAATTAAAATAGAAAATAATAAAATAAAATAGAAGCACTGTCCCCATTACACAGTGAGTCCCTATCCCCTCCCCAAGCCCAGACAGCCACCGTTCTACTTTCTGTCTCTGCGGATGTGACTTCTCTGGGACCCTCAGATAAGTGGAATCGCACAGTCCCTGTCCTTTCATGTCTGGCTTGCCCCACTGAGCACACTCTTTTTGAAGTCCATCCATGTTGTAGCGTGCGTCAGAGTTCCCTTCTTTTTAAAGGCCGAATTATGTTCCATTGTATGTATAGACTAGATGTTGTTTATTCATTCGTCCAGGGCAGACACCTGGGCATTTCTACCATCCGGCTGTGACAGAACTGAGCCTTTCTGAGCGCTCTGTGCGTGCCAGATGTTCTTCGGGGGCACTTCACCTGTGTCTGCTCATTTAGTCTTTCCAGCAGCCTGTAGGTTAGGTTCAGTTATCTCCGCTGTTTTTCAGAGGAGGAAACCGAGGCACAGCGAGGGAAAGTAGCTCGCCTGGTTGGTTACTCAGCTAGCATGGAGTCAGGACTCCAGCCCTGCCTCTGGTATCCAGGGCCGCCAGTCTGGGACTGTTACAGCAGGAGCGGACTCAGCCACCAGGTGTCCAAGTCATTTCACAGATAGGAAACTGAGGACTTACAGTGTTAAATGACTTGCCCCGTAGCTATGGAGACCGTATTATCTGAACCTCCCAATCAAGATGTACAGTTTGATGTTTTTTAATGTTTCTTGGTAAAAACAACAACAAAAACAGTCAAGCTGAGAGGCGTAATCTAAAAGGACCCCCAAAGGCCAGGGAAACTGGCTCATCTTGAGGGTTTGAAATGGGGTCTCCCAGACAGAGCATTCTGGATGAGCTCCGTTTTTCTGGAGAGCCTAGGTCTGTCCCTCGAGCTGGCGTGCAAGTCTTACGTAGAGATTCACCACCCTTGGCCAAGTGAGCCTTTTCAGAGTGACAACTCCTGGCAAAAGTGAGTCATAGGAGGAAGACAGGCAGATTTCTGCTTCGTCACGACCTGGGACACAGCTTCCAGCCCCCAGGTCACAGCCCAGCTCTGGGCCCACACTGGTCTTATTATCATTTTCTGCCTTTGCATGCAGGGAGACTGGGGAGGAGGGGAGACGTGGAATTAGCCCAGCCCATTCCCCTCCAGAGAGAGTAGAGCACCGTCCCCTTGCCGGAGAGGACAAGGACATGCTCATTCCACAGGTTCCCTAGTCAAACGTCCCGCCTGCAGGTTTTACTCTGTTTCACAGTTTGCAAAGAGCCTCCATTTCCATAGCAACCGCCCCCTGGTAACTTCTCCTTGGGTTCCTGACAGCTAATTCATTTTGCACCTCGTTGCCAGGTGGAGTTCGGTCATGCCGCCCTCATCCTCAAACACCCACAGTGGCTCCCCACTGCCTTCAGAGTCTAAGCACAAACACCCCTGGCATCACATGTGCCCCATTATGGAGCCCCACATTTCCTTTCCAGCCTCAACGGCCGCCTTCTCCCTACACATTAAGTAAGACACTCCACGCACCGCTGGCCCCCACTCGATGCCTCTCCTCTTGGCTCTCCAGCTAAGCCCACTCCCTAAAGGCCTCTTCCTTTGTACCCCTGCCCTTCCCTGCATTTTCCCGTCAGAATTAGCCACTCCTTCCTCAGTGCCATCACTGCAAATAGGCGCTGAGTCGGCTCAGCCCTGCCCATGCCCTGCCTTGGATTCCTGCGAGGTCTTTGCAGCCCTTCCTCTACAGACAATCAGTTAGTTCCTCAAGGGCACTGACCATGAATTCACCTTTGTGAATGGCACAAACCCAAACTCTTCTATTTATAGGCAACACAATATCCTCCCTGGGTATAGCATCCTTTCCTAGCCACCTCCTCTCTGTCCTTTTTTTTTTAAACATATCAATGTTTCTTAAAAGGAGATGGGAGGAAGTTGACGTCAGCTGAAAGTCACCCCATGGCGAACACTGCGGCTGCTGTCAGCGTGAGGCACTAACCCGGCGTGGAACAGAGCGAGGAAAATGGTCAAGAACCACCGCTGGGCAGCCACACTGCTAGAAAGAACGGCCCTGTTTTGTCTCAACCCATAATATGGGCATATAAGACGTCCTGCACTAGGGATTAAGTAAGGCGGCTTGGGGACTTCAAAGGGTCATTGCAGAATGACAAGAGCAGGTGTTTTTTTAGCAAATAGAGAGGTCAGAAGAGGCCGTCTCTCATTATGGGAAAGACATAATAGGGGCTCAGCCCATTGCAGATGGGATGTGGGCCCTACAGAGTTGCCCAAATGCCTTTCTCTAAGTTGGTCCTCCCCAAAGCAAAACCCAGCACAGTTTTTGCACTCAACACTGCCGGCAGCACTGGCCTTGTTAGGTTTCAAGGTCTCTCCTTCCTTGCCCTCTCCTCCTTTCCCTCTGCTGCTCCCTGTCTAAATCCCCTGTACCTGATTATCTTTTTGAGCCCCACTCACATTAGTGATATCTTGGCTCCATCTGGGGATACTGTCCCCAGACAGCTCACTGGTGGGGCATCAGTTGCTACCTAAATGCAGAAGAGCCAAGCTCTGGTCTATGTTTGCGATCTGTTTGAGCTCCGGATTAGAATTTCTCCCTCCCAGCTGGACGCCCCTGCGATGGAGGAAAAAACATTCCCCTACCCTCAAGCTTCTTTCGGCTGGTCTAACAATTAGACACGAGACAGATTAGCAAGAGAAAAGAAACATGTGTATGGGAACCCCATGTACATGAGAGACCGACCTTCACACACACAAGAGGTTCATAGACAGGAGAGCATGTGTCTATAAGACATTCTGAGCTGGGGTTAAGCAAGGTGGCTGGGGGCTTCCGAGGGTCATTGCAGAATGATGAGAGGAGCTATTTAGTAAATAGATAGGTCAAAAGAGGCCATCTTCTATTATGGGCAGGGCCCCTAATGCAAGTTCTTCTAGGTAGTTGAGGGAAGGGCAGAAGTTTCTCTTGAGTTCACAGCTAAAGTTGCCTTTAGCTCAAAACAATCAGCATACCACAAAGGCATATCTTAAGGTGATTCATTCTGAACCCCAATGTCACCTCAGTTTTCCTCCTCACTAATAGTTTAAAAAATCTTCACCTGAAGACATTTTTTTTCATTGCTTTTAGAGGGAGAGGGAGGGAGAAACATCAATGTGAGAGAGAAGCATCGATCAGCTGCCTCCCACATGTGCTGGGACCAGGGATCGTACACGTCCCAACTGGGGGCTGAACCTGCAACCCAGGTATATGCCCTGACCGGGACTTGAACCCTCAGTCCTTCAGTTATGGGAGGACACTCCAACCAACTAAGGCACACCAGCCAGGGCCTAACATACTTTTATGGGGAGAAATAGACTTGCATTTTTGGCTCCACTGTCTTCACCCCTCTGCCTCACTGTGGGCAGAGTGTACACCCCCACCCCTTGATGTGGGTTTGGCCATGTGACTTTCTTTGGCCAATGAGGTAGAAGTGATAGTGTGCCCAGGTTAAGCCTCTGCTGTTGCCGTGGGAGGAGCTTCCCCTAGGTAGCCGCAGCCTCCTGAGTCTGGGCGGAAATGAACACCCGTGGAGCAAAGGTGCCCCGGCCAACGTGCCGCCCGAAGAAAGAACCACCGAAGTGGAGCAGAGCCTCGGGCCCTGCTGACTCCCGAAGCTGTGAGAGCACAGGCTTGTGGTTTTATGTCACTGAATGTTGGGGTGGTTTGTTACACAGCATTGTTGTAGCCATAGCTCACCAAGATAGTCTTCCACAGAGATGACACGTGTAAAATATAGATCCGCAGGTTAAAACGAGTTATTCTGGGAAAACCAACATAACCATCACCAGGGTCAGGAAATAAACACTGCTCAACACCTCAGAGACCTCCAGGCGCCTCTCCCTGGCCACCACCGCTGCCCTCAGCCCTGCAGGTAATCACAGCTTTCATGGTGAGAGCATTTGATTTTCTGCTTTTCTTCGTAGCTTACCATCCATATACGCCTCCCTAAATTAGATGTGTGCTTGTTTTTGATCTTGATGTGACTGGAAGCTTCCTATTCGCATTGTGTGTGTGTGTGTGTGTGTGTGTGTGTGTGTGTGCTGTTTTATTTGCTCAGTATAGCATGTAAGAATCATCCAAGTTACTACATGCAGCTATGGTTCATTCACTTCCATTGTTTTGTAATACTCATTATATGAACACACAATTGATGGGTATTTCACGTTTCCAGCTTTTTGTTGTTACATCTTTTTGTTGTTGTTATTACAAACAATACTGTGTAATCATTCCTACATATCCAGGGCCAACAAATGTTTTCCGGAAACAAGCAGATAGTTAAAATTTTAGGCTTTGTGGCCATATATGGTCTCTGTTACAGGCTTCTTTATTTTTTAATATATTTTATTGCTTATGCTGTTACAGTTGTCCCATTTTCCCCCTTCACTCCCCTCCACCCTGCACACCCTCTCCCACCCACATTCCTTCTCCTTTAGTTCTTGTCCATGTGTCATAAATTCTTTAGCTTCTGCATTTCCCATACTATTCTTACCCTCCCCCTGTCTAACAGTCTTCTTTATTTACAAATAAATTTTTAAATGCTTTAAAAAATGGAAAAGCCATTTAAAAAATGGAAAACTAGTTCCTAGCTCCAGGGCCTTACAAAGAGGGATTGGGGGCAGGACCTGGCCGGGGGGCTGTGGTTCACTGAGGGCCGCTTCCTGAGCTCCCTGGCACATGCGCACAAGTGCATCTGCGGAAGCATCCTGGCTGGGCATAGGGTTTGCACATCTTGAGGCTCCCTAGGTGATGCCCAATCTTAAAGGCAGCACGTAGAAAAGGGAAATTTCATCTTCTCAGACCAATGAGTCCGTGGGCTCTGGCTTCACAGAGAGAGTGACCTTCCTGCGGTCCCCGTGGGGCCTGAGCCATTTGCCACTCCAACATTTACCCCCTCTTGTTCCAAAAGGTGTGGTGAACAGTGCCACTGTCAGTCTGGTTGCCCATCAGGGTGAGCCAGGGAGGTGGCACCGGGAAGCCCAGAGCAGGGAGTCACATTGGGCCTTGAGTCAAGGTGGGGAGTTTGGATTCCATTCTAACTGGAATCAAATACCAGTGGGGGCGGGGTGTGAAGCTGGGTGCTGACAGGCCTGAGATCTGTTTTAAAAGGATGCTTTGGCTGCTGAGAGTGGATTTTTAGGGAACAAGAGAGGAGGTGGGGAGACCAGAAGGTGGAGGAGGCCACTGCAGGAGTCTCATGAGAGTGGTGGGAGCTGTGGCCAAGCGGCCTAAGCCGGGCCTTGGCCTCCGCCAGCTTTGGCCACCTGGAACTTCCGCGCTCATCCCCTTGCACACCCTGTACCCCATTCCTGCCCCCGTCCTCTCCCCTAACGCAGTGAGCACGGTTCAGACAGCCTGTCTACTGCCAGTCCTTCCCTGGCTGGTGTCACCCCCCAGGCTCCCCCAGCAGGCAACTAAGTGGCCCCACTTCATATGAGTTCATAATCAATGCGATACGTACCCTAAGTCTGTGTCCTCAGTGAATTTCAGGCAGCTCTCATCTGTGGGTTCTATCTTTGCAGTAGTCCCATCACAGGCCATTGAGTGGCATTGAGGGAAGAAGGAGGGGCTGAACGCATGGCCAAGCACCTAGGGAGGGAGAGCAGCAGGGCAGATTCCTTCCTCACTGTGGTGACAAAGCAACCCAGGGCCCTGCCAATGAGCCCACAGGCAGGACACTGAGAAAGAGACAGTTAATCAAGAGGCTGAGTCGGACCAGAAGGGGTAGAGAGGCGTTTGGAGTAATTGACACCCAGGCTGTGCCCAAGGGAGTGAAGCTAGAGGCTCCCAGGCTTGGGCCCTCCCTGGAATGGAAGCCCAGAACATACCTTACTGTTGCTTAACAAAGAATAATCTCTCCTCCCGCCACATTAGTGATTGTTACAGCCACCTCTGCACCAAGATAGGGCTGGAGGCACTGCTCCTACTCCACGTGAGTTCTTGGCACTTTTCCTCCTTGTTCTCTAGATAAGTTGCAACACCCAGAGATAAATTAACTAATAAAACAAGGTCAAACTGTCCAATTAGTTGGCTATTGAGATTCTGGAGAAGGAAAAAGGGAGGCTAGAAAGGCTGAGTTGGGTTAGAAGGCTGGTAGAAGTTTAATCGAGTTATTTGTCTTGCTTTTTGGCTAGAAGGTGAAGGAAAGTACGCAACAGCGTAGGGCTGGCCAGAATGACTGAGGTCTGTCTAGGTAATGAACGCAGCTTAAGTGACTCAGGTCTATATCAGCGCAGAGATATTTACCCTCCTAAGGGTTATAAAACCAGAGACTCCAAGAGCACCCTTGGTGTTGCCCATAATTTCGAGAATGTAATAAGGAAGTCACTTTAGAATCATCAGGATCATCCAGCCAGGGTGATAACATCGCCGGTTACAACCAGGGGAGAAGCAGGAACTCCACGTACTCAAGGAGAACAGTTAGTGCTATCCTGACATAAAATGAGACAGACATTCCCTGTCTGGGATGAAGGGGAGCCTGCTCCCCACCCCCATCTGTGGGTCAGCCTGACCCGCATGGCACACTCCCAGTATGTTCCCAGCAGAGGAAGAATGTGGGCAGCTGGGAGGTGCAGCTGGGTTCCATGCTCTCAGAAGAGACACCCGGTGGCTCAGTGGGTTGGGCGTTGTCCTGCAAAGGTCAGCAGTTTGATTCCTGGTCAGGGCACATGCCTGTGTTGCCGGCTCTGTGCTCAGCCCCCATCAGAGCTCCTGCAGAAGGCAGAAGGCACCCAATTGATGCTTCTCCCTCACATCAATATTTCTCTCCCTTTCTTTCTCCCTCCCTTCTCCTGTCTCTAAAATAAAATTTAAATTTAAAAAAAATTATTAAAAAAAAGGGAGGAGGGGAGGAATGGGTGGGTGGGCTGGAATGGGAATAAAGGATAGAAACTGTACTGAATAAACTAAAATAAAAAATTAAAAAAAAATAAATAAAAAAAATTATTAAAAAAAAGAAGAGACCCCCCTGGAGTAGAACCTGGGCAGCTGCCTGCAAGGTGGAACTGAGCCTTGTTGCATCACCTGATTTCTTTCTAGAACATTCTCTTGCTTCCTTCTGTTTATATGCTAAAACTCTCTTTTTCTGGGAAAAAGTCTAGGTGGTTATTTTCCATTTTCAGAAACCCTCAAGGAGCAAAACGAGCATATAAGGCTTAGAGGGGAAACAAACCAGATGCTCCAGCAGCTCCCTCAGGCTGGGTCCTGCAGGAGGCTCAGAGAGCCCTCGGTGGACCCTGTGTTCTCTGCTTATTCGTTTAGCAGGTGTCAGCGCAGTATCAGCACAGCCCGACACACCAGCGAGCCTCTGCTCACCCAGCTCTTCGTCCTCCTCCAGGCCGGCCTGACTTCCTACATTCTCTCCTCGACCCAGCCCAGAGGCCCAGGGTCATTCTGAATTCCTTCCTTCTCTTTTGCTCTCCTCCCCTCTTCACCATCCCAGCTCCCCTACCACCTAATCAATCACCAAGTCCTCTCAGTCTCATCTTCCACAGCCTCCAGGGTCGAAGGTCGATAACAGATAACTCCAGGTATCATCATACTATCCTCCCTACTTGTGCGAGAGTCTGAATGTTTCTAAAGCAGAAAGTGAAATTCCACGAGAGGAATCAGATTGCTCGAGTTGGTCCCTCTGCCAGGACGGCTCCTTTGCCATGGCTTTGCCTCCTGGTGGTGCCCTGCTGAGCTCCGAGTCTCCATCTGCTCCATCTCCCCCAGCCACCCTTGGCTTGACAGACGTTCCCTCGTTGCTGAATGTAGCTGGCGGCAGGGTTTCCTCTCGCTAGACAATAGTTTCAATTGCTTTTAATTGAAGGAGTTACCAGACATGAGACATGGATAGGCAGTCTGCCAGGCATGCTTTTTACCCCAGCGCTGGGGGGATCATGCCCGGGTTCTAGGCCTAGCACAGCTACCAGCCCGGCAGGAGGACAAGTCCGGTGAGGAAGAAATGCACAGAAACGGCCCCAGGCCTTGGCCAGTGCTTCCACTTTCAAAGCGATTTGAAGATGTGATCATCTCCTTTGGATCTCGAAACAGACCCATGGGGAAGGGAGGGCACATTTGAAAGTTACTTCAGCCGGCGCTTGGCGAGGTACAAAATGAGCACTTGCCCCGACCCCCTCCCCTGAGGAAGACCGACACAGGTCTGGCTCCAGCAATTTACCGGCCTCGCCTCCGCTGACTCACTCGTCTGAAACTCGGTCAAGTGCCGAAGCCGATGGAGAAGAGGAGAAGCTTTGTAGGAAGAGAAGCAGACACATATGTCAACTTAGGAAGACGTGGTTTTACAGGCATGTGTTTTTAACCAGGCCGCAGGAAAGGGCTGATTCTTTGGAAGACCAGCCTGACGTGCACAGAGGTGAACTGATCTGCCCAAAGCGATTCTTAGTAACAGCGGGGAGAGTGCATGGTCATAATAGCAGCAGAAAATGCTCCTTCTGCACCCATCAGGAGCAGCCGAAGGGGCTTTCCTCATGGAATCCCTACAACGAGCCTGTGATAGGAGTGGGTCCTGTACAGACGACTGTGTCCTTCATATAGATGAGGAAACAGGAATGAGTCGCTGCTTCGATGGACTCCACGGCCCCCGGCCCTGTGACCACTGCACTGTACATCCCTCAGCTGAGCCAGACCCTTTCCCAGTTACGGCTGGAGCCGGGGAAACACTCAGATTCCTGCACAGGAGTCTTTTCCATTATGCATTCCCACCATCCTCTCAAATGGTTGCTAGGGCCTTTCCCAGCCCTGGGAGAGTGTGACCAGCAAATGCAGCTTGTGGGAAACTCTGCAGGTCTGCCACAGAGAAACTGAAGGGAAGGGAAAGCTCCAGGGGAAATCCAGACAGGAAGGAGGCCTAAAAGACACACCCAGTTAAACACGAACAGGACTAAATAAACCGGAGTGCCTGGTGTGCATGCCCGGGCGGTACAACTATCAAAAGCTCAAGTGTGTAATTCCTGTAGAAGTCAGGGGTCACTACTGTTTGGGGGGGAGGGGCTTGACTTAGGAGGGGAGTGGACCCAGAAGGGACTTTGGGGAAGAGTTCTACTCTTAGGTCTGGGTAGTGGCTACAAAGGTGTTCACCTTACAGTAATTTATGAAAGCCATGCATTTGCTTTGCATGATTTTCTCTACCTGTGCTGTATTTTATTTTTAAATTAACTTTATTTTGGGGTGCGTACTTGTGTTTTATTTGACAACAAAGTGATTTTAAGAATTTACCCGAGGCCAGTCCAGTTTCACCACATAAAGGCCGCCCCTTCCAGTGTCGCTCGCCCATCCCGTCTTTGAGCCCCATCGTGATCCATGCAGAACCCTCCTGAGATAAACCAAGGCCCAGGGAGACTCATTCTAAGCCAAAGCGTGTGCACAGGCAGGCTTCTGTGTGTGTGTGTGTGTGTGACCCAATCACAGGTATACCCCCTCCCTCACTTCTCAGATTATAACTTACGAGTTATGACTCTCCTTTCAAGTTCAAGTCCATTGCTCTGGGTGGCTACTTTCAAACTTTAGTGTCTGCAGTTGAGGAAATACACCCTTAGTCTTTACTATACAGAAGGTGGTCACACTTCCAATTTGCTTACTGATTGATCTTCCTTACATGACATGGAGAGAACTTTTCTCTCTATTGCTTGTGTCGACTTTGTTACCTGATTCTCTCGTAAGCCTGGTGTTTTTACCACAGGTGTGCCCCTTCCTATCTCCCTTGGCTCTTTTCCTTTCTTTATCCTCCCTTCTTGCTTCACATACATTTTTGCTCCTTTCTGCATTTGGAAAGAAAGTGGGAGGAAAAGTCCTTAAGAGGCAGCAGAGAAAAATGGCAATAGAGAGACTTCCCACCGTCTCTGTCCTGGCCACCTGTGCCCTCCACGGGCTCAGTGCAGGAAGGTCAATGGGCCCTGCCCTCCGCCCACAAACAGGCACAGGCGGGAGCAGAGGCGGTGTCCTGTTGCCTTCCGTGGTCCTGTGTACCTTGCGGAGCATTGAGAGAGTCTCTTCTCTTCAACAGGTGAGAAGAACCTTGTTGCAAAGGAGCACAAAGCTCCTCGGTGAAGCCTGGGCAGGAAAATCAAGTGGAAAAACCCACGGTCAAAAAAGGAAAGGAAAACAGAGATGTGGCCTTAGAAAAAGGCAAATAAGTACCTGCCATCCCCTATCACAGTTGCTGACTCCTACCTACGTACTAAGGGGTTCTCTCGAAAAGGATAGAGTGCAATCTTCTTTGTCCAGAACCTTTACGGACTAAGCAGCCGTGAGGTCATTGCTTTTCCCTTGAGCCTGCTGTTTCTCCTGCTTTCTTGTGGGCTGTTTTTTCCCCTTGACTTTTCTCTCCCCCCATCCCTCCCTCCTTTGAGTGGGAAGGCCCCAGTGAACACCACCAGACTTGGGCGTGCACCGACAGCTGGAGCACAGGAGGAAGTGAGAGCAAACCCTGCTAGTTCTGCCATCTTGGCGGTTCCCCTCTGAGCACTCGGTCATTTTGACAGTTCTACAAGGACCAGTCAGAGCACAAGGCTTGCAAACCCTTTCCACAGCTGTCAAGCTCAGAGGGGGCTGAGGTGATAGGAGCTCGAGACTGGGTTCGAGGGACTGCAGATGGGAGTGGACAGGGCCAAAATTATGTCCCGGCCTGTATCACCTCGGGGCTTTCACAGACGGCAAAGTCCCCTGGATCCCTCAAATGCCCCTGTCACCACTTTGTGACCTCTGTCTGAGCAGTGAGCCTATCATTGTTCCCCACTGTTCAGTCAATGTGTATGGGAGGAGCAAACTTCCCTCTGCTCTCAAGGTTCTGCTGGCTGATCTAATAATCAAATAGACACGAGAGAGGTTGTCACGAGAAAATAAACAGACTGAACATGAACATAGGTATGGGAACCCTGCCTACACGAGAGTTAGAGACCTACCTGCCCAAGAGGTTCTGAGATAGAAAGGAGAATCGAGACATGTAAGACATCCTCAGCTAGGGATGAGGCAGTGCATCTTGGGGGCTTCTAAGGGTCATTGCAGGATGATGAGAAGAACAGAGGTGAGCTTGTCTTGCCCTGTAAATAGGTCAAAAGAAATTATCTGATAATCTCTCACTATGGGCCAGGTCCTTAATTCAAGTTGTTTGAGGTAGCTAAAGGGAGGGGTAGAAGTTTCTCTGGAGCCTAAAGCTAAAATGCCTTTAGGTCAAAGTAATCTGCATACCACACAGAGAGTACCCCTTGGGATGACTTATTCTGAACCCCCACAAATGCCTACTTGCTGAGTGCCTGACCTTGACACTCGACAAACTGCTGTGGGTGACACCAAGAAGTAGAACAATACATTTCTTCCCCCAGCTCTCAGGTGGTGGATTATGTCAAACCTGTGGGAGATAAGCACATCCTGGTTTATGTGGCTAATTTAGCATCGAAGTAAGCACACAATTAATGCATGCCAACAAAGTTCAAAAGAATTTGGGAGTGTATTATTGTCCTAGGGCTGCCGTCACAAATACCACAAACTGGGTTGCTTCCAGCAGCAGGAACGTGTTGTCTCACAGTCTTGGAGGCCATAAATCTGAGATCAAGGTGCTGGCAGAGCCCAGCTGCTAAGGCTCCATGTGGGCGATCCTTCCTTGCTTCTCCCAGATTCTGGTGGCCCCAGGCACTCCTTGGTTTGTGGCAGCACACTCCAGTTTCCGCCTCTGTCTTCACATGTGCCTGTCTTCGCAGTCCCAGGTTCTGGGCACAGACATATCTTTTGAGGAAGGCGACTTGCAACTCACTGCCAGTGGGATTCCTGAGTTTTCGGAAATGCACTTTAATTTTTCATTCATTCACTCAGTCATTCTTGTTCTGCACCTGCTATGGGTCAGGCATCATTCTAGGTGCTGGGAATATAGCAGTGCAATCTCTGCTCTTTGTGCAGTTTCCATTCTAGGAGTGATAGGGTCACTAAAGAGTTAAAGATTTTACCTCTAGTTAGAGTTGATAGGCTTAAGTGATTCACGCACATGGAAAGCTGTTTTTCCAGGAACAGGAATACGTGACTTGCGTGACTCCGGAGGTCAACAAGCAATGCAATGTTTGTGCCCCAGAGGGTCTGAGCCATCGTGTTTCAGGAAGGGAATGTCCAGTGATGAAGATAAAGAATTGTTGAGCCTTGACTGGTGTGGCTCAGTGAGTTAAGCATCATCCCACAAGCCGAAAGGTCGCGGGTTCACTTCCTGGTCTGGACACATGCTTGGGTTGCAGACCACGTCCCTGGCTGTGGGTGTGCAAGAGGCAACCCATGGATGTTTCTCTTGCACATTGATGTTTCTCTTTCTCTCCTTCTCCCTCCCTTCCTCTCTCTCTAAAAATAAATAAGATCTTTTTAAAAATTGTTGATGGGTAAATAAAGATATAATAGGAAAAATCACTACTGGACTGCAACTCTTACCTGATTAACCTTTTCCCCAAACTCCTTACCTGCCATTTCTTTCTTCTTATGAGAAGGTTGGCTTGAGATGAGATGTTAAGATGACTTTTAGGGTACACAACCCACTATCTTCTCAGATCGCTTATCTGAATAAAGTACCCATAAAGATTCATTTAATCCTTGTCTCTACTTATTGGTTCTGGTAGTAACAGGCAGCACGAATGCTGACTTTCCCGATTTCGGGGGAGGAGATAGACAATACTTTATTAGACAAATAAACAAGGAAATATTAAAGAATGATAAGGGCTATAAGGAAAATACAACAGGGACATGTGATGGAGTGACACCTTTCTGCAGAGGTGAAATAAGGCTGAGGTCCGAGTGACAGGAAGGAGCCAGCATGCAGGGGCATGGCAGAGGAAACAGCAAAAGCAAAGGTCGTGAGGTGGAAACAAGCTTAGCATGTTCAAGGGGCAGAAAGGTGGTCAGAGTGGCTGGATCATGGACAGCAAGTAAGAAAGTAGCAGGAGATGAAGCTGAAGACGCAGACTGAAGTGGATCCCATGGGGTCTGGGGTCCAGGTAGGAAGCTTGGCTTTTATCCCCAGAGCCAAAAGAAGCCATTAGGTTTCAAACAAGCCTTTTGACATGAGCTAACTTATCATCTGTCTTCTGGGAGGGAAAAGGCCTGCAGGAGGGGAAGGGTCTGTCAAAGAGATGAGTCAGGAGTGAGGAGGTTACTGCTGAGATCATCAAAGGGGATGATGGTGGCTTGGAACAGGACGTGGCCGTGGAGATGGAGAGGCTGATTCCAGAACTCTTCTGCAGGAAGAGATGACGAGACTTTCTGATAGACTGATCTTGAGGGGTAAGTAATAAGTAAAGAAGAGAGTCAAGAATGGCTCTTAGGTTTTAGAAGCAAGCAACTGAGTTTCTTCCTTTAAAAAAATTGTGATGAAATTCACATAAAACTTACCATTGGAAACATTGTTAGGAGTACAATTTGGTTGCATTAAGTACACCCACAATATTGTGTGACTGTCACAACTACCCACTTCCGGAATATTCCTGGGTTTGTGTTTTGTGTGTTGGGCCGTGGGACTAGCCCTCAGATTCCGTGGAAAGCAGAAAGCAGAGGGGCTGTCTTGGCAGTCTGCACCACTGCACAGAAAGCCCACTTCTGATGGGGGACCCCAATACCTCTGATTCTTTCCTGTGGGCTTCCTGGCATGGGGAATGTGACAGTATGTTGCCTTTTTCTTTCAATTTTGCCTCAGCGAAGCCTAGGAAAAATCCTGAGCACGGTGCTAGTGAAGAAGTTCCTTTTGACCTTGACTAGGACGCAGGCCCTGATACCCTATACTTCCTGGCTCCTCTGGGCACAGGTACAGAAGGGTTCTGAGTGCAGCAGGGATTACAATCCTTTTGACATTAACCTGAAGCTTTGTTCCCACTGGTCCACAGGGAGAAATCAGTTACAGAAAGGTCGACTGAAGGACTCAGGCTAGAGTGTTCTGACACGTCCAGCTGAAACCCTAGAGGGGGTGGGACAGGGACTGCAGAGCCCAGCAGACCAGGAAGGGACAGTGGGGAGCTGAGGGTTGGAGGTGGCCCGGTTTGCCTTTAACAGCTGGCTTCAGAGAAGTCTCTAATGACTTGAAACAACAACAGCAGCAAAGGCCACCTAAGAAGAACTCGTGTTGTATAATGTTAAACATGTTATATTAAAATATGATGGTAGAACTAGAAACTCAAAAGAAGGGTTGGAATAAAAATTGAGGGCAACTCCCAGAATGTAGAGACAAGGACAAAGGAGCCTTGGGAGCTTTGAGAAAAAAAAAATTCTGGTCCTTTTCCCAGAATTGAACTCTTAACCTTTGGGGGTGGAGCTGAGACATCTGGATTAAAAAAGACAAGTCTTCCAGGCAGCTGTAACAGGCAGCCAGGATTGAGGAACTCTCTGCTAAGGTTAAACCAAGAGTGGACCGGCTGGGGTGTGTAGAGCATCATCAGCTATACTGGCTATTGCTAGTGTTCTGTAAAGTGATGGTAACTAAGGTCCTTCCAGTAAGAGAGCTCCTGCTTCACATCTTTGAAAACACAGGGCATTGTTACTCCAATTAAGAGATAAGAACCCCCCCCACCTCAGAGCTCTGGATGACTAGGGCATGTGCCTACAACTCAAGCAGTGGGGTGCTGAGGTGTTTCTCCCCACCATCTCTGACCTCCTGCCTCTCCATTTACATACATTACTTCTGTCGAATGTGCTTCACTCCCTAGCATCACTGGACAAGGACACTGGCAATGTCTATGGGTCTGTACACCCCAACTGGCTCCTATCTGGACTCTAAGCTCACCCTCAGCTTAAAGAGAGAGATTCACCATTCACTTGACTTCTCCTAAAATTCCAGGATCCACCACTCCCATAAGCCTGGGCTTTCAAAATATACAGAAACACCAAACTAAGGGGGGCTGAATATTGACCAACGAGTTAGTCCTCAAATGTCAATTGATCACCGGGAATTTGTCAAGTTTATCAAGATGTACGTGTTCCTACTTATGTGCCAAGGAGCAGGTAAGATGTTCTAAGAGTTTCGGAAGTAGAAGGCAGGGTTTCTGCTCATTGGAGATACCGAGACCAATGTCAATGAGGCAAGGCTTATGCAACTCAGTTGTCAATTATCATTAGAGATTTTTAAGTGGTAATTTTAAAGAAGTGATTCATTTGGGCTAGCCCCTCAACTAGAGGTGGGACATTTTCACAGTAGTAGAAAAGGTTCTAAGATTATACTTCGGAATCCTGGAATGTGTGAATCTTTATTTCAAGGGGCCCTCAGTGAATAGCCTCACGGGGAGCAGCTTCCTCACCTTCAGTGACCACAGGAGGAAGCAGACAAAACACTAACCAGTTCAGTTCACGGGCAGACGAGTTGAATGTCAAATAGAAGTGCTGAACCAAGTTAAAGCTACACTGGGAACGAATGGGAGGGGGAAGAGTTCTAGTCTTCCATTTTAAAACAACATTGCACCTCTTTCTAATTGCATTTCAAATGGTGTGTCTGATAATTACAATAGAGTACTGTGGCCCTCTCACTGGCATTCTCTGTGGAGTGCTCCCCTTGAACATTGCTGCTGGTCTGTAAATGGTCATCGACGGGAAGCGTCATTGCGGTTGGTTCTGCCTAAGAGACTTAACCAGGACGTCACCAAAATACAAGGCACAAATAAAAGAATATGGAAGAGTACTCAACTTCGCTGGGAATCAAAGAAATGTATCCTAGACACAAGAAGCTACTCTTTGTATCTGTCCAACTAATAAAGACTTTGAAGCATGGCGATGGCTACATTGGCACTGTTTTGGCAAACATGCACTTTCATAGCTCTCCGGTGGGTAACAGCAGCTACGACAGAACCTTCCCGTCCTCACACCCTAGGGTATATTGAACTGCAATGAGCCACCCACAAGAAGGAAGTTCGTAGCCAGTGGAAGTGAGACTCATGCAGTGGTGACATGCACTCACACAAGAGTGACCAGAGAATACAAGGTCGTTCGGACACCCTGAGGGCACCTGTTCCTAGAAAATGACTCGGGAAGGGTAAGTAACGTGAAGAAATCGGGTGGTGGTGTGATCAGGTCCCGAGGGCCTGGCGAGCAACTTCTACCTCTGTTTGCCCCCAAGTTTCTATAATGAGGATGTGTTATTTTGGTATTTTCTTTTACTTTCTATTTTATTGTAAAAAGTGTAGGAATTATGTAAGGGTCTAGTGGTCAAACGTCTCATCTGTTACTTAAGGGGACGAGAGTCTAAGTTGCAGGGACAATTGAACTGTCCACAACGGACTCCCAAAGCTTTCTAGAACATCCCTAACTGCCTCACAGCCTACGCTCGTGAACGTGGCTAAACTTACCTTTGCGGAAAACTGTACTAAGCTACCAGAGCTTTAATAACAAAAAGAGCTAAAAAGTTGTTTAGGATTAGATTTCTTATTTCAACATCTTCCCCCTTTGGGGCATAATTGCGACTTCGGGAGAGAGGTTGTGGCAAGAACCTCTCTACGTCTCCAGCAGCCATGGTTTCCTGTTTTCCTGTAGGTTAGGAGCACGCAGTGTGGGGGCTCGGGGGTGCCCTGAATGCCCCTACTGTCCAGGAAGAGTCCTAGATTGACTTGCACCTGACTAGTGGAAGAGAGAGTATTGTAAGAGACAGCAAAATGCAACAATATCTATCAAACAGAACATAGGAGCAGCCTTATGACCAAAAATACCATAGGATTCATACCCTAAGTTGTATCAACCCAGTAAATCCCACCAAGGGCTAAGGTGGGGTGTTTTTTTTTTTTAAGTATCTTTTCTCAGACAATATGATGTAAGACACAGATAAAGTGAAGTGTGCGAATTGCTGTGACAAACTTGTGGCTCTTTAAAACCCGATACTGTTTGAAAAGAAGTTGCAGCATTATCTGAGTGGATAACGCTAAGAACCATATGGTGTCCTGTTAAAACTGCAGACTGGGAGTAGGCTGTTTGCCAAGAAGCCACTGAGTAAACAAAAGTGGGATTCTGGTTTCTCAGTTTCTCTTTTGGGATTATTCCCCTCTCCCTTCAGCATTTACACACACACACACACACACACACACACCCTGCCCCCACCCCCCCCCACCCCCCGCTGGCCCCAAACAGCTACAGTCTCCAACCATCTGCCTCTGACTTAACTTCCACCCCCCTGGTTCAGCGGTTTGTGACCACAGAGGGTAACGTTCCCTACACCTTCCCCATCCCTTTCTACTTTTAGGGCATTTTAGGCCTGAAGAGTGCTTTATGGCAGAGGAACAGAAGTTACAAATGTTCTCCTAGGAAGTTCTTTGGAGGTTTGGCTTTAAAAGATGTTACTTTCCTTCCCTGGCTGTTTTCTTACCCAGCTTGGAAATCCCCAACCTCCACCATCTCTTGAAGGGAGCCATTCATAAGCAGAAGAGGTCTTTTGTGAAGGAACTTCTGGTGCTTTGGCTAGTTCCTTATAGCAGTGGTTCCCGGGATGATCCGTAGGCTGGATTCAGTGGGCGACAGGATTTTACTGATTTGTACAAAGTGAGAGAAATAAGAACAATGCAAGAGTTTTTCAAAAAGGAATTTATTTATCTCACTGTGATGTACTCTGAGATTGTGTACTCTCTACTTTTGCATTGAAATGTCTTTTCTTTTAAAATAGTAGCATCATAAAAATGACAGGTTTAAAATAAAAGTATACAAAGTATAAAAAAACACACAGTCAGTAACATTAACCTAATATAGATGCCCAAACATTTTTGTTAATTTTCCCGTTTTGTGAAATCCCAAAGTCCAGAGAACCATCATTATAGTGGATTTAGCCAGAGATTTAATTTGAGATAATGGATTTAATGATGCAGGGGTTCAGAATGACTCACCCCAAGAGGTACCACTTTGGCCTGTGAAATGCCTTGAACTGAAGACACCCAAGACTCTGCAGGCTCATGAGAAAAATGTCTCTGCCGTAAAGAATTTAAATTAGGGGGCCTTGCCCATAATAAGAGCTATCACCAGACAGAACTTTTGTGACCCGTCTATAAGGTAAGGCAAACTTCTAATTATTGAAATCTGCTCTTCTTGTCGTCCTTCAGTGACCTTCCTCCCCTCTGAAGCCCCGGGGCAGCCTCTGCCATCTGTAGGCCACGGGGTCACATGTCCCTCATTTTCCCTTTCTGTCTTTGAATCTCTCATGTTTGGAGACTCTGACTGTCTCCCGAATGTGGCGTTTCCATATAGATTTGTATGCATATGTAATGGAATATGGCCCTTTTCTTTAGCTAATTTGCCTCTCATCTATTTGACTATTAGACCAGCCAGAAGAACCTTGAGGGTAGAGAAAAGTTTCTTCCTCCTTTACAATGAGATTTAATTGCATCTCTCTCTGAGGAGGAGGGTTTTGAATAACGTATCTGCACATTCAGAAAGTCGATCCCCTTGGAAACGACCAAGCTGTCCTGCAGTAGGTGAATGGATCAATAAACTGGGGTCCATCCAGACCGGGGAATATTCGTCAACACTAAAAAGAAAGGAGCTATCCAGCCTTGAAAAGACATGACAGGAACTTAAATGCATTTACTAGGTGAAAGAAGCCAATCTGAAGAGTCTATATAGTGTAAGAATCCAACTACATGACGTTCTGGAATAGGTAAGACTTTGGAGACAGTAAAAAGATGAGTAGTTGCCAGACGCTGGGGGCCGGGAGGGATGAGTAGGTAGCACACAGAGGATTCTCAGGGCAGTGAAACTAGTACTCCGTGTGATGCTATTGTGGTAGATACATATCATTACACATTTATCTAAATTATAGAATGTACAGTGCCACGAGTGAACCCTAGGAAGCTGTGGACTCTGGGTGATAATGAGGTGCCAACATGAGTCCAGCAGTTGTAACAAATGTACCACTCTGGTGATCGATGTTGATGACAGGGAAAACCATGCCTGCGTGAGGGTGGGAGGTATATGGGAAATCTCTGTACCTTCCATTTAAGTGTGCTGTGTACCTAAAAATGCTCTAAAACATGGAGTCTACTTAAAAAAAAGAAGAAGAAAGAAAGCCAACCTACGAAGCATAATGTTTGGTTGGAACCACCATGAGGGAGCAGAGATCACCGGCCAGACATAACTGAGACCAGAACACCAGACCGTTGGCCTACAGGAACTGCAGAGACCGCTTCTCATTACTGAGCGGAGAATCTGACTTTGGTTGTTTCCGGTCCTGGTGCGGCCACTCACTGGAGTTAGCCACTCACCACTCCGGCCTGCTTCCTCAACTGCAAAGAGCCCTTCTAGGTGAAATTCTGTGACTTAAGTCAATGATCTCCAAGTTCAACATAGAGGAAAAAGTGATGGTTTTTCATGGGGAAAAAGGGTCAAATCTGGGGAAATTCAGACTGATGGGGAAAGCAGCAAAACACTCATTTTTTGCTTATTGCCAAAATGGACATGACTTACAAGTTATTAGTCCAGAGTAGCTTGCTTGGTATTTAGGGGAAACCTAAGAAGAGATTCCTTATTTCACCACTACCCCTTTTTTTTTTTTTTAACTGACATCTAGTTAAGGTGAGGCATCTTAAGGCAGTGGATCCAAACGCAGACACTTACTGCCTCCTAGTGGACATGGCTTAGGGCTCATCTCCAGATTCAGAGATTGAAACAGGATTTCCCAGCCAGGGCAAGAACTCAGGTTTAGAGCTGGAAGGGCCGTTAAGAAGCCAACTTTTTCACTTCCTTTACATTGCAGATGGGGATCTTGACGCTCAAAATCACTCACTGGGATCCAGGGCCATTTGCCCCAAGTCCGAGCCCATCCCGCTACATCGCACTGCAGCTCCCTAGGCTGCCAGGACTCCGCCCGTTTCTGCAGACTTCCTGAGCGCTGGGATCTGCTTTACCTGCGGCTGGGAAGAAAGACACCACCCGGGAGGAGGCCTCAGACGCAGCCTGTGGCCTAATAAGGCAAGCGCACAGGGAGAACGCCCTGGCACTCATGGGATGTGAAGGAGGAGATGGGATGTGCCAGAGTTGCCAGCAAACCACCAGAAGCCAGGATGGAGGCCTGGAACCGGTTCTCCCTCACAGCTCTTGGAAGGGACCAGTTCCGCCAACACCTATATCTCGGACTCCTCTCCTCCAGAACTGTGAGACAACGCTTCTGTCATTTAGGCCACTCTGTTTGTGGCACTTTGCTACAGCAGCCCTAGCAAACTAACAGAGGCTCTGTAGTGCTTTCTCTGTCAAACACCTTTGCTGTCAATCACACTTTGATTTTGCAGAACCAAATGAAGTTGCCATTTCTTCCAGGCTGCCAACGACTGTGAACTTTCAGAATGTGAAAAGCAGTACGTGAGCTTAGAACCCGAGTTATGAGGTGGAAGGAACGCAGCCCAAGTCCTCATTTTGTGCAGGAATTCCTTATTCAATGTCTCCTTCAGCCAGGGGCAGAAAAGACTGCTCTACCACAGGGTGCGAAGAAGCCAGACAAGGTTCTGTAACAGAACAGAGACTTAGAATGCTGTGGACGATTAACGTGCTCCCCCACCTCCAATACTTGGAGCTGCAGAGAGGCGCTCCTTACAGACCTTGAAACGAGAAAAAAATGGGATTGTCACCTGTGAGCTTAGCGCCAAGATCACTTACAAGGGATGAGAGTGGAGATGTGCAAAGTCACCAAGCAAAGCAAAAGGAAAGTCAGAGCAGCAAATGCCTCTTATCCAAGGGCTGTACTGGGGAGAATGAGTCTGAGCCAGCAACCTTCACGTACTTCCTGTTCCAAAGGAAAGGTTCTCTCTTAGGTGGAGATGGATGCAGGGAGTACGGCATACCTCTCATATTTCTGATCCCACTGGCAGGACTCTTCCTGTTAAAAGCTGGATGCATCAGTCTACCATGGCTTGATGTCTGCCATCCATCCATCCATCCATCCATCCATCCATCCATCTCTCCATGCTGATTCCATGCACAGGAAAACCTTCTGTGGTGCATAGGGAACCCACTTAATTATATCCAGGCTAATTCTGGCTACTCCATACAGTGATTCCTTATTCTAAATCCTCAATAAAAGAGGTTCTATCATGAATTCACTCGGTGCCCTGCTTATGAAGGAGATCACACAGACCTATTCACAAAAGGATTTTAGTTCAGTGATTTTATTCTTCACTGCAAGTTGATGAACAGGCACTTTTAACAGCCTTCTTTCTTCGTGGTTTTAGTTGGTATCAGAATTTCGCAGCCATTATTATCATAGGGAAACAAGAAGAAAGAGTGAGTCTTGGAGATTTTAACACATAGCACTCCCCCCGCAAAAAAACCAGAACAGAGGACTTCTGCCACCAGCTGTGTTGAAGGGACTAGCACAGAATTAGCCCTCCCATCATAAACAACATGTGAAATGAAATTTTAAAAACTTTAGAAAGAATCAAAATTTAAGGGTCTAACTTTAATAAATTAAATACTTTAAGAAAACAGTCACTTCTGAATCACCTTTTTGATGTACAAAGACCATCCTCAAGGGCACCATAAAATTCTTAAGATGTGCGGAATACCAGCCACAGTGTCATCGCCAACGTCAGCATTACTTTGCACAGCCGCTTGGCACTCCACGCGTCACAGTGATGCATAATAACTCAACATCGTTTCAAGTGCCACACATACAACTGCACCACATTTTTTTTAAAAAATTGCCAATTTATAGCCATCATGCCAAAACAAGAAAGCGAATTTAGAAAAAAAGATTTTATTTATTTATTTTTAGAGAGAGGGTAAGGGAGGGAGCAATAGAGGGAGAGAAACATCAATGTGTGAGAGATACATCGACTGGTTGCCTCTTGCATATCCTGTACTGAGGACCTGGCTCACAACCCAGGCACATGCTCTAACTGGGAATCGAACCAGTGACCCTTCAGTTCACAGGCCAGCACTCAATCCCCTGAGCCACACCAGCCAGGGCTACAATGCTGTGCTTTCAGGACACAGCAAAGTGTGAATTAGTTTGTGCTTTAATTAGATGGCACAGCATTGTTTATTATATAATGACAGCAGCTGTGCTGAACAAATGCAGCACACCTCAGCACTATTTCAGACTAAGCATATGATCAGAGCATGCCCAACAATCCACAGTGATTAGAAAAAACAGAAAATTTAAAACATTATATCTCATCACAGCAGACTTTCTTTACGAAAATAAAAAATGAAAATTTGCCCGCAACCCCAGTGAGTTTCCTAGTGCCTCGTTTGTTAACCAAGCAAAGAAAACTAATGTGGGTGAGTTAACTACATCGTGTTGAACTGCAGCAAAGTAATGTGTCCAGAGAAAATAAACTTGTTTAAAAATAGTAGCCTTTCAGCGAGAACAGTTGCTCAAAGAGTCGAGGGCATTGGGAGCAACATCAGCAGTTCTATGCCAGGCCAAAATGCCCAGTCCATCCACATCTACTCCCTGGGACGTCTGAATGGGATCTTATTGGGGAAAAGGGTCTCTGCAGATATAACTCAGTTAAGGATCTTGCGACGACATCGTCCTGGCTTATGAGGCACACAGAGGAGAGACGTACAGAAACAAGAGAAGAGGATGAGAAGGTGGAGGCAGAGATTGGCGTGATGTGACCACAGGCCAAGGGTGTCAGCGACCACCAGACGCTGGACAAGAACAGACTCTCTCTGGGGGCCTCCAGTGGCAGGGTGCCCTGCTGACACCTTGATTTCGGGTTTCTGGCCTCCAGAAACATGAGAGAATTCATTTCTGTTTATTTAAGCCACCAAGGATGTTATAATTTGTTACAGCAGCCCCAGGAAACTAATATAGTAGTTGATTGAAAAACAAGTCAAATGATTTTTAGTGGTTTTTCTTGGCTCTAGGTGAATGCATAGATGGCACTAACACTGCCAGCTGTTTATTTGCAGAGTTCCTGTGGAACTCTGTGATGTTAGCCCACAGCTAATGTCATAATCAATAGGGAAAAACTGAGAGCTTTCCATCCACGGTTCGGAACAAGGCAAGGATGCCCACTCTTGCCACTTCTTTTTAACATAGTAATGGAAGTCCTATCCAGAGCAATTTGACAACACAAAGCAATAAAAAGCATTCAAGTAATTTTATCTCTGCAGATGACATGATAATACACGTAGAAATTCCTAGAGATTCAACAACAACAAAAAAAATCCCTGTTAGAACTAGTAAACCAATTCAGCAAAATTTCAGGATACAAAACCAACATACAAGAATCAGTTCCATTTCTATACAAAAGCAATGAACAATCTGAAAAGGAAATTAAGAAAACAATACCATTCACAATAGCCGCAAAAAGAATAAAATACTTAGGAATAAACTTGACCAAAGAGGTGAAAGACTTAAACACTGAAAATTCGAAAACATTAATGATGAGAATTAAAGAAGACACAAATCAGTGGAAAGGCATCCTGTGCTCATGGGTTGGAAAACAATATTGATAACATGTCTTCACTACCCTAAGCCCTCTGCAGATTCCATGCAGTCCCCACCTAAATTCCTACGGCATTCTCTGCAGAACCAGAAAAAGAAGCCTAAAACTCACATTGAACCTCAAAAGACCCCGGATGGTCAAAGCAGTCTGAACCAAGAAGAACAAAGTTGGAAGCATCACACTTCCTGATGTCCAAATGTATTACAAGGCCATAGGAATTCAAAAGCACGGCACTGTCGTAAAAACAGACATACAGACCAATGGGGCAGAATAGAGAGCCCAGAATTAAACCCATGCATATACAGACAACTAATCTTTGATGGGGGCACCAACAATAAACAATGGGGAAAGGACAGTCTTTTCCATCAGTGGTGCTGGGAAAACTGGATATCTGTCTTCTTACACCACTCACAAAAGTTAACTCAAAATGGATTAAAGACTCACATATAAAACCAGAAACTAAAACTCCTAAAAGAAAACATAGGGGAAGAGCTCCTTGATGTAGGTCATGGTAATGATTTCTTGGCTATGGCACTAGAAGTACAGGTAACCAAATAAAAATAAACAAATAGGACAACACAACCAACTTTAAAACTTCTGCACAGCAAAGAATCAACAAAGTGAAAAACGCAGCCTACAGAATGGGAGAAAATAGTTGCAAACCTATTTCGTAAGGGGTTAATACCCAAAATATATACAGCGTGGGCCAAAAGTAGGGTTACAGTTGCGAGTATTCAAAACAGTTTATTCTTGTATTATTAATTATTATTGTATTATTTTCATAAGAACCTTCTATAAAGAAACCCTACACCTCAGTGGTGACAACAAAACCCAAATAGTTTGATTAAAAAATGACTTTTTCTTTCTCCATTCATCTATTGATGGACATTTGCTTCCACCTCTTGGCTATCACAAATAATGCTGCAATGAGCATGGGTGTCAAATAATGACTTTTCCAGATTTAACTGCTTTGACACGTTATAGCAATCCTGACTCATCAAGTTACTGTCTGAAGCAGTTTCTCAACAGCAGCGATACTGTTACTTTGAGCCCGGTAATTCTTTGCCTTGCGGGCTGCCCTAAGCACTGAAGGGTGTTCAGAAGCGCGGCTGGGCTCACCCACTAAATGCCAGTAGCAATTCCCTCCCCTCAACAGGACGTATTCAGGAACTGCCAAATATGGGGTGGGAGTGGCGCGGGCGTAAAATCGCCCCGACAGAGAACCACTGCTTCAAAGAAACACTCGGGGCCGTTATAGGCGGAATTCAGGTTGCTGATGCCCAAGAGGTGACGGAGGACTTTGCACAAACTCTGGCGCGACTTAGAAAGCCTTTTTTTGTACTTCTCAAAAGTGACAGAGCTCGGAAGTCTATCATCCAGCAAGTAAGACAAGAGTAGATGATGAAACGGCAACGTAGAAGACTCCTAGGACCCGTTCGACTTCCCACGCCCCGCGGAGCCTTTGCAGTGCACGCTGGGGCGTGTAGTTCCGGCGTGCGAGGTCCTGCGCGCGCATGCCCCGCCGAGGGGCGACTTCCTCTTTAGGTGGAGATCTCGGTTCCCGGATGCTGAGCAAGTTAAAGTTTCAACGCTTCCTTTCCCCGCTTATTAGTCCTGCAGACTGCTAATCCTTGTAGCCAATAGATAGCCTGGCTGGCACTTTCTTTTATCTGATTGGCTTAGAGTTTTGCAACCGCCCAGACAAACTTGCCAGGGATTGGTCGAGCCTTCAGTTTTGAAAATCGTAGGTTTGGCCCGCGCTACCTGGCCTCATTGCTTCCCAGTTGTCGTGATCGTCCGAGTTCGGGAGTTGAGGGTTTGGGCGGGAGGGGGGGGCTCTTCTAGCGAGGCCGTCGGACCTGGATCGGAGCAGCACTTAGTAGGCGCGGTGCAACCGAGTGAGTGCGCGTGGGCGGCCGGCGGGGGTGCGGGGTGGTTAGCGATTTGTAATCCCTTCTGCCAACTTCTGGCCGGGGGCGTGACCCTCTGTCCCCTTTCGGCTTGGGAATGGATGGGTCACCTCTTTAACATAGCGAGGTGACCTTCCTTGGTCCTGGGGTCTGAGATCACCCCCCACCTTCCACTTAAGTCACCAGGTTCCGAGAAAATAACCTCGTGCCCTCCCGGTGCCTACCACCCCTGTTGTGTGCCTGCGAGGCCATTTGTTGACTTGGACGCAGAGCAAGCGCACACCGGCCGGGTTGTGCGATGGAGTCATGCCAGATGGCATTTCTGTACAGATAACCTTCGCTCAACACCTCCGCCTGCAGCTGAGCAACATTTTAAAGTAACCATTTCCGGATGCCAGTGCCGCCCCTTGTCACACCCAAGGCACGTTCGCTGTCAGCTGTTCAGTCCCGTCCAGCCTCCGTGGCCTTCTCTGGGGGTGCCCAGAACCCAGACCTGACGCCTGCCTTTCAGAGGCTGAAATCATGCAGGCGGCGCAGCTCGTTTAAGAGCACACGTTAAATCCAGGCCCCAGGGTGGCTGTGTTAACTTCTCTCAGCCTCGGTTTCCTCCCCCACACAAGGGTGTCCTTGAGGTTGAGGTGAGAATTCAATGACATGCTGCCTGACCTGGGCCTGGAGGAGGACTCTGGTAAATGGGGCTGCTATTATGACCATTCTTCACTGAAGTGTGCTAGAGGGTGAGGTCCCCAACTTCCCGCACCCTCAAAAGAACATGCATTGCAAAAGAGGGCAGTGGGGCCTCTAGTCTGGTATACGAAGTATTGGGAGGGAAAGATGACCTCTGTTCTCTCTCCGTGGGATGTCGGGTGCTCTGGATTTGTGCACAGGTTTTGACACGGGCTGAAGATGTTTCTGCTGTTCTTCCCAAGAGCCTCATTCTTGGTACACTGATTCCTCCTTTCTTGGGGTCGCCTTGGTTCTAACTTATAGTGGCCCTTTTTAAAGCTGAGGTCTGCTAAAAACAAACTTCCCTGTGGAAGAACCCCAAACTTTTTTGCACTTGGTGAAAGGAGCTGTCACCTACTTTGCCACTTTGAACATATATTTAAGAAAAAAGAAAAGCGAGTTGTTGCTTTTCTGCAAACCTTTGTTTTGGTTTTGGCTTCCTTAAACGATTTTCTCTTCCCTGGCCTGGAACTGGGATTTTGCACTTTGCTGGGGCTGAGCTCTGGAGCAGAGGGGCTGGAGAGAGCCAGAGGGATAGCGGTGGAGAGGCCGTGCCGGTGACTGGCTGGCTGCAGAGCTGTCTCTGCAGAGCTTCTGCAGTCCTGCCCATTCGGCCCTACCCTGATTAGTGCTGCTCTTGGCATTTAGGAGCAGAAGCTTCGGATGAGTGTGGCGTGCCCTAACCTGTGTAGAATGAACTTATTTGGTGTCCCAGTGCGGGGTGGGTGGGTGGGAAGAAAACCTGTAGGATGTTTATTTTAAGGTGTAGAGTTGATAGGTGGATTAATTCATTCAACAAGTGTTTCTTTCATGCCAGGCACTGTGCTGGGCTCTGGGCTTTCGGCGATAAGCAAGACAGACAAGGGCTTGCCCACTAATGTTTAGTGGGCAGAGACAGGCAGTAAACAAACAGAAACACAGTCACCCAAGTGCCATGCAGAGAACTGAAATCGATGGGTGGGACTGTGGCTGGTGGTGAGATCCAAGTAACGAGGAGAGAGCTGTACAAAATAGGAGACAGAAGGTTCCAGACAGAGGGCAGAGCTTGTCTGAGGAACAAAGGCTGTGTGCCCTGGAAGTCAGATCCCATGAGGCTCCAGCCTGACCTGGTGTTATGCTCTGTCGGGTGTTAAGAGGTGACTTAGCCTAGCCCCTCCTTCTAGGCGGGAGGCTGAGCTTTGCATGGTTCTTGGTTTTGAAGGTACAGGTTAGGGTGCTGGCTCACTGCCATGGCATGAGCCATGCAGTCTGTTGCCTGTGACCTTCACCCCTTCGCTTGTTCTTTCTGTCACCCACACAGCGGGAATATTTACTGAGCCCCTGCTCCGGATGACTGCATGAACAACACTCCCTCCTTGCCTGGGACTTTGGTGGTGACAATATAATCGAGTCTTACAGAGGATACCTGTGCTGCTAGTTTTCGAGAAATTAATAGAAAACTGGTTTTATATTTCCCCCTGTCCAATATTTCTACACAAATTTTCTTAAAAATAAGACATTGCTTATCCGCTCCCTTGATGCTTCTTCATCCATTTCTAGGACAGTTTCAGCTCCAGGGTAAGAGCGGGCCGTTGGGCCTTTTGGAGAGAAGTCTCTGCCCCCTGCTTTCTTACCGACTCCTTTGGAACGCAGAACCTCTTCCGTTCACTGGCTTCTTGAAGAGGCAGTTGGATTCGGTGTTCTTTGGCCTGAGGCCTGGGGTCAGCTCGCATGTAGCTGGGGCTGGCTGTGTCTGAACCCTTGCTCACCCACAGGGAGGAAGAGCAGGGCTGTGTCTGGGCAGGTAGACAGGGGTCCTGTGGAGGTGCCGCTCTCTCCCTGACGCAGGAAGGCAGTTGCCACGCCTTGCCATTTTAGACCCTCCCCCACCGAGGACATTGGTAAGGAGGACTGTGGATAGCAGAAGTGTGGGGACATAATGCTTTGGGTGGGGCAGAGGCAAGGCCTTTGAAGAATGTGAGTGGGACGGCCCTTCTTTTTACAAAAATGAGACTAGTGGATTGGCGTTTGGAATTCTGTGTCTCTGGGGCATGGTTGTGAGCAGGGAGGGGCCCTGATCCAGCCACTGGTGTCTTGTGGTGCCTGGGGGTGGGGGCTGTGGCCTAGCAGGCTCTTCCCCCTGAGGGGGGTCAGTCCCCAGCACTGAGCCCCAGTGCCTCTTGCCTTTGTTTTTCATCAGAGAGAGCCACCATGGGGACGACAGCCCCAGGGCACATTCACCTGCTGGAGCTTTGTGACCAGAAGCTCTTGGAGTTTGTCTGCAACGTGGACAATAAGGACATGGTGTGGCTGGAGGAGATCGAGGAGGAGGCCATGCGCATGTTCACCAGGTGAGCGCTGGGGCATGCGGCAGGAGGCGCCAGGGGCTGCCTGGCTGCTGCCGCCTTGGGGACATAGCGGCCACTTCCTCACTGGACAGGCAAGACGGACAGGCTGCTGGGGTCTCTCCTGAGTGCCCAGCGTGCTGGGGGCCCAGCCCAGAATGACGGGAAGAGGAGGGAGAGGTGTTGGGCTGGGACTCAGAGGAGGGGGCCGCACACGCTTGCCTGGCAACCTTGCTCCCTGCCCCGACCCTGGGAGGAAGCCCCGAACGCCTCGTGGGGGACTTGCACGTGGCCTTGGAGAGCTGCCTTGATGCTGCTCATCCCCAACTTGACCTGTCACTGCCAGGAAATGGGCAGGGGCTAGGCCGGGTGGAGGAGGGGGCCGGTGGTCCCCAGGCAGCCACAAATAGCACCCTTCTTGTACCAAACAGAGAATTCAGCAAGGAGCCTGAGCTGATGCCCAAAACACCCTCTCAGAAGAACCGGCGGAAGAAGAAGCGGATTTCTTATGTTCAGGATGAAAACAGAGACCCCATCCGGAAAAGGTGGGCGAGCCGGGGCTCTGCAGGCAGGGCCTGGAGGCTTGGTGCCTACCGGGGAGTGTGATTCCAGAGTGAACTGGGAGCAGAGGCCTGCAGGAGTGGTGATGGTGCACAGGGGGCTGTGCTGAGGGGCGAAATATCACGGGAAACAAAGCGTGACCCAAGACCGTGGAGTCCAGAGCTCACACGCACGCGTGTGTGTGGACACGGGTGTTTGATCTGGGCCTTGAGGATGGGAAGGGTTTCCAGAGGTGGGAAAAGAAAGAATCCAACCTTGTGCTAGGGTGAGAGCCGCCGGGGCTGTGGACTAGGGGTCTGTGGCTCAGCCCCTGTGCTCTGCTTGTTAAGATGCGCATGGACATGGCTGTGGGCTGCAGACCACGAGCAAAGGAGGCTGGGTCTTGGGGTCGGGAGGTCCTCGGCACAGACCCCAGCGCTGCCCCTTAGTAGCTGTATGTCCTTTTGTTAATTTTCTACCTCGCTGAGCCTCAGTTTCCTCAAATCCAAAGTGAGAATGGTCCTGGCCCTGCTGGTGTGGCTCAGTGGCTTGGGCGTCATCCCATAAACTGAAGGGTCGCCGGTTTGATTCCTGGTTGGGGCACGAGCGCGACTGGCAGGCCAGGTCCCTGGGCAGGGCCTGCGTGAGAGGCAACCGATTGATATTTCTGTCCCTCTCATTTCTCCCAACCTTCCCCTCTCTCTAAAAATAAACAAAATCTTAAAAGAAGTCAGTGAATAAAGTGAGAACGGTCCCTGCCTCTCAGGGCCGCCTTGTGGGTTGAGGGACAACATGAACAAAGCCTGTCCAGGGTGCTTGGCACAGCGTGGGCTCAGCCCGCACGAGGCTCCTGTGAACTTATTCTCCCCGGCAGTTGGGTGAGGACCGAGGGGACAGGTGGGAAGAGTAAGGCTCAGAGGAGTGGCAGGGTCTCAGGGCAGGGGTGGCAGAGCCTGAACTGGAGCCATGGCCTTCTGCCTCTAAGCCCTCCGCTTTATATTATACCTGAGTCGGTGGCTCCTGGGGAGACTCGTACCCCTTGTCAGATTTTGGGGTGCCTCCCGGCCCTGCTGCATCCTCTCAGCTTCTGCTCTGCTGTCTTTGGCAGGTTGTCCCGCAGAAAGACTCGGAGCAGCCAGCTGAGCTCGCGGCGCCTGTGCAGCAAGGACAAGGTGCAGCAGCTGGCTCTTGTGGCGGGGGAGAATGGCTCCATCCCGCGGCGGGTGACCCGTGCCGCGGCTGCGGCTGCGGCAGCCACCGTGGCTGCTGCTTCGCCCACCCAGGAGTCTCCCACGGTGCTCACCAGGAAGCCCAAGAGTAGTGTCACCCAGGGCGAGGGGCTGGTGCCCGTGGTGGAGATAGGTGCCAGCGAGCGCTGCACTGCTGACGAGCGCCTCAGCAAGCTCAGTTCTGCCCGGGCTCCGTCCCCAACCCTGGCTGCAGCCGCTGCTCCGGCCTCTCAGGTCACCGTGATGTCAGACGAGGAATCAACGCCCAAGAAGTCAGAGGCTGGGAGACTCGAGTCTGTCGCCGTGAGCTCCCTGATGGCTACGCCCCAGGACCCCAAGGGCCAAGGGGTCAAAACAGGCCGGTCTGCCTCCAAGCTTAGGATTGCACGGACCTCCCCAGGCCCCCCGGACTCACCTGGCTCTCCGGCCTCCCCGTGGCAGCAGCGGGTGCTGGCTCCCATCCTGCCGGACAACTTCTCCACATCCGCGGGCTCCCGTGTGAACCGGCAGTCAGTGCGACGCAGCCTGCTCGCCCCGTCCGCCCCGGATCCCCAGGACGCTCTGGGTCAAAAATACTCCCTGGCTGCAAAACCAGAGAGCACCGTTCGCAGGCCAAGCAGAAGAGTCGCCAAGAAGGCCACCAAAGAGCCGGCTGCCTCTGCCCGCATCATCTGTGAGTCGGGGGCTCGGCGGTGGGATGCTGTGGGGGGCCCAGCCTGGCCGGAGGGGCTCTGCGTCACCATCTCATACTCTAGCAAGGAGCTGTACGTGGAGCTTTCTGTGATTCTGTGCATGTTCCACATCTGCTGGCCGCACAATGTCGCCGGTGTGACTGAGGAACGGAACGTTTTCTTTGATTACGTTTTGCTTAGTTTAGATCTAAATAGCCGCACTTAGCAAGTGTTTACTACAGTGGACAGTGCAGATCTCGGCCAGCCCTCTTGTTTTTCAGGTGAGAAAACGGAGGTCCCTGTGGTAAATGCCTTTCTGAGACTTGAACCTGGGCCTTTTCCCCAGGGCCAGTGTGCCCCCCTTCCCTCCTGTAGCGGCTCCCTTAGGTTCACCACCTTTGCGGGCTGCTCCCGTCAGTGCAGCTGCTTAGTCTGGAGACACTGAGGGGAAGAGATGTGGACACTCGGCACAGCCAACTCCTCCTGGAAGGGACAGATAACTGGGTTTGAGTGCCAGCTCAGCCAGTTACCTCCCCTGCGACCTTGGGCAGGTTACAGGAACTTCTTCGTGGGCCTCAGTTCCTCATCTGTCAACTGGAGTGACAATAGTATCGTCTTAAAGGGTCGTTGTGTCTTTAGTTAACCCACCTTGGGCGTTTGGAACGGTGTTTGCCATGGACAAAGGGCTCTGTAACGTTAGCTGTTTCCGTCAGCATCGGACCCCAGTTCAGAAGAACGTGGTCCCAGTGGGAGCCGCAGAGGAGGACAGGCAGCTGGAGGAGTCAGGGACGGCTACCTGGAGGGAATGTGGGGGGAGGTATCCTTGGCGGAGGGGACAGCTGTGCGAAGACCCTGAGGCATGAAATGGCCAGTGCTGGGGTGCTGGGGCTCAAGGGCCACACAGGGGCTTGGGCCCAGTCCCTTTAACGTGGGGATGTGGCCCTTGATGGCTGTTGGGAGCTTCCTGGCACTGTACAAAAAATGCCAAAGAGGGAGGGAGAGAAGGAGGCAGGGAGACCAGGCAGAGGACAGAGAGGGAGTGGGACTGATGGGGAAGACGGCCGGGTTTGCCATTGATGCGCGTTAAACTTATGGTCGATGTCTGGCCGGCACTGGAAGACTTACAAAACTCGAGGGCACCTCATCCGGTCCCTGCAGCACCTGTTAGCCTGCTGGGGTTTCCCCACGCACAGCGGGGGAGACTGAGGCGCAGTGCGGTCGCCGAGTCTGTGAACTGGGAGGCTTCGGATACAGCACACGGGTTTTGTCTCTTCCAGTCCTGCAGCCACTCGCTGAGGACGCCCGGTGGTGAGCCCCGGGGTGGGGCTCAGGCAGGCAGGTGAGGCCGCCTCACCTCCCCGGGGTTTCTTCCCTTCCCCACATGGGGAGGGGCTTGCTCTGGGTCGTAGGGCTCAGGACACTAAATCTGGGGCTGATGCACATGTGTGGTCTGACCCACAGTCTGGTTTTGGAGCTTCAGAAGGACCCAGGTGGTTCAGACCTGCCTGGGAGATTTCCTCAGGCCTGGCCCTGGCCCTGGGAGGAGGCCCCGGGGGCAGGCGAGCCCGGAGCTCCAGGGAGAGGGCAGGAGAGACTCCAGAGCTCGGCCTTGCTTTGGGATCTGAGTCTGGATTCCTAGCACTGAAGCCGTTCATTCCAGTGGCTTCTCCCCTTCGGCCCTCTCATTGGACTTGCATTTGACCCAGGCCTGTCTGACTTCTTTCCACCTTGAGGTGGGAGGGAGGGAGAGGGTAAGGAGGGAGGCAGTTCTGGTCTCATCAGAAAAATCTTTAGGGATTAGGAAGCTACGAAGTTCATGGTGGTGTGTACCCGTGTTCCACAATTCTATTTTTGGCACCTCCCCCCCAGTTATTTATTTTTAATGTTTTCACTTTACTTTAGAGAGGGGGGGAAGAGAGGGCGAGAAACATCGATTGGCTGCCTTGGCAAGCACCCCGACTGGGGGCGGAGCACAGAGCCCGCAACCCAGGCTCATGCCCCAACTGGGAATCGAACTGGTGACCTTTCAGTTTGTGGGACAACACCTAGCCAACTGAGCCACGCTGACCAGGGCTCAGTTTTTTATTGTTGGCCACAAATGCTGTTGCTTTTTCCCAGTGACTGTGTCGCCTCGTTCGTTTTTAAGAAAATGCCTGCCGAATACCCAAGTTTGAATGACCACAGCTCGGCAGCCGTTCCCTCAGTTAAAGGGTGTTCCGTGAGGAGGGCGGCCAGTTGAGCTGGGAACTCCCACGGGAGTGCTCGTCACAGAGACCTGGGCACCGCTTGCTTCCTGTCTCATCGCACGGCCTTAGAAAGACGCACCTTCCGCTTCAATGTAATAAAGTGACTAGTCTCTACTTGCATCCAGGACATTCTTAAGTGGAACTGGACATTTCTGTCCTGTGTGGAGAAGGTCTATCCGATGGAGGGAGGGGTCTCTGAGAGGGTCTGCCTTTGACCAGGAGTGGCCAAGCCCCCACCAGCCTGGTTCCCTGGGCCCCTTAGAGTGGCACCTGGCCAGTTTTCGAGCTTATCTTTTGTTCCTTTGTTTTCCCCCCAGGTCACAGTTACCTGGAGAGGCTCCTGAATGTTGAGGTGCCCCAGAGAGTCAGGTGTGTTCAGTTCCAGGGCTTGGGGACCTTCCCAGGGCTGGGCAGGACACACTGGGGCCAAGTGGTCCAGGTGCGCCCCAGGAGTGGAAGCATTTCCTAGGTCCGACCCTTCCTTCCTGCTGGGACCGCCCACTGTGCAGCCCCGCCCCTGCCCCAGTCTAACCGGGCAGCAAGTGGCACAGTGTCAAGTCTCCCTACATCGCTTGTCAGTGTCTCTTGTCCACCCCGGCCTATCCTGGGACATGGGGTCCATAGACTGTCAGATCAAAGGCCTGGGGACGAGCCAGGGCAGCCATGAGGAGCCACATTCGAGTCTGGGTGGGTAGAACGGGGGTGGTGTGGGGCTTCCGCGGCTCCCTGCTCCGGGACCACACCCCAGCACTGCTTTGGGCCAGCGCTCCCTGGCCTACAGGCCAGACCCTTGCTTTGGAAGAAAGTCGGTGCTTGGGATGGCGCGGCGGGGTGACTGGGCAGAGCTGCTGGCTTTGCTGGCCCCATGGTGAACGGGGAGCAGGCCTCCAGAGAGCCGTGGCTCGTCCGGGCCCAAGGGATGGAGGTGGAGCTGGGAAAAGGCTCACATCCTGAATCAAGGCCCTGATGGGGGTGAGATGAAGCCAAATTCAGAAGAGGACATCCCTCATCGACCCAGGGAGCAGACGCTCCAGGGAGCCACTGGCTCTGGCTGTTGTCCTGCCTGGGGCTGTGGGTTCGTGACCCGGGCCAGGGTTGGGGGCAGAGCTCTTATGGGGACGATTTGGGCTGGGTGGGTTCCATGGCATCTTCTGCTCTGCTTTCAGCCCTAAGGAGGACCCCAGTAAGGAGGCTGAGCCTGTGGAGGAGGCCGAGCCGGAGGTAAGGTGGGCAGGCCGGGGAGGGCAGGGCTGGAGGGCCTTGGGGCTTGTGTCCTGTGCTGAGTCCCAGGTCCACAGCCCTAAAGTCTTGGTTCTTGCCCAGGTCCCCAAGAATGAAGGAAGTACATCGTCGCCCTGCAGTTCCAACAAGATCGCTATTAGCACACCCCACTCACAGCCTGTGTCTGGTGGCCAGGAAACGCCCTCTGCAGGGCAGCAAGGTGAGTCTTCCTGACATGCCGTATGCGGATACCCAGGGCCACACGGGCCTCGGTGGCTTCAACCTGACTTTCTCTGGGGAGAGGGAATCTCATTTTCTGGGCTGACAGGCTGTAGGTAAATGAGACCCAGGGTGTGTAGGTCTCCTCTGAGTCTGCAGGTTTCATCTCCGGCCTTTGGCTGGAGCTGCTGCCAAGTGCCTATGTGAGTGGCCATGGCTGGCTGGTGCAGGGGACAAGGAGAGGTGGGGGGAAGGGCTTGAACTGGTGCATGGCCTGGAGCTCCACTCGAGGGGGCAGCAGGAGGAACTGTGTGTTGGGGTCTTGCTTTGTCCTTGGTCACTGGCTCTTTCTTACCTTTGTGGGTCTCCTGTCTGCAGAGAGTGGGAGAGCTGCAGGTTCTGGGCTCTGGCACCCCCAGTCTGCCAGAGGTGCCCTGGGGTCCAGCTCACGTCCCCTTGGTCGGGAGAGCACTGCAGTTGTGACGTCTTGAACACAGCTTCCCCTCTGAACCCGGGTCGGGGAAAGTGGTCCTGCCAGCCCCATAGCCCCTTGGAATAAGGACCCTTTGGAATAAAGTGTGTCAGAGGGCAGGGGAGAGATTAGTGCTTTCTCCTGGAAGTGAAACAAAATGTACTGACCCCACACCCCCATGTGGACCCTGCCGAGGAGTGCCCCAATGCTGCCCCCCCGCCCCCTGCACCCCACCACGTCTTGTCCCATTGGCTCCAGCTGAAAGGGCCAGGAGGGGTGGGATTTCAAAGCTGGTCAAGGGATCTGTTCCATAGGCTTCCATTCCTGAAAGATGTCTCCCCCACACTCCCCTGCTTTTCTCTTAGCGGTGGCTAGGTCATGGTTGGGGCCCCCTTGGGACTGTTCTGCAGTTCTTGTCACAGAGGCGTGGGGGTGAGAGGTCTGTGTGCTGGGGGTGCATGCTGAACTCGGCATGGCTACAGATCTGTCAAGGCCAGTCGGTGCTGAGGCTGATGTTTCTGCCACTGGCCGCTTGGGGATCTGCCCAGAAGAGAGCCTTGCCCTGCTGCACTTGCCCCTGCCACAGCTGCCACCAGGGGGCACCTTTCCCTGGTGCCTCCCTGCTGCCCTGTGCCCTCACTGAAATGGCTGTCTTCACAGAGGCCAGGACTGGTCCAGCAGATGGCCCCAAGGAGCCTCCTCAGAGTGTCAGGTTTGTGTTTAGGAAGGGGTGTGTAGGCCACGATGCCAAAGGGCCCAGAGGGGCATGAAGCTCGAGTCCTCTCTTGGGTGGGGAGACGTGTGGTCAGGGGCCCCCGTTTCCTCCCAGCAGAAGTGGGGCCTGGTGCTCTCGCTTAATGAAGGAGGCAGCTCGATGCTGCAGGATGAGCCTGGCCTGGGAGTGAGTGACCAGATCCTGGCCCCCATCCTTCTCTGTCCTGGTCACGTGACCTCGGGCTGGTCCCTTCCCTTCTCAGTTAGGGAGACCCCACCTCTCTACCAGTGAGGCCCGTGGGCTGGTCCGTTTTCTTCATAGGGGTGCCCTTTCATGGGGTGTGGCTTGGGCTCTGGAGGGGGCTCCCCGGGGCAGCCCTGCGATGCGACTGCCCCCTGCGCTCCTGCAGGAGGAAGCGCAGCTACAAGCAGGCCGTGAGTGAGCTGGAAGACGAAGAGCAGCTCCTGGAGGACGAGGAGCTGCAGCCCCCCCGGAGCAAGACCCCTTCCCCACCCTGTCCATCCAGCAAGGTGAGCAGGCGCCTGCCCTCCCTCCGTGCCTCCGCCCTGCCTGTGGCCCTGACCTTGGTCCCCGCCTGCAGGTGGTACGGCCGCTGCGGACCTTCCTGCACACCGTGCAGAGGAACCAGATGCTCATGACCCCGACCTCGGCCTCCCGCAGCAGTGTCATGAAGTCCTTCATTAAACGCAACACTCCCCTGCGCATGGACCCCAAGGTGAGGGAGCCCGTGCCCCAGGCTGAGCTTGGCTAGAGTTGGGCGGCATGGCTGGAGGCTCCCGGATGTCCCCAAGGCTGCTGAGAGCAGCGTGTGTCTGGGCCCAGGCAGGTGTGACCTGGCACTGGTCAAAGGCCAGCGCAGGCCTCTCTAGCCATGGGCCATCTCGGCATCTGGGATCTGTCCTGACCTCTTGGGCTCTGTATTGTGGCTGAGAGGCTTGGCCAACTCAGCGTGACCCCTGGGTCTTGGCCCCGGGTCTGTGCAGTTGCAGAAGTGGCCTAGCAGGCTCTGACCCTGTCCACCTATCCCACACCCCCAGCACCTTGAGGGTTAAGGTGAGGGACACCCCAGTGACGCTTTCCCTCATTGGGGATGAGGGCTGGGTGGGATGAGGGCTGGGTGAGGTGAGGGAGCAGACTCGCTGGCATAGTGGGAGCCTGGCCAGCTTCCTGAGACATCCCCTGGCCTCACATTAACTCTTGGCTTCTTCCTTGTCTCCTCTCCTCCACAGTGCAGCTTTGTTGTAAGTAAAACCTTTTCCTGTCCTTGTAACCTCGTTCCACCTGGCACTTAGCTGCTGTAGCCGTCCTTGCAGAACTGACAGCACCTGTAGTGGCACTAACATGCTAGCGGGAGCTGTGAGGGAGGTGGGAGGTGGACCAGAGGCACTGGGTGGCAGCTGGAGGCGTTGGCCGTGCTGGGCCAGGCCTCCTCCCTGCCCCTCTGCCTTTGATTCTGCTACCAGCAGGAGGAGTCTCGGAGCCTCCCTGAGCTAGAAGGAAGCAAAGGGTATGTGACCTGTAGCTTTTGCCCAGGGTCTAAAGCTGAGATTTATTGGGTCACACACCTGAGCTACCGCCTTAAGGGGAGGGCAGAGCATTGGGTGGTTGAAGACCAGGCAGGTGACTGAGGGTGGACTGTCAGCAGTGGCCTCTGGAAAGGAGGCCACAGAAGCTGTCCTCTTCTCAGACACCTCAGAGCTAAGCTGGACCGCCAGCTATGAGCAAGGAGCCACAGAGAGCCGGGGTCCGCTGGGCCTGCGGTCCTGGCTCTCTGGGGGCTCCTGAGTTGCAAGGCTGCAGCTGCTTCATTCCTCAACTTCCCTGTGGTGCTCTGAAGGGCCTATAGGAGGGTTTCTGCCTCCACTGGGAGCCGGAAGGCCTCGGCAGCACTGCCCTGGACCCTGGCAGATCAAGGGCTTCCCAGCAGCAGACGGGTGGGACCTGAACTTGCCTCTCTGTAAGGAGGCTGGTCCCCTCTGGGTGGCCATGGCAATGGCTTACCTTCCAGCATGCCAGTCAGTAGGCTGGGAAGCCTTATGTGCCTGTTTTTCTGCCAGGTGCTTGCTAGGCATCTGGGCCCACAGCAGTGAACCAGACTCAGATTTGTTCAGCCTGCAGGGAACGCCTGTGCCCCATTGAGACAGGTCGGAGCCTGGCTGGGCTCCTGGGGACGACCGAGAGGTCCATCCTTTTCCTGCTTTAGGGAGCCCAGGTCTCTGCCCAGGGCATTTGTGGGGGCTGGGCAAGACAGTCCTCAGGGAGCCTCAGTAGGTCACATGGGCCTTGGGGCCTTGGACTAGTTTCCTAGCCCTTGGACGTATGTTTCCCGGGCCCCTCATAGAGGCGGGGTGAACCAGAGAGAAAGGGTGTCAAGTATCAGCATGGGGCTTGGCGCGCAGGGAGACTGCTCGGGTGAAGCCCCTGGAGGCAGGAAGAGCTGCACAAGCTTTGCGTTCCTCCCACCTTCTGCTTTGGCCTTGGTGGCGGCCTCTGGGGCGCAGGGACAAGCCAGCCCAACTTGACTGGTTGGGGCAAAGAGGAAGCACGTTCTGTGACACAAATAGCTCTTGTGTTCTGTGAAATCTCAGTGCAGCGGGATCAGTTCTCTGAGCGGTGCTGGGGAAATTCAGCACTCGGGTTTGGGGAGAAAACCTGCTTTGCCGGGCCCTGGTCCTCAGGGCAGGAAGACGTGGTGGTGGGCGCCCACTGGGCCACCCGGCTTTTGCTTCCACGGTGCTTTCCTCACAGAAGAGCAGGTGGGTGTAGTGGACGGAGGCCCGGCCTCCTGCTGGTCCTCTCTGGGTCTGGGCCGTTGGGGAGCAGGAGCCAGCCAAAGACCACCTGCTCCCACCGTGGGAGCCTCCCGAGGGCCAGCGTCCCCCGGTCCTTCCTGCACTCAGCTCTGCCTCCGTGGCTCCTGGCCATCTCTCTTTCCTCCTACTCTTTCTCTGTCTTTAAAAAAAAGCATTTTTATGTTAGAAGATTGTACAGTAAAGTTTATGTTGAAAACTATACAGTAAAATCTGTACTTTGTAAATGTTCACTTGAACATTTTAGCGTTCCATTTTAATTTTCTCATTGTCACTTAGCTCTTGCATCTCGCAGCCCTTCTCCTGGCTCCTCTAGGCCTTACGTGCTTAGCTTTCACACCCACCGTAGAAAGGGCATCGGTTCAGCCGTGATGTAGAAACCTCGCCGCACTCCCCGCCCTGCGCTAGTCCCGTCTCACACGCGGCATCCTCGCACTTTGGCTGCCTCCTCAGACAGCGTCGTAAATTTTGCTTTCAACTGTCAAACACGGTGAAGAGCTCAGGAGGAGAAGAATGGTCTATTGACATTCACCCAGACATTTGTCATGTTTATTCTTTCATGTCTGATGTCTCCCTTGGCCCGGCATCGTTTCCTTCTGTCTGGAGAACTTCCTGTAGCACCTCTCGGAGAAGGAGCCTGCTGGCAGCACATTCTGTGGCTTCTCTTCGTCGGGGAGAACCTCTGCGCTTCGTTTCTGAGGGTGTTTTCGCTGAGCGCAGGCACAGTTCTGGGTTAACAGTTCTTCCCTTTCAGCGCTCCACAGATGTTGCGCCACTTCCTCCTGGCGCCGTGGTTTCTAGTGCGAGGTCTTCCGTCCTTCTGGCCACTGTTCCACTCCCGTCACCCCCGCCGCTCTAGGTGATGTGTGTCTTCTTGTGGCTGCTTTTGAGAATTTTCCCCTTTGTATTCAGTCTTCAACAGTGTGATTATGATGTGACTAGGCATGGGTTTCCTTAGGTCTGTACTGCTTGGGTTCTGATGGCCTTGAATCTGTAAATTTGTGTCTTTCACCAGATTTGGAGTGTCTCCAAGCCATTATTTCTCCACATTTTTTGCCCTGCATTGCACTCTTCCCATTGTGGGTGGCGACGGCACAAATGATAGGCCTTGGTGTCATCTCACCGTTGCTTCGGCGCTATTAATTTTTCCTCAGTATCTCCTCTCTGAGTACGTGTTACTAATTTACCTTCATGTGTTACCAACGCCTGTCTTCTCCATTATCTCTTGGACCCATCCCCTGAGTTTATTTCAGTTATCGTATTAATTCATCCTAAAATTTCCATTTCGTTCTTCAGATCCTTTACTTTGTGAGGTTTTCCATTTTTCCAGTTGTCTTAGGAATGTCTGTGACTGCTCGTTAAAGCACACACACACACAGTAAGAAAGTCCGGAAGCGTAACAGCAAACTCCGTCTTGTTCTTCATCCTCCTTTCGAATGCCTGTGTATGTCACCAGAACGTACGTCCGGGTGGGAAGCTCGGGTTTGTTCTGCCCACGCTGGGCAGGGCTGAGTTGAGGACAGTTGTGACGCAGGCCCTTGGGAGGCCTTAGGGTCCCCGGAGAAGAAAGGTGGAAGGCCCAATCCTCCATCAGGGTGGCAATGGAGGGTCTCTGGGGGCGACTCTGCCCCAGAAGCAGTCTGATGTTGCTGTCCATCTGGCCGGAGGCTGTGGGCCTGGTGGACCGTCCCGGGCCAGCCAGGTCCCTGGCCCAGCACTGGGCTGCCCCCGCTCACTGCCCGCTCCCACCCAGGAGAAGGAGCGGCAGCGCCTGGAGAACCTGCGGCGGAAGGAGGAAGCAGAGCAGCTGCGTAGGCAGAAGGTGGAGGAGGACAAGCGGCGGCGGCTGGAGGAGGTGAAGCTGTAAGTGGCCCAGCTCCCAGCCCCTGGTCCCCCCCGGGCTGCCGCAGGCTCCCCCTGACCGCCCTCTGCTCACAGGAAGCGCGAGGAGCGCCTCCGCAAGGTGATGCAGGCCCGGGAGCGGGTGGAGCAGATGAAGGAGGAGAAGAAGAAGCAGATCGAGCAGAAGTTCGCTCAGCTGGATGAGAAGAACGAGAAGGTGCGAGTCGGGGGCTGGGGGGCAGCCCAGTTTCGGGGGCTGTTCCCCGCTGGGGCCCAAGCCACTGGCACTTGGTGGCCCGAGGGTTAGGACTGTATCCCTCAGGAAGCTATGGGGTTGACACCCGGGGCCCCTCTCCTATCCAGTCAAGAGTCCTGCAGTCGGTTCTGAGCCCAGCTGAGGGTGGACGGTCTCTGCTGTGGACCAGGCAGCAGCCCTCTGCGAGTGGGTGGGCCGATGCTCCTGGGCAGGGCTGGGTTTGTGGGGGCATGGGGTACCTGTCCCAGCTCTGGGGCCCACCCGGTAGTGCTCAGGGAGGAGGGCGGCTCTCATGGGCACGTGTGGGTGGGCTCCGCAGGCCAAGGAGGAGCGACTGGCAGAGGAGAAGGCCAAGAAAAAGGCAGCAGCCAAGAAGATGGAGGAGATGGAGGTGCGCAGGAAGCAGGAGGAGGAGGCACGGAGGCTGAAGTGGCTGCAACAGGTGTGGGCGCAGGTGGACAGGGGCTTGGGCACCCAGGAAGGGGGGGCGCAGGACAGGCTGCCTCAGCCACTGCTGGGCATACCCCACTTTGTTGGGTTCATCCGGGTGGACCTCGTGGCTTCAAGCCCTGAGGAGTTTCAACAAGTGCCTTGGAGGTGGGGATGGTGACAGTGACCTGCTTTCCGTTTTGCTGGAGGGTTAAGCACACGGACTGTCTCTCAGCTCTGACTTCCACTCCCAGCTCTGCTCCTTATTAGCTGTGTGACCTTGGGCAGGTTACCGGACCGCTCGGTGCTTTGGGTCCTCCAGGTAGCAGCTGAGGCTCCCTGACAGGGCCGTCGTAGGGTGAGCATTCTGCCTCTATGAGGGAGGGCCCACCTCTCCCTTGGAGCTGTCGATCTTCTGACTCAGGGAGCTCAAGTCTGTCTTGGGGGTGGTGATATTAATGGCTAAGCGTTGCTTAGTGTCTCCTGTGTGCCAGGCACAGTTCCAAGCACGTTCGGTGTTACTGTCGTTCCCGTTTGCTCCGTGAGGAGCCAAGGCCAGAGGGCTGAGTGGTAGTGCAGCCTCATGCTGCAAGTGCGTTTGGCTGCAGTCTGTACCCTGAGAAGTTGTCACACGATGCCTTTTCAGGCAGGTGGTGATTCTGTGGCACCTGGTGTAGGGTGACCCTGGCTCAGCCCCGGACGGTCTCTGATGCTGCAGGGGGCTTGGGCTGCAGGGAGGGAGCAGCCTCCCGCCATCCCCCACAGCCCGGGCCGGGTCTGAGGCCCTGACCTTGCTCTGTGCTCACAGGAGGAGGAAGAGCGGAGACATCAGGAGCTGCTGCAAAAGAAAAAGGAGGAGGAGGAGCAGGAGCGGCTGCGCAAGGCAGCAGAGGCCAAGAGGCTGGCGGAGCAGCGGGAGCAGGAGCGGCAGCTGGCGGAGCAGCGGGAGCAGGAGCGGCGGAGGGAGCAGGAGCGGCTCCAGGCCGAGAGGTGAGGGAGCCCCGAGGGCCGGAGAGATGGAGCCATCCTCTAGAAGCAGCTCCCATTTTCACTTGGCGTTTGCAAAGGAGGGACACACCTCCCCGGCTCCAAACCCAGAGGCCCACAGCAGGCAGACCCCCGAATGTGGCGCGCTGGCCTGGGGAGGTCGAAGATATAATGGGCAGGGTCACTTGGGACTCTCTTAGTTCTGCCTCCATCTGGTGTGGTGCCCCCTTCGGTTCTTTGTGCCCTCTGCTGACCTGGCAGGGATGGGGGGTGCTGCTGTAGGTGCCAGCGTTTCTCACCAGGGCCCCTGTGGGCATTTGTACAGGAGTTCTGTGGTGCATCGCGGGACCTTCAGCATCCTTGGCCCCTGCGCACTAAACGCGCCTCCTCTGTGGTGACGAGGATGCAGATCCTCACCCCCACCCCACATCCCAGCATTTCTGGTCCAGCAGTTCTCAGAGTCAGGGCCTCTGTGCCGCAGGCAGGATCCCCACGTTGACTTGTGCGAGCCTTTATCTGGGGCTCACCTTGTGCTTGGTTGTGCGGGGTCCTGGGCATGCCACGGAGGACAAGCCCCAGTCACTGTTGGCCGGGATAGGTGGGATCCTTGCCTATATGAATGCGCTTGTGTGCAGACGGGGAGAACCGTGCCCAGGTGTGTGTAAGGACAGGTGGGAACACCCAAGCACAGGCCTGGTGACTGCCTCTCTGCCGCCGCCACCTCCTGGGGAACAGAAGGCAGCACTTCCCGTGTCCATCTTTGCGAGGCTGCTGGCCCAGTGGAAAGGGAGGAGTGGAAGCCAGAGGGCGGACTGCGTCAGGGCCGTCTCCCTGTGCTTCTTGATGGGCACAAAGCTGTCCTGGTTTCGTGGCAGAGTCGGAGACAGGGGTCTGGGAGGGGGACAGAGGGTGGGTGGGTGACAGATGTGGTTTGAGAATCGCATGTGTGCCAGGCGACGCCAGGGGCCTGGAGGGGGTGACGGCCTGAGGGTCCTAAAGGTCGGCAGCTTTGGCGGGTCCTGGGCTACACGCTTCACACGTTGCCTTGGTGAATCCTCACAGAAGGCCCCTGCGGCATAGGAACCGGCAGCCCCACTTCCCGGGGGAAACGGGCCGGAAGGGTACACGACTTACTCAGGTCACGAGCTGGTTAGTGGAGGTGGCCCCAAAGCCCACGCCAGGCTTGGAGCCCAGTGTCCACCCTGTGGGCCAGGACGATCGGAGATAACTCAGCGTATCCCATCTAATTGTCCTGGTGACTCTGGAGGAGAGGGGTTACGGTCCCCACTGTACGACAGACAAGACTGAAGCTGAGACCTAAGTTGTGTGGAAGCGTGGGGGCCAGATTTGGTGCTCTCCAAGCGGAGTGCCCCTGCACCCTGGGCGAGAACTTTCCAGCCCTTTTGGCATAGGCACCGCTGTGGGCTCTTGGCTGCTGTGCCCATTCTGCCATTCGGTCTTCCACGGCCAGTGCGGATGGGCCTGGCAGGGGTGGGAACAGAGCCAGGGCTGAGCTTCCTGCCCTGACAGGCTCTTGCTTGGTTTCCAGGGAGCTGCAGGAGAGGGAGAAGGCCCTGCGGCTGCAGAAGGAGAAGCTGCAGAGGGAACTGGAGGAGAAGAAGAAAAAGGTACGGGGGAGCTGGTGTGCAGGACTTCGGGACTGGAGAGCCCTGACCTAGTGGCTCCTGGGGCAGGAGCCGCCTTGCTGGCCTGGCCGTGCGGGGTTGGCCTAGGGTCGGGGAGAGTACGTTCCCGTGGTCTCTAACACCCGACTGCCTTCTGGTCCCAGGAAGAACAGCAGCGCCTACAGGAAGAGCAGGAGAAAAAAGCCAAGGAGGCTGCAGCGTCCAACAGAGGCCTGAACACAACCATGGACGTGCAGGTGAGGCTTGGGCACCAGAGCAGAGAGGGCCCCAGCTCTGCTTATTCTCTTCCCCTGACTGGAGGCGCACATCGTATCTGGGGACCATAAGAAAGAGGAAGGATACAGTTGGCCCAATAGTGTTTACTGATTTTCATAGGTATAGTCTTTCTTATTCTCAAAATAGGATTGGTTGTAAACAAAAAAAAGAAACTAAACTTTATAAAGGAGTACAAAATAAAAGGTACCTCATATAAAAATTCTGGTGTATGTATCTATATTTTTATGTGGATACACATGTAAACATTTTGCACGTAGAGAGTGTAGGTGGACCCAGTCTGCACGTACTGTCCTAGTCTGCTCAGGCTGCTTTAACAAAGTGCCATCGACTAGGTGGCTTAAACAAACTGTCCGAGACTGGGAACTCCAAGGTCAAGGTGCTGGCAGATTTGATGTCTTTTGGGAGCCCTCTCCCTGGTTCACAGACAGCTGTCTTCTCTCTGCGTCCTCACCCAGTGGAAGGGGAGACGGAGCTCTCTGGGGTCTCCTTTTTAAGGACACTAATCCCACTCAGGAGGGCTCTGCCCTCTGACCCGAGCTCCTTCCAAAGGCCGCCTCCTAACACCCTCGTGTTGAGGGGTGGGATGCAACGCAGGAACTTGTGGAAACGCACCTTTACTCCGTCATATACGTATCACTTGGCAGATTGATTTTTCCTATTTTTTAGTATATTGTAGTTATCCGTTTCAGCGCTTGTAAACCTCTTAATTTTGGCAGTTGTGTACCAGCTGGTTCCAGGATTTCTTTAGCCAGCACCTGGGGACATGTATTTAGGTGACTTGCGGTTTACTGCTCTACAAAGAGAGTTTGTCGCGAGGAAGGGTTTGCGAGGCCGCGTGGGTGGAGATGGGGGAAAGTTGGGGGTTAGCTGGATGGTCATCTCTGCGACGTTTGCGTGGAGAAGGACAGGGTTCGAGGTGGCGTCCCGGGTCGCTGACCACAGCAGGCTGCTGACTCCAGCACGAGAAAGGCAGATACAGAGCTGTGTGTGCGGTGTGACTTTTTTAAGGGGCCCGAGCCTTCTGATTTTTCCTGTGAGGTGAGGGGAGGCGGCCTGAGCCCCGTGCTCCTCGGGGGCGGCAGATGCAGGAGCGCAGGGCGGGGATGCTGACGGCCTTGTCCTTCCCAGTCTCCAGTCTGCACCTCGTATCAGATGACCCCGCAAGGGCGCAGGGGCCCTCCAAAGATCAACCCGGACAACTACGGGATGGACCTGAATAGCGATGACTCCACTGATGACGAGGCCCATCCCCGGAAGCCCATCCCCGCCTGGGCCAGAGGTAAGCGAGGTCCAGGGCTCCCTGGACACCTGGACCTTCACTTGCGACTTTAGGGGTCCCTGGAGGGAGTGGCTTGACACAGTGTTGGGATGCTGTTGTACTCATGGGCGAGACACTTGATATGTTGGCTTGACAAGCCTGCTCTGGGCCTTGGGACACGCTCAGGGAAGGCTGGCCACTCTGTGGCCAGTGGGTTCGTCTTTGAACAGATGTCGGACACCTTTGTTCTAAAAAAAATGTATTAAATTGGGCTGGCTGTGGGCACCCTGGTGCTGGGTGTTCCGGCTCCGGCTCTTTAGGCCCATCCTTGGAGTCCTGCCCAGAAGGCCAGATGAGACTTGTATCCAAATAAGGAGCCTAGGGTGGGAATAGAGGGTAGAGGGATGCCGGGGTTTAGCAGTGCACTAAGAGCTCGGGCTGGGCGCTCCAGCCAGCTGGGGAGGCAGGAGAGCCCTACGGTGGAGGCAGGGCACTTGAGCGAGATTGGATCCTGAAGTTTACAGGCCCCCAGCACTTAGCCAGGAGCGGGGGCGAGCATGCCCGCGGCACTAGGCCTGGGTGTGATGCCTGCCAGCAGTGGAGTGGGGCCGTGCACACAGTGGGTGCTTCACAGAGTTCGCAGGTGCGGGGGTCAGGGCGGGCTGCAGTCTCGCTCCCCAGGGGCCCGTGTTCTGCGGAAGACAACTTGCTGTTATGAGTGTCACCTCGTTTGAGGCCTGCAGCAACCAGAATCTGAATGAGTCTCCTTAACTGCCAGCATCAAGTCACTGGGAGGCGTCAGCCTGGCCAGGCAGCCAGGGGACTGGCAAAGCCACCTAACTGTAGTTGACCTTTGCCAGCTCAGTTTTCTCATCTGTGAAATGGGCATGATAATAGGAGCCAGCTGAGAAGGGTCATTGAGGATGAAGTGAGTACACGGAAGGCCTGGTGCAGAGCAAGCTGGCTGCACGTTCCACCTGATTCCCCCGTTGGCAGGGGTGTACCACCCACAGCCTCGCCCAGAGGCCCTCTCTGTCAGCGTCCTCCCTGCCTCAGGGTGGGTGTGGCTGGCTGATGAGATGAAGAGCCGACCACTGCAGTCGAGGGTGGCATCATGGGTCTAAGTTCTAGAGCTAGACTTGGCTTAAAACCTCGGCTCTGCCAGTTCCTAGCTGTGTGCCTTTGCACAAATCTCACCAATATAAAACGGGGAGAACAGAGGACCTGGCTCCCAGGTGGGTGCGGGAATAAGGAGACCAGGCCGTGCGGGCTCAGCCGAGTGCCCGGCCCTCTGAGCTCCCGAGGACCTGGGTTCAGACCCGGCTGCCAGACGGGAGCAGTAGGAATGTGCAGTGACAGCATTATCAGTGTTCCGTGGTGGGGTGGGAGGAGCGGGGTGCAGAGGAGCTGATACGGCAGGAGGCGGGGGCATGCTGGCATGGAGAGGGTGACCAGGGCTCTGGGCGGGGCTCATGGGGAGCCCTAAGACAGTGACGTGGCCCTCTGTTCCCCTGCAGGCACCCAGCTCAGCCAGGCCATCATCCACCAGTACTACCACCCCCCGAATGTGCTCGAGCTCTTTGGAACCATCCTCCAGCTGGACCTGGAGGACATCTTCAAGAAGAGCAAGCCTCGCTACCACAAGCGCACCAGCTCTGCCGTCTGGCACTCGCCGCCCCTGCAGGGCACCAGGGTCCCCGGCAGCCTGACCTACAGCCTGAAGAAGTACTGAGGCAGTCACAGCCTCCTGTCTGTGTCTGTCTGTCTGTCCATCTCTGTTGGTCTGGTGTCCTCCTGCATGCTAGTCCGTAGCTGTGGTTTTGGTCACATGTACATAAACATAGACGTTCTCTGCGTGCTGCGGGTGGGAAGTGGCCCCCATCTGCTCAGACGCTGCTCTCGGTGGGTGTCTGGGGAAGTGCCGGGCCCTGCCCCGCCTGGCCTGCAGGTGGCACTCTGTAAATACTGATGGGTTGTTATAATTTTAGCTTCTAGTGTTTGAGAGCTAGGTTAATAAAGTTTATTCCTTCAAGCCTGCTGTGGGTTTTGTGAAGACCAGGAGCCTTGGCAGGCCCTGGACCCTGGCCCTGTGGCTGTGTATCTGGGGCCACCGGGTGGGCTAGAGGAGAAAGGCACTATTGCTTGTCCTGGAGTGTGCTTCAAGGTCACCTGGGCCCCACCCGCAGAGATGATGATGCCATCCCTGGGTGACCCCAAGAAACATTTCTGCTACTCTCGTGATGGGGCAGGTGAAGATACTTCCTGTTTTTCTGGGGAGCTTCCTGTTTGTAAAGGGGCTGGGGCTTCCGTGGTCGGGGGAACTGAGCTCTTGACGCAGCTCTGCCATTAGGGCAGGCCCTCAGCCCCTTGCTGCAGATGGTGACCGGGGTTGAGCTGCTTAAGCAGGATTAGAAAAGGATGATTAGAAAGGGGATGTCTCTCCAAACTACCTTGGGGCACATGCTTGCAAGCAGTTGAGATGTTTCTCCAATAAAACCAGGCAGCTGGTAACTAAATGCTCAGTGCTAATGGAGGCTGGCCTGGTCCTGCCCGCGAGCTGCCAGCCCCTTGGGCTGTGCTGCTCCGGCCCCTGGATGGCGTCAGTGGGCCCAGGCAAGCTACAGCCCGTTTCTGCATAGCTCCATTAAAACCCATCCGACAGGATCAAATGCCCATTGGGTGCTCTGCTGAGGGGAGAGTTAAGTAGTTGCAACGGAGGCCATAAGGCCTGCAAAGCTGGAAGTGTTTACTATGACCCTTTACAGGAAGAGTTTGCCAACTTCTGCTCTAGGACAAAATACAGGCTAAATTCAAGAGTGCTTTAGAGAAATGAGGATATGGTGAACATATGGCAGGCTGAAACCTAGATTCCACCCATGCCAACAAAAACACTTTACACGTCACTCAGAAATGGTGCACAGTTCAAATTTGTCCCATATGTCCTCAGCCTGGAAACCTGTGTTGACTCAATTGATGAGCATGTTTGCCTAAAGTCACAATGTCAAGATAGTACTTCTTGTAAGCACATTTATATAGTGTGTCTGAGAAAAAGTCGTTACTCGGCAAAGAGTTCCAGTTGTTCTGCGTCTTCATCAGCACTTGGAATTGTCAGTATTTCTTATTTTAGCCATGTTAATAGATGTGTAGTGAAATTTCACCCTGGTTTTAATTTATATTTCCCTAATGGAATGATGGTGAATATTTTTCCATGGGCTTATTTGCCATCTGTGTATCCTCTTTGATGCAGTGTCTGTTCAAACCTGTTCATTTTAATTTTTTGTTTTTTTTCCTTTTTTTGCCTTTTTTTTCTTCTTTATTTTTATTTTTCTAATTTCTTTGGTTCATTTTTAAATTCGGTAGTTTTCTTACTGTTGAGCTTAGAGTTTATGTATTATGGATACAAGTCTGTTGACAGTGATGTGCTTTGCAGTATTTTCTCCTAGCCTATGTGTATCTCTTCACTCAACTAGTTTTCGTAGAGCAACAATTTTTCTTTGAAGTTCAGTTTATCAGTTTTTTTAATATGAATTGTGCCTTTTGGTGTCATGTCTAAGAAATCTTTGTCTAGCCTCAATTCTTGAAGATTTTCTTCTAAATGTTTTATAGTTTGACATTAAACGTAGATTTATGATCTATTTTGAGTTCATTTTTTTAAGTGTGGGGTTTATGTTTTTTGTTTGGTTTTTGAGGCATATGGATGGATGTCTGGTTGTTCCAGGACCATTTGTTGAAAAGATTATTCTTTTTCCACTGAATTTTTCTTGTATCTTTGTCAAGAATCGGTTAGCCTTTTTAGTATGGATTTATTTCTGGACTTTGAATTCTTTTCCATTGATCTGTGAGTCCTTTACCACATGGTCAAGGTTTTTTGTGTAAGTCTTAAAAATCTGATAGTGTGATTACTACAGTTTTATTCTTTCAAGTTATTTTGGCTTTTCTATCAGTTTTGCCTTCCTATATAAATTTTAGAATGAGCTTATCTGTACAAAAGCCCTGCTGGGATTTTCACTGGAATTGCATTAAATCTGTAGATAATTTTGGGGAAAATTCACGTATTTACGATGGTGAATCTTCTAAACCATGAACATGGCGTGACTCCTTTTTTTCAATTCGTGTTTCTTTCATCAGCATTGCATAGTTTCAGCATACAGATCCTGTACAGGTTGGATTTAGAGCTAAGTATTTCCTTGGTACTGTTGCAAAGATGGACATACAGTTGGTTTTTGCGTGTTAGCCTTGTGCCTTGTGAGGCAATGAAAGCAGTACTTAGAGGGACAGTTACAGCACCAGGTGATATGTTCAGGAAAACAGTTTCAAATCAGTGTTCCAGTTTTCACTTAAAAAGAGCAAATAAAAGTATCAGCAGAAGAAGGGAGATAACAAAGGTAGAGCAGAAATCAGTGATGCTGGAAAGGAAAAAGCAATAGAAAAAATTAATTAAGCCAAAAGTTGGTTCTTCGAGAAGCTCAAAAACAATTCGTACACCTCTATCTGGACTGATCAGGAGAAAAAGAGAAAGAAATGACCAGTGCCAAGGATGACGGAAGTAACACCACTACAGGTTCTATAAATGCAAACAACTTAGGGCAATACACTTGAAAATTTGGATAAAATGGGCACAAATTCTAGGGACGATACAAAATCTCTTAGTTCACTCAAGAAGAAATAGACAGCCTAAATAGCCCTATTTATGAAAGAAACTGAATTTGTACTTTAAAAGCTCACAAAGAATACTCTAGGCCTAAATCACGTCAGTGGTAAATGTTACCATCTGTCCAAGGAAGAAATAATGCCAGTCCTATACTACCCCTCCCAGAAAATTGAAAAAAAAAGAGTATTTTCCCACTCCATCTGTGAGGCTGACATTGTGATCTCCAGACCAGACAAAGGTATTGTAAGAAAGGAAAACTAGACAAATATTCCTAATGAACATAGGCATACAATTTCTAAATAAATTATTAGCAAATCAAATCCAACATATGATCCTATATGAAAAGGGATAATGCACCCTAACCAAATAGGGTTGATCAAAAAAATGTCGGTTTAGTGCTTGAAAGTGTATGAAGACAACTCACCATATTGATACAGGAGGAAAACCATGTGGTAAATGGATGCTGAAGGTGCATTTGACAATTCATCACTAATTTATGATAAGGGCTCTAAGCAAGTTAGAGTTTAAAGGGAATTTCCTTGGTTTGATAAGGAAACACATTTACAAAAAGAAAATCTCCAGCAAGCATCA
>CM052543.1:6415599-6441611 GCA_028533065.1 Trachops cirrhosus | reverse complement strand
AGGAGAGGAGAAAGAATCAGGGAAGGAGGAAGAGATAATGAGGACCACAACAATAATAAAGCAACAGGGATGACAAGAGAGGCTCACAAGGTTGTCATTTGCCTTATTATTTTGCAAGCACTTTAATGTTAACTTCATCTAATGTCTCACCATTATTTGGAGTTCTGAGATGTTTGAGGGTTTTCAAAGCTCTGTCCCCTGAGGTTGTATGAACAGAGCCCAGGAGGTCTGGGTCTGGGAGATTCTCCCAGTCCCTTCCTGGCCCAGGGCCAGGTTTACCTTGGGCCTCATCAGGTCATTTGTGGTAAGGATTAGGGTAGCCACCAAGAGAATAAAAAGCTATATTCTGGACAGTCACCTCCAACCTGAGCTCCTTCCTGCCACGTCAGAGTAACCAGCCCACAGCAGCTGCCTGAACCATGAAGCTGTTGGCAGTCCTCATGCTGACCACCCTGCCCGTGTACTGCTATGTGGGTGAGCACAGGGATGGTGCAGGCTTTGGAGGAGGGCTGTGCTCAGGGCCCCTGTGCAAGTGCTGCTGCTTCCCAACACCCCCCACAACCCCAATGCATAGCAGCCCATTTCTCTAGTGTCAGCTCTCTGTGTATGTGGTTGAATATGTGTAAGCACAAGGAGGTAGGTGCTTTAGGGATAAAAGAAAATCCCAGGTCCTGAGTTGAGTCTTCTAGAAATGAGGATTCAGACACTTCCCATGGCCTCTTTGAGCATATGTCCTTATGGGGAGGTAAGATGACAGCATCACAGTCAGGTCCCACAGGGAGCTCACACCTCTGTCACTGAGCCTGCATTTGCATACTTCCATTCCAGGGATTGGCTGCGATCTTTTGGATGATGTGGTCAATATGACCATTGATCCTGATGTGGACATGACTGAATACATCAATAACATGCAAGAGTTCTTACCAGGCGAAGAAACCGAAAAGGCCTTCACATTTATGAAGGAATGCTTCCTCCAACAGAGTGAAGAAACTCTGGAGAAGGTGCAAGAGCTGCAGGTAATTTCAGTGTCTCTTTAACTGCCTTTGAACTGAGAGACAGGACACGCAGGCTCTCAGTTTGTGACAGCTCTTTCTAAGCACATAATGGTCATGCTTGTTAAGAAGATTCCTTCCATCTTATTAACAAAACCTTCAGTGCACTGTCAAGCACCCTAGGTGTGCTAGCACGAGTGGGTGGATTCCTTGACTGTGAATTAAAGGCCCCAGAGTGACATGTGGAATCCATGGCTGAGAATCTGCCCTGGGTGGTGGGAGAGGGGATAACAGAAACCAGTGGTTTCACATGGGGCAGTCTTTCCACACATGACAGATGTTGTGTAGTGTTTTCTAGTTCTCATTCCTTGCTCTAATACACCATTTACAATATTCCAGGGTAAGCACCTGGACATACTCCCACAGCACAAAGAGAAAAGTGCACATCAGTAAGAAATTCCTGACACAGGGGATGGCATAGGTGAACCTTGAGGAACTGTGGGAAAACAAATGAGCCAGTCATGAATAGACAAATATCACATTTTGTAGACTAGCCAATGTCTAAGACACAGAGGTTGAAGAGTGGTTTCCAGGGCGGGTGGGGAGGAAACTGGCAGATGGGGAGGGTCTGAAGCTGAACCTCAGCAAGATGAGAAGGTCCTGGAAGTCGGGTGTGCTGCCAACTGCATGTTCTTCACATGATTAGCTGTGCACTGAATGTAGTGAAAGAGTAATATTTGTATGTATATTCACTGTAAGTAAAAATCTTAAATTATCAGCCCTTTCAGTTCAAGATGATGGGTATTTCTTTCAATCCTCGGGTAGACAAATCACAAGGAAACTGCAATGTGTTGTCAACCACAGGTGCTGGGTGGGGGTCTGGGGCTCTCGGCTCTTCTTCTGACACACAGGAACTCAGAACTTCATATTCCCTCGTTTTGAACTGAGGTACTGAAAAGTAAAACACAGCATATTGTTAGCTATGTTATTTCAAAGAAGAGGAAACATGCAGATAACATGACCGTGGGAACAAACCCTGGGGGGACAAGATTGGATAGCACCAGCAGCCTTTGGAATCACTCATGGTCACCTGAGACAATACAAATGTGATACTTCCAGCTTCGCTTCTGGTACCACCTTCCTGTCAATGTGTGTGGACCAATCAAGGAAAACAAAGAGGAGGCATGTTTGTTTCTCAGGATGTTCCTTGGTAAGAACAAGTGAGATGCAAATGATGTCTCTGTTTTTGTTTCCCAGCAAGCAATATACAGTAGCTTTTGGTGTGCTCAGTACTAACTTCCACACGACCTCAGAGATTGTCCAGAAACCGACTGCTCATGGGTACAAGCAACAGCTGAGCTTTTCTTCTTTTCTTGGATCTACAAATGCAAGACAACTGTTGAAACTTCACATACATTTCCATTTCAATAAAGGATCTGCAAACTAAAGTTATTTCTTGGTGATTGAATGAAAGGGAGGCTTTAGGGAGGCTAGCGTCACACATGCGTTTCTCACACACATTCGTGTGCACACCCACCAGTGTACAATCATTCTTTACACAACTCAAGGACAAAATGCTGAGAATCTGAAAGGGCATCCTGTCCATCATCACCCACAGACCAAAACTGATCCTGTCACTGGTATGTGACTGTCCTCCCTCACCCCCTTCCCCAGGTCCATCTGGGCACTTTCAGGCTTTCAGGTCCTAGTGATGGTGGCCTGCTCAGGTTCCAGGGTCCATGGTGGGCCTGAGTTAACACTGTGACCACTTACCATGGCCAGGCTCCACTCTGGGCATTCTCTGTCCTAGACCCTAGGTCTCCATGCAATATTGACAAAGACCCTCACTATCTATGTGCATGAAAACTCAAGCCAGTGCTGACAAAGACCCTCACCCTCTATTCTCACTCCTAAGAGGAAATTCTCACCCCACAGGTGAACCCCTATGGATGAACTTTCCCATAAACAGTGAACGCAGGTCATCTCATCCTCTTGACAAGGCACTGAGCCTTGCCTGAATGTCCACTTTGCACACTTGGGTTCTATGTTGGGCTTCCTCCTGGGACAGTAGGGCAACTGTGATGGCCCCTGTATGCCAAGTGGTGACTCCTCTTCTTTCCTCTCTTACTCCCTCAAGTGTGCCCCCCCTGAGCCTGCCTCCACAGGTTACTGGCCAGCTTCCCAGGGGATGGCAGTCAGGGGGGTGCATTGGGCAGCTCATGACTCAAAGATGCTTTTGCACCTTATCAACTCACTCACATTACCTTAATCCCTTTCATAGAAAGGTTCAATCCCTGGTTCATTTGGGCAGCTTTCACCTGCTTTGTTCCCTCCCAGTTTGGTGCATTTTCACAGGCATGGATATAACTTATTTACCATTGAACAGTTTCTCAGGAGTCAACCCCCGATCTGGGGTCCACCAGACCACCACTTGGCCCGGGCACTCTGGCACCAGTGCTTCCTTGCCCCCATCTCCCACATTACTAACAATAATTCAATCAACTTTGTCCTCTAGCCATTGCTGGTGTGTCAGCACAATCGACATGATTCACAGTGACTTTTCCAAGTAATACAGGCAGAAGCCCTCTGACTGACCTCCCCAACTATATTATGAGACAAGAGGGGCCCCTGGGAAACACGTGAACACATAGATGTCCTCCTAACTGCATTCAGGCAGTTTGGGTGTGTCCTGAAGCAGGTGGGCCCAACGTGGTCCAGGAGCCAAGTCTGAGGAGTTCGGGATTTTTCTCTGACTGCCCCATCCAGGAGCTAACCTCTGGTATCCACTCTTGCTCTGAGGGTCCTTGAAGCTGCCATAGCTCCTGATCTTGTGGCCTCTCCTCCCTTCCAAGCCAGTAACCAGTGCAATGAGAGCATGGCCATTTCAGTGACTGAAGTCATACTTCTCCTTCTCACTCCCCATCACAGGCCTTCTGTGTCTCCCTCCACACAACCAGTCAAAGTGCAGATAGGTGAACTCCTCTCCAAATGGACCACATCAATCAGTGAGCAAAGGTCAACTTCTGTGTGGGCATGCAAAGCACCAAGACTGAGCAGGGACCATGAGTTCCTAATAAACAAGTATGTGTGTAGGGGGTGTAATAAGCAAAATGTTAAAATCTTAGGTGTGGATCCAGGGACATGGTCCTTTTGTCTGGGCCTAATATTGTCACCAGCCTGGAGGTGCTGTGAGCAATGGGAGCATGTTCCTTATTATGACATATTGTGTCCTAGGTACTTTCATCTTCTTCTTTATGCATCAATTTAAAGAAAAATAGGTGTTCTGGCCATGGTGGAATCAAAGGTAGATATGCTTCAGCTCCTTGCTCATCCAGAAAAAGGAAGCCTCCAATTTAAAAACAAAAATCAACCAGACTACCACAGAATCAAACCGAATGGAAGCCTCAAACCAAGGAGTTAAAGAGGCAACAATCAACTAGACTGGTGGGAGCAGCAGAGATGGGCAGCAGGGGCAGAGAAAACGCATAGCAACATGACCATTGGTGGGCCAGGCAGTCTCACATTTGCCTGCAGATAAACCAAGAGGAACAACAAGGGAGTGACACAGACCACACAACCCACAGTTCCATAGGGAAGCAAATAAACCCTCTGAACCACTGATGTAAAAACCTGTGGGGGTTGTGGCAGTGGGAGAAAATGCCAGTTTCTTGAAAGCGTGGAGAGAGCCAAGAAAGCTCCATTGTTCCCTCTCTGTCTTCTCCCATGCATAAAGCTCTACAACCCAGCCATGTGGGTTGCCCTACTCTGCAGAATACCTAAGGCTCTGCCCCTTACAACACTAACGGGTGTGCCTAGAGAAAGATAAATGGGCCAAAGTAGATCCAAACCTTGAAAAGTAAAATGATGACAAACTCACAGCTATCAACAACTGAACCTAAAAAAGCAAAAAGTAAGCAAACAAGTAGAACAGGAATGGAATCAGCAAAATGGACATTACATAGAGGGTTTTCAGTGGGGATGGGGAGGGGTGAACGTGGAGGGTGGAAAGATACAGGGACTAAGAAGCATAATTGGAAGGCATAAAAGAGATGGGGAGAGGTTAAGAATGGTATAGGAAACAGAGAAGTTAAAGAACTTATTTGAACAACTCATGGATGTGAACTAAGAAGAGGGAATGTTGGAGAGTTGGGAGTACATGGTGGAGGAGGGATAAAAGGGAAAATTTGGAAAAACTGTAACAGCATAATCAATAAAATATACTTAAAAAAAGAAATACGGGGCAAATTAAAGAACCCACCAAAACTCTAGAAATAGAACTGGATGAATAGGAGATAACACCTATCAGAAGCACAGTTCAAAACGCTAGTAATCAAGATGTTCACTAAAATGACTGAGTACAGCCCCAAAATAAAGGAAGAAGTGAAAGCTATACAAAGTGAAAGAAAGAAAAATATACAGGGAACCAACAGTGAAGGTGAAAAAATTGGGACTCAAATCAATGCTTTGGAACAAAAGGAAGAAAGAAACATTCAACTGGAACAAAATGAAGAAACAAGAATTCAAAAAAAATGAGGACAGTATAAGAAGACTCTGGGACATCTGCAAATGTGCAACATCAAAATCATAGGGATGCCAGAGAGAGAAGAGGAAGCGCAAGAAATTTGAAACTTATTTGAAAAAATACAGAAAAAAATTTTCCCAATCTAGCAAAGGAAATCAACATACAAGTCCAGCAAGCTTAGAGAGTCCAGGAAGCTTTGGATCCAACAACTTGGATCCAAACAACTTGGAATCAAAGAGGACCATATCAAGACACATTGCCCAAGATTAAAGATAAGGAAATAACCTTAAAACCAGTAAGGGGAAAAAAGAGAGTTACCTACAAAGGAATACCCATAAGACTGTCAGCTGATTTCTCAAAGAAATCTTGCAGGCAAAAAAGGCTGGAAAGAAGTATTCAAAGTCGTGAAAAGCAAGGACCTACAACCTAGATTACACCATCCACCAAAGCAATCATTTTTTATGTTTTATTTTTATTTTTATTTTAGTTTATTCAGTACAGTTTCTATCCTTTATTCCCAATCCAGCCCACCCACCCATCCCTCCCCTCCTCCCTCCCATTTCTGCTAAGTGAAATAAGCCAGGCATTGAAAGACAAATACCATATGATCTCGCCTTTAACAGGAACCTAAACAACAAAACAAAGAAACAAGTAAAGTATAACAAAAGACACCGAAATAGAGGACAGGTTGTCAGTGACCAGAGGGGAGAGGGGAGGGAATTTTAGGGGAGAAGGGAAGGGTTTACAGGAACAAATATAGAGGACACATGGACAAAGCAATCATTTAGAAGGGAAAGGCAGATAAAGTGCTTCCCAGATAGGGTCAAATTAAAGGAGTTCATCATCACCAAGTTCTTATTATATGAAATGTTAAACACTTATATAAAAAAAGAAGATCAAAACTATGAACAGTAAAATGACAATGAACTCACAACTGTCAACAACTGAACCTAAAAAAGAAAACAAACCAAAACATACTAAGCAAAGAAGTAGAACAGGAACAAAATCACAGAAATGGAGATCACATGGAGGGTAACCAGCTGGGAGGAGGATGAGGGAGAATGGGGAAAAGTATAGGGAATAAGAAGCATAAATGGTAGGTACAAAATAGAGAGGGGGATGTTAAGAATAGCATAGGAAATGGAGAAGCCAAAGAACTTACATGTGTGGTTCATAGACATGAACTAAGGGGGTGGGGAATCCTGCGGGAAACAGGGTACCAGACAGAGGAGGATAAAGGGAAGAGAAGAACAATGGGACAACTGTGATAGCATAGTCAAGAAAATGTAATTTAAAAATAGACAAATAGACCCCACAAGATTCACCACTACATATTCTTTATTACTATAGTCACTTTGGGTTAATATTTTTTGAAGAAATTGTAACAGTTTTGTGGAACCTAAAAGTATTGATTATCTATTTCCCTGTTTGGGTTTTTCCTGGTGGAAGAGTCAATCCTGAAAGGAGCTGAATTGTCCTGAGAATGATCAGGGGTTATTCTCGGTGAGGTGATAGCCCACAAAAAAAGAGGGACTGGTGGGGTATGTTCCTAACTTTTGCCTGCAGACAGGACTCTGCGGACTGGCAAACAGAGGAGGGCTGAGGTCCAAACTCAAAATCTCCTGCTTTGCTTTACTCCTGTGAAACACATGCACATCCCTCAAACCCCACTGCCTGTAGGTCACGGTGGGAACAAGAGAATGGGCTGATTGCCACTTGCAGGGAGAGTCACACAGTTTAAGGGGGCACCAAAAATCCCAGCCATAACTTTTTAGTGAAAAGTTATTAAAAATCAAAATAAATGTCATATATCAATCTTCAGGATTAAGAGAGGATGTGGCCTTGCTTTGTATGAGTCACCTCTCTCACTGGCTCAGTGTCCTCCTGGCACCTGGGTCCAGCTGTGGGGAGCAAGACACAGTGAAATTCTGGTCCCTTAGAAGTTTTCATCCCTTTGGTGTGTGTTTACCAGTTTGAGGACCAAAACCCTACACGACTCCTGGGATGTCATCCTGAGACCTGAGGGACATGTGTGCCTGCACATCCTTCTGAGCATAGAGTCAATAGACCCTCTGTGCCCTAGGTACACCCGTCCCCACCAGCCACCCTCTTCTACCATTAGTTCCAATATCCCGTATTAGGGTTTTAACTTCACAGTAACAGTGACTCAGAGACTATCATGAAACAGTAAATGGAGTGATTGAAAAATAATGATCTTCTTATCTTAACTGATAGAAATCTCAGTGGGGCCAGAGCCAAATTCAGAAGCACACTCAGTTAGCACTTAGGAGAAACAAACATTCCTGTTGGCAGAGTCAGTTAAACTCAATCTGCTGTTTGACTTGGAAATGAGGTGATTCATTCTGTGTGACTTAGTGTTTACACTTGTTCCTCCCTGATGTAAGTGTAAGAGCTGACATTGACCCCCAGACACTGTAGGCAGGACGTTTCCTCTATTGATCCATTGACCCCAACACAAGTTCTCTGAGGTCGGCACTAAGATATCACCCTTACTTTATAGATGAGGAAAGTGAGGCTAAGAGGGCCAGCACCAGATGAAGACCCATGGGTAGAAAGTTGCAGAGCTGACTTTGAAACCGCTAGTCTGTGCCCAAGCTCAGGCTTCTCTCCACTATCCAAAAAATGCATGTATTCTAATTGTGAGTCATGCAGACCACACTTTAGAATTCAAAACAGAGCACACCTGTCCTGCTAGGGCTCTGGTGGGGGCAGCATTGAATCTGTAGAATTATTTGAGAATCATCAACACCTGTAAAATTGTAAATGTTTCCTTCAAGAACCCAGTGTGAGGCTCTGTGAGTAAAGTTTCAGGATTTTTCCTGAACACACGGCGCATTTCTACAGGTCCATTTCAGTATTATGCTGCTGGTTCTGTTTCTGTTGCCACAGTCCCTCTTTTCCCACAATGTCATGTGATGGGAATGACTGAACTACAGGACAGGAATCACTTGTTCGGTGCTGAGCATGGGTTCAGCTAATGTTAGGAATTTTTATTGGATCCAATAGTTGTTTTCAGTAGATTATTTTAAATGTTTAGTTCATCAATTCATTTTCAATTTAATCTTTATTGTATTTTTCCCATTACCATTTAGTCCCCTTATAACCATCTCCTCCCAGCAATCACCACTCTGTTGCCCACGTCCATGAGTCCTAATCAATTCACTTTTGAAAAATCCTCACTCGAGGATATGCTTATTGATTTTAGAGAGGGTGTGGCAGAGAAAGACAATTGGAGAAAAATGTCAATGTGAGAGAAAAACATTGATTGTTTGTGTCAGGTATACACGCCTAACAGGGATTGAACCACCAACCTAGGCATGAGCCCTGGCCAGGAATCACACCTGAGACCTTTGGGTTTATGTGATGTCCCTCCAACCCTCTGAGCCACACTGGCTAGGGCTCAAATCATTTTTATGTAGATTGTTTTTCTTTGTCAGAAAAGAATATTTCTTACAGTCTCCTGCTTTCCTTTTTTTATTTTTTTAAATATTTTATTTATTTGTTTATTTTAGAGAGGGGAATGGAGGGAGAAAGAGAGGGAGGGAAACATTAATGTGTGGTTACCTCTTACCAGTGGCCACCACTAGGGACCTGGCCTGGAACCCAGGCATGTGCCCTGACTGGGATCAAAAGGACAACCCTTTGATTTGGAGCCTGCACTCAATGCACTGAGCTACACCAGCCAAGGCCTACTCTCCTTTATCAACAGACAAGTTTTTTAGAGCTCTTTAGGTTCAAATAGAAATTGAGGAGCAAGTGCAGACTTCCTACATGCATCCCCCTCATGAACACCCACAACCTCCCCTCCCCCCATCTACAGCCCCACCAGACAGGGACATGTGTCACAACTGATGAACCTCTATTGACACATCAGTATCACCTACAGCCCATAGTTACCATTAGGGTTCCCACTTGTTTTGTACATTCCATGTGTTTGGTGAAATGTACAACTAACTATGTGTACCCACCCTACATGGCAGACAGCTTTCCCACCCTCCAGTCCCTGTGCTCCACCGATTTTCCTTCCTTCTCCCCACCCCTGGAAACCACTGACTTATCTTAATATCTCCATGGCTTTGACCTCTCCCAATGTCTGCCATTGCATCAGGGATCCTATAAGCCCTAAGGGCCTTGTGATGCTGCAGCCACTCAGTGGGAGAAGCCTGGGTCTCCAAAGAAGCCTTGAGGTCAGGATGTATCCTGGACAGGCATCTGAGATCAGTAGGTCCAGGTCAAGGCAACAGTTGTTCAGAGTGTCCATCACAAAGGACTGTGTCATTGGTGATACTGTTGAGAACACTGGACCATGGTGATAATCAAAAGCAGTGGAGTTATTCCCATTTTATTATCGTTCCTTAGTTCTCCACACACAGTGCACGCTTCATCACCCACACCCATGGGGGTGCTACCACTGCCCCACCCTCAGACCTCAGCACAGCCTGCAGCATGTCCTCTCTGCCGGCCTCTGCACTGCACTGAGATTTCTCAATGACAAGCCACTGTTTTTTAATCTACTGCAGGGAAAAAGGTAGCCAGATGATGACAGATGTGTGTTCTGGAGGAAAAGAAACACTGGAGACTCAGAAGAATGCACACAATGAATCGAATGGGTTGCCACCTTGGCCCTGTCTCTGAGCAGCATGTTTTCCAAATTACACCACATGACATACTTGAAGTAGTTATTTTTTGTTGCACATTCAGGGTGCAGCAGTACTTCAATCCTGTTCTACTCTCTCCTCAAATTCCTTTAGTTCTTTGGTCTTTTTTTTTAAAGATTTTATTTATTTTCATTGAGAGGGGAAGGAGAGAGAAAGAGAGAGAAACATCAATGTAAGAGAGAAACAGACTGGTTGGAGGCTACTGCACCCCAGCTGAGGACTGAACCTGCACGCAGGCATGTGCCCTGATGAAGAATCAAATTGGTGACATTTGTGTCACAGGATGATGCTCATCCAACTGAACCACACTGGTCAGGGCTCTTTGACTTTACGCAAATGTCTCCTCTGAGTGGGGAAGCTAGCACTGTTTAGATCTGCCCAAGTCTTTTAATGCCTGGCTCAATGGAAAACAGGTGCATTCATGTATTTGTTTCACTCTTCACTCTGTTGCAATATCACATGTCAGGTAGTCTCGGGAAAATGCCACTGCACACTTGTGAGAGGATGGGGTTGACCTGAGAGAAAAAAAACCTTAATTTTCTTATTGACATAATTTTGTGCCAGACCCCCTGAGTCGGAGGGTCCCATCAACAGTGGCATGTCAGTGTGTGCGTGGTGACATTTGTGCTGTGTGCCAATTAGGCTAAGGCTAGAGAGCAGACTTGCCTTAACAAGTTCAACATATGGAGCAGATTCCAGGCACAGTGTCCACCTCAACATCTAAAGGTTTATTGGCATTCTTACCTCAACAAATCTGCAATGTTGTGAACTTTTTTTTTGTTTCAAGGTGAACTTTATCAGGAAAAGTTAGTTAAAAAGCATTCAACTTCATGAAACTCAGAGAAGACAGTAAAAGCATGCTTTGTAGCTCTAATGATCGATTTTTTTATCACAGATAAGGAAAGGTCTCAATTACTGCCTAAGCAAACGCTCTTCTCTTAGGTTCCATTGCATGCCCAGTCAGGAAACACTGTAGGTATTGGAAGGGAGCCCAATGTTGTAACTGTGTTTGAGGCCGAGAAAGGGTAAATGGCATGTTCTGACTACAGCATCACAGCATTGTAGACTGAGCAAGGGTCACTTGGCTGATATGTCCTGCAGTGGAGTGTGCATTAGTAGTTGTACCCACGCATTAAAATTCTCATTTCTGTCAGTAAGAGAATAATCAGTTTTCTTCATGATAGATTATGTTTTACTGAGTTTCATGTGGTTTCTCCCTTTCAGAACTGCTTCTAAGGACATTGCAACTCTGGGGACAGCTTCCTGAGATACCCCCATTGCTTCCCTGACTCAATTTGGTCACTTGATAGTAGCAAAAATGCCAGGATGCAGGGCTGGTGAAAGGTCCCTCCCTGAACCCGGGGTGAGTCAGCTCTCCCCTTCATTCAAACTCTGATGCCACACTAGGACAATGGGCATCACACTTGGCAAAGGGCATTATTTACACATTAATGTGGGATTCTGTTTGGTTATGATATTTTTATTTTATTTAGCTTATTAAAATATAGCTAGATATATGTTCCATAATTCTGAGAGTATTTGCGACTGACTTAAACACAATTGCGCTCTTGCAAAATTTCTCACCTGCCAGATTTAAAAATCTGTGCAATCTGACTTCAGTGTTCTATTCTGCCAAAACTTCCTAATGAAGAACAATGACTGGATGTTAAGGGCCCAGAGGGGAGGGGCCAGCCAGCTAGTGCAGCCTTTGGGTGCTGTCCATGGTGCTGAATCTGCTGAGGGCTTGCACGGGGTTCACCTGCATCTTGGAGTTCCCCTTTTAACCTTGCCCTGTGTCTTGTCCTGTTTCTCTGTTTTCACCAAAGCATTTTCTCAGGTGCCTTCATCTTTCATGACACAGCCAGCAGGTTGGACAAAGCCACACTCTGAACACGCTGGTATTTGGAGGAGGCCAGAGAGGAAGCCTTCACTGCCTGCACTACGGCATTCATCAAGTTCTTTGCAGTCAGGATGATGGGCATGGTGCTGTCTACCTCAGAGACGAAGAGCTAACCACCATGGTTTTGTACCTCAGCCTTGACCTTGCTACAGATGTTGAACTGGTGGCTGTAAAAGGCAAGGCACTGCTGGGAGGATGGCAGGTCCTGCTTGTAGGCCTTGTGTGGGCAATGATCTTGGGTGGTGTGGCCACCCTTATCCATACTGAAAATTGCCTTGGCCATTTTCTTGGAAACACTGCACAGTTGTTGTATTTTTGAGCCAAAACCTATGCCTTCCTGGAATGGCCTCTCTTCTCAATAGAGGGCCCCTTCCTATTGGAGTTCACCAGTTGTAACCTGTGCAACAGGAGTCTCCAAACGTGTCTCCACTGCCAGAGTCCCGTTCTCTAGACTTCAGAGGGTTTCCATCTGAAGTCTATGTTGTCTGTGTGGAGAGCAGGTATTTCTGTGGGGAAGGGAGTGAGCACAGAAATTTTCCTGAGGCCCGGAGCCAATGGACACGAGTTGGTCTTCCTCCCATCCAGCTCCAAGGAGGAAATCCTGGTGAACTTTCTTAGAAAACTTCTAAAGAAAGTAGGAATAGAAGAAAAATCTTTACAACAAATAAAATCAATGTTCAAAGTCAACAGCCAACATCACTCTAAAACACTGAATGCTAAAGGTGCTTCTCTTATAACAGGGGGGAAATATCTGATGAACCCAGTATTAGTCAACATGGGTCTGCAAATTCTAAGTTTCACACTAAAATAAGAACATAAAATAATTGTAAATATTTCCAAAAATGAGATTCAATTCTTCCACTTGCTGAAAACATGATTTTTTCACTAGGAGACATGAGACAGGCTCCCAGAGAATGACTAAGAGTATTAAAATAATATGAGGAGATACATTGTAAGTGGCTGAATACATGCTCAGTATATAGAAATACAACAGCTTGGGTATGCTGTAGGGCAGAGTGGGAAATAGAAATGGAAGTAGATGTTTCATTGGCAAAAGTGACAAAACCATAAATTACCTAGGAACAAATCTAATGAGGAAGGTAGTATACACTGTGTGTTTGGAAGACTAATTATAAAAATGTCAATCTTTCCAAAATTGACATATAAATTCAATGTACTTTCAACCTGAATGCCACTGGAAATTAGTGAGGAACTGGATAAAATTGTTTAAAAATTCACATGGAACAATATACATCTGAAAATGGCCAAGAAGATTAGGAAGAACACTGAGTGGTTACTTTTCACTCAGATATTGAAAGTGAATTAGTAGAAAACTCTTCTTGATCCAGATTAGTGTAGCCTTAGATAGACAACTATATTGTGGAGTATGATAGATAACTCAAAAATGGATGCACACACAGAGAGAACTTAATGTATGAAATAAACAATGTCACAACTCAGCATTTAAAAGGCTGCTTTTTTTTTGGTCAGACATCCCTATTAACCATCAGCAAGAGAGAAAACAAGACTTCTACCTCTTACAATATACAAAATTGGAATTGGCTTCAAGACTGACATGTAAGAAGTGAGGGATTTCAGTGAAATGGTTGGGGCAGGAGCCAGATTGTGTGGGGTCAGGAGGGAGATTGTAGGTGAGCGGTGGGACCACTCACTGGAATGTGACACAGTAAACACTCCCATGTCTTGTGATGCACACACACCCACGCTGGAACACACTGACCTGATCTACAGGCGCTTGCTTTTACTTTTCAGCCTGATGGAGGCCATTTGTCTGACCTGTAGAAAAGTTCATACTGAGTAAGAGAAATAGCCTAAAACATGATACAGATGACATTATCAGCATAATAAATACATCAGATAACTCAGACACAAGTTTTATTGGTCATTACCTGTGTACTGGGCAATGTTGGATAAGAAATATTCCTTTGCAGTCTTATGCATTGTGTCTTATGTCTTACACCATAGACTGGCAGATCTACAATGAGAGGGATTTACAGAAAAAGACAAGGCTACATGCACATGAATGTCAGATGCTTAGGGTTTAATGGACCAATATCCACAAGGAAGAGAAGACTTTTATTGTCCCCTTCACTAAAAAAGCCTGTTCAAGAAGAAAGGTCTTTCTGGTGAGCAGGGGAGAAAGTTAAGCAAAGTCAATAGTCTTGAGGATCCTCTAGTGAGTGTCAGCTCATCAGTTTCCTGGTCCATCTGACACGCCCTGAGGCCTTTTGGCCTCTTTTCCCAGGGAGTTCCTCCACAATCCCTAATCAAATTCCATCAACCTCCAGTGGGTGTCCCAACATATGTCCTTTCTTCTCCAGGGTCAGGACATAGAACACCTGCTATTTTCATCAGCCTAAGTGGCACCTGTGGGTGCATAAGACTCAAACTCCCATGACAGGGAGATACTTATGGGGGGTGAGGACTTGCTGTCCTCGCATTTCCTGTTCACATGTGGGCTGATGTACACTGAGGAGCACAGACCTCAAGGATGGCCAGCACACCTGCCCTGTGTGGGGACGGTCAGGAAGAGCTGAGCGAAGAGGTGGCCATCATGGCTTTCAGGGAGTTCTTTCTCAGAATGGCTGTGTGTAATGTCAGGTCCTCGGGTAGAACATGTGTGCTGTGACAGAGCCTCCCCTTGGCCTGTTAATCTCAGCTCCTGCTGGAAAGAGCTCAGGATGGAAGGAGAGTACTTGACACCTGAGTCCTTCTCCAGGTAAAGAACACCACTGGGTTCTACCAGGAAGTCTTGGGCCCAGGGGAGGTTGCATGAGCAAAGCCCTAATCACCTTTGCACATAGCCTCTGTGGTCATTGTGACAATGGGAGAGCTTGAAGCCACTTTGGGGAGGGGTTTTTTTATTTTTGTTTTTGTTTTTTGTAATTTATTCAAACTTTACCTTTGTGCTGCATCTGTCTGACCTTCCAGAGCTCTGAGATGGGTCGGGGTATGTGATTGTAATTTTATGTGTAAGACTTTGTGTATCTCCTGGATAACATTCCTCCTACGATGAGATACGTGGCTACAACACAGAAAAAACATGTATCCATTCTAGGACAATGGAGTTGTAGCAAGAGTTGCTGAACAAGAGGAATGGAGCAATCCCTAATGCCCTGGCACTTTCCTGGTCATGGGTCTCCTGTGGCAGCTCACCACTTGTAGCAGTCAGATCATGGTTAGGGGACCAAGGGCTGCAGTCAGGGGCCAGTAGGAGAGAGAAGGAGAGGTGCAACTGCCCACATGCATCCTTGAAGCCTCAGGGCGCCCATCTCAGGGGCTCTTCAGTGAACAAGTCAGGGGAGGAAGTGGTAACATGCCTTATGGAGTTTGTCAGATGAGGCACATGGGTGATGTGGGCACCATCAGAGATCCTTGCAGCCTTGGGTAAAGCCCAACATATATCTTTCCATGTTGATAGTTCTTCTTAAAGTAAAATGCTATTGATAAATAGTTTTCTTAATGAGATGGATGAGGCCTGCTTTTGATGTTATATTTCCCAGGAGAGCATCATGTATTGAAAAATGAGGCCAGTTTACTCACATTGTTCTTTTTTAGAGGTCTCAACTCTGAAAGCACTTGTCACTTGATTGTGCACATGTGAAAAGGATAAGTCTGGGGCACCGATGTCACTGGAGTCCATGTATTCCTTTGGAGAATTGGCCAAGACTGTCAGTGGGATCTGCCACTCACAATTATTTTTAATTGTTTATCAGCCACGGCACATTAGGACCTTCTTTGATGTTTTTTAAAGCCAGGACACAGAGACCCCTCTCTGTAGAAATAAACTGTCTCCTGCAAAATGCTGCTTACACTGAGCTCTTTGGAGTCTGGAGTTGCACATGCAGAGTCAATGCCATGTTGGATCTGACAGACAAACTGTACATCATCCATCTTGGTAAAAGGGGACAAGGATGTTTATGCAGGGGAGGTGGCACATGAGAACCAGTGCCACCAGATGATACATGAATTGTATCTTAAAGTACACGTGAGCATCAATATTCAGAAGTGATGATGTCTCCAATATTTCCATCCCCGATGTTCCTGTTCCCCAGTCAGACACAGAGAGCTGAAGGAGCCCTGAGATTTCACCCACTGCTGAAGGACACCTGTTACCAGTACATCCTGCTGAGGACCTTCTTCCAGGGATTCTGTGTGTCTTGGGATAACTAGTACCCACCCCACCCACCACCCTCCCATACTCTTAGTTCCAAAATGCAGTACTTAGAATTAGAAAATAACAATAACAGTCACTTAGATGGGATCATAAAACAGGATATGAAGAGACTGAAAAGTAATGTTCTTATTTCAACTAAAAGACATCCCATTGGAACCAGAGCCAAATTCAGAAGCACAATCAATTAGCATTTAGGATAAATCAACATTGCTCCTTGGCAAAGTCAATTAGATTCAGTCTGGTATTTGTCATTGTGGGTGAGGTGGTTTATTCTCTTTGACTTAGGACTTATATTTTTCCCTTTTGTTGCATAATTGGAATGGCTCACTTTTACTGGCCATTACTGGGCTGAGCATTGTTCCTGAATTACTTGATTTATCCTCACACAAATTCTTTGCTCTCAGCCATGTTGTACAGATGAGGAAACTGAGGCTGAGAGGTCAGCACCTTGCTGAAGACCCCAGAAGTAGAAAGTTCTGAAGCTGAGCTTGAACCCAGGTAGTCAAGCCCTATTATTGGGCTCTTCCTCACAACTCAGTAACTGAATACATTCTAAAATTAAAAGATCCAAACAGCACTGCAGATTTCAGAACAATGTGTAAAACTGTCCATTTAGGATTCTGGTGTCAGCAAGATTAAAACACTACAGTAACCTGAGAACAGTAGACTTTACATTTTCTTATATTTCTTCAGGAACAAAGTGTGTGCCTTGGTGTTTACAGATTCTTTGTTATATCTCTAAGGAAATATCATGACTTTATCTTTCAAGGTTTGCATGTTTGTTTGTTTGTTTTTAATATATTTTATTGATTATGCTATTACAGTTGTCCTGTTAACCCCCCTCCACCCTCAATACCCTCTCCCACCCACATTCCCCCCTTTAGTTCATCTCCATGTGTCATAAGTTCTTTAGCTTCTACATTTCCCCTACTATTCTTGCCCTCCCCCTGTCTATTTTCTACCTGCATGTTTGAACTCTGAAACTCAATGTATTTTCATTGCTGCTGGAGTTCCTGTTGCCAGTGGTGCCCTTATCTCAGTTGCGTCAGGAGGTGACACAGGTTTATGGAAAGACAGGGTCAATCACAGGCTGTCCTCCATTCAGCTGCATCAGGAACTTTCATCCATTCTCAGTTTTTCTCAGGAGGTTATCATAGACCACTCGAAGAGGTGATCAACCATCTACATACCATGGCCAATTCATAGATTTGTTTGGTTTTTGTCTGGTTTTCCCCCTTGTTTGAAGAAAATGACACGGACAGGATGTTGGCCTCTGTTCTTTACTAGTCTTTAGGTCTAGGGCAGTTTTATGTTTAGAGAAGATGGAGCAGAAATGACACAAGGCTCCCATCTGCCACTTATTTCCAGACAGGCACAGCCTTCCTGGGGTCGACATCACACTCCTGGTGGCACATTTGTCCCCACAGAGTGCAGTTGCTGGGTGGTGGAGTCACCACTGTCTTCCAGCTGACAGACAGCTCTATTTGGAATTCCCAACACCCAAGAGGAGCAGGTCCAGTTGCCCCACAGAGAAAAACAGTGGGGCAACTGGACTGGTGTCACCTCAGCCACCCCTCGATCCCCAGGGCTACTGGGGAACAGGGGCCCTTTGCTTGACCTGGCCAGTCTGTCTCCAGTCACAAAGCTGTCCCGGTCCCACTGGGTACTGGTGTTTCAGGGTAACATTCATGGGTTCCTGTGTTCCCTACCAGCCACCTGGCTCATGGTGTCTGGTCTTCCCTCGAGCTGTTCCCACTGGATCGCTCCTCCCAACACCACTTCATGTCAAACCCTCTCTACTCAGAGGCTCTCAAGCATGCTCCTCTGTACTCAGCCTGCTTCCTAATGTCTTTCCTCAGAACAGTCCATGCCCAAGGGCTTCTATAGGGCTTCTGCTCTGGGAAGGAGGAGGATGGGCCCTGTGGGCACAATTGCCCTGGGACCCTGAGGACCCCAAAGGTTCCACCGTCCTAACTGACAAGTGAACCGACAGTTAGGACAGCCTTCTGCTTCATTTGATGGGACACTTGCTACACCGTGTTTCAAAGGTTAGATGAGAGTCAGAGGGTGGGAACTGGGGAGGTAGTCTTCCTCCTGGCACAGGGTTCTCTCAACACCTAAACACCCCTGAGATCTTCACAAATGTCCCCACACCACTAACCTTTCTCCCTCAATTGTCCAGAATGACCATGAAACATCAGGCATCCTTTCACACTTAGAGGCACCCAAAGCAAACATTCCAGGAGGATGTACCAATCCTCTTCTCTGTGCCAGGGGCTAGGCTGACAGATGAGCACAGCTAGTCACTGCCTGCAATTAAGGAGCTAAATTTTAAGGAGGCTCCCATCAATCAACTGATTATACATTTCTGAAACTCCAGTTAAGGAGCTAAATTCGGGGGGGAGCACCTGCTAAACAAATGAACATAGTTTTGTAAACTCCAGCCTCAATTTTTGTCACAAAGGTGATGTGCGTGGTGCCTGTAATGCCTTTTCTTGACTAAGTCATGGGAGTTGTGGCCATGATGGTTTGCAACATGCCTCATTGAAGAAGGGAGGGCTAGAAGCCAGGCCTTGTGACCTGCCACGTCTGAGTGGGCAGGACCTGTGAGGCTCACTGGGTACAAATAGCCCTGGGCTCCCCAGGCTGCTGAGTCCAGCGGCTAACTGCTCATTGTTTGCTAAAGCTGAACTCAAAGCAACATCAACCATGAGACTGTCCATGTGTGTCCTGCTGGTCACTCTGGCCCTTTGCTGCTATGAGGGTGAGTATCAGTCCTAATCAAATTATCCCCAGCTTAGGTAAGTAACCTTCTCTGAAGTAGGGAACTTATTTGGGGAGGAGGCATGAATGAATCAGAATTGAAACCAGTCCTGCTACTTCTGGACCAGCCTCCCCTAATGCCAAAGGCTCCTGTATCAATTCCCAACACCCTGGAACTTTCCAGAAAACCCTTTCAGGCCACACTGAAGAGCTTCCCATCTGAAGCCTCACTCCCCATCTAGGATCCATGTTCAGAAGCAGCAGGACATGATAAGATTTGGTTGTGCCCCACGGTTCTGACACTCAGCAGAGCTGTTTATTGAACAAAATGCTCAACATCCACAAGTCTCCTCTCATCCTTGGTTTCCACAGTGACCAGTGAGCACAGCTGCGATCTTGGGGTAAGGCAAATGGTGTCAGAGGCCAGCTCTGGGTCTCATCAGCTGTTCTCCTTCCTAGAGTCTTTGGTACCAGTTGAGTCCACAGCTCTCAAACTTTGTCTTTCAGACTCATAGAATGCTCCAGCTGGGAGGGTTTTAGGAGCCTTTTCAGTTCAAGAAGAGCCAGTGTGGTCTGGTTCTCTCAGGAATTAGTCAGGAGCAGCAGCACTCAACACATCCACATACCCTGCTCCTTTTCTGGGAGTCCGTCCAGGATCAGAAGAACCAGTGCACTCTCAGGGTCACACTGTCTATGTTTCTAGGTGACTTCTAGCCACTCATCCAACAATACTTTGTTGTGTCGACATGCCCTTGACTCTGACCCAAGTGCTTTTGACTCTTTCTCTTTCATCTGAATTTCTGAACTCCTCCTCTTTCCTCAGATTGCCTCTGTCTGACCTCTCCCTATCTCTGCATAGTTGCTGTCTGATCAGGTCTCATGGAGGCCTGGTAGGGCACATTCCCTACTGCAGGTGGTTGTAAACACCTGGGAACTGAGCAGGGGGTGAGGATGGAAAATCCAGGCCAGGAAGAGTGGTAACTTCACGTCTCAGCACAATCCCCTTGGAGCTGAAAGCAGGTCCTGGTTGCCACCTTCCACTGTCTCAAAGGAATTCTGTATTCAGTGCAGACCAGAAGAGCTAGTCATGGTTGGTGTGTAAGCCTCAGATTCCTTTCTAAGCTATTTAACTCTTTTCACTCAATGACATAATTCTACTGTTTAACTTACTCTCAGAAGAGCATCTTCCAACACTCAATCATTGTCCCTACTCCTCTCCAGTCTTGGTCCTTGTTCTGACCTCTGCAAGATCGGCCCTTCCCACTCTGCTGGAAAGACTGATTACTAAGAGCTCCTCTTTCCCAATGCCCAAGAGCAAAGAACTTGTCACTCTAACAACAGACCAAACCCTAATTTCTGAAACCCAGGGAATGTGAATTTTAGCAAGAATGGGTTGTATTGGAAAGGTGTGTGTGTACATAACACAGAACAGCTGAACTTGGGCTCAGTGAACCTGATTTCTAGGACCAGCCCTATCATTTCTATGTGATTTCAGCACGTTATGGTTTTCTAGGATTTTGCATTGTCACTGGCACAAACATGGGATGAGACCATAAACCCCCTGGTGTTCCTGTCTACTACTAAGGTCAGGGGCCATCAGGGAAAAGTGACTTCCTTACATCAATTATATTTCTTCTTCTTCTACTCCAGCAAATGCAAGAGTCTGTCCAGCTATTACGGCTGCATTGAGAAGTGCCTTTTTGGATCCTGCAATAGTCTTCAATGTCGGTCTTCAGGCATTTTTTCCATCTAGAGAAGCTTCTGAGGCTGGGATAAAAGTGAAGCAATGCATCGACCTCATGTCCAGACAGGACAGACAGAAGGTTTACAATGTTGTGGTAAGTCATTTCTCCTTCCTCTGAAGGGGCTTCTGCTCAGCTACACAGACAGAAGGGATGTCAGGGTGCTGCACTGTGGGCACACGGCGGGGAGGCAGCTGCCCCTCTTCTCACCTCTGACAGAGTGGCCTGTGGCCACAGGGTGGATGATGACATGAAACCTGCTGAGCTAGACTAAGGTTGCACATTACATGTAGCACGTTCCTCCTTCTTAGATTACCTTCCTGGGCACCGCATTCCCCACAGTGTCCTGGGGAGGACAAACAGGACCCAGGTGGTGATACTGAGGGGCAGAGACTCCTACCTCCCTTCCTTGGAGGGTTCAGAGTTCAGAGCATTAGTTCTCTAACCCAGTGGCACAATCCCTGGGGAACCACAGGGAGGGTAGAGAATGTTGGAGGGAATCAGCTGTTGAGAGGGTCCTGGCTCAGACCCTATATAAGGATTGAGGGGTGGCTGCTTGGGGCTCTGCGAGCTCCCACAGAGAAGGCCATTCCCTATACTTGAGCCCCACTTTCCCAGCCATCACCAACAAAGAGCAGCAGCCAGATACCCTCCCTGTTGCCTCCTCTGCAGACTCGCATGGAGCTGAAACACTTCTGATATCTTGGGGAAGAAATCAGATATTTACAATAGTTTCCAAGCTTATCCGCCCCTGAAATGCAGTTGCTTTTGGTACAAATTCCCACACAGGCTTCATACTGAGGGTGGAGATGCCCATGTGCTCAGTTTGATTTCCTCAAGGAGACAGGACAGCTCCTACAGACTGAATTTCCCATGTCCCCTCTTGCTCCTGTCCTGTTCTCTCACCCTGCATCCACTTTGGAGAGAAAACATAGAGCTCTCGGTCCTGGGAATCTGAGGAAGGATATCCTGGGCTGCTCGGTCCTACCCTTGACTCTATCCCAACTCCACTGGAAACCCGAGACCCTGCCTGGGTCACTCCAGGTTTATTTGTCTGGCTATGGACATGTTCTTCACTGTCCTGCATGGTTTGTTGTGGCTAAACCAGAACTATTGAATTCCCCACCCACTCAGCTTTCCTGCCTGGGGGCTCCATGTGCCTTTGCTGGGTGCAATGTCCCTCACATGTTGCTGTGAACAAAAGTCCCTGTGAATGTGTCATCTCCAAGTGCAGTATGACAGACATCCCCTGTCTCTCTTTCTCTATTTCAGAAAGATATACAGTCCACATGTAACAACTAGACTTTAAATATCTTACACACGAGAACCTCTGTCATTCAAGGATGGCCTGATCAACCCCGGAAAATGTGAAGGTTTCAATGTCTTGCTTCAATAAAGTACTTGCCCTGCACTTCTCTCCCTGTCTTGTTTTTGTCCAACAGTCTGTCCCTGAAGTTGGGGTGGTTCTCCTCATGAAGTGGCCACATTGCTCCAATCTCTGCCCCAGGAGACGACCTTGCTATCTCCCTTTCTGTGTATTTGCAAATCTCTCTCTGTCTCTTTGTTTACAATACATGGGATGGCATTTGGAGGCCACCAGGAAATTCAGAATTTTCTCCCTGACTCACAATCTGCAACCACGTCACAACTGAAAAGTCCTTTGTGCCATGGAGGATAAACCACAGGACTCAATTTAGGGTATGGATTTGGCAGGGAGGCAGGGGGCCTTTATGAGCCTACTTCAGCTCATTTGTTTCCTGACACCTAAGAGTCCACTAAGTTCTGCCCCCTCCATGGCTGAGAATCACTTGGATACCTTGGTCTTCCCATCCACACAGCCATCATCACAGTTCATGCCCTACCCAGTGTGGCCAGGGCCCTAAACAGCCCTCTGGGTCAGAGAGGCCCCTCCTGCCATACACCCTCCTTATCAACCCCAATGTTACCCTCCAAGTGGGATTCCAAACTTATTTCTGCAACTTCCAAACACTAGAGGTCATGGCTTCCTAAATGTTTCAAGTAAGAGTACTTATTGTTAGATCAAACCCATCTCCAATTATGAAGGTTTGTGAAGCACAAACCATGATTCAGAAAGAAAACATAAGACTTATCTATTATTATTATGTTCGATGTCTTTACAATAAATATGTATTTTTGATCACTTCAGGGAACATGTGTACTTACATTAGTCTCTGTTTTCTGAAGTGCATTATATACTCAGTCTACACACTATGCTTTGTAAACACAAGGACTTGTGATGCCTTTGGCACAGCTTGAACAACACAGATGGGGCCACATGGGGAACATGAGGGACCACAGTTGGTGTTGCACACCAGGCCTTGCACCACCCCGAGTCTGGGCCCTCTGGTCGCATGGTCCTGCTAACCAGGCTCTCTACCCAGCCATTCTTGTCCTTTTGCCATTCTTCCTGTGTTACAGTGGGTTGCACCTCTGAATGGGGCTGGTGGTGGTCCCTGTGCCTCTGTATTGTCCCTGGCACAGGACAGCTGATGACCTCAACTGTGAGGCCCCTTTCATGTCCCCTCTTCAGTGGGACCTCTTCTAACTCTCATATCCTACAATAAATCTTTACACACAGACATACAGGTTACACTCACCAATACACAGATGATGTACATGGTCGCACACCCAGCCCACTTGCAGACATGCAGTCACACCCAGACACACACACAGACAATGGTGCCGCCATCCCTCTGGCAGCACTTTACTTTTCTGTGGTGTGGTATTCACACCACAAAGTTCTTTGGAGACAATCCTGAGTGAACTGACAATATGAAAGCACCAATGTTCTCATTGTTATTATTTCTAAAACACACAAGAGTTCACATGCATTGAAAAGCCCTATGGGTGACATTTCTGGGAAGGTTGACATTTTCAGTCTCATTTCACCCTGACTTGTCTCCAGGAAGGTGACAGACTGTTACCACCACGGCCAGGGGGATGAAGAATGTCCTACCCACTGCCCATCAATCCTGCCTCTGTGTCTTCTCAGAATCGACTGGGAAGGCACCAAAAGAATGTGAGACCCAGGCCGCAATACAGGACCCACATGAGGGGATGTCTACAGTAGAACTCATGTGGTCCCCCTTTTTGACCTCCACATTCAAGGGGTCCAGCACCCAGCAGAGTGACTTTGGTGGCCCACCCCCAAAGTGATCCAGGGAGGACATCAAGGCTGTACATGGCAGTCAGAGTGTCCAGCCTCATGGGCTGTCACCTGGAGACCTTCCCCTGGCCTCTTCTCTAGGCCTGTGAGCCTAGACTCTGCAGGTCATTGGGTCATTTCCCTGTTGTCAAGAGACTTAGGGTGTTGTGAAGGAGCATTTTGGTCAGGACCTGCTGGCCCTCTGGGAAATGAAAGATCCTCCAGCCCCAAGGTCAAGGTGGAGGAGAGATGTGGGAGATGGATCACTCCATGGGAGAATCACTGAACCAACCATGCTGCCACTGGAGATGGTGAAAAGATGGTGAAAGAATTAACTGGTATTGTGTCCAGTGCCTGTGCACATACACACATGAGTATGCAACACCCGCCTTAGGTCTGTGTATTTTACCAAACACACAGAGGGCAGTCCCACACACTGCAGCTCTCTGAGAGGCAGCAGAGAGGTGATGGTGAAGGGCAACAGGATCTGTGTGTGGATGCCCCCTGAACACCCTCTCCCGGCAATGCTGACTCGTCATCTCCAATCCTGTCAGATGTCACCTCTCTGTGAGATTTGCCTCATGGGTTTATCTTCCTGGAGAGAGTGGAGATTTTTAGAAAGTCTGGCTCAATCTCCCTCCCTGAGTCTCTAGTTTTCTGGTCTACAAGACAAACAATGAAGTTTCTATATTCTGTTTCATCTTTGGAGATGAAGCCCATGGGGTTATGGTAGTTGAGGGCCATCCGCTTGCCTCTAAACCTGGCCTGGCTTCTCATACTGGTCTCCCAGGCTCAGCCAAGAACATGAGGTGAGGATGAGAGAACCATTACTATTAACAAATATTTACAGTAAAACAAAGTGTTCTGGAAAAGTTAAAAATATTACTGCACCTTCCCCTCTCTCTAAAAATAAATAAATAGGAGGGAAGATGGCGGCGTGGTAGGAAGGAGCAGATTTTGCATCTCCCACACCCAGGGAGGGAAAAATAATCGCCAATCGGAGATCAAAAATTGCAGTGGACATTGAAAAACCTGAGAGTAAGGAGACTACGTGGATCAGAGAGGGGACCAGGGGGGTTGCAGCTCCAGACCCGGTGGCGTGGCTGGGTCGGCCCGCAGGGCCCCCGGGAGAGAGCTGGGTCATCCGCTCCCTCCCTAGCCAAACAAAGACTGAGCAGCACCCGGGGAGGCCAGTTTACCAGACAGCACAGAGAGAGGAGTGAGGACAAAGAGGCACCCACACAGGGTCTGTAAGCACCTACGCAAAGCCCTGGGGAAGATGTGCACCTCACCCCCTGCATTCAAAGGCACCGCCTCTACACCTGCGCCTCCAAGCAGGAGAGAGAGCATGGTTTGGTGAAAATCTCAGAAACCACAGCGTTGAAAAATAAAAAGGCACTGGTGCTTTCCAGGACCTACGATACCCAAGCTGTGAATTGGGGGCAAGTGGGTGCCCTTTGGGATCCAGAAAGCAGGAACCCGGAAGAGGGGCGGGCGCTCCGTGGGACATCGGAGCACACTGCGGTGAACTCCCAAACTCACACATAGTGGTACCCAACCCCCACACACGGGTCCCTTCCAAGAGACATCAGACCAGCTGGGGGAGAAGGCGCGCACCTGCACTAAGAACAGTACATCAGAGGCTGACTGAGTCCTGAAAGGGGAACAGAGAAAACCTGTCTCCAGTAACCCCTCAGTGGGCGAAAGCCAACTGGAAAAACCGGTTGGGGCAGTCTGAAATCAATAATAGGTGTATGTGTTTGTGTATGTGTGTGTGTGTTTTCTTTTTTTTGCTGTTTGTTGGTTTTTTGTGTGTTTTCTTTTAATTATCTTTAAGTAAGCTTTTATATTTCAACTTGTATTATGTTGTGATCTAACGATTCTTTATGCTTCTCTTTCTGTCACCCTAGTGCTGACCCTTCTCTCTTGCTTTCCAAAGTTATCTCTTCTTCCTTCCATCTTCTGCTTGTTTCATTCCTCTTTTTTTTCCTTTTGAACCTGCAAGTAATTGCATAATAGTATAATCATTATTTCATTATTCCTACACCTT
>CM052543.1:6311175-6415099 GCA_028533065.1 Trachops cirrhosus | reverse complement strand
GCTGGTCGCGTGCTCCTCCTCTCATCCTTCCCTCCTTTCAGCGTTAACAATCACTCACGTCCCACCTGACCCTCCATTCCTCCTTTGCACAGACATCTGCTCACTCTGAAGGAGTTTTCTCCAGCACACGCTTGGGCTTCTCTTCCTCCAGACCTGTTTCTCAGTGGACTTCATCCTACCTGCTCTCTAGCTGCATGAAAAACAGTTCTGATCAAATGTTGTCAGTTTCTTTTCCCACCACACTGTTGGGTTTACTGTTTTATTCTTTCTCTGTGTTAATCTCGTACTGTGGTTTTTTGGTGGAAGGCGGATTTCAGAGGAGGATGTGCAGAGATTAAGCCCATGGCTGGTCTGTGCTGCCAATTCAGTCTTGGGTGATGTGCTGAGTTCCACTGTGTGTGGTCCAGGGCTTTGATTGATCATGACCTTGTGGTGGCAGTTGGAAGTTTGTTTATGGGTTATTTTTTAAGCAAGTATAACTCACTCTAAATATCCTTTTGAAATGTTTCTGTACTGAGAAACCTTAATTTCCTATATTGGATGATAGTGACAAAGCTAAAGATATTTGTAGCAGGGAAATCGTTTGAATATCTTTTAAGGGAGATAGGGAAGGCCTCGGCCTACCCTGAAACAGGACTCCAGGGCCTCCCTCCTGCGGGCTGGCTCAGAAGGCAGGAACACAGCGCAGGCAAGCAGTTCAGTGCAGGCTCCTCGCTCAAGTGCACTTTGCCTGAGAGGTCCTGTGTAGAAATGGCTGCCAGACTCTGTTTTTTTTTTAATTTGAGCCCAGTTAACCACCAGGAGCCCTTCTTAGTAGGTGTCCTTTTCCTCAAGGATCACGCTTTCAATTTCAAAACCTTCACGGAACCCCAAAATTGGAGATTCCCCTTGGTCTTGATGCCACAGACCATTGGTTGACACTTGGCATATCCTTTCAAGCTTCTCCAGCCTTATAAGAAAGAGGAGAAGATGAAGGTGCCCCGCATCCCACTAGGAATCTCTGCTGGGTGGAGAGACAGCGATATCCCCGGTCTGGGAGCCACAAACTCAGGCCAGCCAGAAGTGGAGACCCACCAGATATGAGAGACTTTGGGCCACCGCCGCTTCCGGAGCTTTACGGTAAAAGGGCGAGGTGCGCCCCGCCCTCGTGCGCAGGCGCTGTGCCGTTGCCCGCAGGGCAGTTGCTAACCCAGCGGTTTTCAGAGCTGCTTCCCGGGAGGGTCTGGGTGGTGCAGGTTCGGAGGCCGACACGGCGGCTCCGCCCATCCTGAAGCCCCCGGCGTCCTCGGTTAGTCCATTGCCCTGCCCTAGCGGCATCCCCAGCGTGGGGAAGAACCCTCCCTAGAGCTGGTGGTTCGGGGCGGGAGGCGCCGATGAGATAGCACTGCTGGGATGTCAAGGCCAAGGAATGCCTGGGAGCTACCGCTTGAGGGGAACGGGCGGGACCCCAGCGCATAGGTTGGCCCCGGAAGTTCATGCCTGTAAAACCGGGACCCGAGGTGGAGCCGGTGGTGCCATTCTCGCATCCCCCCTGGCCCGTGGCCCATCGTGGGTCAGCGACTTCGGTGCTTGGAGAAATTGAGGCCCGCCGGTGCCCCAGGCCTGGGCGGCCGGGGGAACAGGGGACGCCAGGGGGCGCTCTAGAATTTTCCTGCAAAGTTCAGACCCAGCCACCTCTTTTCCCAGCAATTCTCTTTAGTTTCAAGAAATTGCCCGATTCCACATATAAGTGAGACCATATAATATTTGTCTTTCTCTGACTTGCTTATTTCGCTTAGCATAGTAATCTCCAGGTCCATCCATGCGGTCGCACAGGGTAAAAGTTCCATCTTTTTTTACAGCCCTATAGTATTACATTATGTAAGTGACCACAGTTTTTTTATCCACTCATCTCCTGATGGGGACGTGGGCTGTTTACAGGTCTTGGCTATCGAAAATAACAGTGCTGGAACATAGGGGTACATACATTCTTTCTGATTGGTGTTTTGGGATTTTTAGGGTCTATCCCCAGAAGTGGCATCACTGGGTCAAAAGACAGTTCCATGCAACAGACTGAGAGACTGGGGGCGGGGCAGGGAGACTGGATAAAAGAAGATGAAGAGATTGTTAACAGGACTGACGGGACTAACAATAGGGTGGTGAAGGCCAGGGGAGGGGGGCGGGGGCTGGGTGGAGGTAGGCAAAGGCGGGGTTGAAATGGGGGACACCTGTGATGGTGTCAACAATAAAAACTTATAAAACGAAAGAAAGAAAGAAATTGCCTGAGCTGTAAGCCCTGACTTCTTTCTGGAGTAGAAGCTGGACCGTGTCCCCAACGGAAACTCCCAAGGAAATTGTGCCCCTTGAGGTTTTCCTGAGCCCTTTGAAAGGACGTTTTCGTCTTCCTGATCGCTAGGGTCCGTCGACATGAATCCCGTTGTCGTGGTCCACGGTGGCGGAGCCAGCAGTATCTCCAAGGACCGCAAAGAGAGGGTGCGCCAGGGAATCATCCAAGCCGCCACCGCGGGGTACAACATCCTAAAGGAGGGAGGGAGCGCAGTTGACGCTGTGGAAGGAGCCGTGACCGTCCTGGAGAATGATCCCGAGTTCAACGCAGGTAAATTTGCAGTGCAACTAACCAGGTTAAGCTTCTCCTCCAGAATAACTGGAACCTTTCTAAAGTGTCAGCAAATCCAATCACATTTGTGGTAGAACTTAATATGCTTAAGAGGTTTAATTGTTCTCTTATTACCTGTTGACCAAGTTGCTTTAAGAATTTTTAAACCTTTCCACCCTTTTTTTTTCTTTAACCTGCTTCTTAAAATTCACATCCCAAGAGGCTTTTTATTACATTTTTTGTGTGTGGGGGAATGAGAGTGGACTACATACCATATACTGTGCCCACTTTAAGTTTTGAAAAATGTATAATACCCCTGTGTGACCACACCACAATCAAGATTTAAAACATTTCCATCACCCCCAAAAGCTGCTTGGTGCTGCTTCGCAGTTAATCTCCTCTCTAATCCCCAGCACCAGGCACCCACTGATCTGCTTCTGTCACTTAGTTTAATGTTCATGCTCCAGAATTTCGTGTAGATGCAGTCATGCAGAAGGGATATTCTTGTGTTTGCCTTCTTTCAATGGATCAGAGTAATAATAATCATAACTGCTATGTACCAAACAATGATCTAAGAAATTTGCACCATAGTTTTGTGAGTTAGGTGTCACTATTATGCTCATTTCTCAGATGAGAAAACTAAGGCACAAAAAGGTTAGGCAACTTGCTGGAAGACACTCATTTCCGCTTTATTTTAAAAGAGAAAACCTAAGATGTAGGGATTAAAATACTTCTTGGAATTATGCCACCCAGCGAACATCTGTTAGGAAAAAGAATTTCAGGAAATCTTAACCAATTAGTCATCAACTATTTACTATTTGTTCCGTCCCCTTGCCTTTGCTAAGCACTCTTTAACACTTACGCAGAACTTCATAAATCAGCCTGACACTAGTATGAGGCATAACTGCATTTTCATGGCTGTTTGTTGAGCCAAAATGTACCAGATGCTTCCCCTTGCCGGCAGGAGGGGCACCCTGCTGTTTCCGTGGGACACTCGTTAAACTAAATGCCCGTTAGTCGCTGCCCTCTTGGTGACACACACCACTTATTCACAAAGGTCCTGGATTTGGAGCAGGTGGTTCTGGTTTCCCACCTTCTCTAACAGGATCAGTCTTCTGCGTGAATTAAGGACGTGTGGATTAGGGAACTCGAGGAGCTAGGCCTTGTCTGTTTGCTCTGTAACCAGGGCCAGCCTTCTGAGCGTCTCTGTTCCGGTTCCCCGGACCTCCGCTGTTAAGCACGCCAAGAGTGGGGCTGAAGAGATGGAAATCAGAGATGGAGGGAGGAGGAATGGTGGGACTTTTAACAGCGGACTGCCCCCCTTGAGCTCTGTTTTCCCTTGGCTTTTCCCAGCTTAGGTCAGTGCAAACAGTATTTCTGGTAGCCTGCGCTCCAATCCTTTGGGACGACTATTCAGGAGCTTCCTACAGAAGCTGACTCTGGGTAGCAGCTGCGTTAGGGGTCAGTAATTCGCACAGTGACACGGTTTATCCCAATGCTTATAAAAACATTGTGTTTACACTGTATTCACATTTCAATATGGATTTCACTTTAGGTTTAAAGCTTATGTCATAATACCTAGTTTATTAAAATTAGTTTATTTGTTAGAAACCAACACTGGAAAAAAATGAACTCTTAGAGTGATAGAAATATTCTGTAAAGACTTCGATTGGCAACCAAATAATGACCATTTGCTTTCACTGGAGTTGAGCAGAACTTTAACTAGTTACTTTAGTCTCCCTAGAATTCAATTTGATAAGCTCTCACAGAGTCTTTGAGATAACAGGACTTTTATTTATCCACCGTCTGCAGGACCAGGCCTAGAATCCACTAACCTAATACCATATAATTTTAATGGGCTTTTTCCAGTGCCATTTTTACATACAGTAAAATTTCCCCCTGTTCCAGTGTACGGTTCCGTGAGTGTGATAGTCATTCTTAATAATAAATTTTTGTATGTGGTGCAAGGTGCGTATCAAGGTTCAGTCTCTGCTTGATTGTTCCCAGCACCCGTTGTCGAAGAGGCGGTCCTTTCCCCATTGCCTTGTCCGTTCACCCTTGTTGAAAATGGGTCGTTGGCTTTCTGTGCTTGACTCAGTTTCTGGCCTCTGCTCCGTTCCATTGATCCACATGTGCGCGCCCTCACCCGCTCCACCCCGCCTTGATTACTGTGCTTTTATGTCATCATCAGCAAGCTCTTATTTTATGAAATGTTAAAGGGACTTATCTAAGAAAAAGAAGATAAAAAACATGTATAGTAAAATGACAGCAAACTCACAATTATGAACAACCACATCTGAAACAAAAACAAGAAGAAATTAAGCAAACAACTAGAACAGGAACAGAACCACAGAAATGGAGATCACATGGAGGGTTAGCAACAGGGGAGGGGGAGGAGGAGAGAGGGGGGAAAAGGTACGGAGAATAAGTAGCATGGATGGTACGTAGAAAATAGACAGGGGGAGGACAAGAATAGTAGGGGAAATGTAGAAGCTAAAGAATTTATGACACATGGACATGAACTAAAGGGGGGGAATGTGGATGGCAGAGGGTGTTCAGGGTGGAGGGGAATGAAGGGGGGATAATAGGACAACTGTAATAGCATAATCAATAAAATATATTTTTAAAAAATTAGATACTGAATCTTCCAACTCTATTGCTTTTTCATGATCGTTTTGGTTGTTCTAGTCTCTTTGCCTTTCCCACAAATTCGAGAATCCCCTTGTCAATTTCTAGCAAAAAAATTCTCCTAGGATTCTGATTAGGGGTGTGTTGAATCTGCAGATCAGTATGGAGAGAATTAAAATCTTAGTACTGAGCTTTCCGATTCATGAAGACAAGTATGTACTTCCACACACTCAGGTCTTTGGTTTCTTTTCTCAGTGTTTCGTAGTTTTCAGCATTCGTATGCTGTGTTTTGTTAGATTTATACCTAATGACTTCATGTATTGAGGTGGTATTGTAACTGCTTCTTTTTAAAATTTCAGTTCCCAGTTGTTCATTGCTAGTATATAAAACTAGTTGATTTTTATATGCTTATTTGTCATATATACTTATTTGCATATACCTTCTTTGCCAGGGTGTCTGTGAAGGTCTTTGACTCATTCTTTAATCAAGTTCGTTTCTTATTGTTGAGTTTGAAGAGTTTTCTGCACATTTGGATAACAGTCCTGTATCAGGTGCGTCGTTTACAAACACTCCCTCCCAGTTTGTGGCTTGTCTCCTCAACCTCTTCACAGTGTCTCTCCCAGGGCAAAACTTTTCATTTGAATGAAATCCATCTTAATTTTTTCTTTCGTGGTTCAGCCCTTTGGCGGTGTGCCTCAAAAGCGAGACCCAGGGTGATCTGTGTTTTCTCCTGTGTTATCTTCCAGCCATTTTATCGTTTTGCACTTTACATTCTTGTCTGTGACCCACTTTGAGTTCATTTTTCCGAAGAGTATCTATCTGGCTTTGCTTTTTTTTACCTGCAGGTGCCCAGGTGTTCCAGGAGCTTTTGTGAAAAAGACTTGTCTTTGCTCCCTTTGATCGCCTTCTCTCCTAAGATTCCGCGCCTCATCCCAGCGCGTGTGGGTCTTCCCACGGCACCGAGCCGTCCTCGGACACCAGCTCGGCGCCCGGCAGCGTGGCTCGGTCCCGACTCCGTCTGCATCCCTGACTTGGTGTTAATGCCGTGCAGTACTTTTCATCTCAGGCTTTTTTTTTTTCATCTCAAGAAGTTCTATTTGAACCCTTTTCATATTTTTCTCCACATTCTGGTACCTATGGAATAATAGTTGTAACAGCTGTTTTAACATGCTGCTTTACTAATTCTTATCATTTCTGTCATTTCTGGATCTGTTACCATTGATGGATTTTTTTTTCCCTTCTTATTATGGGTCAGATTTTCCAGTTTCTTTGGTGCCTGGTAATTTCTTACTGGATACCAAACACTGAATTTTACCTTGTTAGGAACTGGATATTTTTATAATCCTTTAAATATGCTTTCCCTGGCCAGGTGGCTCAGTTGGTTGGAGCACCCCCCTCCCCCGCATGAACCAAAAGGTTGTAGGTTTAATTCCAGGTCAGGGCACACGAGTGGGTTGTGTGTTCGGTCCCCGGTTGGGGCACCTGCGAGAGACAACCAATCAATGATCCTCTCACACATCTATGTTTCTCTCTTTCTACCTCCCTTCCTTTCTCTCTAAAATCAATAAAAATATATCTTGGGGTGAGGATTAAAAAATAATAAAATTTTTTTAAGATTTTATTTATTTATTTTTAGAGCGCTGGGGAAGGGAGAAAGAGAGGGAGTGAAACATTAATGTGTGGTTGCCTCTAGCACACCCCCTACTGGGGACCTGGCCTGCAACCCAGGCATGTGCCCTGACTGGGAATCGAACCTGTGATGTTTTGGCTCGCAGGCCTGTGCTCAGTCCACTAAGCTACACCAACCAGGGCAAAAAATAATAAAAATTTTAAAAATGAAATCATGAGCATATCCTCCAGTGAGGATTAAAAATAATAATAATAATATAAATAAATTAAATAAATAAATATTCTTGAGCTTTGTTCTTATTCCATTTGTACAGATGAGGAAACCGTCACAGAGAGGTTAAGAATAGCTAGACATGTAGGCGTTAACCTAGGCAGAGAAACCGGGAGGAAGGATACTAGTGGTGAAGAGAAGAGCATTGCCAAGGGCACGGAGCGATGAGAGCTTACGATACATTCGGGGAAAGCCAATATTTCAGTAGCATGTGGCCAAGGAGAGGAGAGGAAGCTGGAAAAGTAAGTCAGAAGCCAGGTTGGGAAGGCTCCGGGCTATCGATGCTGCAGGTCGTGGGGCACTGAGTCAGATGTTTGTTTCCTCTGGCGATGGAGTGGGGGGTGAATTGAAGGAGGCAGCTTAGAGGAAACTCGGGAGCCACTTCTAAATTCTTGCTTTCCGCTTCTCTTTGGGTCTAGGCTGCGGCTCCGTCTTGAACGTCAATGGTGAGGTTGAAATGGATGCTAGCATCATGAGCGGGAAAGACCTGTCCTCGGGAGCCGTGTCCGCAGTCCGGTGCATCGCAAATCCCATCAAACTCGCGCGGCTTGTCATGGAAAAGGTACGTGTGACCCTCACACCCTTTTCCTACTGCATCGTCATCGCTGTTCTCCAGTGACTAAAGGAGTCAGACCATACGGAAATGCTTGAGGTCACTCTCCTAAAACTATATAAAAGAACAGAAGTAATGTTGACTTTCTCAAATAAGCCGGGATTCTGGCTCTGTGGACAGTGTAATTTGACTGGTAGTCCCTGGACCAGTGATTCCTTTGTCTTCATGTTATTGTCCTGTGTTCAGCCTTCTCTCAACACATATAAAACACATGCGCACTGAACAGACCAGCTGTTTAGTAGCATATGTTGAATACAAATAGATTAAGTTCTCCAAATTTAAGGTCACATATGTCACATTGCTAGCAATATACCATCATTTGGGGGGATTTCTTTAAATACAAAACTCAGAGCCAGGCTCCTTTCAACATTCAGAAAAGTAAACCACTAAAATTTGCATTTTTAAGGCTCACAGTAGGAACAGTTTAAAAGGTTTTAACTTGCCCCGACTGGTGTGTTTCAGTGGGTTGGGTGTTTGTTCCACAGACAGATAGATCACTGGTTTGATTCCCGGTCAGGGCACGTGCCTGGGTCGCGGGCCAGGTCCCCAGTTGTGGGTGTGCAAGAGGCAAACAATCAACGTTTCCCTCTCACATTAATGTTTCTGTCCCTCTCTTTCTCCCTCCTTTCCCCTCTCTCTAAAAATAAATAAATAAAATCTTTTTTTAAAAAAAAAAGATTTTAACTTTTTCAAAAAACTAACCATTTTTCCACTTTTTTCTGGTTCAAGACACCTCACTGCTTCCTGACCGGCCAGGGTGCCGCAGAATTCGCAGCCGCCATGGGGGTCCCAGCCATTCCTGGGGAGCAGCTGGTAACGGAGAGAAACGTCAGACACCTACAGAAAGAGAAGCAAGAGAAAGCTGCTCAGAAACCACACCAGCAAATGTAAGCTCCCTCCTCGGCTCACAGCGGGGCATCACTCAAGTGTGAAGGTTTGACAAATACATGATTCATTTGCATTTCTTAACTAAGTCAAAAATCACGTGGTAGTTCGTTTTTGAACACAGTGATGCACTCTAAGTAATGGGGAAACTGCTCTTTTGATTCTTAAATTTAACCCCGTTTATTACTCCTATGAGTAGTAACTCAGACTAAGCTAACAGAGTTCCTTCTCCAACATGACTCAACAGAAGAATGCCTGGTGTTGGTGTGTGAGCCCTCTGAGTGCTTCCTGACGGGTGTGTCACCTTGAGCAGACTAAACAGGCTCCCTGGCGTCTAGTGCACCCCAGGAGCCTTTCACGGTGGGGGGAAACCAGTGCCGCTCTTGGGGTTCGGGTTAATCATGCGTTCTGAACTGCGGTTATCTGTGGTGCAGAGGTCGGAATCCCAAATAAAACTCCCCTTATTTAAGACAAAATCTGAAAAATATAATTTGAATATGGCCTGGGAGTTTATAGTGAAATATAATCTGTTAACTTTGCATATTTTTTAAGAGTTGTACTCTTTAACCAGGCATGTACTTCACTCACTATCACCTAGGGAGGTTTTTCAAAATAAACATAGCTGGGCTCTTCCCTGAGAAATCTATTTAATAGATCGGAGGTGGAGAGGCCAGGCAGGCGTATTAGGAGAAAGCTGCCCAGGGTGAGAAGGTGCTTTCGGAGGCTGGCCGTCTGCTGGTGGCTGCCGAGAGCCCTACGGAGCCTGCGGTGGTGTCTGCAGGCTGGAGCGGCAGCAGTGGGCTTGCTTATTCAGCGGTTCGTGGGCATTCCACAGACATCGCCGCAACGTCTTCCAAAAATTGTGCAGCAGCACACATCTCCACCAGCCCGCATTGCTCTTAGATAACAGCGGGAAGAGCTTCTGCCCTGCGCCCTGCACGCAGGCGCACCCTCGTGTCACAGCTGCGCAGAACAGTTGGTTTATTACAGGTGCCGGGGCACCTCTGCCACTCAGCGCCGGCACAGCATCGCCCACCTCACCGTCCGCTCTTGTGGCTGACACCATTCAACCCCGGGGAGATGCTTCCCTACGTCTCCTGCTCTGTGTCCCTGAAGCAAAGGGCCCCTGAGTCTCACGGTTTGTAGACTGGGCCACTGCAGGTATCAGAGATGGGCACAGCTGTGGAGTGTGGGGAAGAGTCGAACAGCAGGAGAAAAGGCATAACTTGTCAAATAAATTCGTGCGCGACTAAGTATTGTTCCTCCACAGTGCCAAATGTCCATTGTCTTCCCTTTCTCCACGTTTAGACTCTTGGTCCTGGGGTGTTCATGAGTTAGGGCAGTGTCTGCAAGCCTTGCTCGTGAGGGCTGATTCCTGTCACTCTTACATTTGTGCATGTGTGTAGGTCTACACCGGCACTGGCCACTACAAATATGAACGCCATGTTTTAAAAAGTAAAAAGAACTCTGGCTGGTGTAGCTCAGTGGATTGAGCACCGGCCTGTGAACTAAAGGGTAGTCGGTTCGATTCCCAGTTGGGGCACATGCCTGGGTTCCAGGCCAGGTCCCCAGCAGGGGGCACATGAGAGGCAACTGCACATTGATGTTTCTCTCCCTCTCTTTCTCCCTCCCTTCCCCTCTCTCTAAAGATGAATAAGTAAAATCTTTTTTAAAAAAGTAAGAAGAGGTGAAATTACCTATATTTGACCCATTATGTGCAAAATAGTATCTCAACATGGAATCAATATAAGAAATTATTTGAGATAGTTTATCTTCTTGTTTCATACTAAATCTTCAAACCCTGGTGCGTACTGCACACTTACAGTGGGCCTCCCCACCGGTCGCCCTCCCCGCCCCCCACGCAGTGCAGGTCTGGACCGCCTGCCGGGAGAACCAGCTCTTCAGGTCAGCAATGAAATGGACACTGAATATGAGAATTAGGAATGGTTTTATTCTTATAAAATTATTGAAAGATTTAGTTAAATGTTCAAAAGTATAATGTTAACATTTTCAGCTTCTAAATAATTTTGATGTTAAATATTATTATAATTCATGGTTTGACTAATATTAATAGATAATTCTGTATATTTTAGGGGAAAGCTAACTTTTTGAAATTATATCTGCAAATTTTTTCCATTTTTTTGCTCTTTATTTTTTATGAAAATATATTCTAACCTTACCCATTCAGTATAATTACATCTCACTTTTCAATCTCTAGACGATTAAAAATGAGTGTGAGTCTCAAGAACTTGATAGAGAAAGAACACTGAAGTGGAGCTCACAAAAGAAAAACAAAAAAAGAAGTAGAAAATCTTCCGGAAGCAGTCTGCTTGCATTTTTAGAAACAAAACAGTGAAAGTAAGAACTCTTCTTCCAGGACGACCCACATAAAATTTGCAGACAGGACATCACAAATTCTTTGTTCAGTGGAGATTTAATTATTTATCAAAACAATGAAAATTAGTAACAATATTGTTCTCTCCAAATCCACAGCTTGAACAGCTCAGCTGAAATCCCTGAAACATCATGTTCGTTACTACAGGAGGATCTAATTGCTAGTCGCAAAGACTCACGCACAGGAAAGGGCCCGGGGAGGTCCTAGCCCTGGGGGGAAGGCTGAATAAACAACAGACAGCTGATAATACCGGGAAAATGATACAGAACGTCGGTGTAACGGCCTTGGTAGAACAATCCCATGTGTCCAGTGTTTAGCCACACCTCATGATGCTTTGCGTGGCGCCATCAGCACAATGTTTACAAAGAACAATGGAAATTTTCTGGTTTAGTAACAATTATTTCAACATTTGCTAAATGCCAAACATGTAATTAGGACAAATAATAATGAATCTAATGATTACTATCTAGACTACAGAATATAGATTAATTTAATGGGTAATAAGTGAAAGATGAAATCACATGTAAAATTTTTTTATTTTTTAAAAAAGATTTTTATTTATTTATTTTTAGAGAGAGGGGAAGAGAGGAAATAAGAAAGGGAGAGACACATCAATATGTGGTTGCCTCTGCTGCGTCCCCTACTGAGCATGTGCCCTGGCTGGGAATCCAACTGGCATCTCGGTGGTTCACAGGCCAGCACTCAATCCACTGAGCCCGTCCAGCCAGGGCCCATGCAAAATGTTTTCAATACTCAGTTTTCAATACTCAGCTCAACTAGAATGTCCATGGTGAGAGGACATGTTGAACAACTAACATTATATGCATCGTTCCACTGCCCAGAGAAGAAAAACAAGTCTAAATCAATGTTTTTTTTTAAAGATTTTATTTATTTATCTTCAGAGGGGAAGGGAAGGAGAGGGGGAGAGAAATATCAATGTATGGTTGCTTCCTGTGCATTCCCTGCTGGGAACTGGCCTGCAACCCAGGCATGTGCCCTGACTGGGAATCGAACCATGATCTCTTGGTTCACAGGCCCGCGCTTAATCCACTAAGCTACACCAGCCAGGGCTAAATCAATGTTTTGAATGAAGAGAAGAATTGGGAAGAATTTTTTTATCTTAGACTAAAGTTAATTTTTAAAACTATCAAAGGAAGCCTATGACAATGCAGCTAATGTGGTTGGTAATTAAAAGGCCTGTAAGCATGAAGTTTGTCCCAGAACCCAGAAGCATCTACGTGACTCAGACAGCTCACACTTTGAGTTCTTCTAGGAGACATGCCCTCAGTGACCCGAGCAGTGGAGACGATTGCGGGACCGTGAAGGGCTTAGTACAAGATCTTCCCGATCTGCCCAAAGACGGAGCAGCCTGGTTAGACTCCCGTCCGACCTTGTAACGAATCTCAGATGTGTGGTGGGAGTACCAGCTAAATGCTGTTGAAGTAAAAAAAATTTAATTTTGATCAAAATTGAAAAAATTTTGATCAAAACCACAGTAGATTCTCAAAGAACAAATCAATGACTCTAATGGAAAGTGAAGTTTTGAATCTATGCTCTCTGCAGTTACTTAATTTGAACTGTTCATTTCTACTGATAAGTTTAACAAACGCTTTGAAAAACTGGCCATTTCATTTTCAAAAGGATTAAAAATATTTTTTTAAGTTTAAAGAAACCAAACCAAAACTGCCTGTGAAATATGCAAGAAAAATGACATTCAATAAAAATATAAGGAAACTGAAACAAGGAGACAAAAACATTGGCCTGACTTGGAGAAGATTCGTGTGCAAATAATCCCGAAACCAGTTTCTCCAGAGGCTATTTTTCTCTTCACTATGTATCAGAGTGGAGCATCATTTGAAGAGTTTTGAAGAAAATTGAACAACATACTTTCAGTTTTCTTTATAGTATACCAGCATTGAAATTTGGAAGAACTTAAGATCTTCTGCGTGGCTCTAAATGTTGGGAGTTGATGAAAATGACAACCATTAAGTGACTGTGAAACATGAGGTCAAATCAAAATAGTGGTCTCTTCTGTGACAACGTATCACATGTGACCCCGTACAGCATGTGAGTGCGTGATGTCAAAGCCAGGGTCCATTTCCAAATCTAAGTATCACTTTAAGAATTCCGTTGAAATTCCGGTTGCTACTGCCTCCACAGAGTGACGCTGCTCCAAACTAAAATTAATGAAAAACTTGCTAAGAACGACATTGACTCAAGAAAAGTTGTCTTATTTGGTACTTTCTGTATAGAGTGTGCATGTATGGAAATGTTGATTATGAGAACATAATCAGTATAAGGCAAGGAAAGTTAATTTTGTGGAATAAATACACAAGTTGTGTATCATGTATGTGTGTGTGTGTGTGTGTGTGTGTGTGTTTTCACTCACCCAGCTGATCAACTGAAGATCCAGATGTGGACAATAATTACATCATCGTCGGTAGATTGTTGGCTTTCAGTCACATGAAAACCGTAGCTTTACTGTACAGGGTCCAGCAGAAGTCGCGCCACGGAGTGTGGTTGGTGGGTGCCCCGCACGAGAGGACAGCAATGTGAACATTTCACCTGAAATGCTACATGATGTGCTTGAGAGGGATATTGTTATGCTACAGAATCACATGCTTATGATTTTGTAATAAAAGATTTTTATGTAATAAAAAGGGGCATTATTTGTGCCAGACCCTATATTTTTGATTTCTGGATATTGACTTTGTATCCTGCTGTTTTGCTAAATTCATTTATGAGGTTGAGCAGTTTTTTTGGCCGAGTCTATCAGATTTTCTATGTACACTATCATGTCATCTGCAAACAGTGACAGTTTTGTTTCCTCCTTTCCAATTTGGATGCCTTTTATTTCCTTTTCTTGTCTGATTGCTGTGGCTAAAACTTCCAATACTATGTTGAATAGAAATGGTGAAAGTGGACAACCTTGTCTTGTTCCTGATCTTAGTGGGAAAGCAGACCCTGTATTTTTAAGATGCATTTATCACAGTAAAATACCAGAACACATTTATAACTTCCAGATATCAAACATGAAGTGTGGGCCTCCATTTGTACTGTGTGGTTGCCTTGACCCCTGGCCAATGTTGGGGGTGGGCCTGCCACCAGCAAGGGCTGCTAGCAACTCCTTCCTCACCTGGCACCAGAAGGACGACGCTGTCACCTTAAATTTGCTCTTCCCGGATTGAACAGCCAAGCGTTCCGCATTTGTGGAGGGCCGCTCCTTACCAGCAGTTTGCTTGTTTCGCACTGTGATTATTTTTCTCTTTAGCTATTCTGTCTCCTTATCAGTCTTAAGCCTGTCTGAGCTATGTTAAATTTTCCCCAGATCTGTAGTTTTTAATCTTGCTTTTACTTTGCTCATGGCGTTTTGCCACATACCAGCTCTCGTCTCCTGTAATCAAGTGCACGCACTACCTTTTCTTGTGCAGGTTGTGAGACTGGAAACGTAGAAGGATCCCCCGTCCTGAGACATGAGCCACCTAGATTTTCTTAAAGAACGTTGTTTTACGTTCTACTTTCAGGTCGTTAGCTGTCTGGAGTTAATTTTTGCAAGTGGGCTCCTGTTTACTTCTAAACAGAATGCCGAATCTCCCTTTCTAGCCCCCGGACGCCAGACTGTGTCTAGGGAGATTCAGACGCTCAGTGATGGCCTGGCAGGTACCTCAGTCTCGTGTCCAAAACTGAACTATTTCTTTCCCCCTCACCCCCTCCTCTCCACACACACCAACAACAAAACAAAACACCCGTCCCTAATAGTCTCTGACATTGCCACCAACGCTTCTTGCAGCCTTTTGGCTCCGGAGCCCCAAAGCCTTAGAGCTGCTCTCACGTCTGGTGCGCCTGCACATCCCCCCACTCGCCCTTCAGTGTCCCAAGCCCAGCCCACCTCTCACCTTCTCCACTGAAACCACACCCACAGACCACCGTCTGCCCCCGCCCCTTATCTCCCTCAGCCAACACACACCAACCACAACAGTCGTCAAGATCACCTTTCGTAGAAGCAGAGCACACATGCAGAACTGCTAAGTCACACGTGCCCCTTGGGGAATTTTCAGAGTGGACCCCCATGTACTCAGCGCTCAGAGCAAGAAACAGAGCATCGCAGAAGCCCCCGCCCAGTCCCTTCCCTTCACTGCCCGCCCTCCCGGCGTTTCCAGGTTGTGGCCATGCAGGAGCGCCGCTGTGAACACGCAGTGCCGTTGGTGAGCCGGGTGGCACGTTTCTTTTCATTGTTGTTCTATTACTGTTGTTCCAGTTCTTCCCCCGTTGCTCTCCCTGACCCACCTCCCCCCCGACCCCGCACTCCCACATGGATAAGGGACCCATGGGCATGGACAGCAGGGCGGGGGTTGGCTGTGGGAGCGGCACATTGCTCTCAGACAAAAAGTAGGAGTGTGATCGCTGAGTGGGCTTTGGTAGGCGCCGCCGGGTGGTCCCCCAAGGGGCTGTGGCCGTTCACCTTTCTGGCGCCGGAGGGAGATCTCCAGCCCCTGCACGGCCTTGCCCACGCTCCACACCAAGCCCTTCGTTTCAGCCACTCGTGGTGGGCATGGTGGTGGGAACGCAATTCCTTCCCAAGCTTAGCTCTCGTGGTGACCCGTCTCGGCTCAAACTCACCAGTGTCTTCCCGTGTCACTCCGTGAAGGCCTTACAGTGGCCCGTAAGCAGGATGATGACAGGATTTTGTGCTCAAACTGGAACTTAAACTCTGAGAGTGGAGGGCACTGCTGAGCCAGAGGGACGGGCGCAAGTTGTCTGTTGGTCACAGGGTCCCCAGGCTGCGCGGTCACCGCCTCCCCCGCCCTGCCCCCGTCAGAGCCGAGGCCGTCTGGCTGCTGCACCCCCTCCCTCGCTTTATTCCCTGCAACCACAGTGGCCTCCTTGAAACTCCGTGATCTGAGCGGTCACGCTCCTGCCCGGGAGCGCGCTTCCTTCCGAGAGGCCCAGGCCCGGGGTAAAACAGCACAGCTCCACCGTCACGCCCCCGCATGCCGCCGCAGCCGTCTTAGCCTTTGTTGCTCTTCAACACAACGTGGCGTTTTCGTGGCTCTGTTACCCTCTGGCCCGAGCAGCTCTGTGGGAGCAGGAACATTGTCCCCGCAGCTCACAGCTGTGTCCCCGCACTTACTAAAGTGCCTCAAATATCACTCATCATAGAATCTGGGTGGCAGGCAGAAGGTAACACGCAGTGTCTTCAACTTTTTACTTGAAGATGTATGACAAACAAAATGGCAGGGGAAATTTACCTTTTTTCACCTTTACAGCAAGCCTCAGAAATAGGCAAAGCGAGGTCTGGATGGGCAGCATCAGCGTCACCTGGGAGGCTGTCCCACCCCAGATCTACCGACTCAGGGTCTCGGGGCGGCCGGCGTGGAGGGGGCAGGGAGCCGGAGACGTACGCAGGCAGCAGCTTCCACCCAGGCCGTAGGCGGGGGAGGGGAGAATGAGACCACGCGGAGGCACACGGCCCGCGCATGCCTGGAGCGGCGGGGCCCGAGGTCCCCTTCAAGCGGAGGCCGAGGCCCGAAGGCGTGTCTGCAGCCTCACCGACGTGTGGAGCACGAAGCAGACAGCCTCGCTCCGCCGTCTCCGCAAGTCCGGGATGCGGGAACCAAAGCGAGCCACAGGCGCCACTCGCATGTGTGGGGCCCCGGCTACGTTGTTACTCATCCTCCACCTGTCACTTTCTGTCTCCTTATTCTCGGCAGAAACTTGGGAACCGTGGGAGCCGTCGCCCTGGACTGCGCAGGAAATGTAGCTTACGCAACCTCGACGGGGGGCATCATGAATAAAATGGTCGGCCGCGTGGGGGACACACCGTGTATAGGTACTCCTGGGGGGGCTCCCACCGGGGGGCTCCCACCCCCTCCTTCCCTGTCACCAAGTCCCCTTTCTCTGCTCTTCCTGTCTCCTCTTTCCTCATTTATTCCTCCTCCTGGAGGCAGGAGGAGTAAGTTCAGAATTTCTGGGAGCGGCAGCTGGGTGGGAAGGCGCTGTCGTATGTCCCATGGGCACTCTGTCTGTCCTCGGTCACGTGACTTGTAGGGTTGTCCCCAAGCTACCCACAGTGTCTCTTTCTTCTCTGTAGCTCCAGTTTCAGGGCCCACAGACTTAGTCCCAAAGGGTTAAATACACAAAACCTCTTCCCAGGCATGGGTGCAAATGAAGGAACTAAGAAAGCTGAGAATTCAAGGTTGCAGTTATTACATTTGCGTGGCACGGGAGTGACACACTGCCACTACAGAAATGTTACAGATTAAAAGGTGCTTTGCATTAGGGTTGAAGCAGATTCTGGCTAACTCCCAGGAGTGGGCGAGTGGTGGGGGTGGGGTGGTTGTGCATCTTTCCGCCTGGGGAAGACTGGGGAGATCCGGGGCAACGGAGGAGCTGTCCCGGACTGGCTGCCCCCTGGAAGGTCAGGCCTCCTGCCCTCCACCCGCCCCGGTGCCCCTCATGCTCCCGACGCCAGGGCAGCACACGGTGCTTGCCAGTCCACCTTCGCATCCCGAGATCTTTGTCTGCACTTTGGCACTCCTTGGGATTTAGCGTCTGTGTAGCACTAGACTTGCAACACGCATTCGAATCCTTCACTGTTGCTCAGAGCCAGTCTTTTTCCCTGACCAGGGTCCGGAGGTTATGCTGACAACAGCATCGGAGCCGTTTCAACAACGGGGCATGGGGAGAGCATCCTGAAGGTGAACCTGGCCAGACTCACACTCTTCCACGTAGAGCAAGGTACGTCGAACAAATGCGTGCTGTCACGCTGTTCGTAAACGGATGGCGAAACACCGGAAACCCTTCCTCCTTTGCTGCAGATGTTGCTTTCAGGTGAACGCTGCTTCGACTCTTTCCCGCCCACTCTTAGGATCGGATCTGGACCAGGAGAGCGTGAAGAGTTCTGCCTGCCGCACATCAGGGGCGGCAGAGAGACTTGGAGCCTGGGCCCGGAGAAAGGGCAGCCTGCTTAGGCTGGGGCCAGGAGGGCCTTGGGTGGTGCGGGTCCTGCTCGGAAGCCCTCAATCAGAGATCGCCGACCAAGAATCTCTGTGGCCTCCCTTTGGTTTTCCATACTGCAAACGATGTGTCTGTCAGATTCTTACAAAAGTCACGTGTCACTTCTCAGTGTTTCCTTATTTTCAGGAAAGACACTGGAAGAGGCTGCTGATATGTCGTTGGGTTATATGAAGTCCAAGGTCAAAGGTTTGGGCGGCATCATCGTGGTCAGCAAAGCAGGGGACTGGGCAGTGAAGTGGACCTCCGCATCCATGCCCTGGGCGGCCGCCAAGGACGGCAAGCTGCACTCCGGCATCGATCCCGACGACACCAGCATCATCGACCTGCCCTAAGCCCCTGGAAGACTGTATTCTAACGCCAGCCTGCCGGTCAAGTACGGTTTCCCGATGTGGAGACTCAGCTTAAGCAATTAGAGCTAGAAATGGAAAAACTCTACAGTCTGTCACTCGTTTTGTTGGCTTGATCAATAAGTACCTGAATGTTCGGTGCGGGGTAGGAGGCTCAATGTAAGACTGAGCCTTTCTCATAATCCACTGTCTTAGCTTGGAGAGAAAAAATGACATGATCCTGACCCAACTGGGTGCAGGGAGTGCCCTCAGAATTGGGAGGCCCGCCCCCGCAGTGCCCCTGCCCACTCTCTTGGTTTTCCTTTCCACCAAGACCCCATCGGGAGGCCGAGGTGGGAAGGAGAGAGTGGGGGAGGGACCTGAAAGCCAGGCAGGGCGGCAGCACTAAGGGGCGGAGTCCTGCGCAGCCTCCACTGGACTCAGAACGACGTTGGGTAGAAGCCGCTGTGAGGGGGTGAGTTGATTTTTCTGAGGAAGTGCAGATCTCCTCTGACTTACTAATAGAGACGCTTCCAGATAAGGGCCCTCTGTTAGCCGTAGCTCCCTAATCTGGGGATGAGGGTGATAATGCAGACAGCGGATGGCACTCCTTCAAATCCGAGCGTTCTCTTGGGCTCACACAAGAGCCAGGGGCTTGCGACCTCTCCACCTGTCCTGGGACAGGGAGGGCGACTGCTGCAGAGATCACAGTGTGACGGTGACTGGCCGTGCTGCGGCCCCCACCCCCGCAGGGGGCGTGAGTGCGGTGCGGTCAGCATGGTGAAGAAAGTAGTGTCTTTGGCAGGCAGGCAGTGGGGGCTTCCTACCAACCTCTCTTCACACTGGAGTGATATTTCTGCTGTGACCTATCCGCTCCTCTTTCTAGTCTGTCAGGGCTGACCTCCTTTCTGGAAAGAAATTTCTTAACTTTCAATTCCATGTGCCTCTAATAAAATGTATTTTGAAAGAGTAACCTTGTGGTTAGGAGTCACTGTTGACAAAGACCGGAGTGTGTGCGTGAGTTCCCCTTGGCCTGGCGGCACAGACAGGTGCCCAGTGAAAGGCGCCTCGAGGTGAGGGGTGTGTGGTGGCGACCATCCCCCTGGTGGAGGACATGCTTTTCAGAAGAACTGAGCTTTTTCTGGATGGGTCGAGGAAGAGACCAGACCAGCACCTGCAAGTATCAGCAGGGTGTGTGGCTCAGTCTTCCGGCAGTTTGCCGTTACTCACACCGAGAGCCTCACGATTCTAGCTCCTGGCCCCGCCCCTCCCTGCACCCAGGCCGGCTGCTCTGAACCAAAGAGAAAGACGCGGCACTTGGAGGCAGAACCGAGCTTGAATCCTGCTGGAGACCCTGGGCACGCGGACTTTGTCCACAGAGCAGATCGCTGTGAAGGCCAGATGAAGCGAGAGAATTGCTCGGCGTTTGTCCCAAGGGTCCGGCGGACAGATGCGGACGCTGGCCCAGCCCAGGAGGGGGTCTGCAGGTGCATGTCCTCGACAGCCTCAGCATGCAACAGCTGCCCGCCGGAGACGAGGGTTTCGTTAGCAGGTGTATTCGTTAGCTAAGCTGCCAGCAATAAAAGCTCACAGGCAGTGGCTCACACGGTTACTTTGTCACAGCTCTGGTGCTGGAAGTCCAAGACGAAGGTGTCAGCGGGTTGGGTTTCTCCTGAGGCCTCTCTGCGTGCCTTGCAGAGGCCGCCTTCGCCGCGTGTGCTCACGTGGTCTTTCCTTCCTACGTGCTGCGGCCAAATGTCCCTTCTTTTAAGGGCGCAGTCGGATTCAGGTTGGGCCCACTGAGCAGCCTCACTTGAACTCCGTCACCCTTCCCAGGCCCTACCTCCAAATGCAGTCGGGGTTGGGGCTTCAGCATATGGGTGTTGAGGGGACACCGTTGAGCCATCACAGGAGGCAAAGCAGAATCGCTGATAACAATCGCCAAGTAGAAAAGGGGAAAGGCAGGAAAGAAAGGAGGATGGGCTAGCTGAACGATCTGATTTGCACTTATCAGTCTGGCCATTCCCAAGGGAAGTGACTCCAGGTATCGGGACTGCGGGAGGCTGCGTTTGGGGCCCCTGACCTGTTTGGCCAAGCAGCCCCACTAAGGCAGCGTGGGGGGAGCCCCTTCGTGCAAGGCAAGGTGGGTGTGCTCACCCTGGGCCCTGAGTCTGTGAAAAGTCGCCTCCACCAGCCTGGGAGTTGCATAAGCAGAGACCGTGCCTGGGTCCCTTTGCCCCACACTTTGTGCCGTGGCCTTGCTCCATGGAACAAATAAATGAGCGAGATAGTATCCAAAAGAGAATGACAATCTTTTCTTCACTTCTCAGCCACAAGAGGGCAGCAAACTATAAAATGTCCAACGGTTTCCCCAGCCCAGCAAGGAAATAATTGATCTTGATTCTATATCAGAACAATCTACACAGAAAACATAAAACCAAAAAAGCGTTCCTGTTCCCCACCTTCAGTTCATCCAAATACCACAATTTATTTTAGAGCAGAATTGTCCAAAACACACACACACACCAGCAAAGGCCCCACAAGCCCATCAGATGCACCGCGTCTCTGACAGACACCGAAGGAAGGGGAGCCGGGGGCCCCAAGGCGAGTGTGCCCAGGCAGCCCCAGCCTCTGCCCCGCTGGCTCCGTCCAGCCAGGAAGGCAGACAGACCGTAATTTGGCCTAAACTTGCGGAAAGGCTGGGACGACACGGAGCGTGGGAGGGAGAGCGGGGCGCAGCATCTGCCTGCCCCACAGGCGATGCCGCGGGGGCCCAGGCGGCCCAGCAGGGAAGCGAGGGCTTTGACCCTGTAGCTGTTGCACAATAGATGTTCTTTCCAAACGATGCCCTTTCTGCACCTGCTCCTTTCTAGCCCGAGAGTCTCTACACTCTGGGGGCGGAAGTGGAGTGGATTGAGCTCAGGCCTCATCAGCGTCCCTCTCATCAGAAATGGTGGCCCGTGTGAAACTGACAGGGGACACGGTCCTTCCAGCCCACACCTTCTCTGGGGTCCTCCTGTCAGCCCCAGCCACCACCTTCAGACTCCTAGCAATGTTGGGGGACCAAGAAAGTGCCCCCACAGAGCTTGCCCAGCTGAGAAAAATACAGGGGTCTCCTCCTATGCAGAGCTGCGGGCAGGAGTGGGTGCTGGGCTGCAGGAGGGGGCTTGGGAGGAGGTGTGGGCCTGCAGCGCAGGTCGAGGTAGGGCTGTTCCATCCAGAGGGCGAATACGACAGGTACCACAGCGGGCAAGCAGCCTTTCTGCCTCACCTGGCCGGCGCACCTGCACCCAGGAAGAGCGGAGCCGAAGTGGTGCAGAGCTGGTCTGTTTCAAGGAAGTGATGATGTGCGAGGGGAGGCCCTCCGGAAGGACGAGGAAGGGTCCCAGGGAAACCGAGTTTCCCCCACGTGTGCAGCACACTCAGGTTACACCGAGGCTCACCTCAGCCTTGCTGTGGCCCTGAAGTGACAGTCCTGTCACATCATTCATGGCGACCAGCCTCTGCCAAGACTGAGGGGCAGCCCAGGAGCGTCCCAGGTGAGAAGCAGGAAAGAACAGCATGTTTTGGGCAACTTTATCCTTCAAACCCTGCTCCTCTTCTTCCAGCCCGCTATTAAAGGAACTTGGAGCTTCACACAGGGAGAGGTCTGGGCCAAACGTGGGCTGGGTGGACAGAGGAAAGCAGGCTGGGACTTTTTTTTTTTTTAATCACTGACCTCCTCAGAGTTAACCACTTCCGGCTGCGCAGCTGTCAGCACCTTCTGGATCCCGTGCAGCTCAGTTCTGAGCTACGGCGGGGGGCAAAGGAGAAAAGAGCTTCGCCCGTCCTGTGGGTCTGAGCTCCCCCACAGAACACCCACCTCACACAGGCTCTGGACTGTACCTTGCCGGGTAGCAATGTTCTAATAAACATTTTTAAGTTAAAAATAACCTTGTCATACACTAAAAGGGATATATCTGCATCAGAGAGGTTGGAAAAACTAGATTCACGATCTCAAAAACGTTTAAGTGAGCAAACAGACCCACAAAAATAAGAACTAAGGGGGGACATTTCCTAGCAGCCAGTGACTATCAGTATTAACGCCTTATTCATTATTATTTTTCCCAGAATGAGATCATACTGTGCATGCTTTGTCAGTTAACCATGTTGCCACGTTAAACTTTCACGTTATGCAATACTCAGTCAATATTCAAATTTCTGCCGTTCTCTCAAAAACGTCCCTGGCAGCAGATCTGTCCAGCCCCGCCCCTTGCCTGGACTGGTGATGGTGTCCCTTCTAGGCTGTGACTGAGTTGGGCCCGGTCCCCAGCGCTGCCACACCCTCGGGGTTGGTCAGGTTGCCCCTTTGCGGGACAAGGTGAGCATTCAGCCAGAACCCATCACAGGGGCTAGGAGCCAAGCAGCCCGTTTCAAACAGAAACATCGACACCCCTTCTGCCGCAGAGGTCCACGGCGTTGGGCTGTGGGAATAGGACTGGGCTTAAGGTCTGGGAAGGGAAATGGGGGTTGTGCCAAAAGCCCAGGGTCCCACCCAGAAGTTCGGCAAAGAGGGATTGGAGTCGGAAGAGCAGGTGGGAGCGAGTTTGCCCTGGGCAGCCACCAGGAAAGGACTGGCCCTCCACCCGGCCTGCTCGGAGCCTCCCCAGCAGCCTCTTCCCAGGCCACTTCCTCTGCCCAGCTGTGCACACCAACCTTTCCCCAGGCCTGGCCCGCCACACAACAAGCCAGGGCTACCCAAGGGCCTCCTGGGCAAAGGGCAGTTTTCGGAAGTATTGCCAGCCTCCTACCAAATCCAGGAGAACATACCACAGGGGTGAGAACAAAGGCTGGGGTTCCCTAGCCTCCCGGAATGACGCCCCACTGTCCACCCAGCCAGGGCCCTGGAGGTTGGACTCCTGGACTCTCTCTCCCAAGTGTCTTTTCAGACATCAAGTATTTAATCTTTTTGAAAAAGTGAGAAAGATCAAGACGAGTTCTTCCCTTCCCCTCTTCTTCCGTCTGGCTTCTCTCCTCCCTCCCCCTCCACTTCCCCCCCCCCTCAGCTCACTTCGGAGCCACATGCTTCCCCGTGACCTCACCCCGACTCACCGACCCCCCCACCCCAATCTTCCTGGCCATCTCCCTTCATCTTATCTTAGGTCTTGCACAGATATCACGCCCTGGATGCCTCATGACTAAAACCTCTGCCATTTCTTCCCCAAGCTCTTCCCCACCCTGTCTGTCTTCCTTAGAAATTCCAGCACAGTTTGTCAACTGTGAAGAGTCAGGACCCAGGGTAGGGGCACCCTGCAGAACAGAGTCTCCCCAGCACACATCCAGCCGGCCCAGCCCCTAGTCCCAGCTGGACATGCGCAGAAAACAAGTGTCCAGTTCCTGGGAGTGTGACACGCCCCACGTATGTGTTTGCACCCGAGTTCTCCCCCGGAAGGCCTTCCCCGTGACCAGCTCAGCAGTGGCCTCCCCAGGGAGGGGCTTCATTTTATTTGAGAGAGAAGGCTCCAGCACCGATTCCTGCCTCTGACCCCCCTATCGTAACCCAAAGCAGGTCCAGCGGCCTGCGGCTACGAAAGCCCATAGTCAGAGGCTGACATGCAGTGGTTTATTTTCAGGGGCCAGCCACCTGGAAGGTGGGGACTCGGGTCACAAAGCCCATCTCCACCTTTCAGTGCAGGCAGAGGTTTTTATAAGGACGGGGGTGGACAGAACCACGAGATCGAGGGAGGGGGTTGCAAAGCTCTCTACACGCAGACGAGCACAGTGCACTCGGTAAGGCCAGTGACGGTCCGGTGTGCGTCAGCCTGGTTTAGCCACCCCGGCTTCACGGTCGAAGGTCAGCAAACCTCCTTCAGCCACGAAGGTTGGAGTCTGTATCTTCTGAAGTTAGTTCCTAGGCTTCTTACACAAACATGCCGTTCATCGACAAGCTACACATTACTCCGAGTCAGCACTTACAGAAACAATGTCAAAGGAATGGTGGGACGGGTTACAATCCCCCACTGCTACATTCCCCGCTGTTACACTGCTGCCCAGGGGCTCAGGCCCGGGGTGGGGGGCGCCGTCGTCCTGCTGGCTGGGCAGAACGGGCCAGGCTCCTCTCACGCCCACCCTCCCGGGGGTCAGCTCCCAGGACGGCGGGGGCAGCGGGGGCGACGCACTCAGGACCCACGCCAGGCCACGTGGCCACCGCCCCGGCCGGCTGGGACTCTGGGCCTCGACCCCTGTCCCACGGACCGCCCAGCCTCTGAGCTTGTCCTGGCAGCAAGTCTTCCCATGGGGGCCACTTGGGTGGCAGCTGGGCCTGTGCTCAAGTGTGAAGACAGAAGAATGAGGAACCCCCGCCTCGTTCCTTGCACCCCCACGGTCAGTCTGTCCCGGTCCCTCCGCCCAGGAGCCCCACCCGGCCCACCCAAGAGCCTTGCATTCCTGCTGCTGACTATCTACCCGAAACCCCTTGGCTGGCAAGGGGCTCCCCAGGCCTCTGCACTCCCAATTCGCTCTCCCCAAATGCCTTTCTACCCTTAAAAGTGTTTGAAGGGGGAATAATAGTCACCTCCCTCAGAGGGTTATTGTGAGAACCCATCAGTCACTACATGGGAAACTCTTAGAAGGGACCCCCTCCCGTCGTAAGTGCTCAGGACTCATCAGCCGTCCTTCCTGCGTTACCGGGTCCCAGGCCGTGCCGACCGCAGGGAACCCTTCCTTTCCTGGGCCCCTGCCACTCTTCGGGGTCACCGGCCAGCAGCTCCCCAAATGGGCCCCTGTTCCAGGCACCTGCAGGCGGCTTTGACCATCACGAACAGGTGGGCCAGGTCCTCCGCCAGCAGGCCCGGCTGTTCTGTGTAGGGCAAGGTCTCTGGGCAGAGCCCCCCCAGGACGAGGCCGACCCAAAGGAGACCCCCACTTTCATAGCTGATGTTTTACAAAGAACTTGAGCGTCTATTTCTACTTTGCGGAGTAGGCAGAGCAGAAATAATTACTCTGGGTTTTCCACACGGGTCTTGGACACAAGCAGAGGCCATGAGACCCTCGCCAGGTCGCACAACGAGTGAGAGGTCCCATTAGGGCCTCAACACTGGCTCTGCTTGACTCCAAGGCCGGAGCTTCGTCCTCAGCACCGAGCTGGGTCACAACCGGTTAAGTGCCTCTTCCTCTTCCCGACAAGAAGCTCAGATGCCAAAGGAATTAGAGGCCGCCGCTCGATGAAAACCAGACACCCTGCCCTTGTCTCTGGACCAGCTCCCAGGAAAGAAAGAGCAACTGATATGCGGCCCGGGCCCGCCCCGTGAGCTCAGCTCCTGGCCACAGAGCCTCCCGGAGCAGCGCCGATGGGCCCCCGGGCCCGGGGGAGCCTGCTCCCGGAGCTGGGGCCAGACCGCAGGGCTCCTTCACACCGGCCTGCGCTGCCCCTGACCCTCCCGAGCCCTAACCGTCCTGCCAACCAGGTGCTGCGCCCGTTCTTCAGAGGGGGAAATCGAGGCTTGGAGAAAGGTGACTTTCTAAGCTGAAGAAGGCTGAGGTGCAGCCTGCACCTCAGCCCTGGCACCGTCATTACAGCATACCCACCCTGAGACCCCCGAGACCCCCCTGAGACCCACCCTGAGACCCAGGGAAACACAGCCAGCTTTGCCCCAGCCCAGAGGCAGGGCCCGCCGGGATGGCCCTGTCCCCCACTAGCCATTTCACTGGGTTAGGAGACCCCCTTGCTGCCAGGGGGATGGGGTCAGCTCCCAGGAGCAGTGAAGGCTTTCTGGGCAGAGTCCCCAGCAGGTCCGGGCCTGGGGGAAGAGACCAGGGCCCCGTGAGGATGCCTGTGGGGCCCGGAGAGCAGGGGTGGGGGTGGCTGAGGACGAGACAGGCAGAACAGGACGCCCCAGGTCACCAGCCCCAAGTCCCCCTTCAGGGGCCATTTCTCTAGGCAGCTCTCCCACCCAATGACACAAGGGCTTGGGGGCTGAGGGCAGAGCCAGGCTCCGCAAAGTTGCTGGGGAGGCAGACGCTGGTCCGGGCGCACGTGGGTGTGTATGTGTGGGTGGTGTCCTGGCTGAATCCAAGTTCATGAGTCCAGCAAGGGGATCATTCACATTCATGGAACAAACATCACCGCCCGGGCCACAAAGTACAAATAACAGTGAACTCACATTACACCCAGCCCGCTCTCCGGCACTCGGTGCCTCGCGAAGTCTCAGTGAATCGAACTGCGCGCTTGGCGCCTGGCTTTGCCCGCCTCCCCCACCTCCGCAAGCCCTGCTCTCTTCGGCCCACTGCTCATGGGACACACTTCCTTCCTGCCGTGCCCACTGCTCCCGCTGTCCCCGCGCCAGCCTGCCCCCGAGCCTGCCCTCGACCCCTGGAATACCTCTGTAGCGCCCTGTGGCCAACTCACACCCGAAAGCCACTGCTTTGCAGCCAAGGCTCTGCGTGGACGACCCCGCCCGGAGGTCCCGAGCCGCATCGAGCACGTCCGGCCGGCTGTGCTGACTTCCCGTGTGTGTGCCCGGGCCCCTCTGGCCACCATGCTGCACACACACTCTTCCCTCTGCCCAAAGTGCTCTCTCCTCCCCTTCACTGGACGCTGCCCGCTGACCCCACAGAGTCACCCAAGGGACACCTCCTCCACCACCCCAACCCGGTGATACCCATAACTGGCCCAAGTCTCCCCATCATGGGGCTTGTCACCATGGCAGTTAGCATCTGTTCCCACACTAGGTGGTGTCCCCAGAACCGGCACCAGGCCTGGCACTCAGCGGGGCCTTAACAAATGAGTGACGGATGAAGAAACAGCAGGGGAAGGTACCTGGCTTCTGCAAGCTCTGACCTTGCTCCCTCCCAGCCCCTCCAAGACCCAGTTCAAGACACCTCCTCCAGGAAGCCTCTCTGTTCCCACTCAGAAGTTGTCTTTTCCTCCTCTGAGCAATTCCGAGGGGACTGCCCATGAACTAGAGTCGCCTTTGTCCATCTGCTTGCCCACTTGCTTGGGAGACCCTTGAGGCAGCGTGCTGGGCCAGCCAACCACAGTTGCTTGCCCACACCACGCCCTCCCGCCACTCAAGCCAAGGACTTTCTCCTCTGGAAAGCCTTGCCTTCCTTCTCTCCCTTACTAAACTCTGACAGCCCCTCTGGGAGGGACGGCTGGTGGCCTCCATTAGTCCCAATTTACAGAGGAGACTGCTGAGGCTAAGAGAAAAAGAGCCCCAAGTTCTGAACACTTAGTCTGTTGAGATGCCGGGGTCCCAGACATGCCAGCCTCAGGCTGCAGGCCTCTCCACACTCAGGTCCCACCCTCGACCCTCCCCAGGCAAGAGACAAAGGGCTGAATTCCTTCCGTCCGACTGCATTCTAAAACTTACCCTGGAGCTGTTTGGAGGGCGGAGGAGTGTGTCATGAGTGAAACGTGAAGCTTGACGGCGACATTTACAGTCATCGCTTTGCATTTGCCGAAGTCCTGCTGGTCCCTTCCTGGCATGTGACCTGCTTTTCCACCAAAACTTCCCTATCTAATTGTATGAAACCTGTATTTTTATTGGCTTACGACAATTACTTTAAAATAATTGATTTAGCCTGACTGGTGTGGCTCAGTGGGTGGGGCATCATCCTGCAAAGCGTCAGGGTGCGTGCCCGGGTTGCAGATGGGGGTCCCCGGTCGGGGCGTGTGCAAGACACAACCAACCGGTGTTTCCCTCGTCCACCGATGTTTCTCTCCCTCTTTTTCTCCCTCCCTTCCCCTCTCCCTAAAAAGAAATTATACAATATTTTTGAATACTGTGCTAAAAGATAAGAGAAAAGGCTACCTCTGCGCCACACCACACCCTCCCCCCACCCAGAAAGGGCAGGTGCTCAGGGTACAGGGAAGAAGGGCCTGAGTCAGGGTCAATCCCACCCAGCCACAGCTGTTGAGACTCGGAGCATGCCGAGTTTCCAGAAACAGCAAGGAGCACACAGAGCTGCAGATGGGCACGGTCCAGGGGACCCCGGCTCACTCCAGGCAGAGAGCAGGGGCCAGTGAGGGAAGAGGCGAGGTGAGACCAGGGGAGGCTGCGCTCCGCAGAGGGGGTATCCGATCCTGGGCTGCGGTCAGCACCCTGGGTTGGGGTCCTAGCTCCTCTGCTTGCCGACTGCGAGACCTCGGGTCACTTTCCGAGCCTCTGTCTCCCCTCCTTTGCAAGGGGGACAGGCATAGGACCTATGTGCTAGGACTGTTGGGAGGGTGGAATGAGAGTGCATCCAGCTGGTGCCCGGCAGAGGGTCCCTATGAGTCCCTGCTGCTGTCGTCATCCCTGTTCCTGGCATATTCTCCCTGAAGAGGGAGAGCGGATTTCGTGGAAGGTTGCCTGGCCCGGGTCCTGAAGGTAAGAAGGATTTCAGGAAGCAGGGACAGGTAGGGCAGGACCTCCAAGAGCGTTTCAGGAAATGGAGAAATCACTGAGGCCAGGCCCCCGGGGTGCCACAGCTGCCCCAGAAAAAAACACTGAGCACTTTACAGTCTAGTATGTGCGATGCACATCCTCCCACTAACGCTCACAGAACACCGGGCCTCCCAACCATGGCGGGTGCAGAAACATTAAACCTAATCTTATTTTCTCATCTTCCTTTCCTCCCGTGGTTCTTTCTCTTTCTTAGGCGGTCCCAGGGAAGGGTTGTGTCAGGGGAAGGCAGAGGAAGGGGGAGTCTTTTCCCAGATTTTGCAGCTCAAAAGCCTGGAAAGGACGTCAGGCACTGTTCTGTGTAAGAGCCAGGCTTCCGGAGCCCCCACCGCACCCCCAGACTGGAAAAGGACTCCCAGGGTGGGCGGGAGGTAAAAGCAAGCGTTAGTGTGAGTTGGAGGACCCTGCTGAAGCCTGTGGCCTGCTGCCCACTCCAGGTGCAGGAGGTAAGAAGACCTAAAAACAATGATAAGACCCACTACAAAGTATTCTTTATATCATCGCCATGCGCCAGTTATTCCAAACAATGTCGGTGATAAAAAAAAAAAAAAAAAAAAAAAAACTGTGACTGAACTCAAGGGATTCACAGCTTAAGGTGTTCTATTCAAGAGCAAGATGTGGTTGTCTGGTTGTAGTTAAGGCAGTACTATTTACTTGAGCAAGTAAGGGTGGCTTAGCCATTGCTTATATATACTATGTGTCAATTGCACGTTGATTTCTTTTTTTGCAGTTGGCTACACTATGCTATACATTTTAACATTTAGTGAGACAGCATTTAGTTAAGAACGACCTGAGACCTTGAGACCCTTGTCCTGTCTAACAGTTCTGCTACCTAGAAAATTTCCTAAGCATTTGCACGGTTACTACTGAGTTTTCATATGTAGGTGTAAGCTGCAAATTCGCACATGTCTATTGCTTACCTTTGAATAGACATTGAATTCTGCATGGACATTATTTCCAAGAACTCCCAGGTAAACAGTGGTCTCCCACCTGTCGTGAAGCCTCAGATCCGTGGAGCCGGCTCCAGGTTCGGCTCCGGTCCCCAGCTCTCACGTGCCGCGCGCCGCTGCGTCTAAACAGAAATGGGGAGCAAAGGACAAAGCATGTGACTGTGAAGGCCAAGGAGGAAAACATGAGCTGCCTCGATTCTGTCGCCTAGGATACCACCACTGCAAGCTTTGTTTGGGTTTACAGTTTCACATCGTAAAATAGTGCAAGGTGTAATATTTTTGTTTGGGAAGTGAAAATTTTGGTTTATATGAGAAATATTCTTAATTATGATATCTTTAACATTGAAAGGTATTCTTTGTCCACTGTTGATTGCTTTAGGATTAAAGAACAAATCCCAAAAATTGCACTGGTGGTACAGTTTAGTAGTTGCCTAAATGTTACCTTTTGCAGCTATTTTGGTATCATAAAAATTCATTTATGGTGAATTTTAATTGGGTAATTATTCACATAAAACATTAAAATATTACCAAGGAATCAAAGTTTATTAGATAAATACACAAACTACTGAATAAATGTGTGAATAATTGTGTGTGCTCTAATATTTATGGTATTTTTTAAGATTTTATTTATTTATTTTTAGAGAGAGGGAAAGGGAGGGGGGAAGAGAAGGAGAGAAACATCAGTATGTGGTTGCCTCTCATACACCCCCAACTGGGGACCTGGCCCACAGCCCAGGCATGCGCCCTGACTGGGAATCGAACCAGCGACCCTTTGGTTTGCAGGCCGGCATTCAATCCACTGAGCCACACCAGCCAGGGCTAGTATTTATGTTTTTTATTGGCATAATGTTCTATATAAGCATCTGTATGTGTGTGTTTCAATAAAGGAAAATGAACTTGAATAAATAAATAAATGAAAATGATCACTGTCTACATTTCCTTTCTGGCCTTAATTCTTCATTTCATTCCACAGGCATGACTGAGAATAATTTCTGTTGTGTGCAGTAGGGAGGTATTAAAAAACGTTCCTCTCCAGGCATCACTGGAGAGACCAAGCCTCGGCCAGGCAGCAGAGTCCCTGGAGAAGACTGAAGAAACTGGGAGCGGAGAGCAGAATCCCCCGAAGAAAAACGAGAATGGGACACATCCAGGCAGACAGGCCTTAGGTGGAGTCAGAGCAGAATTTCCAGGCCCCGACACTAGTTCGGAGCAGCAGCGGGTTTTTGCACACCTGGGAGTGGCCCCAAGGTGGCAGAGAAAGCCAGCGAGCTCGAGGTCTGCAGATGGGTGGAGGGGACCACACGGGAGCAGCCCGCACAGACTGGTGGCCAACAGGGACTGGCTGCTGACCGGTGACCTCAGGCACCAGGTGCCCTCACCCACACAGATTCCCTCCGATGCCTTGGTTCTGCACAAACACGCCCCCCCTGGAAGTTAGGCGCAACCTTGGAGGGGGGGGTCCCTGGGGTGACTGACACTGCGTCTTCATCCCCTTAGCAGTGTGAATGGAGGCTTGAGACTGAAATTACATTTTATTTTTGTTCTAAATATGTGAACCCTGAGAAAGAAGATACCTACTAAAAAGGGCTCCTGGTGGCTAGCTGGGCTCAAATTTAAAAAAAAAATAAAAAATAAAAAAAAACAGGGCCTAGCAGCCGTTTCTACACAGGAGCCTCTCACACAAACTGACTCCAGGGAGAAGCCTGCACTGGACTACCTGCCTCTGCACGAACTGCCTGCCTGCACTTTTCTGCCACCTGAGCCAGCCCTTATAAAGGACTTCCCACAATCCTATTTTAACCAATAGAACTGAGGCTTTCCCCATCCAATCACAGCTGCACAGCTATATTTCCCCCCCCCCCATCAAAATCTTCACTGACCAATCAGAGCAGCTTATTTCTGACTAATGAGGGCAGTGCCTTTTGGACCAATCACTGCCCTGGACTTGGATTCTTCATGTACATGAGTCTTCATTTGCATGAGGACAGACCAATGAAGGACAGGGGGCGGGGACTTCTGTCTATATATGCCAGCTTTCCTCTGACTCCTGGGAGTGCACTTTTTCTTTTCACTGAAGTCTGTGTGTGTCCCCAGGGGACGCTGAAACACTGGACACACCTTGCTGGAGCAGAGCAGAGCAGCCCAGTGCAGAGCATCAATTGTGCCAATGACCATCAGTTGACAAATATATCATATATTATGTATTATGTGAATACGTTTACATATGTATATGCAACAACTATGCATTATATAATACACATTACATATAAAATATGCAAAGATAAAACATAACTTTTAGTTACAAAAATAGAAAGAGATAGATGATAAAGTAAGTTCCATGCGGTTCACCTGTGTTTGAGGACCCTGAATCACCCCAATGAACCGACTGTGATGTGGCACCCAGAGGGGACAGTGTAGGCTGCTGGCTGGGGGACGCAGGGACAAGGGCTGGCCAGGCCCCTCTGTGCCTCAGACTAAGAGTCAGAGGAAACCCGTGGCATCTGCTCTCCCCCTCTCCGTCCCACCCCCACCGTGTGTAGGACAACTGCAGCCCTGCAGAGCCACTCGGCTGGCCCGCAGCAGAGCTGGGCCTTGACCCACGGCTGCTGACCGTGTCGGCGCACGACCCCATGGCAGCTGAGAGCAGGCTGTAAGACCCACCCTGAGGTGCCAGGACAGAGGGGCCTGCAGCAACCTGCCATGTCTACGGTGAGAACAAGTGCAGGGTGGTGAAGGTGGGAGAGGGCAGACGCAGGGCCAGGATCTGGGTGACTCACCACAGAACAAAGGACCTGCAGGATTAGACCATAAACCGAGCAAGCTTCCTGGAAAAGGGCAAGAAGTAGACCATGTCGTGCACAGTCAGCCCTCGGATCTACGGAGCCAGCCTGTAAAACGGAGGGGAACCGGTTCCACCCTGCAGAACAGGGCCTTCCATCACCTCGGCTGTCCCTACCCCACGGAGACAGCTTATCCCAGAGCAAAGAACCTGCTGGTTCTGGCGGTGCTCCCGCTTCTCGAAGGCATTTCCCCAGCTTCCAGCCCCGCTCCACCCTCCTACCCTCCAAATGTTAGTTCATCCACCAGCCAGTCTGCGGAGCCAAGAAAGTGCTCAGGTCCTCAGCAGGGTGACAAGGCCGCAGCCCCACCCCTCCCTGAAACTCCAGAAACAGCAAAAGCCAGGTCGCTTGTGCCTGGGTACAGCACACCTGGGTGCAAAGCCGGGGGGTGGGGCAGTGGCGGGCGCCATTGGAACAGATGGGCTTCGCCTTGGGAAAGTCAACAGCAGTGGAGAGAGGCAGCGTGTCTAACCCCAGGTGTCTCTCCCACAGAAGAAGCCTCCAGGGCAGAAGGAGGTGGGCTGTTCACTCTGTGCTTTGCAACGGCAGAGACCGAGAAACAATACAGGTGCCCATCCGTAAGACTCTGGTAACTTACACTGTGTTACAACCTGAGAAGGGATATTCTGTAGCATGAAAAAAGTCAAGGGTATTCATAAATATCAAAGTTTTGAAAGCTACCCAAGACAGAACATTAAGTGGGAAAAGCAAGACCTAGAGCTACATATACAGAGAATGTTATCATTACGTGCCGCTTACTCTGTAGCTGACACTCACCCACCCACCTGTTCTCTACCTTTCTCTGATCTGTGCTATGCCCCAGGAGGCCGGCCTCCGAGGACCACAAACCTGGGCTCCCTCGCTGGCTGAATGCCAACTGGTCAGGCCAACGGAAGGCTCTGGCTGTAGATCAGAGGACGGGACGAAAGAGAAGGGAGGGTATTTCTTCCCTCGGGTCCCTCCCTGCCTGTCCTGGAGGTGACTCCACTGTGGCCACAGCTGCAGGTATGGGAGACCCCTACGTTTTGATGTTTCCACTCCACATCACATCAAACTCATCAAAATATACACACTCACAAATAAGTATCGTTTTGGCCCTAAACTTCTGAAGAGACTCATATAATTTTAATAATTTTGATGCTAAGAATAAATACATCACACATTTGGTTCCCCTGATTTGAACGTGACTGCATCTATGTACAACTACAGCAAAGTTGAACTGAGTTTCAACACGCTAGTGGAAATAATGTTACTTAGGCAAATGTTCATTACTACAACTTTGAGGTCTTTTTTTAAAAACATACTCTGGAGCCAACAGATGCACGACAAATCGGCAGGCCCCCCCAAAGCTCACGGGCCTTAGGCACCATGGCCGGGGGACTGTTGGGAAGTTGCGGGGCCGCTCCTGGGAGGGCCCTGGGTTAATGCAGGGGTCGGCCCTCGGAGGAACAAAGGCAGAACAGAACGGACCAAACCCACGGGGCAAGTCTGCTCTGCTCAGAGGCTGCTTCCTGAGTGAACCCAGAGCCGGAAGCCCAGGGAGGAGGGAGGGGGCCCGACCATACAGTTTGCCTGCTGAGCTGACCTGTGAGCCTGTGGCCTGGCCAGTCCCCCTCCAGACGGACGGGATCAGAACAGTCCGCCAGCCGCATTCAGCCTGTTCTCTGGGCCATGCTGAGACTTGCAGCAAGCCAGAAGCCAGCACAGGCTGCACCCCAGCTTCCTGCTTGTTAGGATACTGAGCACTGAGCCCCAGGGAGAACATCTGGTCTGAGTCAGCACCTCTGGCAGTATAGGTGGGGGCTGCTACTGGCCCACCCTTCCACACCCCACACCCCCCCCCAGCCCCTCCACCAGACGGTCCCTCAGGGCCCTGCACGTGTGTCAGGACCCGGCACCACGCGCACGCACACACACACACACACACACACACAAATGCATGGGAGGGGTCAGCAGACTTATCGTCCAAACCCCGAGTCAGGGCTTCCAGACACCCCAGGACTCCCAACCCTCGACAAGGCACAACCTCCAAGCTGGAGCCCATGGAGGCAGCGCCCAGGGCAGCCTCCCTGGCCACACCCCAGCTGAGGCCAGGCCCTGCCCCTAAAGCTCCAGCAGCCTAGCTCAGGGCTCCCCCAGACCCAGCCTCAGCCAACGCAGGGGATGCTCCGGGTTGGAGGGGCCCTGCCAATCCACTGCCTTCCCCGCAGGGCTAATATGTGAGTGGCTTGTCTTTCCCCAGACATTTGTATTTGCAGTGACCAGGCCACTGCCCACGTATAACCGGAAACAGTGGCTCCCAGCCTTCACCCTGTGCTAAGGCAGGCTTGAGGGTTCCGGCTGGAGCCCAGTGTGTGGGTATAAGGGTGTGGGGAGCAGGTGTTAGAGCCTAAGAAGCTCTGCACTCTGAGCCTTGACCATCGCTTCTTGCCTAACGGTCCCACCAGGCAAGTCAGAGAAGCCACTGCCCTGTGGCTCCCAGGCAGGGAGGGGAAGGCCCCCCCTTGCCCAAGCAAGGCTCTCCGAAGGGCCGGGATGGGAGAGCCTGTCTTGGGACACCTGGTGGTGGCTGTCCAGGCCCCGCCCAGCACGGGGACAAATCCCCAGCCTCACACCTGGGATGTGACTGCTCCAGGGGCCTCCTGTAAGTGGAACCGTGCAGTTTTTGTCCCTCTGTGACTGGCTTATTTCACTCAGATAGTGTCCTCAGGCTCATCACGTTCTAGCCGGTGTCGGACCGGTTCTCTCATTTCTTTAATTTTATTTCGAATCGCCCTGGTCGGGTGGCTCCGTGGGTGGGAGCACCTTCTGTGCACTTTCGGCTCCCGGCTGGGGCGCAACGGGAGGCAGCCAATCAATGCTTCTCTCTCACATCGTTGTTTCTCTCTCTGCGGGCCGCCCACAGTCATACAGACACACTCAGGTGAGTATTTACATTCCTTTTTGCCTTGAATTGATCCTGTATCTCTACGATTCCAAATTCCAACGGCACCAAAGCGCTCCCAGTGACGTCCCCTTCTCCCCACGTCCCCTTCTCCCCACGTCCCCTTCTCCCCACATCCCCTCCACACGGGCCTCCTTTCTGGAAACAGCCACCCCCTGCCGCAGATGTTTTACACACACACAAGCGTTTACACGTGTGGATCCTTTTGTGCTCTTTTTGATTCTGCTTCTTGCTCTGTGCCGCCTTGTTTTGGTTCCCTTTGTGGCCTGCCTAGGCCATCACCTCCCCAGTTCAGATCTCCCACCCTGGACTTTCCAGCGACACGGCGCTTCGCTGCTGGACACGACCCACGGCCACTGACTGGACAGTCCTCATGGGTGGCCAGTTTTGCTTTTTGTTTTCTGAAAGTAACAGTCAAGCTTTTATTTACCTATGACAACAGCTGGTGTGGGTGGCTAGAGCCTGTGCTCTTAACCGTGTTCAGGTGCCTCCTAACCTCCCAATGTGAAACGTCGCAAAAGCCTCTTTCATCGATTTATGCCACACAATTCCTGTAGAGCAGCTGCCACGTAAAGAATTGCAACGTTGAGCCCTGGCTGGTGTGGCTCAGTGGAAGCGTCAGCCTGCAAACCAAAGGGTCACCAGTTCAATTCCCAGTCAGAGCACACGCCTGGGTTGTGGGCCAGGTCCCCACTGGGAGCCACGTGAGAGGTAACCACACATTGATGTTTCCCTCCCTCTCTTTCTCTCTCTCTTCCTCTCTCTCTAAAAGTAAATAAATAAAATCTTTTTTTAAATATGAAGTCAAGTCTCAGAAATCCTAGCAGAGTCCAGGAGTTGTCCTAAAATATTTTTTTTAATTAAAATTTAAAAAAAAAAGAATTGCAAATTTGAGCCCTGGCTAGTGTGGCTCAGTGGACTGAGTGCTGACCTGGAAACCAAAAGGTTGCCAGTTTGATTCCCACTCAGGGCACATGCCTGGGTTGCAGGCCGGATCCCCAGTAGGGGGCACTCAGGAGGCACCCACACACTGATGTTTCTCTCCCTTTCTCACTCTCTTCCCCTCTCTAAAAATAAATAAATAAAATCTTTTAAAAATTTTTTTTAAAAATCACAAACTTGAAGCACCGTGTAGTGGGCACATCATATCAGGGGTGGGTCTTGCAGCGAGAGTGGTTGCTGATGAGAACCGTCAGTCAGAGAAGGCTTCACCCAGTCCGCACCCCCAGCCCTATTCCTCCCAAGTCTTCTCAAGGTCGGGGAACAGCACCCATGCACCCCGCTGCCCCGTCAGAAACCTGATACCTGCTTCTCCCTGCCCCGCCACCTGCTACCCGGCATCCTGCCCACGTGTCTCCCAGGTCCTCACCCCACCGCCCTCAGCTGGTGCAAACCCCACCACGTCTCCTGCTGAGCTGCTCGGTCACCCTCCCCGCCCCACCCTCATCAAGATGCCACTCCCAATCAGAACCCTCCAGATTGTATGGCAAGTTCACAGCAGCATCAACCGCAGTCCCTAAAACTTGGACACAGCCCAAGCGTCTGCCCATCGACGGGTGAACAGATAAGCAAAGCATGGTCTATACATACAATGGGGTCTTATTCAGCCTTCAAAGGGAAAAAATTCTGCAATACGCTGCACGGATGAACCCTGAGGACAATCAATATGCTCAGTAAAATAAGCCAGACACAGAAAGGCGAGTACTGTGTGATTTACTTACAGGCGGCACTCAGAGGAGTCAACATCATGCAGGCAGAAGGTAGAATGGCGGGTGCCGGGGGCTGGGGTGTGCAGGGAGTCGGTGTTTCACGGGGCAGAGCTTCAGCTTCAGAGGATGAACAGAGCGGCGGCGATGGGTGGTGGTGATGGTTACACAGCAGCGTGAATGCAAACGTATTTCACACACTTAAAAAAGGGTAAGATGGCAGGTTTTGTCATGTGTATTTTAATGGAATTGTTTAAAAGCATTTAAAATAAAACACCCTCCAGCTTCCTTCGACTCTGAGCATAAAGAGCTTAGCGGGAGGTCCTTTGAGATGTGGCCCCCACGGTTCCCGTGTGTGGGGGGTGCACGTGTGCTGGGCGTCCCCTCTGCGGGTCTCAGCCTTGAGTCGCCAGCTCAGAGAGGACCAGAGGCCCTGATTCCCCCTTTAGGTGGGCCTCTCTCGCCTTCTCTGTGCTGGCACCCCGCTGCGTTCTCCCCTCACACTTGGCAGTTCGATTGTTCATCTGCCTCCCCCTCCACCCCGCCCCCCGCCCAGGGAAGCGCCGCAGCAGCGGGGACCTGGGCCCATTGCATCCCTGTCGTGGGTGGATGCCGGCAGGAGAGCAGTGGCTGAGAAGGAGCCTGGCGTGCAAGATCGAAGCTGGGGATCCACCGGTGAAGGGGAAGGGTCGGAAAGCAGGACCTGGCAGGAGGAAAAGCTGGTCTGTGTTGAGGGCCTGGCAAAGTCTCAGCCAACCAGGCAGGGAGCTCTGGAGCGAGTGTCTCCCTCTGGAGTTGTCCTGCCCGGCACAGCAGTGCCCTCCTCGTTCAGTCGCCACCCCTGAGCAGCCCCGGGGAGACGCAGCTGTCTGTAGCTGGGGCAAACCCCAAAGTCGCTGGCAGCTGACAGCTGTCCGCTGGCCACTCTCCTCACAGCCAGTGGCAAGTTCTTCTCCGAGGGGCTCCACACAGCGACTCTCCATGTCTACCCCAATTCCCAGCTCCTGGCACAGTGCCTGGCACATAGTAGGGGCTCAGCATGCATTGGATGAATGAACGTATGAATGGATGGATGGATGAATATATGATTGCATCTTGAAGTACCAATAGCATTTGCAGAAGCAGACAAGGCAGGAGGTGTGTACTCCAGGCACGAGGCGTAGCTTGTGCCTGCTCCGAGTCCACAGACACTAGGGTGGGGGGAGATCATGGCGTGGAGGAGCGGAGGAACGGGGCTCAAGTGGCAGGCCATGGCCAGGGCCAAGGTTTTGTAAACCACACTTGAATTTCATCCTGCCTGCGAAAGGAAGCTCTAAAAAGGCTTCGAGAAGGCAAATGCTGTGACCACTGGGTTTTAGAAAGATCTCTCTGGTGTCCTTTCTGAGGATGGTTGAGGAGGCAAGGGAGGAGGCGGGGAGGCCCTTTCAGAGTTGGCTTTGCCCAGGACAGGCTGGTGCTCCAGGCTGGGCATCGGGGACTGACGGGAGCAGCCACAGGACGCGGCGACCAGAGGAGAGACGGGGCGAAAGAACAGGCAGGACAACAGGAAAGAACTGAGTCGTGGGAACACGGGAGAGAAAAAGGTTCAAGAAGGAAATGTCAAGAGGGTCAAGGCCATGAAGAGCATCAAGGCTAAGAAGAGGTCCAGGGAGATAAGGACTAAAGGTGCCCTCGATTCAGCTCTCAGGAGGGCAGGACTCGGGAGCAGTTTGGGTGGGAACAGACCCAGCCTGGAGCGGTGCCCCCTCGGCCCGAGTTGGGCTTGGGCTCCTCTGTCTGTCAGCACGTCTCAGTTAGGGTCTCCCCAGGTCGGACCGCAATGGGGATGAGACCCTCACGGCTGGAGGAGTAGCCCTGGCCTCCTCCCTCCAGAGGAGGGATAGAAGGAGGCACCCGATGGTCAGTCTCACAAAGACCATGGACCCAGTGACGGGGCCAGAGCCTGCCCTGCCACCCAGCCCTGCTCAGGAAAGGGGCAGCTGTCTGCGCCCTCTACGTAGCTGCTGGGAGGGCCTGGGCGTGCTGACGCCCAGCCAGGAAGCTGGGTCTGGTGGCCAGCCCATCTTGGAAACGTGGGGAGAGCCGAGACTATGAAGAAACTGGAAATGTACTGCATCGTCCATGTCCACCACCCTCAGACTTCCAGGGAATGGACCGGACTGCAGGGAGGGGCGGAGGGGACCCCGCACAGATGCGTGTGTCGACTGGCACCTGGAAGAGGAATGGCGCGCTCCCCAAAGCCCAGTCTGGGACGGGCCGAGATGCCGAGAGGCTGGCGCAGCCTCCAGGTTTGGGAGCTCCACCCGACTCTGTCAGCCAAGGGGCGGGAAGGGGCTGCAGGCCCTCGTGTCTCCGAAGGAAACCCAACCCAAGGCAAGATCTCCCATTCTGAGCGGGGAGGAATATTCTAGAACGGGATCTTCCCGTTAGGAAACCACCAGTCCAGAGTGGAGTTTTCTAAACATTTTTGTCCTCTAAAGAAAGGATTAGGAGTCTCTGAAGAGTGGCAGAGGTCATAGGTGGGAAGGGGCTGGGGGAGGAGAGAGAGAGAGGAGGGGGAGAGGAAGGCAGATCACACCTGCCTCCAAGCCCCTCCGTTGTTTTCAGAAATTGGTTACCTAACCGTGTTTTACGTTGTATCAACCTTCTTACTCCTTTCAATAAACAAAAAAAAATTTTTTTTAACACATTACGATTAATTCACTTTGAAAGTCTCATAGTACCCGTGGCGATAAGTTTTCTGACCCTGGAGGATGGCGGGGAAGTTAAAAACCAAAACCAAGAGGCAGTGGGGACAGCTGCTGTGTAGACGTGTGTTTTCAAGGAGCCACGACATTTTGTACTAAAATGTGTGTGAATGAGAAGGTCTCAGCGCTGCATACAGAGGGGAAAGCTCAGGCAGAGAGGACCGAAGCATGTTAGGGGGCAGGTCGGAATGCGTTCGTGGGCTTGTGTGCGCACACCTAATAGTGATGACAGTCCCAACATTTATTTAGCATTTACAATGTGCCCATCACTATGCTGAACCCCCTTCACATATTATCTCTTCTCAACCCTATGAAGTATTGATATTATTCCCATTTCACAGATGAGAAAAGTGAGCTGCAGGCGGATTCGGTGATTTGCCTGATGACCTAGTAAGTCGCGAAATACGGACCTAAGTTCTGGAGAGGTTTGATGTGGATGGGCCACTCTGGGGGGGGGGGGGGGCGGAGTCCAGGCAGAGAATACAAGGATGGGGATTTGAGACTCAGTGGGAGGACAGGGTGTGCAGGGAATAGGAACTGGTGACTCTGCCCATGTTCCCGGGGCAGGGACCTGGGAGCTCAGCGGGTGAAGGGCACAGCGGGGCACAGCGGGGCATGGCAGAGGCACAGAGACGCGTCCTCTGGGGGTAAGCGCCCCGCAGAGCCCAGCTCTCACGGCGCACGCCTATTCTAGGCCAGGTTCAGGGGCTGGTATGCATGCTTCTTTCTACCAGAGCCTGACTTTGCCATGTGCCCCAGTGATGAGTGGCTCAGACTATCACTAGCCATTGATAAGAGACACGTCTCTGCCAGGACAACAACCAGAAACCCTCCATGGTCTCTTCCCCATCCCCACATAGCATCAAAAATCAGACCAGCCGCTTCTAGGATCAGTGCTCCACCTTGCACCCTAATGGAAAGAACAAGTGGCCCTCTGCCCACAATGCTCCCCCCCCCCCGCCCCCCGCACCACCACCACCCCAGGAGTGCGAGGAAGGCTCAGCAAGGCACAAAAAGCTGGCTGCAGCCCAGGCCACATCCACACGGGGCCGGAGGGCCAACCGCTTGGAGCACCACCAATTCTCACATTCGGAGCCATGGCTGAAAAGGCTGCTATCTCTTGCTGACAGGCCCAGCATTTGCGTCTGGGGAAGGCCCAGCCAGGGGCTACCCCTTGGAACAGTGCTCCAGCTTCTGCCGAGATCTGCTGGAGCTTTATCGTTAAAACCCTCTCTGTAAGCACGCTCTCCAGTCAGCAGACCGCAAGAGAGCTTTTCAGCCCAGGAAGGATCTAGGAGGGGCTGGCAGACACCCTCCCCCAGAGAGGCAGGCACAGCATCATGAGGCTCATGGTATCGGCTTCCTTCCTCCACGCTACTTGGTGGCAGGTCCCCCGAGTCCCTCAGCTGCATTGTCCACCTGTTTTATGGACCCTTTCTTAATCCAGAGAGAAGTCACAATGGATGCGGGGGAGCGGGGGCGCGGGACAGCAGGCACAGTCTTTTCACCTTTGTTTACCGGGCTTCTGAGAAAAAAATCAAAGCCCTTCTGAGTTTAGTTCCTCCTACAGCAACTGAGCTCTTAGTTGACATTAAGGCGACTAGGCTACCCAAACATGCAAATATCCAAAGATGGAGCTTTCCAGGGAGTTTCGTTTCCCCAAATGCAGTACGTGGCCATCGCGGGCTTTCATTTCCTGGCCTCCTTCTCGCTGCTCACTCCCTCCGCTCGCTCCAGGGCCCCTGCCGCCACCTCGCTGCCACCTCCCCGCCCCTTCCCACCCCAGTGCCGCTGCACACCCGCCACCACGCAGCCTCAGCTGCTCAGAAAGTATTATTGGTCGCTTTTTAAAACTGCCCTAGAACAAAATATGCAAAGAATAGAACTTGCCATAAACATAGGTCCCATGTCTGATTTAAACCCCCCACCCCGAACACCCCCTGCTTTTCGCAGTCGATTCCCGGCAGGGCCACACCCTCCTCGGCTCTAAGAGGTCGGCGAGGATGCGCCTTCCGTGCCCTCCGTGCCCTCCGCGCCCTCCGCGCTCCGTGCCGCTATGGCCACGAGGGGGCAGTGTTGTCCAAGGGGTCTACGAGCGGACCAGAGAGCTGGTTCCAGCCCTGCGCGTCACAGCCCGTCTCACTCCGAGGGCAAGATGATGAAACACCCACCGTTCCTTTCTACGGGTCTTTTATCATCTACATGATTGCTTTGATTTTAGTTTTGAGGTTTTTTAGAATTCTGGGGGGAAACAGAGGCCATCACACAAAGTTGCTGCCCGTTGAGTCTTGCCCGTGAAGGGTCAGCCCTCTTGGAATTAGTAATGATTTCATTCCCAGACGATCCCCAGGGCAAGTCGACAGAATGTAGAACCCGGGATGAACCGGAAGGTGGAGAGGACCAAGGCGCTGGGGTGGAGCAGGACTTTGGCCTCTGTGCACCTGTCTTTAAAGACCTGGAGCACAACCACAACCTAATAATTACTTTATTGATTGTTTACTCACTGGCAGGCGTTTTCGAAATTTCTCATTTACGCATTCCTCCGCACACAACCCAGACTCCAGAGCCCAGCCCCAACCCCCGCCCTACAGAGTGGGATCGCAAATGGGGAACCCTCCTGAGACAGTAAGTGAACTGAAACTGCTGAGAAACGTCCACCCCCCACCCCAAAATACACGCGTGCACCCACCAACTGCAAAGCCACCCCAGTGGGCCCTCCATGGCCTGCCACAGAGGAGGGCTGGTGATTGTAAGAAATCCAGAGCAGGTCAAGGAGAGGGACAATCCCAAAAGAGAGCCTTGGCCCAGGGCGGGACTCTCCTCTCTGACCACCTCCTCCTCCCCCACTCCCTCACTGCTAAGGCCCCGGCTTCCTCTTCTGCATCGTCATCATTTAATTCACATCTTTGCCTTGGGTGAGCCATCCACCTAGGTGACCTTTGTTCAAAGGTATTAGGACCCAAGGCCATCAAAGGGTAAGAATTTTAATTAGCTGTTCACAGCTGGGGAAATATTTACCTAGGGCAAATACCCGCACAGGTATCTGGGGATGAAAGGAGGGACATCTATTGCGGAATGCCTCTGCCTCCAGGGGCCAGAGCTGCAGGTGCTGTGCGTTGCGTTTTAAAAAAGCAGAATGTGTGAGCCGTGCTGCCAGAAAACAGAAGGGAACAGACATGGAGGAATGTTCGTGGGCTTCTTTTTTGTGCATGTGCTTAATCACATGCCATCGCAGCGTCCGCAGACTACGGCCTGCAGGCCAGATTCGGACGAAGAAAGGCTTTTCCATTTGTAGGGGGAGAGGAGGAGAAAACGTTTGTCTGCCCCAGTCTCATATAAATATCTACTTCTATAAGCAGTCATTTTCCACCATGAATACGCCAAACTCTGAAACAAAGTTTCAATACAGGCTTCCTGCATTTGAGAAGTATTATGCACAAACGATAAAGAAAAACTTAAAATGTATCTCAACACAACAAAGGATGAAAAACAAGACGTGTATTTTTAGCACTCTTACTGCTTTTAGCACTCAAGCCTCTGAGGATTCCAGGGGGAAAGTCACATTTCTTGATCACATTGTCAATTCCGCTGTGAATCTGGGTGAAAACTTTCTTTGAAAGTTACCTATTACCCGTCCCCCTCCCCCAGCCTGCAACCTAGGGAATATTTCACCCTTGAAGAAAGCTAAGGAGGAAGGAAGGGTAGTTTTCAAACATGACTGTCCCATTGCAGAATCCAAGGGCCCACCCGGACTGTAGGTTAACGCTGAGTCTGCATTGATTGATGGGTAGGAAAGCTGCATTTTACGCTCTCAACACGTGAGCTGGTTGGGGTTAGCCTGGCAGAAAAGTCTATAAATGACTCACAGGGCAGGAAGAGGAAATAAAACCAGCCCTCACCAACTTTATCAAGATAATGTGGATAAAATTATGTCTCGTTTATGTCTAATGCAAGGCGCGCTTGTGCGAGTGCCAAGCATTTGTGGGTAGTAATTCACCGTGGGGCGAGTGCAGCTCAAAATGGCTTCAGAGAGATGGTAAAGAAAGCCTTGATGGGTGATGATAGGGCCACACAAACGAAGCATTCTGCAACGTGTAATTAGGGGCTGTTCCTCCCCGGGCGCATGGGAGCAATGTGAGGGTGAGTCATCAGCAGTTAGCCACCCAACGTATTTCCATGAGCAAACTAAAATTGTAAAACTATAATCCATGCAAAAAAAAATCTGAAAATAGATTCAGCTAAGCATGCTGGTCGCCGGCGTCAGAATGGACAAACCAAGGGTTTGGGACCCAGATTGGTTTCCATCAAGTAAGTGAATCGATTCCTCTCCTATCGCAAAGTCTAGTTAACTCGGGACATCTGCAGTCAGGTGCCGGCAGCACCCACCGTCCCATGTAACTGCAAGGCAGGTAGCTGTGGAGCATCCTTCACAGTGTCCTCTCGTGGCTCTGGTAACAGAAGTGGGCACTCCCTCAGCCCTAGGACAGGACGGGGACATGGGTGGGGGGCTCCCCGGTGCAAATGAGGTTAGAAGCAGGTCTCGGCCGGAGAAAGGATCTCCTGACTCACCGACCCTGGGTTTCCAATGGGTCTCTGAGTCCATCTCCGTCTCAATTTACCTTGAACTCTCTCCCTTCTCTCTACCCCTATTGCCAACTCCAGGCCCTCCCCATCCATGGCCTGGGTTATTGCACACAGCCTCTAAATTACTGTCCTAGGGTCGTTGTACCGAATTACCACAAAATTAATGCCTTAAAAAAAACAAAACCCACAAGTTTATTATCTTCTGGATCTGGAAGTCGGAAGTCCAGAATGGTTTCACAGGCTCTGGGGATTAGGGCACGACATCCCCGGGGGACCATTTGTCTGCCTCCTAAATGGTCTCTGAGATGTCGGTCTTGCCCCTTCCACAACACTTGCACACCGTGTTTTATTGCTCTTCGCTTTACTGCACATCACAGGTCATACGTGTTTTACAAAGCAAAGGCAAGACCCTCCACCAGCAAAAAGATTAGGACGCACTTTATTTTGGTGTTTGCTTTATCACGGTGGTCTGGAACCAAATCCACAATATCTCTGAGGCCTGCCTGTCTTCTTCTCATGGTTGCCAAATATCAAACAATAATTTCATGCTTTGGCTTAAAATCCTTCCCTACTACCGCCCTCCTGCCAGATGGAATTCAGACCCCTCCCCCAGCACTGGGGGCCCTCCTGGGAGACGGGCCCTGCCTCTTGCTCTGGCCTCAAATTCTGCCACTTCTTCCATCTACACGTCAGGGAGGCAGCAGGGTGCACGAGGCTTGGAAGCAAGCTTGTCCTCCGAGTCAGGCTGGTAAATTCACAGACAATGAACAGGGTGAGCCATCCCCGGGACGAGCCAAGACATTGTCTCTCGCTGGAAGAAAAGAATTCAGCCACACCCTAGGCTCCACCAAGGCAGTCAGGGAGTCATGAGCGGCCGGGACTAGCATGTGGGTGTGAGCTGGTAAGTGGAATCTGGTCCGATGTACTGCGCCCCTCGGATGTACGGAAAGGGTGGGCGTGCCAACGGGGCAGGACGGGGAGTAACGTGAGGGAGACAGGTGGGCCCTGAGCGGGGAGAAGGGGCCACGGAGGGACCATCGACAGGGAACCTTTACTGGGCACCCTTTCAACAGCCCCTTGTTCCAAGTCTGTGCTCACCACCCAGCCTTTGTGAGGTTTGTCCACAAAGGGAGAACACGCCGGTCTGGCCCACACCGGACCTTCGCATTTCTCATGAATAAATGTGCTTCTGCTTGCAGTTGTCCTTCCGAGACGTGGAACCCTTCTCATTGTCCCCGAAGCAGGTCCTCAGGCCACAAAGCCGGGAGACAGAGCCTGGCGGTGCTGTCTCAGATAACCCACATTCCCCTGCTCCTCTGTTCTCCCACCAGCCCCAGGCGCCCGGCCCGCGGACGAGGGGCTGAACACGGAAAGGGGAGCAAAGGGGAAATCTCCTGATGCCACAAGCCCAGAACAGGTCTTGGCAGGCAGTCGTCCTCCCTCAAGTGACAACCGGCATGACTGTGATTCACACACATTAATATTTGAAACAGGCAGCAAATCCATGCCGTTCCCCCATACACACACACCTTTGCACAGGCTGTTCCCGCTGACTGAAGTGCCACCCCTTCCCAAGGTCACCTAAAGACCCAAACTCCAGCCTCCATCACCTCTGCAATATTTGGGACCTGTTTGCACTAAACAGTAATTCCTTATTTATCTAAAATTGAGATTTAACAGGCATCCTGTATTTTCACCTGGCAACCTGAAGATTCCTTCGACACTCAGCTCCCGGGTGCTCCCCACTCTGCCTCGGCGCCCCGAGGCCCGGGGGGCTCTCGCTGCCCCCAGTCACAACGACCTGGTCTCTGTCACGCATCTGCCATACTGTGGCACGTTTGCTTGTAGCTGCTTCTGTCTCTAGGACGTGATTCCCAGGAAGGCATGATCCAATTTCTTGTTCTCTAGCACCTCACTGAAAAATAATTTAGAAAATCCAAATAGCCCTGACTGGTGTAACTCAGTGGACTGAGCGTGGGCTGTACAAACCAAAGGGTCGCCAGTTCGATTCCCAGTCAGGGCACATGCCTGGGTTGCGGGGCAGGTCCCCAGTAGGGGGCACTCGAGAGGCAACCACACACTGATATTTCTTTCCCTCTCTTTCTCCTTCTCTTCCCCTCTGTGTAAAAATGAATAAATAGAACCTTAAAAAAAAAGAAAAGAAAATCCAAATAGGTAAAAGGAAAATGCATCATTCTCGGGCTCCAGCATAGCAGGCTCCTCCTTTGGGGCCTCCAGTGGAAAAGCTGAAAGCAACGTGGACACCCAGACGGTAGATTAAGCACGTGGCGGGACTAGAGAGCCTGCTATTCCGTCCCTGTCTTCCAGGCGGGGCCACCTCAGTACCGGAGTGGTCCCCCAGAGATGGCCCTGGCTCCCGGAGATCCGCCACCACTCCCCGGCCAGCCCACTGAAGGAATGCACACGCTTCCCGGACAGGAGGTTCTAACCAGAGTCAACGCGTTCCGAAAAGTTCGAAATGTGCTCTTGCCCGTCGCTCCCCTCTTGCTTCTTGTTTCTAATGAGGATGAGATCAGCTTATGAAACTGGACTGTTTTTAAAGCACGCATCGGTCTGACATGTATTCGTGTCCCGCGTGATTCTTTTGTGATTCTATCAATGTTGATTAATGTTGACTATTAACCAGATAACCAGAAAAGTATCTTCTGATGTCTGATATCATGGGCCAAGCATTTTAGGCTGTACCCCAGTGACTGGCAATGCTGAAAAAAAACATATGCCTAAAGAAATGTTGATGGCCATGTTAAACATAACACTTTTACTTTTGTGGACTAATAAAGAAGAAAGAGAGAAGGGGTGGGTGGGAAGAGAGACAGGGAAAGAAAGGAGGGCGGGGGGACGTGCTGAGGTTCTCTCCAGCCCCTCAGAAGCAGCAGTCACACACCGACTCTGAAAACTGAAAAGCAGTGACCAGAAGGCCCCCACCTATCGCCAGCTCTCCCGGGATTCTGACAACGCAGAGAATGGAGCCAGAGAATGGAGCGGAGAAAACGCCCAGGGCTGATCCAGTGTATGTTTATTGCGTGGACGAGCGGAGGACAACCTGTTACAAATGTTGCTTCCCCCAGAGGTGAAGGAAGCACCAGATGGCACTCCCCGGGCGGCTCCGCCTCCCGGCTGGCTGGGCTCTGAGAGCGGCCTCGTGCGAGGTGTTCCGAGAGCCGCAGGTGTTTGCTTGCTCTGGCGCAGCAACATATAATTTCCCATTTTTAGAACAATGCTCCAAAGAACAGTCACAAAAACAGCCTTCCGAGGGGGCGGTTTTCTTCCTGGCCTTGGCTACAGTCCTGTAAAACAACAATAACAAAGAGGTTTTTATTGAAAATACTGTTTGCCTCTCTCCCTAACATGGGGAGGCTGTTTGTCAACTCTGCATGGGCTGCAAGGAGTCCGCCCTCCCTGCCCCTTGGTAGAACATCTTAAACTCCTGCCTTTGGGAGGGGTGGATTTGGAAAGGATTCTGCCTTCCATCCATTCGGGTCTTGCCACGCCCCCCTCTGTGCGGTTCCTGGTTCCCCTGGGGAGAGGGAGGAGAGGACGCTTGGAGAAATGTCCTTTGAGTGCCCCCGACAAGTCTGAGGCCAGAAGAGGACAATGTGTTCTTGAGAGCGTGCAACGAGCAGACCAGAGAAAGTGAGGAATCGGGACGGCGTGAGAGGCACCCCCTTAAGTCCCAGAGAGCAAGAAATTCCTTCCATTGTCATCTCCAAACTGACTCGCTCTCTGCCTCCCTGTTTCTGCTTCATAAAGTCGGGAATGGGCTTCGTTCGAGGCTTCAGGAGCTACTCACCACCCGCCCCATCTCCCTAACCCTCCTCCCTCTCCGTACTCAGTGGGACCCCATGGGGTCTCCCTCTCCAGCCTCACTGTCTGCAACCACAGTGGCCAGCTGGCCACCCCCAAAGTCCCCCTTTGCTCTCTAAGTATCGCTTCCTCCCCTCCTCCAACTGACAAAGACCTGTGACTAAACCCTACCCATTTTTAAAATATTTTATTTACTGATTTTTAGAGAGAGGGGAAGAGAAGGAGAAAGAGAGGGAGCCAAGTATCAATGTGTGGTTGCCTCTCACGCACCCCGTACTGGGAACCCACACCCCGTACTGGGGACCCGGCCCGCAACCCAGGCATGTGCCCTGCGTGGGAATCGAATCGGTGACCCTTTGGTTCGCAGGCCCGCGCTCGATCCACCGAGCCACACCAGCCAGGCCCTCACAAGTACCTCCTTGCTGACCCACCTCACTGAAAACGACCTCCCCGTGCCCTCCCCCACTGCAGCTCTGAGAGCCTGCCATTCCTTCAGCGGCTCTACTGTGTGGAGAAATCCTCCGCATAAACGCTCTTTCAGATGTATGTTGAGCACTTCAGAACAGGGGCCTGTTAGGAACCAGGCCGCACAGCAGGAGGTGGCGGCGGGTGAGCAGGCGAAGCTTCCTCTGTGTTTACGGTCACTCCCCATCTCTAGCATCGCAGCCTGAGCTCCGCCTCCTCTCAGATCAGCTGCAGCAACAGATTCTCCTAGCAGCGTGAACCCTGCTGAGAACTGCGCATTGGGGGACCTAGGCTGTGCACTCCTCATGAGGATCTGATACCTGAAGATCTGAGGCAGAGCCCAGGCAGTGATGCCAGCGCTGGGGAGTGGCTACAAAGAGGGATTATCAGGGGCAGAGACCATAATAAATCCATTGCTTGCAGACTCATAGCAAAACCCTGTCCGTGAGTGGCAAGGGACAATTAAGCTGCGTCTGGTGGCAGGCTATAAAGCCATCTCTCCTCCCCACTGCCATGCCCACCCCCGCCCGGGTCCATGAAAAAAATGTCTTCCATGACACCCGTCCCTGATACCAAAAACAGTTGGGGACTGATGCCTTAGAGGAGAAAGGTGCCACAGCCTCTTTTAGGGACATGGAAGGAACTGGGCATCAGTAATGTGGAAGCTTTGACACTTAACACCGCCTTTTACTGAGCATTTGCTGGGATCCTGAGGCTTAGCTGGATTCTTACTCGTGACCCCACGAGCCCTCACCCTAAAACTGTAAGATAAGCACCACAATCCCCGTTTTACAGCCGAGGAAACACAGGTTTTAGGAAATTAAATAACTTCCCAAGAGCCTCACGACTTAAGAGAAACAGACACGGAGTTCACACTTGGCTCACAATATCGACTGTTACAGCCAACAGTCAATACTCTCAATATTCGGTACGCGGTATTCTCGGAGAACGTACCAAACAGTTAGGGTGAGCAGGGCGGGCAGGCAGCCCCGGGCTCGTCGCCCGACTGAAACAAGTTCATGGCAGAGCTGGTGGAGGGCATGAGTCCCCCTTCCGTGTTTGGTTTTTAAGATGGTGGAGGGATTTGAGCTCCAGGAATATCAGGATACAATCCAAAGGTCTCTTCAAAAAATGACATCTAAGCCCTGACTGGTGTGGCTCAGTGCACTGTCCTGCAAACCAAAAGGTCCCCAGTTCAGTTCCCAGCCAGAGAACTGCACACACTCAGACGGACCGCTTGAGACTCATTCTCACACGGACACACCTATGTAACCACCCGCCCGGTCAGACACAGAATATCTCTGGCACGCCAGCAGGTGCCCCAAGCACCTCTCGGTCCGTGCCGCTGCCAGGTAGAACCGAGTCCGACTCATCCTTCTCACTTTGTCCCGTCCTGAACGTCACGTTAACGAAATCAGAGAGCTGGCAGTCTGGGACCTTGTGCACCCCACTGCACAAAGGGACAAAGGGGCCACAGTTTATTTCTCCGATCTTCCGTTGAGGGGACTGGGATGTTTCAAGTTTGGAGACAAGTCCTTCGAACATCCCCGTGCACAGGTTTGTGCTGGCCTCAGCCCCCGTCTCTGGGGGATGCACGCTTGTGCAGCCTGGGAGTGGGCTCGCTGGCCTCGTCCGCTGAGCGTGGCTCTAGCATCAACGGGACTGGCCCAACAGTTTCCCTCAGTGTCTGTGCCCCTGGACACCCCTTCAGCCATGTTTGGTCGTCCCAGGCTCTCCACATCTTCAACGACACTTGGCGCTGTCCCTCTGTGCATTTCAGCCATTCCGGCGGGAGTACAGTGGTATCTCCTGGCCACTTCAACTTGTATTTCCTGGTGAGTAACGATGTCCACAGCGTATTTGGCCAACCAGATAGGCTCTTGGTGCGTGGGAAGTCTTGGGAAGTCTTGGGCCCGGTTTTCCCGGTCACTGGTCTGGTGGCTCTTCGCACGCTCTGGAAACGAATACTTCGTCAGGCGCGTTTATTGCAGATACTGTCCCTGCGGCTGAGCCTCGCCTCTTCGTGCTTTTAACCGTGCCTTTGATGAAGAGACACTTTTCATTTTGATAATATCCAATGATCGATTTTTTGTGCTTTCAGTGTTCTGTTTTAGAAATTATTGCTCAGCCCCAAGGTCATGAAGACATTCTATGTTCATTTCTTTTTTTAGCTTTATTTTTTAATTACAATTTACATTCGGTATTATCTTATGTTAGTTTCAGGCGTGCAGCGTAGCGGTTAGACAGTGTTTTACAGAGTGTCCCCCGGTATTTCCAGCCCCGCCTGGCTCCACACAGAGTCGTTACAGTGTTACTGACTGTATTCCCTCACATCTCCTGACTGTGTTAGTTTCTTTCACTCTCACTTTTATGGTATCTTCCTCTGGAGTTGCAGGTAACTGAACCGATTTGTTGCTACTTCAGTAGGGAGCAAAGGTCTCAGGGAAACTCACCCTGCCTGATGCCATGAGGCTCCCATGACAAGGACTGCCTTAGTCTGCGACCATCCAGCCTCTTAGCCCTGGGGCACCTTGTGGCTCCCCCCACCCCCACCCCAACCCACAATGAACTGCTGAAATTCCACAGGGGAACCCCTAAAGAGCGGAGGGAGGGGTGACACCTTCCATAGTGAGCCAGGAAGGGGTGGGCAGGAGAGAAATCCCCCCACGCTGGTTGGAACTCCCAGGCCCGCAGCTCAGCTTTGCAGACGCTTTGCAGACACTTCCTTCACCATCCCAGCAACTTCTCCTCCCCCGCGGTAACAGCTTTTCCCAGGCGTTTTCTTCGCTCCCTGAATTTTCTCTTTCATCATCGTTCATCCAACCATTCATCATCTGTAGGACACCCATCACGCACTTGCCTTCGAAACCTTTTCTTCCCTCCCGTCTCTCCTGACCCGAACCAGGCTTTCTCAGCCTCACACTACCGATAATTTGAACCTGCTGTGTGTTGTGGGGCCTGTGCTGTGTACACTGGGGAGTGCACAGCTCTCCCCACTTCTCCCTTCCTTCCTACCTTTCTTTTCCTGTCAATCAAGAGGCCTGGGGGGAAAGTGAGGGGGTGGCTGGGAGGTGAATCATAGCTTTCCCAAGCTTGAAGGGGCCTTAAATACAATCAACCCCCTCATTTTACAGATGAGGAAATAGATCCAGAGAGGGGGAGGGAGAGGATATATCAGAGCCACATATGGAGGGGGGGCAAGCACCAGGCCAAACAGGAAGTCAAAATTCCAGGGCCTGAGGCAGAGTTTCCAGGCTCCCCACCTCACCCCCCCTCCCCCTCGCCCCCCAGGAACCTGGGATGGCTTCCCACAGCTCCTTTCTCCCTCCGAGCCATGAGTCCCGTTCCAGAAAGCGCTCAGGGCTGCTCAGATGGAGCAGCAGGCCCAGATCTGACAAGCCCCCAGCACATGCACGCTGGTGGCCACCCCTGGGAGCCCGTTCCAGAGCCTCCACTGCACAAAGATGACCCTCGACTCCAGTGGGGATGTTTCGCGATGACTAATACTGTGACCTCATCTTAGTTCAATCCTATAATCATGAGGGAGAGGACAGCCGTGCCACTTGGCTGCACCTGTCTCCAATTTCTGTGGGGAGCAACAGAAATCCGTGGGGGTGAGAGGCAGCCTGGGACCTTGTCTGGCGGGGCCCTGCTCCCAGGCAGGCAGGTGATGGGACCCCCAGGGGAGCTGAGAGCCCTCAGCCAGAATCTCCCAAGTTACGGTGGGTGTTAACCCTCGTTGAGCACTTGCCACGCACTAGGCACTGTTCCGAACACCACATAAATTTACGCACTCAGTCCACCTTCACCCGACCTCGGAAGGAGACAGCCATTCTCCCACGCTGGACAGGCCGATACGGAGCCTTCGGTCCACCGGCAGGGTGCTCCCCCGGGAGCACCTTTGATGAGGCCACAGTCGGCATAAAGCCCCCCACCCTTTGCTTCTTACCAACACCAGGCTCACCCCGACGCCACCAGCAGACAGGCGTGGAGACCCCTTGTGTGCAAAACCTACATTACGAACGCACACGAAGCCTTGGGTGGCCTTCAAGATTGCGGTGGGAGAGGACGGATTTATTTTACCCTTTATTTTAAGTTATGAACTTGCTGTGCTTGTTAGAAAAATGCCAGGTTTCATTTATGGCAGTCACATAAAGGTTTCTTTTTAATTAAATGTAAGGTTTTTAGAATAAATTCACTTACAGAGAACTCTCAGATGAAGAGTATGTGGGTGTGGCAGAAAGAGTGACGATGGCACTTGAGGGACTTAAGCCATGGGCAGCCCTGCTCTGGACTGGTCACGTCGTAAAGACCCTTCCTGGGCCCTTTTCAGGCCGAGTCACCCGCTCAGTCCTCTCTGGCCACTCGCATGGCATCCTTCTCAGTAAAACCCTGCAGCCTGGGAGATCACAGTCAAACAGCCCCACGGCCTTCTGCCCCTGTACACCCGTGAGTCGCTCACTTTCGAGTTCTCTGCTTTCTGCTGATGAACGAGAGGCAAGGCCGATCAATGCCCTGAGATCCACGGCTAGAGGCCAAGTGCGAAGAAAGGAATGAGGAAACCCCACCCCATTCCTTGGACACTGTCCTGGGCCTTCTGCCCCCAGCTGGCCTTCCAGGGCCCTGGCTGGGGAAACGTCAGCCCAGGATCCTCGGCGGAGGATCCTCCCGGATGCTGACCTGTGATCTGGACTCAGCCTGGCCCACGTGCTCAAAGACCCAACACTGTCCCCCTCCTGCTGGGGACACAGTGGCGTGCAGTGGCCTCATGGCCCCAGGATCTCCGTCCCAGAGGGAGTCGGGGGGTCTAGGGCCCTCTCCACCCACCCAGCCTCAGAAGAACCCTGGTGGCACATGAAGGAAAAGTCCTTCCTTGTGAAGGCAAACAGAAACAGTTTAAAAATTATGCTCACCAATGAGATGGAGGAGGACTTGCCCCCAGGCCCAGGGATAGAACAGCAAACAATAGCCGGGGCTCGAAGGGGCCACCAAATCCCACCGACCCCAGTGATTTGCAGAGGACAGGGGAGTCAAAGGCCATCTGCCTGGCCATTGTATCCTCGCGGGCACCGCCTTCCCCGCGGCTGGCCCGGCGCCCGCGAGGAAGCCCGGGCCTTGCTCGAGACATTGTTCTCTCTCCGAAGAGGATCTCGAAAGCAGAAGGAAATTAGAAACCACCACACAATGAATATCAGATTCTCCTTTCTCCTGCTGTGGCTGCCAGGAGATTACGCTGACCGTGTGCCCCACCCCGCAGCTGCTGGGCCTCCAGGACGTCCATCTGAGCCACAGGGCAGGGCTGGTCCCGGAGGTCACGCTTGTTTTCTGTGGATTCCCAGTGTCCATTTCCTTCGTCCAGCCACTCGCCGAGGGGGCAGAGACACAGCTGAGGGTTCCTTCCCACCAGGCACAGCACGGACTAGCCCCAGGCACTCTGTCGGCACCTGATTCCACCAGGGCCCTTTGCCAAAGGCTTCCCTCACTGACGGCCCGTAGACACCCCTGAGGTGCAGCCCACCAGCCCACGGCCAGGACTGATCTGACGGGGGCAGCGTTGATAGGACTGCCTGACCCTTCTCCTCGCTTCTTACCAACATCAACCTCCCCCAGTGACTCCCCGGGACAAGCACAAAGCCCTCCACAGGTCCAAGCCCTGACCCCCGTGCCAGAGGAAGAATGTGACCCAGGAGAAGGGGTGTCCCCTTCAGGACGCACACCTGCGAGAGGGCACGAGATCTGGGGGGATGTTAGAGGGCTTTGAGGCGAGACACACGGAGAGTCCGTGGCTAAGGACCTTTTCTCAAAAATGCACTTTTTTTTTCTGCCAGGGTTATTATTCATTTTAACATAATGTTATGTTTTCTGCCTCCTACGTAAGTAGACACCAGTTTTAAATGTGGAGCATCGAGCTCATGCATCTAGTCAAACTTCTGTTTGCTTTTCGCTGCATCCATAGCTACCATCTGGATAAATAGAGGAGAGAGGTTTGGCGCCCAGTCCTACTAGCTAGGCCCTATGCCATCATTCCCCAAAACAAAGGAGAAGAGATGCCGAGGCGAGGGACCAGGGCTAAGGATGAAGGAGTACACTGTTCTGTCTCAGGGGGTTACAGAGCAGGGTCAAACTCCCCAGAGAAGGGTGGGGGACGGGGCAAGAAGGCATTGCCATAACTCCCTATGAGGAGCCAGCACATTTTACAACTGTGGGCGGAGAAGGGAGGAGCTGAACTGCCACACACAACCCGAGCCTCTGCAGATGACACCCATGAACGCCAGCTTGTACGTGGTGAGCCTGGACGTGGAACCTAAGTCTTCTCTGCCCAGTTCAGCCAGGCTCTCCCCCTTCACCCTGCTGCCCACGGGTTGCAGGATCTGTGCTATCTGCTAAGTGACCTGCACCCTCGGTATAGTATCATGCAATAGCCACGCCCCTGCCCATGCTCTGGGCGGCTGCATGTATCTGAACAAGAAAACCCAAGGATCGGCCCTGGCTGGTGTGGTTCAGTGAACTGAGTACTAGCCTTTGAACCAAAAGGTCACGGGTTTGATCCCAGGTCAGGGCACGTGCCTGGGTTGCGTGCAAGAGGCAACTGGCCCATGTGTCTGTCCTTCTCCCTCCCTCTCCCTCTCTCTAAAAGAAAATAAATAAAATCTTTAAAAAAAAAAAAAGAAAAGAAAACTCAAGGAGCTTTCCAGTGTGCAACCACACAAATGTGACCTGTATATTTTCATCTGTTGTATCAGAATATAAAAACAAAGGTTAACGGAAAGGTCAAGGTCATTCAATCTCTAAAGGAGTCCACTGTCACACAAAGGGAAGTGACAGGGCTCTTCAGCCCTGCTGGGCATCTTCACCCCCCCACCCCCTCCCACCCCCCTCCCATCTCAGAAGGCAGCTGAGTGTCCTCGGAGCCGCCTCCCACCTGCTCCAGGGGCAGCCTCGCCTCTCCTGCACTGGATACCAGCCCTGTTTCACTTAGGGCCAGGAACCAGCTGGCCCGTCCTGCTTCAGAACCTCTGTGCCCTCTCTCTCCTGCTGGCTTCTTTGGCTCAGCCTATCCACCAACATCTTCAAGTCTGCCCCAAACTGAAGATCAGACCCTTGCATCTGCCTCCTGCGTCCCGACACTGTCCCTTCTCTCCTCTGCCCTTTCACACCCGACTTCCCGGTAACCCACCTTCATCACGAAGTAAATCCTTAGCCCTGGGTAATGTGCAGCCCCGGCAGCCACTCCCGGGGAACCAACCCCCCAAGGGCCACAGAGAGTCTATAAGCATCAAATCCAGCAGCCACTTCTCAAGAGCCATCCATCTGACCTCCCTGCATCAATTCACCCAACAGACAAAGCCTCCTCCTTGTGAAATGGGCCCAGGCCAAGCACTGTTCATTGCTTCCTCAGAGCCATTCCCCTGCTCCTCAGCTGGCAGAACCGCAACTTTGTTCAAAGACAGGAAAGAGATCCATTTATGTCAGCAAGATGGGCACACGCCCTGGTCCAAGGGCAAGCATGTGTCCTTTCTGACCAGTAGAATATAGGGGAAGACTGGGTGGGACCTTCTGGGGACAACCCCTCCACCATCACCCCAACGCCCCACCAACAAGAGGGAGACAAGTGATGAGAACGTGCACCCCACACTGCTCCTTGTTTCCTGTCCTTGAACTTGGTCACGGGAGGATGTGATGCATGAAGCTGCGCTGGGGAGGCCAGGAGGACAGACCTCAGAGACGGTGACTGGAACTTTGAACATCCCTACTATGAGGAAAGTACCAGCAGTTCTCTTCTCAGCGTCCCCATTGGACAGGTGTGTTATTACCTGCAGCCAAAAGCATCCCCAACTGATGTGCCCCTCCTCTCTCGGTTACTGACACTACCCTCCTGTCCCTCATTCTCAGGTCTCTTCAACAGCCCCTCTGCCCGCCCCGTGAACATCTGTGCTCTGCGGGCCCTCTGCACGGGCCCTCATCATCGATGAGGTGGTGCCTGTTTGGGCAGCCAACACACACCTGGTGGCACCTGTGATGTGCCAGGCTGCCCTTGCAGAGTTGAAACCCTAGTGGGGGGGACAGAAAATAAACAAGGTGACAATTAGAAAATGCCAGGCTGAGCCCAGTGTGTGCTCCGGGTGAAATGCTTGGCTGCAGAGGATGTTGAGAAGAAGGCGGGCCCTCCTTAGGTCGTGGGCAGGGAGTGACGGGAGAGGGAACGCTGAGACTGGAGGCTGAGGGAAGAGAAGGAATCAACCATGCAAAGGCGAGGCAGAGCGTTCCAGCCGGTGGGGACAGCTCAGGTGGGAATGGCGGTGAGCCGTGGGGAGGTCCGAGGGAGGAAAGCCTTGATGCATCGTGGGGACCACAAGGGAGCCAGTGAGGCTACAGGGAAGAAAGTGATGGGGAGGAGGGAAGCCAGGCAAAGCTGAGATCCACTGTAGAACCTTGTCTTGTTTTGTTTTTTTTAGATTGCATTAATTTATTTTTAGAGAGAGGGAAAGGGAGGGAGAAGAAGAAGGAAACATCAATTGGTTGCATCTCGAATGCTCCCAGCTGGGGATCTGACCCCGAAACCCAGGCATGTGCCCTGACGGGGAATCAAACCAGGGGCCTTCAGTTTGTGAGACCACACCCAACCCATGAGCCACACCAGGGGGGCCAGTGTAGAATCTTGTAAGCCGTGGGATGATGGTATAGTTGGAAGTCATCAGGTAAAAGGATTAACAATGAAATCTGTGTTCCTAAAAGACGCCTGGGGCTGGAATTTGGAGCCCGGATGGAAGAGGGGAGGCAGTGTGGGCTCAGCCACCCACATGAGAGATGGGGGTGGCTCGCCCTAGGGAGGCGGCAGTGCAGGTGGCCAGAGGGGATGTGTTCCTGAGGCAGAAACGGTGGGACTCACTGAGGAGTGGGCTACAAGGGGGGAGGAGGAGGGGAGGAAGCTCCGATTTTCTGGATTGAACACGAGCACGAGTAGTACCGCGGACCGAGAGGGGGATGCAAGTTTGGGAGTGAGAGGCCAGATCATTTTTGGAGCTCCATCTTGGAAATGCTGTGTTGGACATGCCTGAGGGGCATCCAGGTGGAGAGAGCAAGGGTCAGGGAAGCAGTCGGGGCTGGGGCTCAGGGAGCTGGGCGTGGGCGGCTGTCAGCCCAGACAAGGCGGGTAAAGCCCCAGGAACAGGGTGGATGGACCCCGCGAGGCACCCGGCGAGGGACAGGAGCACAGCCACGAGGCCGTTCTGGTTAGAAAGAGTGTTTATTGTTCACTCCCCTGCTCTTCTCCTCATGGGATTAGATGGTCACCTCCTGTCGGTCCTAAACCCAAAGTATCTCCTCAGACTGCCGTGACTCTCCCTCCCATCCTTTGCCTTGTCGCCCTGGAGGCAGCCACCAGTCTCCTGTTGCCCCGGCTCAGCCAGAGCCAAACCAAGACCAGGGCATGCGGGAGGCAACCTCGGAGAAGCAGCTCGTGGAGCCACGCTGGGCGGGAACGGGGTCACCCTGACACTGAGCTACAGAGGCCTTGGCAACAGAGCGAGAACCAGGTGCCCACACTGGTAACCACAGCAACAGGGGAGGATACAGGAAGCCGCCCGTGCAGCACCCTGCTTCGAAGGGGGTGGCTTCATTCGCCCAGCTTACTCCTGCGGGCCCCTGTGGTTTCAAACTTAAAGGAACCACCCAACACCTGGCGTGCCAGGGGGCACTCTCTGAAACAGGTAATAGCAGCGATAACAAACAGAGACATGGCCGGCATTTACTGAGCACGTACAGTGCGCCAGGCACTTGGAATACATCCCCCAGTGGGGGAAAACCACCCTGTGGCGTAGCTACGACAGACAGGCGAGGGCGCTGAGGTTCAGGAAGCCCACAGAGCCAGCTGCTCACGGTGAGGGCTTTGCGGCCGGATGGACGTGGGTCTGTCCCAGCCCTGTTGCTGCAGGACTGGCTTTGTGGCCTTGCCCAGCCTCATCTGTAAAATGGGACTAAATGCGATAGCTCACGTGAATGCATTCAGCTAAGCCTGTCACCAGGGAAGTGCTCAGCACAGAGCATGGTCCTGCTGCCATCAACACTGTGCTGGAAAAACAAAGTCAGCCCTGACGGGCGTGGCCCCGTGGGTTGGGCGTTGCCCCTCCAAGCCATTCCCGTCAGGGCGCAGGCCTGGCCTTCAGCCTGGCCCCCCGGTGGGGGCGCCCTAGAGAGGCAGCAGGATTGGAATGCATGGGGATAAATTTCTCTCACACGGGGATGTTCTCTCCCTCTCTTTCTCCTTCCCTTCCTCTCTGTCTAAAAATAAGTAAATAAAATGCTTTTTAAAATAAAAACAGAAGTCAGTTCCTGTCATTTCCCTGTAAGAAAACTTCTGGTGCCTCTGATGGGGGACTAAAATGTTGGAAATATTTCAGTTTCAGGTGACAGCTAATAAGCTTAGTAATCAATGTATGTAAGAAGGTATTGTTTCAGGAACTGAAGGCAGGACCCACCCTGACTCCAGGAGACCATCAGCAGTCGCACCTTTGTGCCTCAGGGGGACTGCAAGCAATGAAGATGGTATCTGAGCCATTGTGCTCCAGGGTGAGACACCCACAGCCTAGAGACACAGATAGAGACCACTGCCCAGGACATGGAAGAATGTTGCAGCTTTTATCTGATGAACATTTCCCCTGAATTCCAATCCCCTTACCTACACTTTTCTCTTTATAAAAAGGGTTCGTTGAAAATGGAATTTAAGATAGTTTGTGAGGGTACAGTTTCAGCTCCCACCCCCCCCCAAGAACAAGGACGCCCTGGTCCCACGGGTGGCCCACCCACGCCCACTCCTCCTCTAGCCACCCAGTGCCACTCACTTCCTGAACAGGCCCTGAGTCGTCACACCTCCCGAGCCTCTACGCTTGCTGCCCCTGTGCCCAGAACAGGCAGGAGATGGGAAGCTATTGGTGGGGAAGCCCAAGGGCCACAGGTCACAGGCCTGTGGGACTTTACCGACGGGGACATCTGTCTCTCTGTTTGCATTCTAGGCACCTAGTTCAGCAGCAGACGCTCAGTGGATGGTAACTGAAGCACAGTCAAAAGCTCACTGCATCCTTCTAAAGCCGCCATGGGGAGGGCTGGTGGAGAGCCCAGGTCAAGATCCCAGGAAGAGCCCACATCCCTCCGGGGCTCCGTGGTATCACCTCCGTGTGCCAAGGACAGGTCTCAACCCATCTCTCCTCCACCAAACGTCACAACAATCGTGGGGGCCAGACTTCAGTTGGAAGAAAACCAATGACGTGTGCGTTTGAGGAGCACAAGCCCAGGGCCAAATGCCGCATCGGAAAAAAGGTTGCATCCCCCCCCACACCTTCCCGTTGTTCCTCCCAGAGCCCTCCTCAGCCCCAGAAGCTCACCACGTGCCACCCCAGGCTCCTGCCCAGCCAGCCGTGTGTCCCAACAGCGGCTGGATTGGAGTGGTTGCCTGCTAACAATTCCCTCGGAGACCAAAAGCCTTTAGTCTCAAAAAAAATTTAATCTCACAGGGTGGATGGCACTTCGGGGCCTATGACAGGTCCGTAGCAATATATTCTCTCTTTTTTTAAAGATTTTATTTATTTACTTATTAGAGAGGGAAAGAAAGGGAGAAAGACAGGGAGAGAAACACCGATGTGCGAGAGAAACATTGATCAGTTGCCTCTCGAGTGCGCCCGGACCGGGGACTGAAGCCACATCGTAGACTTGGGTCCTGGCCAGGAATTGAACCCGTGAGCTTTCAGTCTGCTGGACCACACCCTACCTACAGAGCCACGCTGGCCGGGGCAGTGATATGTTCTTTTTTATTGTTGTTGTTGTTGTTCTTTTTCAGTTGTCCCAATTTTTCCCCCATTGCTCTCTCCTGCCCTGCCCACCCCCACAGTCAGTCCCCACCCTGTGGTCAACATCCGTGGGCCATTTATACACATCCCTTAACTGGACCCTTTGCCTTCTTTCTCCCCTTCCCAACCCCGGTCCCTATCAGCCTCTTCCTTGTTTCCATGCCTCTGGGTCTATTTTGCTCATTTGTTTGTTTTGTTCCTTAGGTTTCTAGAGGCCTGTGGGCAGATCACCAGCCCCACTCTAAACACAGAAATAACAATGACAGACAACTGAGTACTCCACTGAGTAACTGACTACTGCTCACAGGTCCCGCATTTCACCTTTATACTCTCATCCGGTCCTTACCACAACACGGTGATGTAGTGGCTTCAGGGTCCCCATTTTTAGCAAGGGGAAAACCGAGGCCAGGGAAGAACATTTCATAAACGGGGGAGCTGGAACAGATGCTGGCAGCCCCACTCTGGGGCCTGATGACCACTGTCCTCCCTGATGCCCTTGGTCTAGGAGGAACCACTACACTCAACTCCGTTTGGGTTGAGGAAGTTGAACGAATGATAAGAAGAAGAATTAGCCCTAACTTGTTGAGTACTTAATGTGTGTGAGAAACACAACTCAGAAGTGAGGGAACAGAGCTTGAAAACAACCCCGGAGACCTAGCTAGTCAACAAGAGAGTCAGGATTTGATGCTGAACTTGAACTTGGCACTGCACCACTGCCTTCTAAGAAGGTTACAGTCTGGTGTCCATAGGAGTTGAGAAGCTCTTGGGGGTGGGGGGCTCTGTTCGCCCAGAGGAGAGGGAGACTTGAGGAGACTCCGGAGGTAGGAGGTGTAGCCTGAATCCTAGGTCTGGCCGGAGGGGCTCTGCTCCAGGGACACATCCCAGTGAAAGGGCCATGTCTACGCACGCTTGTCGTGTGCACAGCCAGGAACTCCTAGTCAATTCTGAAGCTGCCAAAGACATCTGAAAGAATACCACCTTCAACCCCAGCCAGCTCAGAATGACTGAGGGCAGAGACGTTATCAAAACCCAAACCATTTAGATAATAACTCGAGATACGAACAAGAAGCTGAATCCAGATGGCCCGGAGATGAAGGTGAAGGACCTGGAGTGTTTCCGTGGTGAAAACAGAACCGCTGACCCTCACTCCAGCAACATTCTCCCAGGATGCCCTCCTCGGGACCCCGCCTTCAGCCAAAATCGGAGCGAAATGAGGGGTAAAGAGATGTCTAGGCTTTCAGGGTCTGCGGGGACAGATCTGCCAGGACGATGGGGAGATCGACAAAGGAGCTCAGGAGGACCATCGTGGAGGAGAAGAGAAGAGGGAGAGGAGGAGGGTTGGGAGGGGGTGGGGAACGAAACTGAGGGGCCCTGACAAGTGACCTTCACAAGCTCATTTTAGGATTGAGAGCAAATTGAAATCCCAAGCTGTACTGTTGCCCAGTTCTTTTTTTTTTTTTTTTTTTTTTTTTTTATTTTTAGAGAGGGGAAGGGAAGGAGGAAGGGAGGGAGAGAAACATCAATGTGAGGTTGCCTCTCCCATACCTCCTACTGGGGACCTGGCCTGCAACCCAGGCATGTGCCCAAGACTGGGAATCGAACCAGCAGCCCTTTGATTCACAGGCCAGCACTCAACCACTGAGCCTCACCAGCCAGAGTCCAGTTCTTAAAAGGATCCACACCCTGGCCACCCGGTTCTCTGCTGAAGTCTTGGATTTTCATTTCATAAGGAAGTGCATCCACTAGGTCTACCAGAAGGCCCTAGATGGCCTGAAACCTACGCAGAACACTTACCATGTTAGCCCCCTTCAAGGCGTTTCCTGACCCACTGAAGGGAAACGAGAGTCTCACGGACCTTAAAGGTCTGGGCCGGGGGGGGGTGGGGGGGGCATCCAGTGCTACCTCGCAGCCTTAGCTGTTGTTTTGTCCTCGAAATCCGCAGAAATGTGACCCTCATGTCTCTTCTAGAGCCACTACCTGCTCTTTCCCTGCACTGTCTCCCACACTCCCCTCCTCACAGTACCCGGGTTGCTGATCGCACCCACACCCACCAGGCTGAGGCCAAGGCTACCCCAGCCATCAGCTGCAAAACTGAACACACTGTACCCGGTGCTATGGCCAAGCGCAACGGGATGGGCTGCCTGGGCAGCCACAGCATGGCCCACTCTCCCCAATCTTGCTTGGGCCCCACTTTCGTTTCTGGCTCCCTAAGGAGAATCTTGCTGTCTGATCCTCAAAGATCCTGGCCCTGAGGTTGGCTCCTGTTATGATCTGAATCATGCCCATGAATTCAGATGTTAAAACTCTAACTGCCATCACTTCAGAATGAGGCTGTACTTCAAGATAGGGTCTTTAAAGAGGTGACTAAGTCACAGTGAGCTCATTAGGGTGCTCTAATCCAGTATGGCTGGTGTCATAAGAAGAGGAAAGTCAGACACCGGGATGCAAGCACAGAGGGGGGACCGCAAGAGGACACAATGAGAAGGTGGACATCTGCAAGCCAAGGACAAAGGCCTCAGAAGAATCCATACTTGCCCATGCCTTCATCTGGGACTTCCAGCCTCCAGAACCCTGAGGAAATAATGTTCTGTCGTGGAAACTACCCAGTCCGTGGTATTTTGTTATAGTAGTCCTAGCAAGCCCTGGATGGTGTGGCTCAGGGGATTGAGCACCGGCCTCCGAACCAAGAGGTCGCCGGATCGATTCCCAATCAGGGCACGTACCTGGGTTGAGGGCTGGGTCCCCAGTTGGGGGCGAGCAAGAGACAACCAATCCGTGTATCTCTTACACATGGATATTTCTCTCCCTCCCTTTCCCTCTCTCTAAAAGTAAATAAATAGTAGTCCTAGCAAATTAGTACAGATATCACTGGTAGCCTTGGCCAGTTTCTATCAAAAATAATCATAAAAGTTAACCTTTACTATGTGCCAGAGATTGGGCTAAGCAATTTACATGCTCATATCATTCAATTCTCCTGACAACACAGGGAAGTTTATCTATCGCCCCCCATTCTATGAATAGGAAAACAGAAGCTCAGGGAGGTCAACGACCTGCCCAAGGTCACTCCACTGACAAGTGAGACAGGATTTCAACCCAGGCGGGCCAGCCCCCGAGCCGGTGCCCCCAGCCATCACACCACACAAGCAGGGATGCTGGGACCCCGGTCCCGGGAAGGCCCCTGCAATGGACTGAATGTTTGCGTCACCCCACTTCCCGCCTCCAAAATGACGAGACGCAAAGTGCTGTTGTTGGTAAGCCACCCAGGCCATGGTATCGCTACAGCGGCCCGGGCAGACGAAGATGGCCCCCTAGGCCAGGCCTGACGGCGGCTGGCGGAGCCTGATGCAGACCCCGGCCAGCGGTGAAGCATGGCTCCAGCTGCCACGGAGGCGGGCCGCCCCCAGGGGTGCCATGTCGAGGCCTATGGCCCCCACTGCTCCCCGTCTGAAGGCCTATGGAGCCGTCAGTCCATTCCTCTCCCCTCTCAGGGACGCCTCTGTCACTTTGCCCTTTGGCAGCCGCAGCCAGTGAATAAGCGAGCCCTTAATAAGCCACCTCCAGATGCTCTTCATGTTGCCCCTGTAATTAAATTCTCTTGCTACCGATTCACCTTAGAAAAGCCTTAGCTCATCAGCAAAAGAAATGACAGCTGCCTACCAAGAATAAGACTGGGACGGCTTCCTCACCCCCCATGCCAGAAGGTCAGAGCAATGGCCTGAGACATTGTCTGCCTTGGCCTCCTCACCGGAGAGGCCACTCGGTGCAGCAGAAAGAGCAGGGGTGGTTCGGAGACCAGAGCCTGACGTTAGCTGCAGGGAATGGCCCCTGCAGGTCCCCGGCGGATGAAGGCCAAGTCCACCCTGCAGAAGACAAGCGTCGAGCTCCATGAGCCCTGGAGGACCTGGAGGAGGACAGAGACTCACTGTATTCTCTGCGCAGCCGAGTCACTTCCTGGCGTGGCTGCACCTGCCCGGGTCAGAAGCTCCGAGAGGGCACGAGCGGGCTGTGTTTCCTCCATTGCTCCCAGCACAGCGTGTCTCTCAAGGTGTGCTACCTGATCCACCTGCCCCAGACTCACCTGGGGGCCTTTATTAAGTGCAAATTCCTAGTCCCCACTCCGGATCTACTAAATCTGACCGTCCAGGGTGGGGCCCAGGAATCTGCATCTGTCGTGCCCCCCAATGACGGTGAGGTTCACTGACCTGCCAGCTCCTTTATTTAGCCACGGCCCGTCCCATTAAGGAAGTTGTCCAGGCCCTGACGTGGAACACTGCTGGGAAACCAACCATCTGGTGGGGACCGAGGGGTTTCCTGGGACATGGGACTTTCAGTGGTAAAAGCAGGACAGTCCAGGACAAACCAGGGTGGCTGTTAGCCAAGCCCCAAGGCTCACAGGTGAGAGAGATTATCTCCAAAGTGGTCCTACTCAGTGTTGAAATGGTGTTGGAATGCACCGCAAATGTACTCAGAGCTGAAGTGGGCGTGGGTGATGTTCTGGGATTTCACAACACTTCAAAGGAAAAAATGAAGTCAGACCACAAGGAACTGACTCAGGGGCTCTGGAAAAAAGTCCAGCTTCCCCAGCCGGCCCCCCACCCCCACCACCCCAAACCTACTATGGCCACCCACCCTGTGCCTGCCCTGAGTTGACTATTCCCCTCAGGACCAGCAGAGTCACCCCAGGATAGAAGGAGATCATGAAAATCACGGGGTATCAGACCAGAAAGGCTCCCGGAGATCAAACAGGCCCGGTTCCTCAATGCTCAGCTGCAAAAACTAGGTCCCAAAGGGCCAAGGGATGGGAAGGGTCACATGGCTAGCCAGCCAAAAGGAGACTCCAGCTCTCCTGACCTCCACAGAGTTCAACACAAGACCTTCTGCTGGGCAAAAACACCAAGAGCAGAGCGAGGAAGCAGAAATATTCCCTGGGGGAGGAGGAGGCTAGAGCAAAAGCGTGCCCGAGGGCTGAGGGAGCCCTAACCCCTGCACGTCACAGGTGAGGACAGAGATTCACGGTGGTCAAATCTACTTCCTGGGCTACAGACAGGAAACCGCTCCTGCAGGTCACCGAGGCCTGTCCACAACGGCTACGGAAGTGGGCACTGCCAGCAGCTCTGAAGACCTGCTGTGTCTGAAGTGAGAGACTCTGGTGACAGTCTCCAGCAGAAAGGTGGGACTAGGGCACCAGCAGCTGGATCTGGAGACCTGGACCCACAGACATGCAGCCGGGGAGGTGGGGGGCAGGGCGCTTTCCCAGAGAGAGGGCCATCATGATAAGCAGGGGTTACTGGGGAACAGGGAGGTGACTTTCACCTTTGACTTTAAACAGTTTTGAGTTGCATGAAATAAAGGAAGGCGAAAGGAGTAGCCAAAGACCCTTGGACACGGACAACAATGAGGGGGTGGCCTGAGGGAGGGTAGGGAGGGGTTGGGCGGAGGCAGGCAAAGAGAGAGAAAGCAGGGACAACTGTAATAGCATAAATAATAAAATATCATTTAAAAAAAGGAAACTGGGTAAAGCCACAAAAAGAAAAAAATAATAACTGAAAAGAATTTGTTTTCTGTGATAACTTTATAAAATGATAAAAATGGGCAAAAACCCCGAGAAAACCTTTCTTTGGAGGATAAGGAGCTCAGAGCCGGAGGCCAAGCCCCGGGCTTCGGAAGCAGAGACAGGTCTGCACTGCAGTGGAACGGGACCCCTCACAGCCTTTGACGAACTTTAAGATAAAGGCTCCGTCACACTGAATCATGAGAGAAGGACACCTCAGGCCCACAGAACTGATTTCTGAAACGTATTCTGCATTCCCCCTCACTGAGAATTCGAAAACGTTCCCTCCAGGTTATAGCCCATGACAACACGGGAACAATCTTCCAGGAATTGCCCTGGCCCAGCCGAACCCTTAGGGAGAGAGTGAGTCATTTTATAGAGCAGGATTTCCTGAATCGCTGAAGGAGATAGACATTTAAACTTTTAAATAGAAGTGTCTCTAAAACGGTCTGTCCCCTCCTGCCTTCTGAAACAGAGTGCGGCAGTGTGGAGGGGGCAGCCTGGGGCTGGCCGGCGCCGCCGGGAACTGCTCTGGTTTCAGGGTCCACCTCGATCCCGGCCCCTGCCACGCCTCCTTCTCACGCTGCACGGCCACCACCCTGCCCTCCGTGCCACTCCACCTCTGGTGGCTAGTCCAGCACCTCAACCCTCCCGGTCGGTTATTGAAAGCTCAGCGGCCACGCCCTGCGGCCCAGCAGTTTTCTGTCCCTACTTATCACAGCTACAGGACTGGAAACCAGGGAAGAGCCATAGGATTGTGCAGCAAATCGTCACAGCAGCGACACACAATACTTCCGTTTGCAGGTGTGATGAGGTCCTGAAGTAGCCGGCACAGGCTGTTTTAGCCACGTTTTTTATGACCAAACTAAGATTGACAGGTTAAATGGGCTTCAGAATGTCACCTGACCAATACACAGTAGGCGAATAATTTGAATTTAGGTCTTTGAACTCCAAGTCCACATACGTGGCTGCTCTTGAACCATCTACTTTGATTAAATATCTGTTATCTAAAATCTGCCCAAAAGAATGGGCAGGATAGGTAAAACTTGGCAATCCAGCTGAACTCCTTTAACGTGGAGATCAGCGGAATGGAGCCCGGCAATGACCTTTCGTTTCCATCAGGGTTAAACCGTTGCTTGTGCAAATCACTGTCACTGCTACTTGCAAAGAGTTGGGTGCGGGAGAACCACGGAGGTGTCTCTGCCGGCTATGGAAGGAAGGGTGACGTGGTCACAAAGGGTTTGGACGACATGACTGAGAATTGTGATCATTTCCAGGGGTGTCCAACTTTCCGCATCTCTGGGCCACACTGGAAGAAGAGTTGTCTCGGGCCACACATGAAATACATGTGACACGCAATCACAAAAAAATCTCCTAATGTTTTAAGTAAATTTACGCTTTTGTGTTGGCCGCATTCAGAGACATCCTGGACCACATGCAGCTACGGGCTGCTGCAGGCTGGACACCCCTGAACTTTAAACAGAGGCTGTGAAGCAAATTAACAGTATAACTGAGATAAGGAAGCACTTTCACCAGGAGGGATAATGAACTGTTCACAGACAACGTGCCTGTTCATTGTGGATCCCGAGTTTCTTTGGAAAACACCCGGTTTGCTCGGCGGTCATGCAAAGCCTGGGTCCTTTCTCACAGCCTCGTTCAATACATTCATAGTGCGTCCTCGAAATTACCATGATTGCATTTCTTTAAAAGAAAACACTTATCGTACCATCAAACTTTTGCAGTGACCTCATTAGAAAGCATATGCTATAAACACCTTGAACTCTCAGCGCCTCTGGCCTCCACCACGACGCGCCCAGCATTCCGAACGTTCGCCTTGGAACACTCAAGCCTTCTGACACTGAGGAAGGAGGGTTAGACGCTGTAATGGGTTTGAGAAAGAGAGGTGGACACTCGCTCAGGCAGTTCCCAGCGTACCCTGTGAAGACGTGCCATGGCGATTTTCATCCATGCACGCGCAGCGGCCCAAATTTGCCATTTTTTCCTGTGAAATTGTTGCTTATGGTTCACTCCCTTCAAGTTTGGTTCAATTCAACAAACGCTTCCTGAAGCCCGATCTCAGGTCAGACCCAGCGTCGGTGCCGAGGGCTGGAAGATAGGACACACCCCCTGGCCCCTGCCCTCCAGACCCTTCTTCCATTGGGGGATAACCATGTGCATTATATTGGCTATATTGGGATTACACTCACATAACCAGCCCATGATAAGAGCTATGGTTGAGGGAAAAGGAACTGGGTGGGAAAAGGAACAGGTCATTCCAGAGAAGGAGACAGGTTAGGGACAGAGAAGGTGCACGTGAAGCCACTTGAGTTCACAAAGTGGACGGCATGGGGAAAGCGGGATGCACAGTTCCTCCGGGTGTGAGTGCTGGACCCGAAACCAAAAACAGCCCGGAAAAGCCTATGGGGCTTACAGAGTGACTCCGGTAACTAGAGCTCTGGTTCCTAGCCGCCCAAACCACAAAAAGAGCGAAGCATAAAACGCATCGAATGTAACCATCCAATTGCGTTGTCCCGCAGCCACAGAAAGAGGCTCGAGTGCCAAGCGAAGGGTCCAGTGGGTGGCCGTCCAGGTGGGCACGGTCAGTAATTTTGCCAATGGCCGTGGACATCAGATCCTCGTCTCCCGCCAAGCCTCGCCTCTCATCTCTTTATTCTTTCAGGGAATGAACAAAACTTCTAAAGAGCCGACTCGTTCACCATAATCCCGCGCTCGCCCAGCTGGTGGATTCCAGCAGAATAAACAGGACACCAGATGCTCCGGCACTTCCTCCAGACCCAGCCCGGCCTGCCGTCCACCCCGATGCCTCCTCCGCCTGGGGCCCACCACGGCCAGCTGAAGGAACGTCCGACCTCATTGACACCAGCACAGGGAGAGAATCTGGGGGGACCTTTTGTTGGGCAAGAGTTTCAGCCTCCTGCAGTCACAGGGAAGAGGACGGGGTGCTGGTCCTGGCACCCTGGGGAGGTGACAGACCCGGCAGGAGAGCTTTCTGACTGCAAACGCCATCCACGCCACCGGAGCGGAGACGTTCTCAACGGTGACAGTTCTAAATGTTTGTACTGGATACCTTCTCAGTGGTGGGAGGCCGCCCTGCTCACGGTAGCATGTTCAGCAGCATCCCTGGCACCTTAGGCGGTTCCAGCTGCCATGACAAAAATGCCATAGATGGGGTGGATTGCGCTACAGAAATCTGTCTCACAGTTCTGGAGGCTGGAAGTCTGAGATCAGATCTACCTCCACCCCACAGAGAAAAAAAGTTAAGGACCTCGTAAGGGTGAAAAGGTGGCTTACTTCTAACTTTCTGACACAGAAAGGAAACTTGCGGTTTAAGTCAAAAGAGGCAACATCATCTTTTATTCATAAATGTGTAACTTGCAAATGTAATGTGCAAACTGGCATTTGCCCGGTACCCCAGTCTGGGCTGCAGGTTGGGGCCATTTGACAGGAATAACAGGGATGTCATTGACTGTTGCCTCGGACGACTATGATGGGGTCCCAGTCTTCTCCAAAACCTACCCCCTGGACACACACACACACTTACTCCTGAAGTCCTCACACAGCTGCTCACGTGTCCTCCGAAGCAGATGCAATCTGCTCCCACAGGTCTGCCACGATTTCTGTCTCAGCGTCTCCCTCCGTAGATGGCCGCCACCCACACCCCATTGCTCGATGAGCTGCCTGAAGATGTCACTATGCCCCCAGACCCCACTATGCCCCCAGACCCCTACACCAGCCCCCGGCCTCAGGTGCCAGATCACTGCCTGCTGCTGGGCAGGGCTGCACCTCCTCCCCGACCACCGCGTGTGAGGGCACCACCACTCTGCTGGGCACTGTGTCATCCCGGGCACTGCACTGCGGGGACCATGCATGAAGGGCCAGAGCTACACGGTATTTCCTGGGTTCTCAATGCACCAAAGACACCCCGCCTTTCATACCCAAGTGGGCAAAACACCTCTCTCTCTGCCTCTGGCTGACAAGTACAGAGTGTCATCTCTTGTTCCCATCGCCTTACAGAGACTGTGGTAAAGCCACCCTTCCCTGGTACGCCCCAGAGCCCCTCGTCTCCACAGGACTCACAGGCGGGACCCCAGGAGGTGTCCCACATCAGGCTGCGTGTGGAACCATCCTCACCCCCCACTGGCTGAGCCTGAATCTGTCTTCCCTTAAAGGAACTTACCTACCAGAAAACTCCTCCATTCCAGAAGCTGCTCCACACCCCACAAAAAGACACCCTGAAACCCTGCGACCCCCACCCCATGCCCATGCGCACTGCCAATGCTGTCTGTACACCCGAGGCCGGCTGGCCTGGGCCTCCTTTCCCAGCCTCTATTTGCACTGCTGGGGGGAGGGGAGAAAAGAAGTCGGAGCAAGTCACCCCCCCACCCCCGGAAGCCTCTGTGAGTGAGAATGGATACTGACTGTCTGCTTCCCCTGCGCCAAGCCCTGTGCTGAGCCCTTTACACGGATGCTCTCGTTCAATCCTCACAACCGCCTCTGTGGTGGGTACTAGTACTATAAACATCATAAACGGGGAAAGCGAGGTGCAGACACGGGTGGAGACCTGCCGAGGGCCAGGTAGCCCATAGGAGGCAGAGCAGGGGCGTGGAAGCCTGCCGTGGGGGGCTGGCGAGTGGGGGCCACCGCGTGTTCGCAGGCGCTATCCACGCCTCCCTCAGCTCCATTCAGGGACAGTGAAGAGAGAGAACTTAATTATGAGGAAAGGCGGAGCTGAGAAAAGAAAACAGAGCATGAATAAAGAAAGGCCGACATGACAGATGGGGGGCGTGGAAAAGGGAGAGAAGGGCCCGTCCGCCCCTGCTCCCTGGGGTGGGGTGGGGTGCCCTCCTTGCCAGGCCCACTCCCCACGAGGGCCCTGGAGCCAAGCTCCCCGGAAACTGAGGAAGGATCGTGTTTTGCTGTGCATAATGCGCACTTTTTTGCCCAAATTTTTGAGAGAAAAATACGGATGCACATTATACATGGGTAGTGCTAATTCTGTATCTATATAAATGTTTGTAATTCTTTTATTTATGTGAATGTATTGAAAGTGTAACTCTAGAAAGCAATAACAATATCCGTATGTTCAAAAATAAATGCTAAAATTCCTTTATAAGGAATTTTATATTTACCCAAAAAAAGTATGTAACTATATATAAATAAATGAATGAATTTTAAAAGTTAAAACAAAAGATTTTTTTCCCTGACAGTTTGGGCCAAACACCTGGGTGCGCATTATACACGGCAGAATGCAGGACCCGCCATCTCCCGGCTGCTGCAGTGGCTGGTTCCATATCTGACCCTTCTCCCCACCCCACGAGCCCCCTTTCCCGCATCTCCCCACCCTATTTGCCCACCCCGACTTCCCACTGTTTGCCTCTAGACCTGGAGTGGGGTTGGGTCCCTGCTCCTCCTGGGTGCCTCCACTTGGGTGGATGCGTGGGGCTCTCACCCACCATCCACTCTGATTTTTTCTCACTCTCTGTGGCCTCCCTCACTACCCCCCATCTCAGGCTCCCCCCTCCTCTGGCTTTCCCTTGTCAGCTCCTCATCCTGGCCTGGGACCACGCTCATGGACAGACCTTCCCAGAACTGACCAGTCCCTACAACTGTCCCTCCACCCTCCTTCCTCTCTGAGCCCCTAGGCCTTCATCAGCACCCCACCCTGAGCAATGCTTGCCAGAAACCAGCCACTGCCCACCCCGGGGCCCTCTGTCACCCATCGCCCTCACCTGCCCCTCCTGCCTCTCAGCCCACACTACTCCCTGACTCACCCAGCCCTCCCCATCCCTATCCACCAGCCCCCTCAAGGCCTGTGCAGGGACTGGGGTGGTGTTCCCCACCCCACCTCCCATCCTCTCCCGGAATTTCTCCAAGAGGGGTCCAGACCCGATGTGAAGATTTCCAGGGGCCGGTGTTTGAAATCCTGTGACAGTGAAACAAGCCAGGCATGAGAGCACAAATGCTCTAGGAGTCCACGGAGAACGGAGAGGGGGTCCCTGGACCAGTCACGTTCGCAGAGACAGAAAATAGCACGGTGGGTGCGGGGCAGGGAGCAGGGGCGGTTACTGTGTAACGGGGACAGACTTTCAGCTTGTGGTGATGGACAAGCTCTGGAGGGGACAGTGCTGGTGGCTCCACAACAGTGTGACTGTGCTTGATCCACAGAAAAATGCGCCTAAAAGTGGCTCAGGCGGTAGATTCTACATTATACGCATTTTACTGCCATAGGAAAATACTGTTCCAACAAAATCGACATTTGGGAAGTGGTGCCGGCAAAGCTCCCTGTGGCTCTTATGCAGCCCCCGTGTGAGGACGGGAGACCACTACGGCTTCTCAGCTGTGGAACCTCAGCCTAGTCACGATGTCCTCACCTGCGACTGGACACGGCGGCTTCTGCACACGGTTCTCGTGAGGGTCGCCCAAGACAAGGAATGTCAAAGGCCGGGCGTGTGGCCGCCGCTCAACAAAACGGCGTTCAGCCCGTCCACATTCACGCAGCAGCCCCCACCCCAGGGTCCTCCCCCGGCAAACCTCGGGCCCCAGTGCTGGCAGACACGGGAGTCACCTGCCAGACGCGAACACCTGGTGACATGTGAGGAGGTCCCTGACTTCTCAGAGGCTGGGGTTCCTGCCTGGCGAAGGACAGGAAGAGTTACAGAGGCGAAGTTCAGGGAGACATCCCAAACCCAGCCCAGGGTCAAGGCTTTCCTGCGGGGGTAAGAGCTGCACCAAATCCTGAAGGTCAGTTGCCTTAGGGGACAGCTGGGGCATTCCTGGCCACAGGCACAGCCTGTGCCAAGGCCCAGGGGCCTCTGCTACTTTCGAGAAAGAGCGGGGTGGTGAGGGCTGGAGGATGTGTACCGACCTCAAAGGGAAACCTGGTCAGACGGTTTCACTCAGGGGCCTCTGCATCCCAGAGGCCCTCGGACACCAGCATCACTTCCAGCTGCCTCTGCTCTGGGGAGCTTTCCCCTAGAGAAGAGGGTTATCTCCCAGCACAAGGCACTTGGCCTCATCATCTCCTCCCCCACTGTTCCCTGTGGCTCCCTGGGAGGCCTCTCCCCTCCCACAGCTTCCCCCAGGCAGATGGGCCCACATTCCACAATCCTGGGCTAGCACCCCAGGGCTGGGAGGGGCGGGCCTCCCCCACAGGCCCCCACACACGCAGGTACAGATCCACTGGGCCATCTTAACCGTTTTCCAGACCTCAGGCGAGTGCCCGTGGGAAAGGGCTTCTTCTCTTTTTCTCTGTAGCTTTTCCCAAGTCGCCCGCCCCGTCCAGGCTGAGAGAACAGGAGGGGCACACCAGGGCAAAGTCGCTCTAAAACAACACCTCCCAGGCCTCTTGGCACACGAGAGCCTCACTGATGTCGACAGTGAAGATTACAAAGTGCACCCACTTCAGCACGTACTGTTAATAAGAGAGTTGGACACATTTTTAGTAGCTTTATTTCTTGAAGGGACCAATTAACTTGAGCCGTGGGGGGCCCGGAAAGCGGTGAATGTGCCAGGGAGCCACTAAAGGGTTTTGTCAGGCTGACATTTTCATCTCAGGTACAAGGTGGGGTGGAAGGTTGCCACACTGCCCCTGACCCCTTTACTAAGGCGTCTCCCTAAGGACCTGTTGCCACATAGAGGGGGACATCCCAGCCTCCATCCCGCCAACCCGGAGCCTCTGGTCCCTTCTGCCCCTGCCCTGCGTGAAGCCACCTCTCGACACCCCCATTCTCTTTCTAGAACCAGCTCTCCAAGTGGGCGATCCAGCCCTGGGTGTAGTGTTGCCCTTTTCCCTGTTTTGCTTGAAACCTATTCTTGAAAGTATTCCAAAGTGGCTTTAGGGAATGTTCATATCTCAACATTTTCGCTTCAGTAGAAGTGATGGCAAATCGGGCCAGTACCAGGGGGCAAGAACCCACAGGTAGAGGAAGGGAGATGCCGGGTGGGCCTTGGGGCTTGATTCTGCCAGACTGTAGAAGGACATCACGCCCCCTCTCCTCGTTTGCAGCAAGAGGGCGGTTGGGAGGACTTGGGAAGCCTGCCAGGCAGGGTGGCCCTCCGTTCCCCGCCTGTGCCCACTGGAGGAGAAGGCTGGACCCGGTGGCCACTGTCCTGACTTGCCCTTGGTGACTAATACTTTAGGAATGAGAGAAAATAAAACTTAAGAGTTAAATTAGATTGCTGGTTGTGACCAAGTTTATTCTAGGTACCTCAATTCAGAGGCTAACCGAGCAAATTTGGGATTGGCAGAGGACAGCCCAACCCTTTCTCATGGGCCCTGAACTCTGCAGCCCTGACCTCTGTCCCCAGGCAAGGCCTTCCTTCCTGGCTCTCTGCTATGCAAGGAATTCTGCATGCAGAAAGAAAAAAATTCCCCTGGGTTTGCTGCTTTCTGGTCGGACCAAGTCGGAACGGGTGGCACAGAAGAACACGCCTTGCCCAGCAGGGTCGGCCACGCACGGGAAAACGGGACTCGGGGAACAAGGGCCCCGACCTTTCCAGCAAAGCTCAGAGGCTGCCTTCCGTGGGCAACCACCGGGAAGAACCTCGCAGCTGGTCTAGCTGCTGGGCTGGCCTCTCACCGTGAGGGGACCTGGGCGAGAAGGAAGGTGTCAGGGGCTACGTTGTGTTCCCCGCCCCGATTCCCATGGAGAGGTCCTAACTCCGGTGCCTCGGAATGTGAGTGCATGTGAAAATATGTCTTTAAAGAAGTAACTAAGTTAAAATAAGGTCATGCAGGCTCTTCAAAGGCTCTGTGCTTCCCAATCAAGTCCGAACCCTCTGCCTGGTTTAGGCAGATGATGTTAGGACCTTTCACCACCTGTCCCTGCCCTCTTATCTCACCAGCTCCAGCACACACCCCCTGCCAGAGGGGTCGAGCTCGTCCTCCCTGGTGGGGTCTGCCACGCCCACGCTGTCCCCGGGCTGCGGGTCCTCTCATTCTTCAAGGCGCAGCTCAAGTGCCACCTCCTTCACAAAGCCTTCATCAAGGCCATCGGGTGTAGTGAGTAAGGGAGGACTCGGGAGCCAGCCAGTCTGGATTCAAACCCCAGGTTTTCCCTTATCAGCTCTTCGGCTTTGGGTGAATTTCTTCATCTTTCTGTGCTTCAGATGCTAATGGGAATGGGATTTCACCTACTCGATAGGGTTGCAAGGAAGATTAAGTGAGTTTGGTCACATAATGTGTTTGTATCATGACTGACACATAGGAAATGCTTGAAAGGCTTAGTTCTAATTTTACTTGTATATTACTATCTGACCACCCCACCCTCTTCAATACTCTTTTCCCCTGAATTTCTACACCTAATGTAGTAGAGACCACGCCACTTAAGTCAACCGTGTCCTGTTCCCCGCAGTGTCAAGGGCACCGACGCAGAAGGAGAACATTTTATCTGTAATCAGAACGTCGGTGAGCAATGGCTTTTTCATGGGCATAAAACATTCCTCATTCCCAACATGCTGAATAGGGGGGCGGATCGGGCCCTGCCTCCTCCTGGGAGCGTTTAACCCCTAAGAGGCCTGGGAGGGAAAAGATGGGGACGAACTGGAACAGACATGAAGACACGAAAATGCGCACAGAATGGACCTGAAACTCATCCCTCTGGCGCATTTGAACACCAAAAAGATGACATTTGAAAGGCGTGGTTTTCACATGGAGAAGCGCTGCTGGAGGGCAGCCGGAGCAGGGAGGCAGGGACCTCAGGCAGCATCTGCTCCTCCTGAAATTGGACAGCACCCAAGTCACAGGAGACCCCTGGGGCCAGGGCCCAAGGGGCCACTAGAGGGCGATAGTAGCAGGGTGGGGTGGGTCCCTGATGCTGTGCAGGCTCCCTGCACTCCCGCCGGGGCCTTCTGGTTTACCACCCAGACCACTGAGACTCACAGATTATTCAGTCATAGCTGAAAACAATACAGAAGTCATGCACTCAGCCTTTTCGGGTCTCTGTTTCTTCAGCTTTACAATGAAGGGGTCTGTGGAACCAGAGGATAGCTAATAAACCACCCCGTTCTGAAATTCTGTACAGTCAAAGCAAGACAACGCAGCCCAGGAGGACCTGAGCGTCTGAGTATTGTCAATACTACTCAAAACACCCTACCAATGCAAACCCTACCAAAACTCCAATGGCGTTTTTCACAGAAATAGAACAAACAGTCATCACATTTGTATGGAACCACAAAAGACTCCAAATAACCAAAGCAATCTCAAGAAAGAAGAACAAAGCAGGAGGCATCATACTTCCTGGCTTCAAATTATATCACAAAGCTACAGTAATCAAAATAGCATGGTACCAGCATTTAAAAAAAAAAAAAAAACAGACACACAGAGAACAAAATAGAGAGCCCAGATATAAAACCATGCATTTATGGTTAATTACCTCACAATAAAGAAACCAAGAGTATACAATGGCGAGAGAATAGTCTCTTCGATGTGAAAGTTTGAATTCCCCTCTCCTCCTGCACAGAGTAGTGTTGGAAAAAACAGAGCCACACTCTAACCCATCTGTGCCGTGATGCATTTGGTTTTGGAGTCCTCCTGGCCGAGAGGTGTCAAAGCTAAGGATGGATACAGCAAGGTATGCGACTTACCTGGGTTCAAGTCCAAGCTCTGACACTTACAAGTCAGTTACCTAACTTTTGTGAAGCCTAGCTTCCTCAGCCATTACGTATGGCTAACAATAATACTTCCTTCATGCACGTACTGACTGAAGTGTAAAGCGCTCTGCACAGTACCTGAAGCAGGGGAGGTACCCAGATCACCAGTCCATTCGGCCAGTGCTGGTCAGGTGCCCACTAAGTGACAGACACAGCACTGGGCAGTCTTAAACAAAAAGGCTCCACCCTATGGGATTTACCTTTAGAAGGAGAAGACGGAAATTGAGAAATAATTGGGAAAACAAATAAAAGTCAGATTTCCTCAAAAGCACAGGAGAAGAGTATGAAGAACAATCGAGGAGGGCAAATGGGATGGAGAAGGCGGGCGTAGAATGGGCACCTCAGTAAATGCAGTCACCTCCGCGCCGGTGCTCTGGGTCTAATAACAACAAAGGTTTTTGTCAGTTTGTTTTTGCGTGTGTGTGTCCAAATGGGCATTTCTGCCAACATCCCTCGCAGAACAGAATGTCAGAGCTAGAAGAGAACCAGAGTCTCCGTTCATTTTATAGATAAAGAACTGAGATGCAGAAAGGTGGGCCGACAAACCCAGGGTCACAGCTGACACAGAGACAGAGGGTGGCGCCGACGCCCGTCTCCTGAAGGAGACGGGTTGGTACCCGGTTGCCTCGGGCTGACTCAGGCCCCCGTGAAGCTGCTGCCTGGACCCCGAAGGCTTTCTACCCAGGGCTGAATGTCAGCCTGTACTGTTAAGTCATGGTTCTGAGCTGGGGCTTTCTCACCCAGGCACCTTTTTACAGGGAAAAATATATACATACATATACAGGTAGATAGATAGATAGATTTTCAAGAAGACATCCACAAACCAGTGAGCCCAGTTTAAACCAGTAAGAGTTAAAGGCCATCGCTTCCCCGGGTCCGCAGAACGCCACACACACAAATGCAAACACCCCCTAGAACCATGTAGGTGGCAGTCCTCAGCTGGAAGGCGGTCATCAAAACACCAAGAATTACTTTCCTTTTTTTTTCTTAGATTGTCATCAAACCATAAAATCAACAGTTTGGCTTGTGCAGTCTCCTGGAGCCCCTGAGCCCAGCTGCAGGAGCCCCGCACAGGGCACATGCCTTCAGAGGGCTGTTCATTTTAGGGTGAATCCTTTCAGCGATCGGAACATTTACAAGAACTGTAAACGTGGCTGAAGGGAGTTGCAAATGCTGAGCAACCTGCTTTGCTTGCTTTTGGAGCTGCCCTGGGCCAGAAAGATGAGCCCAGGTCCTGAGACCTCGGGGCAACTGTCAGAGACATAGAAGCATCCCTGGGCTATCAGGCCGAGCACCTCGAAGCACCCTGCATCCAGCCATCCACCAGATGCTGAGTGGGCACCTACCACGTGGACAGGACGAGAAACCAGCCAAGCCCCTGCCTTCAGGAAGCGCACTCCGTAGCAAGGAAGAAGGAAGTTGGGGAGTTATGGGTCGGAGGGCGGTGAGTGAGTGGGTATGAGGGTGGGCAACGCCTGAGGCCGGGGAGGGAGGGCTTGTGCCTTTCCCTCGGGAGTCAGAGAAGGCCTCTGCTGAAGTGACACTGGAGGGCGGAGTGTTTGTCAAGGGAAGAACATTCCAGGCATAGTTCGCAGCCAACGCACACACCCTGCGGAGGGACAGCAAGGACACTCACCCGTCGGGGAGGGAGGCAGACCTGCACAAGCCCCTGAGCTTTGCCTCGAGGGGCAGGGGCAGCCACGGAAGGTCCTGAGTGAGGAGTGACGTGATTTGACCGATGTTTTAGAAGGGTCACACCTGTCGCCGTGCTAGGAAGAGACCAGAGGGAGACCGAGGCAGAAACGGGGAGACCAGTTAGGAAACAAGGGCCCTAATCCAGGGAGAGACAGGGAGGCCCCGTCCAGGGCGCTGACGGTGGAGACGAGGAGAGGTGACTCTGGCACGGAACTGCTAATGGTTGGAGGGGTCCGGGATGATGACAAGGCTTCGGCCTGGACAACCTGAGGGTGGAAGTGATGTCTATGGAGATGCAGCCTGTGGGGGGCGCTGGGGGTGGGGGGAAGGGTGGTGAAGAGGGAGTTTTCTCACCAGGCGTTCAAGCTCCTGATTTATAAAGTCAGCCTCGCACAAGAGATGGATCCCATCATCCAGCAATTCCGCTCCCAGGCATATACCCCGAAGAATGGGAAGCAGGGACTCGTACAGACACCCGCACACCACTCGCACAGCAGTATCATTCACAGTAGCCAAGAGGTGGGGGAAATCCCAGTGTCCATCAAATGGCCATATACAAATGGCATATACACGCACTGGAATACTGTTGGGCCTTGAAAAGGGGTAAAATTCCAACGCAAGCTACACCGTGGATGAACCTTGAAGACATTATGCTGAGTGAAGTCAGTCAGGCATCAAAGAGCAAATATGAGGAACCTCTTAAAGTGGTTAACATCATAGAAACAGAAACCAGGAGTGCGGCGCCAGGGCCTGGAGCGGGGGAGGGGCAGTCAGTGTGCAGTTGCGCAGCAGCGTGAACGCGCCTACTGCCGCCCAGCTGCGCGCTTCAGCGTGAACGCGCCTACTGCCGCCCAGCTGCGCGCCTTAGCATGAACGCGCCTACTGCCGCCCAGCTGCCCGCCTCAGAATGGTTACAATGGCGAACTGTATGCTATGTCCACTTCACAATTTTTAAAAACTAGATGGGTAGTCCACAGGGAGTCCACTGGCAAGGGCTCTAAAGGGCATCAGAGATTTATGCATACAAACCCAAGTGACAAATCACCCTGGAGCTCTCCCGTGGGTACCTGTGGGTCCCAGGAATATCTGCATCCATCCCACCAAGCAGGCTTCAGAACTGGGAGGAGGGGCAGAGGCAAAACGGAAGCCCATGCCAGGCGGAAAGAACGGTATGAAAGAGTATAAAACTGGGGTGAAGTGGCCAGAGGAGCAAAGTGAGCAAAGGCGGCGAAAGAACAGGAATGGGGACATGGTGGCTCACAAAGGGAAGGAGGAGTCTGAGGACAGCTTGGGGACCAGGAGAAAGACAGCCGGTGACCAGGGCCCTGGCACTGATAAAGGGAACCAGCTTAATCCTCACAACCACCACATAAGGGAAGTGAGTACTCCAATCATCCTAATTTCACAAATGAGGGAACGAGACTTGCCCAAAGTTAGAGCAGCAGAAGCAGGATTCAAACCCTGGGCAGACCAGGTCCAGAGTGGGGCTCCTAACCACCAGGCTACCCTGCCCTCAAACCCCCCACCCCCACAACCCCGACCATGCGACATCCAACTTGTGACTTTCTGAGTTGGCATTTACAGACTCAACTGGCCAGCATTTCACCCCCCAGAACTGCTCGAGCACTTAGGGCCCCGTGTGACCAGATCGACGTCTTGGCTCCCAAACTCCTCCGTGCTGTGAACTCCCCAGCCTCATCTCAAAGTGCAGCAACCCCACTGACATTCCGCTTATTTACCAAAACGACCCTGGATGGCAACAGCGGACAGCAGTGCAGCCCCGAGAGAGCCGACCCAAGCTCTGTGCTGTTCAAACGTGTGTTTAAAGACTAAGGGAAAGAGCAGACTCCCCTGGAGAAGCCAGCTGAAGAGAAAGCTGGAGGCTGACGGCAGGGGCGGGCCCGGTCCACTTCTGGCCTCCTGGCGAAGTGTGTTTACACAAAACTCCAGCTTCAAAGTCCACGAAAGCAAGGGACGTGCAAGCTGGTTTCTAAGGCAACGTCCACAATCAGGGAAAAGCCCGTGACGTGGCACGCAGAGGAGCCTCTGGGCAGGAGCACTGCGATCCCCCCTCCGAGCCAAGGCCGTGGAGATGGAAAGCCACTGCCAGGTCCTCTGAACTCTGCGGGCTCGACCGGAATCCCTGGGCCCGGCGGCTTCACTCCAGCCTCCTCCGGGGCTGGCTCTCCATAAATGTTCATTGAATGAATACATATAATGCATCCAGTGGATAACAAGTCCTTTGAGGAAAGGGGTCACATTCCAGTCACCTTTAAATCCCAAGACACATAATAAATGTCGACGGAGTACGTTGTACAAGAAAAAAAACGCTGCATGGGGAAGGCAGGCGTAGTGAGAAGCTAGAATCCACTCCCAAAAGGGCAAGAGAGGAGGACCCAGTCACCCAGCCACAGGAGTGCTGGGCAGCCAGCCAGAAGCTCCTGCCATCATCCACCCGTTTTATGCACCGGGCACTCTGTGCCCTTCCCAGGTCTCTGCTGAATGTGAAGTCTAGTGGACGCCCCACACTGTGGGAGCCAAAACCTGGATGTCCAGGTGCCGTGGGAGAGCACAGAGAAGGGGCCCTGAGCCCAGACTTACAGGCTCGGGGGGGTCTGGACTGGTGACTGGAAGGCCCAGAAAATCAGGGGCAGGAGGAGTGTGGAAGAGCATCGTGAAGACAGGAGCAGGAGCCAGCGTCGTGCGTTTGGACACCTGCAAGCACTGTGGAATGAAAGGTGCACCTGGGAAACCGTGGGTACGGAGATGAGGGACAGGTCCCGGTGGCCCTGTATGCTAAGCCAAGGATGTGAACTTCCCCCTGGAAAGCCAAGAGGAGTCACTGAAGAATTTTAAACAGGGGAGTAAGATGATCCGATTTTTATTCTAGACTGCTCTCTAGGTAAAGCTCACTCCATCAGTGGAGGGAAGGAGCTAAGAGAGGCAGACCAGTAGGAGCAACTGCAGCAAACCATGAAAACCTAAGATGTCAGAGATGTTAAGGAAGTGGCAGACTGGGGTGGTGACCAGACGGTTAGTAGAGCCGACCAGAGGCAGGGAAGACAAGACGGGGGTCGGGCTGCCAGGGAGTCGGGAGCTGGAGGTGAGCCCGCTGCTGGGTATCCCGGATGCACAGGCCCGGAGCTCAGGAGAGGGGGCTGGCTGGAGAGCAGGTCTGAGAACCAGCCAGCCCCAAGGTGCTGTCCAGAGAGTCCAGAGTGACAAAAATAAAGACCCTCAGCCAAGTCCTTGGGGAACCTGCCATTCGAGAACTTGGGGGAAGAGAGGAGCCCAGGGAAGGGAGGGAAAACTCATTCTAACCACAGAGACATTAAGACAAGCAAGATGTTGCTCTGGCTGGTGTGGCTCAGTGGAGTCGGTGCCAGCCTGAGGACCAAAAGGTCGGCGGTTCGATTCCCAGTCAGGGCACATGCCTGGGTTGTGGGCCAGGTCCCCACTTGGGGTTGTGCAAGAGGCAATTGATCAACATATCTCTTGCACATCGAGGTTTCTCTCCCTCTTTTCCCCTCTCTTCCCCTCTCTCTAAAAATGAATAAAATCTTTAAAAAAAAAAAACAAGAAGTCACTAATCGAGGGAAGGAGAGGGTTACCAGGCAGAGAGGGCACAGCAGCAAGCACCCAGACCCTGCACTGGGCTGGATAAAGGAGAGGCAGGAACAGGGGGAGGGGCACTGGAGGGAGTGGGAGGTGAGGAAGAGGCAACCCTTTCAAGCAGTTCGGCTCCACAGCAAGAAAGGAGAGGTGCTGAGGGAGGGATTTTTAAAGGGGGAGGGGCGTGTGCCTATTTACTTGTAGCAAGGAGACACCGGGATAGTAGAGGCCGGGTGCTGGAGAGAAGGGGTGGCTGCTGACCGTGAGGGAAGGGGATGCACAGAACCCCTTCTGGGGTGGTCCGCAGGGCGAATGGGGAAGACGCTGCGAGTTCCCATTCCCCAGGGACAGGGCGGTCACTCTGCCCCAGCCGTCATTGCCACAGAGGCTCATGGAAGATTTCAAAATTTCAAGAGAGGCCACACATTCTGTGAAATCGCCTGATTTTGGAATGTTTGCAACTCCCTCAAAAAGAGTTGACTCGTTGGCCAAGCCCAAAAGGCAGCTATGACCCAGACTGGGCCAACGGCCCACGGCCCCCCAGTTAGCTCCCCGTGATCCCTCTCCCCTCGTCTCAGCCTTCACGTGGGCGTCTCCCCTCCGGAAGGCCGAGAAAGCATTTCCGTGACAGGATCAGAAATACTGTTTCTGAAACACTGGAAGACTTTCATCCAGAAGTAGATACTAACCCTTTCACTGGAGCTCTCCGCGCACAGCCCCACCCCGCACTCTGGATTTCACAGACGCAGGCCTATGGGCATGGAATGGTCCACTGCAGGCCCAGGTACAAAGAAACCCTTGAGGATCCTTCCGAAGGAGTAAAAAGCTCTTCTACAGTGAGTGCATTTTATACAGACTTAGGAAAGCTGAAAGGAGAGAAGGACTTGAATTTCTCAGCACTGGAAAGGGAGGGACCGGGCCCCTGGGGCTTTGAGCCAACTCTTTCCAGAGTGTGACCTCTACGGAGCAGGAATGAAGGGTCATCTGTGGATGCTCCTTATCTCTGGATGGAGGGGATCTCGGTGACAACTCAGGCTGTCATTCCTTCAGTCCCCACCCCCTCCTCTCACCTGCATTGGGAGCGGAGACTGAAGTTCCCCGGGCTCGGCTGGCGGCCTCATCAGGTATATTCCGGTCCTTGCGTTGCAGGGCTGAGGGCTGGCGTGTGTTCTGACAACAAGGACAAGGATTATTACCAGGTAACGCAACAAACCATCCAATTGGTTAACACTTCTCAAACGCCTAGTGTGGGTATATAAACCACCAGAGGCCCCACCTGTACCCGGCCCCCCACCCCACGGCATCCCAGCCCAGCCTGTTCCACCCTGGCTCGGAAGCTCATAGAAGAGATCTACTGAGCCACATCAGCAGTGAGCTGCCATAAGCCAGAAGACACCCTTCTGTGAAAGTGAATCTCCAAGGAGCCTCGTACAGAGGGGGACAGGGCCACCTCAGGTCCATTGGTTCAGGAGACCGAGTCCCAGTCATCCAGGATTTTGCAGTGGCAGAAGAAAAGAGAGAAGGTTCGATTCGACACTGGGGAGCAAGGGGCTGTCACAGGAAGAAGGTGTAGAAAGGAGGGTCAGGCATCACTGCTCCCCGAGCAGCTCCTCTGCCCAGCACCAAGCTGGATGCCAGGGAGCAGGCACCCAGTGGCTTGGACTTTTCCAGGCACTCCTGAAGCCTATGCAGTAGGCCTCCAATCCAGGGGTCGCCACCCCTCACTGTCTGGGAGTAGGGGTCCCACCAGGCAGGAAAGCCCACCGGGGCCCGGGACTCCCTGGCCAACGCCTGGGTTCTGCCCAGCAGCAGCACGGGGACCCGTCTGCAGAGAGCGTGGCTGCTGCCCACAGCTCCACCGGGGTTCTTTTCGTGGGTCCGCTGGAGTCGAACATCATCCCAAGGAGTTATGACTCCTCAGAAGAAAGTCACTTGGAGGCTGGTGAATGGAATGAATTTGGATCTTCAATTTCAAAGTGTGAATTTTCTTATTCATGCTCCCTTCTTACAGAATGTCTATCGTCCCTGTCCCGAGCCTGCAGAAGGGTGCTGGGGCTGCTGAAATTGTTCCTCAGCCATAAGTGATAGTTCCTTCATTAGCCTTTGCTAAGGGCTGGGGCCATGGGTTATGCACTTTGTATCTCTGTTTGTGGAGACGTGCATGGTGTCCCAGGCACTCTGGAAATGTTTGGGGCTTGGATAAATGACCGATAGGAAGGCAGGAAGGCAGGAAGGCAGGAAGGGAGGAAGGAAGGGAGGAAGGAAGGGAGGAAGGGAAGGGAGGGATCTCTGCTATTTGAGGGCTTATGGGAAGAGAGGAGCCCAGGGAAAGGAGGGCAAACTCCTTCTAACCACAGAGACATTGAGACAAACGAGATGTCGCTAAGCCAGGGGAGGAGAGGGTTACCAGGCAGAGAGGGCACAGCACCAAGCGCCCAGACACTGCGCTGGGCAGAATAAAGGAGAGGCGGTAACAGTGGGTGGGGCGCTGGAGCAAGTTCGAGGTGAGGAAGAGGCTAGCAGCCCATTCAAGCAGGGAGGGGAGGGGAAAGTATCCTTTCACATGAATGGTACTTGTATTTCTTTAACAAACAATGGCTTGAAAACTTCCAGGGCTCCTAAAAACCCCACATAGATTAGTTCCATCCCACTGGTTCTTTTGAGTCCACAAATGATCAAAAATTCTAATAGGTTAATCAGGTGTGAATTATTTCACAGAAACAGTCTTGCCTTTTCCAGAAAGGATTTGGTTGAATAATTAAGCATTCAAAAACTCTTCTTCTCTTTCAATTTGTTGAGTTGTCAATTCCGACAGGAAACTCAAAATAATTCTGAGTAACCACCAAAGAAAGGAATGTCTTTTCTTTCAAAAAGGATTGAACAATAAAGGCAAACATGTCACCACTTACCATGTGCCAGTTTTTTGGTTTTTGTTTTTTTTAGAGAGAGGGGAAGGGAAGGAAAAAGAAAGGGAGAGAAACATCAATGCGTATTTGCTTCTTGCACGCCCCCCACCAGGGACCTGGCCTGCAACCCAGGAATGTGCCCTGACTGGGAATTGAACCAGTGACCCTTTGGTTCACAGGCCAGTGCTATATCTACTGAGCCACATCAGCCAGGGCCCATGTGCCTGTTTTAACTTGCATGTTAATTCCTTATAACAACTCTGAAGGTAGTTGCTACCATTCCTCCATTTCACACAAGAGAAAGCTAAGGCTCAGAGAGCTTAAGTAATTTGCCCAAGAGCATACAGCTAGGTAGTGGCAGAGCTGGGATTTGAACCCAGGCCATCTGGTTCATGAACCCACCACACCCAAAACATTCAACCATTCACTCATGTTTTGCAGCATATATCAAAAAAATACGAAATAAAAAACAGCCCAAGCCAAAGTAACCAGAATATGAAGTTACTCTAAAGAAAGAATGGTTCTTAGCTAAATATACAGACTGCCTCTCAGTGTCCCATTGGAATAACCTGTGACCGAAACTAGACTGCCTTAGAAATAACCGTCATAGTACTGAAACCAGCAACAGAGGTTTCTATACCAGCTGGGCTGGATAAATGCACTTTAGAAAATGAAACAATCAAATCATCAAGCAAATTGTTTTCTGATTCAAATATGATATCCAATACAGACATGACATTAATCTGAGACCATCGAAACAAGTCACACTGTTTTAAAATCCCGTGCTCCCTCCGGAAATGTGAATCATAGCAGGACGCCGTGACCAACTCCAGCCATACTGGACGGTGATTCCAATGAATGATTCAAAGCTAATCGTGTTAGTGACAGAGTCAGGCGGAGGGAGAACGTGCAGGGAGAAAAATCCTTTCACAGCCATGATCTTTGGTGTTAGCCTGAATACAGTGGTTTAGAAAAACAGAAGAACCCCCGACATCAAAGGGGAGTGGGGAATAGCCAAGAAATTAAATAGAGAAAATTTTCAAATGCTTTTACAGCTTTTCCTTTTAGAAGGCACTTCCCTAAGGAAATACTGTACTAGGTGATTTGTGAACCCGGAAAAGGCCCGTGGTACGGCTTCTGATGCACCAGAAGACGGACCTGCTATCCTCACAGCCGAGACAAGGACAAGTCCAGCAACTGCTGTTGATGGGCTCTGAGCTGATCAAAGGGGAGATGGAGGGGCTAGGGAGCAGAGGACTCTGGCACCGTCATTTCAGGACATGGCCACTGTGTGGCAGGAAAGGACGTGGAGGAAGGGCAGGCTGAGGCAGCAGACACCTCGCTGAGGGCTCCAGAGAAGAGAGGCTAAGCAGGGTGGAGGGAGGCCATTGCCCCGGGTGCTCTCAGAGCCCAAGCTCTCTCTCATGTTTTACATCTAAAGGCCCCCGTGAACTGCGCGGACAACACCGATTCTAAACCAAAAGGACAGAGGCCAGATGACTCACACAAAGTAAAATAGTTGCTAAGTAACAGAACACATAGCAGTTAAATAGTACCATCTCTCTATATTGTGAAACACAATTTCCTGGCCAAGAAGATTGACCTGAAATTGTTATCCTGCCAATGAGATCATGGCACACAATACCATACACAGGTGCTGTATTATGGAATTGTACGCTCGGAGCCTGTGTAATTTTATTAACCAATGTCACCCCGATAAATTCAGTAAAAATTTTAAAAATAAATAAACAAGTAAAAGATAGGAAGAAGGGACCAGGGGGTGGATGAAACAGGGGAAGGGGCCAAAAGGTACAAACTTCCAGTTATGAGACAAGTAAGCCCCAGGGATGTAACACACAGCGTGGTGACTACAGTTAACAATACGGTACAGTGTGTTTGAAAATTGCTAAGAGAGTGCATCTAAAAAGTTCTCACTGCAAGAAAAAAAATGTGTAACTGTGTGGCTGTGGACGTTAACTGGACTTTACTGTGGTGACCATTTTGTAACACACACACAACAAATCATTATGGTGTAGGCCCAATGCTAATATGTTATGTGTCAATTATGTCTCAGTAAAAAACAGAGTGAATTTATCCCACAAAGTGACAATATACTAGCTGTTTTACATACTTAAAGTCTAAAGTGAAATTAATAAAAATTGTTCCTGCCCTGGCTGGTGTGGCTCAGTGGATTGAGCACCAGCCTGCAAACCAAAGGTCACTGGTTCGATTCCCAGTCAGGGCACATGCCTGGGTTGCGGGCTGGGTCCCCGGTTAGGGGTGTGTGAGAGGCAACCTACCAATGTGTCTATCACACATGGATGTTTCCCTCCCTCTCTTTCTCCCTCCCTTCTCTAAAAGGTAAATCAGTAAAATCTTTTAAAAAAACATAAAATGGTTCCTAATCAGAAGATTTAAAAATCAATTTTGAATGTTCTTTCACCTTGCTTTAACCTCCCTTTTTTTTACACTGCTTACTATTCCTTATTATTTATATGTATTCAGTCAATAAATAAATCAGCAAGCATTCAAACAAAAAACCAATGAGACCATGTTTTTCTGGCCATCAGATTGGTAAATCAATCAGTCAATCAATCAACAAAAGAAATCAATGAAAACCAGCAAGGGTGTGAAGAAGAAGAGGGTTTCCCGCCTGGCAGCGGGACTGTGCTTGGCCACAGCCCTTCTGGAGGGAGATGTGGAATAACTATTAAAATGCTAACGGCACGTGCGCCTTCTCCCAGCCATTCCGTCCCTAGGTACCCAGGTGAAGAACTTGACCATGGGCTCAAAGTGGCCTGTGCGAGGATGCTCGCAGACACTGGGGATGACTTTGAGGTGTGTCGACAGGGCAATCGTTACCCACGCAGCACCTCAGTGCGCTGTGCGATGTTTCACAGCAGTGAAAAAGAATTAAGGTCTGTACTTACCCACACTGAACATGTCCGGCACGTACTGTTACGGGGGTGGGGAATCGCAAAACAACACAGGGCAACCTTATGTCTGGCTTCTTGTGACCTGCCAGACGATGGATGTCCGTGCTGATACACAGACGTGTCCAGATGCGCAGACCGAAGTCCGCAGGGTGCAGGCCAAGGTGAGAGCGAGGGCTAGTAGGGAGGCGTGTGCACTTGAGTTTACTGGGACAAGGAGAATCCTCTTATTGCTTCAATTTTTTACAAAGATGACTTGCTACGTGGTGTGGATTAAAAATGAAGTCTTTGGAAATGTTAGTCTTCAAAATGTCTACCTGCCCAATAAGGCGTTCGTCGGGGTTGGAAGTATTTTGCCAGCTGTGGTTACTTCAACAAGAGGAGGTTTGTTCAACAGCTATTTATTGAGTGCCTACTATGGGCCAGGTACTCTTCTAGACTCTAGGGAAGTATTTAAAAAATGTATCTCCCTTTGTGGAGTTTACAGTCCAGTGGAGTTTATGGCATCATCGCCTCTGGGGGCTTCCTCTGGGAGGTCCATGGGCTGATACAACACGCCCAGAAGCAGAGGTGTGATGGAGATCAGCTGCAGCCCCCTCTTCCAGGCCCAGGAAAGAGGAGAAGGTGCGGATGGTTAAGGCTGTAGTGCCAGCTCATAGCACCAGGCTGGCCCCTCACCGAACAACTCTCCCGTCTGCTCCAACCAGCTGCACAAGCTGGGGTGCCCCAAGCTGGGCAGCTCTGAGCCACTCCCCAGGCCCCGAGGAGGGAGTGCGGACCAAGTGTGGAAGGGGGGAAGGGTGTGGCCAAGCTGGGCCTGGCTTGGGAGATCCTGGCTCCTCCAGGCTATGTAGGACAGTCCCCTTCCTGCAGGGGGCCACTTAGAATGGAGGACAATGAGAGGAAAGTGAGTGAGTGGAAGTGAGAAAAGAAAGGAGCCCAGCAGAAGCTGACAGTGCTCCACCTTGGCCAAAAGAAGGGAGAATAACCCCCTTCAGGAGCCATCTGGCACCAGGGCCAGGCCATGCGACAGCCTGCTGGTCTTTAGCACCCTCGCTTCCCCTTCCTCCGCATCTCTGTCCCCCACCCCAGGGAACCTGGCTTCCAGCTTTGCTTCCCAGCTAAGCTGATCAGAATAGGGAATAGGGAATAGGGTAGGTGAGGTGACTCCAGAGAGCCCTAACATGAAAAAGTGGAACTGAGACTAAATAAGCTTTCTGCGGTGATCATTTCGCAATACATGCATGCATCAACTCGTTACGCTGTACACCTGAAAGTAATACAAGGTTACGTGTCCATTAAGTCTCAATAAGACTGGAAAAACAAAACGTGGGGCTGAGTGTGTGGTTTCACCAAGAGATGAAACGTACAACTGAAGGTGAAAAGGTTAAGGGAATCCCAGACCAAAAAGCATTTACAAAATGACAGCAAGGAGAGGGCCTGTGGTAAACACAAAGGAATGACTCACTAACAGTGAAATTGCCGGCATCCTTGACAAGCCAGTAGGGGAGAGATTTCAGGCTAGGGCAGCCTTTCCTGAGGCCTTCAAATCACATCTTATAGGCACCAGGCGACCCCACCCGAGCCCAGCCCAGCCTGCTTCCCTTCAACGTCGGTTCACACGGGCACTGGAAGGCTGAGCTAACCTGACTGGCCTGGGGATTCATGTTTGCTTGGGAAGACTGGTCCTGTTAATGATCAGGCTCAGGTTGGAACATGTTCCTCCCAAACCTACGTGCAGTCCCTCAGAGAGCCAGGGGTGAGACAAGCAGGGCGTGGTCAGCAGCGCCGCATTGCTCCGATGATTTACAAAATTCGTGTGGGCTTTGTAATGCCGAGCGTGGATGGCTGTCCTGGGAATTGGCTGAAGACCCACCTCTACTTCATTCTTTTCCACAACTAAGAGAACCAGCTGGGTGATTCCTGACCCACCGCTGCACATAGTAAATAACCCTTCCATCAGCTGGGAGGTCCTGCCTACCTCAGGGAGATCGCTCTCTGCGCACAAGGAACCAGCACAAGCCACCTGAGTCACAGCCATGCGAACAAGTCTGCGCTGGGCTGGGAACGCCGCTTCTCTCCGGGTGACCAGAGGTGAACACGCTCACATGCCCTGCGTCCCATTAAACCAAGAAATTCCCTACCACTCCCCCAGCACATTCCTGCTCTCAGGGCCTCTGGCCTGACAGTCTGATGAGGGGAGGCAGACAGACAAAGTGAACAGTGCTGAGGACAGGAAAAGGAACAGCAACGTGACCCCGCAGACAGTTTTATGGGGTGGGGGTGGTCCAGAAGGAAATGCTCCCTAAGCTGAAACCCAGAGGATGAGGAAGAAAAGCCTGCTTGAAAGCCGAGGGGCTGGGGAGCGCAGACTACAAGAGAGCTGAGCGGGACAGGGCAGGCCAGCTCGGTTTGAGTGCAGGGGTCGGCAATGGCCTGCGTCCGAAGCAGAAGGGTCCTCAGGAGACTGCGGTGAGCACCTGCCGGGGGCTTGCTCACAGCCCTGTCCAAGACCTTTTCTTCTCTGGGCGAACCTACCTGCGGTCAGGCTATCTCCATAAAGCATTCCTGCCCAGCGTTGCACGGTCTCGTGTCGTGAGAGTTAACCCAATGCCCAGGAATACAAAACAACAGAGTCCAATCCATGGCCGAGTGGAGTGAGCAGGAGACACGCCCCACTCCCCATGTTTTTTCCTGTACTTCTTTCTGCCGCCAGAGAAGCCCCACCAAAGGTTCTCCATGGTTATACAACAGGAACACGGCAAGCAAACCGGGCAGACACAGAGGATTTAGCCATTTCCCCTTCAGAAATCGTGAAGCACCGAAAATGAGGGTTGGCAGAACACATCACACAGGGCTTTTCCCTCGGCTTGCCGGCAAGGTCTGGAATCACCATCCAGTGACAAGAACCCTATTAAGCCAAGGTGTTTATTTCCTTTTGATAAACAGTAATCTGTAATTTCCCAGTTTTAGGGACAACCATTACTTCAAACAAAGAGCAGTTACCAAAAAACAGTACTTAGGGGGAGTGGTTTTCCTCCACATGAGGACAGCAGCTCAGTTAAAATAATAATAATAATAATAATTTTTTGAGAAAGCCCTTGGCTTAAAGCATTCACTTGTTTCTTGGCTATGATTCTAGAGATGAGTAATCTCTGGACAAACAGGGTGTTCAAACAGAGAGCGAGCAAGGCCCCCTGGACCACCAGCTCTAGTCCTGGGGGGCTGGCTCTGAGTGCCCACACCTGACACGCCCCCCCACCCACAACTAAATTCCTAGAATTTATTTTCTAGGAATTTAGACAATCCACACCGGCTGCCTCCACGCTCTCACTTGACTTCCCTAATCTGCCTGAAGGACCCACTTGAGACTCAAGTTGTGAGCCGAACTTGCACTCTCGCAAGTAGAAAAACACGCCGTCATTATTCTCCGCTGCCAGCTCACATTCCAGCCCTCCGCACAGCCTCACCGCTGCACACGGGGGACAGCGGCCTGTGCGCTGCAGGAGCCAGCGCGCCCAGGTAAAACACAAAACCCAGGCCGCAGGGCGCCGGCTGGAAAAGCCTTCCCCCGCATCTGGGCCTGAGCGGGGCCCTTAGGTCGGGCAGCGGTCCATGCCCCTCTACAGCCCAAGCCCAGGAAGCTGCAGCTCAGTATCCCGGGCGCTGTCAGGAACCTGGAGGGCAAAGCTAGGTAGGCTGTTTGGGACGCTTTACTAAAAGACTCTCCTGTCCCAAAATACCCAGAGCCGGCCGCCCACAGGCCTGAAATAACCACCATGAGGGCCCTAAAGCCCCACTTTTGAATGTAAATAACCCATAGTGTTAACACAGTAGGCGCCGGCTCGCTTCAGCATAGCAGTACAAAGCTGTACTCAGTACAAAGTTGTCGATCGAGGGAAAAGTCTGGACTCGGAGAAAAAGCATGTGTCCCTACACTGTTAGGGGCTTAGGGACCCACCAGGGTAAGGAGGCTAATTCCCGCGTCCACACCCTGGCCTCGAGCACCTTCACGACGGCCTCCCAGAGTCCTCCTTCCCACTTTTCTATCCCCTGGGCAGTGCATCCAACCCCACACGGCCACCGCAGGACAGGAGGTTCGCGGCAGTCCAGAGGTGGATAAAAAATCTGCCTGGTAACGGGTCATGAGACCCGAATGCGGACTAGCGATTGGCAGTTGGGCCAAGCGGGGCGTGGCGTCAGCTGCTCCCTAGAGACTGCCCCGGTCCCCTCTCCCTTCCTTTCCTCCCCCTCCCTCCCACTCTCTGGGACCGTGAAGTCTTTTGGGGAGGCTCCTTTACTGCTTGGATCACAGTGCCGGGGGCTTAAGGGTGTCATCTGGTTTCTGGCTGGAGCGGGGAAGTTGATGTTGCAAGCGCGCTGCTTTACTTAGGTTGTAAATTCATTAGGGCGCCAGGAAGGACTTACATTGATGGAGAGCGGCGCTAAAGTCCCCCCAATGCCACTTGGCGCTGTCTCTGCCCCCTGCGAGTCCTCTCTTTCCTTCCCTCTCCACGCCCTTTCACGTTCGCAGCCGCTCCTTCCAAACTTTCCTTCTCCTCTTCCTGGGGCTTTGCTCCTCCCCTGCCTCCTCCCGGCCAGCTCCCGCCTCTGCCCCAACCTGGGCTCGCTCTTCTGTTTTCTCCATTGATTTCTATTTGCTTCCTTCTTCCTTCCCGCCCCAGAATGCAGAGCCAGTGGTCCAAGCTGGTGGAGGGTCCAGTCCCCTCTTGGGCGGGGCGCGGTTGGTGGTGGAGTGTGAGTGGGTGGGTGGGTGAGTGAATAGGCTGCTCGGTCCACCCCAAAGCTGGGCGGTCCCCCTCCTACTCACATCGCTGATTGTTTGCAGGTTCTAAAGCCTGGCTCCAACAGGCCTCAGCCCTGGGGCCAAGCAGGGCCGGCAGCCGGAGGGATAAGAAGGGAGACTGTCCACAGTTGGGAACAACTCGGTTCTGTGCAAAATTCCTCTCGGTTCTGTGCAAAATTCCTCTCGGTTCTGCGCAAAATTCCTCTTGGGAGCCCCTCTCACATTCCCAAGCCCTCCGGCATAAAGGGGGCTCAGCCCCACAGGGCCCCAGCTGGCCAGAGGGATGGGCGCAGGCTCGGCCTGCCCTCCCACAGCTGCAGACAGGGAAGCCACAGGCTGGGGCCGGCCCAGGGGCTTCCTGGCTGCGAGAACGGCAGTCAGGGACAGTGGGTGGGGCTAATTACAATGCAGATGCTTTAATTGACGTTTCTCCCTTATTTATCATCATCCTGGATTATCCTGGAAGTGAAGAGAGGGGAAAGACCCAGGGTGACACCTGGCTAGAGGGACTGGCAACAACTGAGGAAGCTGAACCTGGGCCAAGGGCACACTGCACTTGGCTAGGGCCTGAAGCCCACCCCTACTACCCAAATGGGCAAATCGGTGAGAGTCTTTTCATTGGGACTGGACCGGAAACCAGCCAAGCTGCCTGGAGTCTCAAGTTACATTCTAAGTTGTCTGTTCCTCTGCTCCCCACCCCCCTGCCCTTCCTGAGCCTCCCCACCCACCTCACTTCCACACTTGACTCCTGCTGTTCCCTCTGCCTGGAATGCCCTCCCCGCGCTCCTCTCCAAACCTTGAAACAGTTGTAAACTGTTAACTAACAGTCTTCCCAGAATGCTGTTGGTTAAAGCAGAGGCTTCTCAGGCAAGCCAGACCCACTTTGAATCCTGGCTCTGCGGTTGACTAGCTGTGTGATCCTGAACATATCTCTTAACTTCACTGAGCCTCAGTGGCTTTGTCTGTAAGTGAGAAAAATAATACCCACCTCATGGGGTGTTGAAGAAATTAATAAATATAAAACACGTACAACACATATGTAATGCCTACCCAACATGAGTTTTCGATGATAATAGCTAACCCTGACAGTATTTATTAATACAGAACATGCAGTGTGTGTTAACCAACATCGTCCTCACCTCGCAGCTCTGAGAGGCACCAAATCATCCCTGTTTTATAGACGAGGGAACCGAGGCACAGAGAGGTTCGATGACTTGCCCAAGATCACACAGCTAGGAAGCAGCAGAACTGATAGCTGTTATTACTATTATTATTATTATTATTCCCCTACTAGATTGTAGGCTCGTTGAGAAAAAGGGCTTTGCAAATTAATAACTACTGGGATGTTGTTAAAAGGTCAAGCCCTACAGATTTCAAAAGATATCTTCCATTTCCTAAAATCTCCTCAGAAAAAAATTCCCAGCTTCCTTAGGGAAACAGCAGTGGCATCATGGGAAAAATAAAAATAAAATTTTTTTTTCTTAATCAGACCTTGGCTTGACCTAGGCAGAGGCATCTCTTCCCAGCTCCGTGAGTGGAGACCAGTCGCTTCGCTCCTCCCAGCCTCACCTTTCTGTGCACTTCTTGCCAGGCCTGCGCGGAGAAGCCAGCCTGAGATCTCAGGCCATAGATAAAGCACTGTGTGCACGAGAACGCCCTGTCCAGAGAGAAGGTCTTTTCACTCTTAACCCTTTCCAATCCTTGGCCCCACTACCGGGAAGTCTTCCCATTAAGGCCAGGCCTCAAGCCTGGGGTGGAAAATAACAGAGGCTTTTAAAGGGAACTAAAACCACCCTCCTCAGCAGAATGTTCCCCACACATTTGCTGTGGCCCTTGGCAGCCTCTGCCGGGCACGCCCAGCCTTCGGAAGCACTTGTGCCTGCCGGAACGACGCCGCGGGGCCATCGGAGGCTGGTAAACAGCACATGGCATTCTCGGCCTATGGCAGGCATTCATGCCCCGAATTCTTTGTCCTCGTGAGGCCAGACAGAGGGCTGCTCTGTGTTGCAGAGCCCCAAAGCCAGAACGCCGCTTTCCAAACCCTGAGCGGGAGAGCACGCCAAGGCTGAGGCGCACAGGCCACGGCCGTTTCGAGTGTGCTTGCGAAATGCATTTGCCCAAACTTGGACTTCTTTCTTGAAAACTTGGGTTTACTTGTTAATTCCAGAGGGAGACCGTGGCGCTGTTTCAAGGGAGAAACTTGGCAATCTCCTCAGTCCAGGGACCGAGGTCATGTGGGTCCTGAGAAGGGTCCCCACACCACCTCGGTGGCATTCCCGCCCCCAGAAAGCATCACCGGAATCTCACCATGAGCAGACATGGCAAACCCGGACTGAGGGACATTTTCAAATCACCTGGCCTCATACACTTAAAAACGCTCAATGTCCCGACAGCAACGAAAAGCTGAGGAACTGTCCCCATGAAAGGAACTAAAAAGACCGCAACATGCAAGCGTCATGTGGGGTCACGGACGTGGGTTGAAGCCTCAATAGAAAAAGAGACATTGCTATAAGGAAACTATTGAGCAATTAGTGAAATTTAAATGTGGACCCAATGTCAGATAATAACATGTCAATGTGAGGTTTCCTGAATTTGAAGGTTGTATTCTGGTGATATAAGGGAATGCCCATACGTGCTAAAGTATTTAGGAGTGAAAGGTCATGGTGTCTGCGACTGACTCTTCAACCATTCAGCAAAAATAATGATAATTGTAACACACACACATGCACACAGGGTCCAGCACAAATAACGCCCCTTCCTTTAATTACAAAATCATATGCATGTCATTCTGTAACATAAGAATCTCACACTCAAGCACACCATGGGACATTTTAGGTGAAACGTTCAAATTAAAACTATAAATTATTACACCCATATTATGACCCTGCCAACCACACTCCAGTAGGCGTTACTTCTGCTGGACCCTACGTAGAAAGAGATGAAAATGAGGGAAATTGGTAAATCTAAGTGAAAGCTATATGGATAAGCATTGTCTTATTCTTGCAACTTCTCTGTTGGTTTGAATTCAAAATACATGCATTTAAAAAGGAAAAGAGAAAAGGAAACATCAGTGACATGCTTAGCTGCATGTCCTGGGTGCTTCTCATGTCACAGCTGACGTGGGACACCAGAGGGCTGAGGCGAGACCCCGAAGGTGGGAGACGCACACCCCCATACCGGCACCGTGCAGAGCCCTGCCGGGGGTGTGCTTCTGCTTTGGGCCCCCGGAGACCCAGCATTTCTCAGTGGTGCTGCCATTGCTCAAACCACCTGATCCAACTTCCCGGCCGCACGGGAAAATTGGCTGCACATTCTAATCACGTCTTGCCCTTGACACACAGCAGCCCCATCCACCTAACGAACCAGCCTGGATCACAGACTGGAGAAACTGTCCAGGGCCTTAGAGAACGCATAGCTGGCCCTTGTGACAAATGAGGAAGCCGAGGCAGAGAGGGATCTTAATTTGTCCAAGGCCACCTCTAGGCCCGCTGACTCCCAGGCCGGTGTGATATTCAGGGTTCTGTGCTGGGAAACTTGTCTTCCAGGCCTTTTGGCTTTTCACAAAAATCAAGAGAGGAAGATTTTTGTTTCCCCAAGAAAGTACATTTTTAATGTACAGGTGACATTGAGAGCAGTTCCAAGGCAAAGAAAACAAAAATATTTGTTAACAAGCCCCGTCTGGTGTGGCTCAGTGGATTGAGCGCCTACCTGCAAACCGAAGGGTTGCGGTTCGATCCCAGTCGGGGCACATGCCTGGGTTGCAGGCCAGGTCCCTGGTGGGGGGCACACAAGAGGCAACCACACTCTGATGTTTCCCTTTCTTTCTCTAACCTCTCTAAAAATAAATAAATAAAATCTTTTTAAAAAATATTCCTAACAGCAGAGGAAAGGTCTGGGCATTTCGTCCTGCCTCACGGGGCAGCTATAGTTTCTGCGCTGGTGGTCCCCCCTCTGCCTCAGCTCCCACTGGGTTCCAGGAACACCATTTCTTCCCAGACTCCATCAGCCCAGGGGCAGGACCAGCTTCCCGCTGTCCCTGGGGGCTCCCCACCCTTACTGGCTCCGTTGCTCCTGCCCACCCTCTGCAAACAGTCCCTTATTAAAATCCCTGTGGCTGAACCCTGTGGCTGAATCTTCAAGTGGAATTCTGTTTCCTGTAAGGACCCTGACAGACTCCAAAATGAGTCTGAGTTGATGAAAAACACTTACTACTATTTGTGAGCATGTGGTACATTTCAAATTAATTCAATTTTCCAAATGTCCCTTTACCCACGCCACTTTCCATACAGTCACACTGCCTAAAGCAAGGTACAGTGTCAGGCTGCAGTGCCTGCTATGGTTCCATGCTGGAAACCTCCTTCCCAGGCTCCTGAGGCTGCTCCTGCAGGTACTGGGACCTCAGAGTTTAAATCTCCTAAGTCTGGGCCCTGCAGGGCTTTGGGGGACCAACCTGGACCATCCCCAGCAGGGACTGAGAGTGCAGGGCGGGTAGGGATGAAGGTGGCGGGTAGGGATGAAGGTGGCGGGTAGGAACAGCAGGAAAGGGGAACTGAGAGTGGGCAGGCAGGACGGGCCCTCCGCGGGCCTCTCCAGGCCCTGGCGCTCCTCCGAGGCACCCCTATGCTAACGGTCACTGCAGGAGGGGGGTTCCTGTTCCCTGGCCACTGCCTCCGGCCTGGGCCTGATGTAGGAAGAGGGCAGCTAGAAAGCGTCCCCCATTTGAATGGCCAGTTGCCATCTTCCTCTCCCATCTTACTCAGCAGCCCCGAACTGTCCCAGCCGGGGAGGTCACACCTCGAGAGGTAGGGAGCCATCACCATCCTTACCAGCCCCGGCAGACTATCTACGTATCATTTGCTCATGTCCATTTCTAGGGTTCAAAGCATTGCAGCCCTGACTGGCGTGGCTCAGTGGGTTGGGCGGCATCCCACAAAGGGAAAGGTCGCTGGTTCGATTCCTGGTCAGGGCACAAGCCTGGGTGGCAGGCCAGGTCCCCAGGTGAGGGCATTTGAGAGGCAACCGATCGATGTTTCTCTCACACATTGCTGTTTCTCTCCCTCTCTTTCTCTCCCTTCCCCTCTCTCTAAAAATAAATTTTTAAAAATCTTTAAAAAAGGAAAAAAGCATTCTAGTTTCCTGTGTCCGCCATATGATTTGGTCTGTGGAGGTCAGCAGAGGAGGATTCTAAGGCAAGGGGAGCTCAAAAATTACTTACCAAATAAATGAACACTGAGGGCCATTACTAACTAAGCCTGTATCACCCCTTCTTCATCCTTAAAACACACACACACACACACTTAATTGACAATTATTGGACCACCTGGGTAGTTCCGCCCAGGGCATCTTTCCAGCGTCCCAGCAGATCTCCCCTGGCTGTGTACCTAGTGCAGGCCACTGTCACCCACTCCTCCCACCCTCCAGAGGCCAGGGCTGTGCATCACAGGAGGCACGCACACTGTCCTACCCCACGTACCTGTCAGCTTCAGAACTAAGCAAGGGCCAGGAACTGGGCTCGAGCTGTGGCTCAGCGAAAGCACCCTCCGAGGAGCGCAGACCCAGCTGGACAGAAGACATGTGCGCGGGGGCGTGTGGGCCGGTAGGTGTGTGCGCATTCTCACTCCTGGACCCCACACCCCACCTGGAGCCCGCTATAGAACAACAACACGTGGCTGTGCCGTGAACGCTACGCCCGCAAACGTGGTGTCCCTGCACAGCAGACAGCCCAAATGCCCGAGGGGACTCGGACCCTATGGACACTATCCCGTTTTAGGGACAAGGAAACTGAGGCTCAAGGAGGGTTCAGTATCTGGCCCAATTCACAAACGCAGCTGTCAGTTGTCTCAAGAAAGTGGCAACGGGACCACACGCCTCCCTTGTTACCTATCTCTTTCCCAAACCAACAGCCCCCACCCGCAGAGACAGAGGCTGTGCTGGCCGAGGGGGGAATGGATGGACAGAGCTGAGCAAGGGGAGGTTGAGTTCACGCTGGGCAGGTCCCACCGCTCTTGCGGAAACCCCTGAGAAGCTGTACGCAGAGGGCGGGAGGGGGCGGCAGCTGTTGTCTGGTCTGAGGGTGACGGGAGAGCTACCTGCACTGGCAGAAATGCGGCAGCAGCTCTGGGGAGGGCGAGGGTGAAGAGCTTAGTCCCCTTGCTTTGGTGTAAGAGGACACCACCCTCTGCCCAGCAATGTCCAACCTGAAGAGCCCCCTTCTACAAGGCTCCCCCACCATGTACTGTCCGCAGAGCTGGAAATTGAAAGGGGACTGTGCTCAGAACATACCTGCCATAAAGTTCAGCCCTGACATGGACTCAAAGGAACCACAAAGCTGTCTAATACAAGACCAGCACCCTTACTTATTTCAAAGAGCAGACTGAGGCCCACACAGGGCAGGTAACTGGAGACCACCCAGCAAAGCTTCGGCCAAGCAGGCTGAGGACTCACAGCCAGAGCCTTTCAACCACTCCAACAGGCCTTTTTAAAAATTCCCCTCTGTATCGTTTTACCAATTTAGAACCATTTCTGAATCGTGTCTTCAGCGCTGAGGTGGCAAAGGTGATGAGTGGGTACTGGGGCTTGGAACGCCAGCATAAAGCCTCTCCATGGCACAGCCAGCCTCACCAGGAGGATCAGGAAGCCCGGAATTCCACCCCTTACCCAGCAACGAAACCAGCGATGCCCCTGGGTGGATCCGGTGTGAACTCAGGGCTGGTGTGCAGCCTCCTCCGGCTTCTTCCCCTCAACACACAACGCCAAGGCACAGGACGTGAGGGTTAATACACAGCTTTATTTGCCTTTGACAGCGTCGATTTTCTTACATTCTTAATTAGGTTGCCATTAAAGTGCGGGAAAATTTCTTAATCATGATAACAACTGTTACAAGAAATCAGAACTAATCAGAAAAATGGTGGCCACGAAAACTTTTCTCTTCCAACACAGAAATGGAAGCCCCTGGTGGAGAAGCTAGTGGGTCGGCCCGTTGGCACAGTTCCTAATTCCCTCTGACTGAAGCACCCCACTGGCTGGGACCACCACCCCTGGGGGAAAAGCAATGCTGAAGAGAATTCTAAAACAACACCCACACACCCAGCCTGCCCCTCCTCTTGGCCCTCGGGGTGTTTGCTGTTCGAGTAGATCCGATTTTAGGAGAAAACAGAGGTCTGGCCCCCTCTACTGCCTTTCTACCCCACCCCACCCCCGCTAACAAAAGCCCCCAAAGTCATCCTGCAATGAAAAAGTGGGTTTCCGTTACCCCAACACTAACAATGTTCAGTAAAAATGAGGATAATAAACACAAAAGCTTGCATAGTAAACAGGAGCTCTCAGCGTACAATGCGACAACAGCAACAAAACTGAAATCCTCAGGCAGACACTGCGACTCTGCACCCCGGCTGGTGGAACGCCGGACTCTTGACCTATCTGTGAAGCTCCGGGAGCTTAAGGGCGACTGGCCCGTCGGCGCCTGCCACCGGCAGAGGCCAGGTCTTCGCATGACTGCTGAGGCTGTCGGCGCGTTTCTCTTGGGAGGTTATATACAAACACACCCAAAGCTGATGGATCTTTATACATGTATGTACACGAAGGCCTGCTACTCTTTCTTTGTGGAAACCACCACCTCCACCTCGGGAAGCTGGATGCCAACCTTCGTCCCGCTGTCATTGCTGGAAGAAGAGGACAGGCGGGACTTCTTAGAGGCCAAGGACACTCCACTCCCCTGTAACTTGCCTGCCTCATCATCACTTCCAGTCACCTCATAATGACCTTTGCTCTTTGACCCTAATCCACCAAAGGTACCAAATTTCAGCTTCCCATGTTTCCCTTTGACTTTTTCACCTTCCAGCGACACTTCCCCACCTTCAAACTCCAAAGTCCCGGTCGGGGTGGAAGGCGCAGAGAGCTCCCTTTCGTCGCTGAAGGAATTGGAGCGGTGCTGTGGCTTCTTACTTTTAAATAAGGAGAACTTGGCTTTGGGCGAAGATGTTTCGGCCTCTGCTTCTCCCTCCAAGGAGCCTAGGCTGGCCTTTGAGCTCTTCAGGTCCCCTTTGGACCCCGAGATGGACGCTTCTGGGGAGCCGGTAACACCACCTTTCCCTTTAGGTTTGGAAAAATTGAACTTGGGCATTTTGATTTTGGACTTTTTAAGTTTTACATCGGACTCTTCCCACTCGCCCTCTACGGCACCAGGCTGGACACTGGCCTCTGCTTTGGGGAAATTGATATCCACCCCCACTTCTCTGCCAACCAGCTCACGGCCAGAGAAGGTGAATTTGGGGATCTTCATCTTAGGGAATGTTACTTTTCCGGATCTGCTTTCCAAGTGCCCTTGAAGCCCAGACACACTCAGCCCAGGACCCTGGAGTCCAATCTGGCCTTTCACACATCCTCCTGCTTTTGGTCCTGAGAAATGCAGTCCTCCAGCATCCAAGTTGAGAGCAGAGGAGACCTGGGGTCCTTTCCACTCAACCCCGGAACCTTTGACGCTCATATGCCCTTCCCCGAGGCTGAGATCTGGGGCACTGACACCCCCTGAAATATCCACACCTCCTTTGATTTTCGAGCCCTTCAAGCCAATACCAAAATCAGACTCCGGAGACGCCATATTCAATGAAGGCCCTTTCACACTGATGTCGGGAGCGGTCCCGTGGACACCTATTCCTGGCAGGTTGCCTTTGATTTCAGGGCCAGAAATTTGCCCGGTGGGGAGTCTCACATTCACACCTTGCAGCTCCGTGTCACATCCAGAGGCCTTAATTCCAGGCATTTGGAGGTTCCCTTCTAGGCCTTGAACACTGATGCCTGGAAGAGCTCCTCCAAAAGAGGGACCTTTCATCCCACCAATGCCCCCAAGGCTCCCTTTTACTTTTGGTCCTTCCAAGTTCAAGTCCACGTCCGGTGCTGAGATCTGAGGGCCAGAGATCTGAGGCCCTTTCAAGTTCAGTCCTCCGAGGTTCATGTCCATGCCTGGCCCCTTTAGATCTCCAGTAACCTGTGGCCCCTTGACGTTAATGTCCAAGTCAGACCCTGGACAGGAGATGCCGAACTGGGGCAGCTTCATGTGGGGAAGCTTAAAACCACCTTCAGGTGCCTCCAAGCTTAGGTCAGGAGCACCTACGGATACTTGAGGGCATTTCATGTCACCAGAGACAGCCAGGTCTCCCTTCAAACTTGGTCCTTTCAAGTTCAGGTCAAGGTCAGGTCCGGAGATTTTTGGCATAGAGAGGTTCACTGAAGGCAAGTCTACGCTTGGCCCCTTCAGAGACACATCGGGCCCTGCAAGCTTAACATGCGGTGAGCTCACGCCTCCTTCAAGGGAGGGCAGCTGGGCATGGGCCTCGGCCGCCCCACCCTCCATTTTCACACCAGGGACGCCGATCTTGGGCATCGAAAACTTGGGGAACTTGATTTTTGATTCTGGACCTTGCAGATCTATGTCTGGTCCTTCCAGTCCCACACTGGGGACATCACCCTTTACCTTTGGTCCTTTCAAGCTGACGTTCACATCAGGGATGGCGACTTGAGGGGCAGAAATGTTGAATGATGGTGCTTTGACTTTAGCATCTGGGCCCTCAATGTTGATATCAGGCGCATCCAAGTTTGCCTGCACCCTGGGGCCTTTCAGGCTGCCCTCTATTTTGGGCCCCGACATATCCACACCCGGCACCTTCAGCTTGATGTCAGGACCTTCCACATTCATCCCTGGTGCAGACATGTCAAGGTCACGGCCCTGGATTTCACCCTCCATTTTGGGGGCCTCCGCTTTAAATTTGGGTGATTTAATGTCAAATTCGACATCTGGGAAGTACATTTTTCCAAACATAGTTTTCTTGGTTCTTGGAGATTTCGCGTCGACTTTAAGTGTGGCGTCCGGCCCGGTCACACTGACATCTACATCAGGAGTCTTCACACTGGCGTCAATTTCGCCCCCAGGAACATTCAGATCAAAGCCTTGTTTCTTGGTTTTAATTTTAGGACCACTCATGTGAATTTTGGGCATTTTAAACTTACTTTTCTTGCCCTTGCCACCAACACTAATGTCAGGAGCCTCGATGTTCAGCTCTGCCTCAGGAACAGTCACATCAACCGAAGGTGACTTCAGGTCAGCTTTGGGGCCTTTTGCCCCAAATCCAAACTTGGGTTTCTTAAATTTGGGGATTTTAACATCTGGTCCCTCAATGTTAACATCTGGGCTCTCCATGTGTACATCTAAGTTTGGAGCTTCTAAATCAACATTAGGCCCCTTAAGGTCCAGTTCTCCGCCTTCTAATTTGGGACCAGAAATTCCAATTTTGGGTGCCTTGAGATGCAAATCGACGTCAGGAACAGTTACTTTAGGGGCAGATATATCCAGTGATGGCATCTTCAAATGTGGGCCACTGAGTTTGGCATCAGGGCCCTCAAAATCCAAACCTGGACCTTTAAGGTCTACTTCTGGGCCTTGGAAATTACCTTTAATCTTAGGCACAGACACATCAAAGTCTCCTTTGACTTTGGGTCCTTTCAAGTCTAGATCAACATCAGGCATGGAGATTTTGGGAGCTTTGATATTAATCTCAGGCATCTTGAATTTGGGGCCCTTCAGTTTTGCATCTGGACCTTCAACATTCACATCTGGAACAGCAATGTCCACCTTGGGTCCTGAGACATCAATGTCAGCCTTGGGCAAGTTCACATCTATTTCTGGGCCCTCTCCTTTGAAGCCAGGCATGCTGAGCTTGGGCATTTTCACCTTGGGCATCTTCAGGTGCCAGTCTGGACCATGAACATCCACATCAGGAGCATCAATGTCCACTTTGGGCCCTTTGATGTCAATTCCAGGACCCCTGAGGTCACCTTCCACCTTAGGCAGGGAAACATCCACATCACCCTTCACTTTGGGACCTTTCAGGTTTAAGTCAATGTCAGGCATGGAGATCTTAGGAGCTTTGATGTTCATCTCAGGCATCTTGAACTTGGGACCCTTCAGTTTTGCATCTGGACCTTCGATATTGACATCTGGAACATCAATGTCCACCTTGGGTCCTGAGACACCAATGTCAGCTTTGGGCAGGTTCACATCCACCT
>CM052543.1:6064206-6310675 GCA_028533065.1 Trachops cirrhosus | reverse complement strand
CCTTGGGCATCTTCAGGTGCCAGTCTGGGCCATGAACGTCCACATCAGGGACATCGATGTCCACTTTAGGGCCTTTGATGTCAACTTCAGGGCCCTTGAGATCACCCTCCACTTTGGGCAGAGACACATCCACATCTCCCTTTACCTTAGGACCCTTCAGATTCAGGTCAACCTCAGGCATGGAGATCTTGGGTGCTTTGAGGTGCAGGTCAGGCATTTTAAACTTGGGGCCCTTCAGTTTCCCTTCTGGGCCATGAATGTCAATGTCAGGAGTGTCTATGTCCACCTTACGTCCTGAGATGTCAATGTCAGCCTTGGGGAGGTTCACATCTACTTCTGGGCCCTCTCCTTTGAAGCCAGGCATGTTGAACTTGGGCATTTTTATCTTGGGCATCTTCAGGTGCCAGTCTGGGCCTTGAACATCCACATCTGGGGCATCAATGTCCACTTTGGGGGCTTTGATGTCCACTTCAGGGCCTTTCAGGTCACCTTCCACCTTAGGCAGGGAAACATCTACATCCCCTTTGACCTTAGGACCTTTCAGATGCAAATCAAAGTCAGGCATGGACATCTTGGGGGCTTTGATGTTCATCTCGGGCATCTTGAATTTAGGACCTTTCAACTTTCCTTCTGGCCCTTCAATGTTCACATCAGGGCCTTCAATGTCCACTTTGGGTCCTGAGACATCAATGTCAGCCTTGGGGAGGTTCACATCCACTTCTGGGCCCTCTGCTTTGAAGCCTGGCATGCTGATCTTAGGCATTTTTATCTTGGGCATCTTCAGGTGCCAGTCTGGGCCTTGAACATCCACATCTGGTGCATCAATGTCCACTTTGGGGCCTTTGATGTCCACTTCAGGGCCTTTCAGTTCACCTTCAACCTTAGGCAGGGAAACATCCATATCACTTTTCACCTTGGGGCCTTTCAGGTTTAAGTCAATGTCAGGCATGGAGATCTTGGGAGCCTTTATGTGCATTTCTGGCATCTTAAATTTGGGTCCTCTCAATTTCCCCTCTGGGCCTTCAATGTTAATATCAGGAGTGTCAATGTCCACTTTGGGGCCCTTGATATCCACCGCAGGGCCTTTTAGGTCACCTTCTACTTTTGGCAAAGACACATCCACATCGCCCTTCATTTTGGGGCCCTTCAGGTTCAAATCAAAATCAGGCATGGAGATTTTGGGAGCTTTGATGTTCATCTCAGGCATCTTGAATTTGGGACCCTTCAGTTTTGCATCTGGACCTTCGATATTCACATCTGGAACATCAATGTCTACCTTGGGTCCAGTAACATCAATGTCAGCCTTAGGCAGGTTCACATCCACTTCTGGGCCCTCTCCTTTGAAGCCAGGCATGCTGAACTTGGGCATTTTCATTTTGGGCATCTTTAGGTGCCAGTCTGGGCCATGAACATCCACATCTGGGACATCGATGTCCACTTTGGGGCCTTTGATGTCAACCCCTGGCACTTTCAGATCTCCTTCTACTTTGGGCACAGAAACATCCATATCACCTCTTACCTTGGGGCCCTTCAGGTTTAAGTCAACGTCAGGCATGGAGAGCTTGGGAGCTTTGATATTCACATCAGGCATCTTGATTTTGGGACCTTTTAAGCCTCCTTCTAGACCTTCCACCTTGACTTCTGGGCCCTCAATGTCCATTTTAGGAGCCTCTATGTGGATATCTCCTTTTGGTAGATCCACAGCCACATCTGGCCCTTCTGCTTTTAAGCCAGGCACACCAAACTTGGGCATTTTCATCTTGGGCATTTTCAAATTCCAGTCTGGACCATGTACATCCACGTCAGGTGCATCAAGATGAACTTCTGGTGCCTTAAGATCCACCTGTGGTCCTTTAAAGTCACCTTCTAAGTTAGGACCTGTAACATCTAAGTCTCCTTTGACTTTAGGACCTTTCAGATTTAACTCCACATCAGGCATAGAAACTTTAGGAGATGAAATACTCAAGAAAGGCATTTTGAACTTGGATCCTTTTACTTTTCCTTGGACCTCAACATCAGGAGCATTGATATCAACTTTTGGGCCTGTTACATCAATATCTGGCTTTTTAACTTTGACGTCCACCTCAGGTGTCTGAACTTTGGAGCCCGAAAAATTAAATTTGGGAAGCTTAAAACGAGATTTCTTTGACTTGCCTTCAACATTAAGCTTAGGACCAGAAATGTCCACTTCTGGGCCCTTTACGTCCAACTTGGGAGCTTTAATGTCACCTTCCAACTTGGGCCCAGAAACATCAACATCTCCCTTAAGCTTCGAGCCTTTCAAATTCAAGTCAATTTCTGGCATGGAGATCTTGGGCATGTTTACATGCATGTCAGGCATCTTCAGTTTGGGGCCTTTTAATTTGCCTTCTGGGCCATGAATGTCAACCTCTGGAGCATCCAAATCTATCTTTGGGCCCTTGATGTCAATACTAGGCCCTTTCAAATCACCTTCAACAGTTGGAAGTGAAACATCGACCTCTCCTTTCATTTTAGGGCCTTTAAGATTGAGATCCAAATCTGGCATTGATATCTTAGGAGCTTTGATATTCATCTCAGGCATCTTGAACTTGGGGCCCTTCAGTTTTGCATCTGGACCTTCGATATTCACATCTGGAACATCAATGTCTACCTTGGGTCCTGAGACATCAATATCACCTTTGGGAAGGTTCACATCCACCTCAGGGCCTTCTCCTTTGAAGCCAGGCATGCTAAATTTGGGCATTTTCATTTTGGGCATCTTCAGGTGCCAGTCTGGGCCATGAACGTCCACATCTGGGACATCGATGTCCACTTTGGGGCCTTTAATATCCACTTCAGGAACTTTAATGTCGCCTTCCACTTTTGGTAAAGACACATCTACATCACCCTTCACTTTGGGTCCTTTCAGGTTAAGATCAAAGTCAGGCATGGAGATCTTGGGGGCTTTGATGTTCATCTCGGGCATCTTAAACTTGGGACCTTTCAACTTTCCCTCAGGACCTTCAATGTTCACATCTGGAACATCAATGTCCACCTTGGGTCCTGAGACATCAATGTCAGCCTTGGGCAAGTTCACATCCACCTCAGGGCCCTCTCCTTTGAAGCCAGGCATGCTGAACTTGGGCATTTTCACCTTGGGCATCTTCAGGTGCCAGTCTGGGCCATGAACGTCCACATCTGGGACATCGACGCCCACTTTAGGGCCTTTGATGTCAACTTCAGGACCTTTCAGGTCACCTTCTATCTTAGGCAGAGAAACGTCCACATCACCCTTTACTTTCGGGCCTTTCAGATGCAAATCAAAGTCAGGCATGGAGATCTTGGGGGCTTTGATGTTCATCTCAGGCATCTTGAATTTAGGACCTTTCAACTTTCCTTCTGGTCCTTCAATGTTCACATCAGGGCCCTCAATGTCCACTTTGGGTCCTGAGACATCAATGTCAGCCTTGGGGAGGTTCACATCCACTTCTGGGCCCTCTGCTTTGAAGCCAGGCATGCTGAACTTGGGCATTTTCATCTTAGGCATCTTCAAGTGCCAGTCTGGACCATGAACATCCACATCTGGGACATCAATGTCCACTTTGGGGCCCTTGAGGTCAACTTCAGGGCCTTTAAGATCTCCTTCTACCTTGGGACCTGTGACGTCCATGCCTCCTTTTATTTTTGGACCTGTTAGATTAAGATCAATATCTGGCATGGATATCTTTGGAGTCTTAAAATGCATTTCAGGCATCTTAAACTTTGGACTTTTCCACTTTCCTTCAGGTCCTTCAATATTCACATCAGGACCTTCAATGTCCACTTTGGGTCCTGAGACATCAATGTCAGCCTTGGGCAGGTTCACATCCACTTCTGGGACCTCTCCTTTGAAGCCAGGCATGCTGAACTTGGGCATTTTCACCTTGGGCATCTTCAGGTGCCAGTCTGGGCCATGAACGTCCACATCTGGGGCATCAATGTCCACTTTGGGACCCTTTATGTCAACTTCAGGACCTTCAACTTTAGGCAAAGAAACGTCCACATCACCCTTTACTTTTGGGCCTTTCAGATGCAAATCAAAGTCAGGCATGGACATCTTGGGGGCTTTGATGTTCATCTCGGGCATCTTGAATTTAGGACCTTTCAACTTTCCTTCTGGCCCTTCAATGTTCACATCAGGACCTTCAATGTCCACTTTGGGTCCTGAGACATCAATGTCAGCCTTGGGGAGGTTCACATCCACTTCTGGGCCCTCTGCTTTGAAGCCAGGCATGCTGAACTTGGGCATTTTCATCTTGGGCATCTTCAGGTGCCAGTCTGGGCCATGAACTTCAGGAGCACTTATGTCCACTTTGGGGCCCTTGATGTTCACATCTGGTACCTTCCCTTCTACCTCAGGCACAGACACATCAACATCCCCCTTGATTTTAGGTCCTTTCAGATTCAGGTCCACATCAGGCATAGAAATATGTGGGGCTTTGAAATGCATGTCAGGCATCTTGAACTTGGGGCCTTTCAGTTTGCCCTCTGGTCCTTCAATGTCGATATTGGGCCCACTAATGTCACCTTTGAGGTCACCTTCCAATTTGGGAACATCTACATCCACCTCTCCTTTGACCTTGGGGCTTTTTAAGTGTAGATTGATGTCTGGCATGGAGATTTTGGGAGCTTTAAAATGCATATCTGGCATCTTAAATTTAGGACTTTTCCATTTGCCATCTGGGCCTTCCACAGCTACATCTGGCACTTCAACATCCAATTTGGGGCCCTTGACATCCAATTCTGGACCCTTTAACTCTCCTTCCATCTTTGGGGCAGAAACATCCAAGTCTCCTTTCATTTTAGGCCCCTTTAAGTTGAAGTCAACATCAGGCATGGAGATCTTGGGAGCATGAAAGTGCATCTCTGGCATCTTGAATTTAGGGCCTTTCAGTTTTCCTTCTGGACCCTCAATGTTCACATCTGGGGCTTCAATGTCAACCTTGGGTCCAGAGATGTCAATGTCAGCCTTGGGAAGGTTCACATCCACTTCTGGGCCCTCTCCTTTGAAGCCAGGCATGCTGAACTTGGGCATTTTCATTTTGGGCATCTTCAGGTGCCAGTCTGGGCCTTGAACATCCACATCTGGGGCATCGATGTCCACTTTGGGGCCTTTGATGTCCACATCTGGAACTTTCATTTCACCTTCTATCTTGGGCACAGAAACATCCACATCCCCTTTGACTTTGGGGCCTTTCAAGTGTACATCAGGCATGGAGATCTTGGGAGCCCTGAAGTGCATCTCAGGCATCTTAAACTTGGGACCTTTTAATTTTGCATCAGGACATTCCAGATCGACGTCAGGCACCTCCACGTCCACGCTGGGGCCCTTCAAATCTCCCTCCAGTTTTGGCACAGACACATCCACATCCCCTTTGACTTTGGGGCCTTTCAGGTGTAAGTCTACATCAGGCATGGAGATCTTGGGAGTCTTGAAGTGCATCTCAGGCATCTTAAACTTAGGACCCTTCAACTTTGCATCAGGACATTCCAGATCGACGTCAGGCACCTCCACGTCCATGCTGGGACCTTTGATATCAACTTGTGGACCTCTGATATCACCTTCTAGTTCTGGCATAGAAGCATCTATCTCGCCTTTCAGTTTGGGTCCCTTCAAATTCAAGTCCACATTTGGCATGGATATCTTGGAAGTTTTGATATTCAATTTAGGCATCTTAAATTTAGAGCCTTTTAATTTTCCTTCTGGTCCCTCAATATCCAAGTCAGGAGCATCAATGTCCACTTTGGGGCCAGAAACACTAATGTCAGCCTTTGGCAAGTTCACATCCACTTCTGGGCCCTCTCCTTTGAAGCCAGGCATGCTGAACTTGGGCATTTTCACTTTGGGCATCTTCAGGTGCCAGTCTGGGCCATGAACGTCCACATCTGGGGCATCGATGTCCACTTTGGGCCCTTTGATGTCCACATCTGGAACTTTCATTTCACCTTCTATCTTGGGCACAGAAACATCCACATCCCCTTTGACTTTGGGGCCTTTCAAGTGTACATCAGGCATAGAGATCTTGGGAGCCTTGAAGTGCATCTCAGGCATCTTAAATTTAGGGCCTTTCATCTTTCCTTCAGGGCATTCAATATCAATATCACCAACATCCACATCCACCTGAGGAGCTTTCACATCCATTTCAGGAAATTTTAGGTCTCCTTCCACTTTAGGAAGGGAAACATCTACATCAGTCTTCAGTTTAGGGGCTTTCAGATTAAGTCCAACATCGGGCATAGAAATTTTGTGTGTCTGTATGTTCATGCTTGGCATTTTGAACTTGGGACCCTTTAGCTTCCCCTCTGGACCTTCAAGTGTCACATCTGGGGCATTAATGTCTGCCTTGGGTCCAGAGACACTAATGTCAGCCTTGGGGAGGTTCACATCCACTTCTGGGCCCTCTCCTTTGAAGCCAGGCATGCTAAACTTGGGCATTTTCACTTTGGGCATCTTCAGGTGCCAGTCTGGGCCATGTACTCCCACATCTGGTGCATTGATATCCACTTTGGGACCTTTAATGTCAACATCAGGAGCTTTTATCTCTCCTTCTACTTTTGGAACGGTAACATCAAAATCTCCTTTCATTTTAGGACCTTTCAAATGCAAACCAACATCTGGCATGGGTATCTTCTGAGGCTTTATATTCATTTCTGGCATCTTAAATTTAGGACCCTTTAGTTTTGCATCTGGACCTTCAATGTTCACATCTGGAACTTCCACGTCCACCTTGGGTCCTGAGACATCAATGTCAGCCTTGGGGAGGTTCACATCCACTTCTGGGCCTTCTGCTTTGAAACCAGGCATGCTGAACTTGGGCATTTTCATCTTGGGCATCTTCAGGTGCCAGTCTGGGCCATGAACATCCACATCTGGGGCACTGACATCAACCTTGGGTCCTTTGAGGTTGACATCTGGCACTTTTATTTCACCTTCTACATCAGGCAAAGACACATCTGCATCTCCCTTTACTTTTGGTCCCTTAAGATTTAGGTTCACATCAGGCATGGAGATCTTGGGAGCCTTGAAGTGCATCTCTGGCATCTTAAACTTGGGACCCTTCAGCTTCCCATCTGGTCCCTCCAGGCTCACATCTGGAGCTTCAATGTCAACCTTGGGTCCAGAGATGTCAATGTCAGCCTTGGGAAGGTTCACATCCACTTCTGGGCCCTCTCCTTTGAAGCCAGGCATGCTGAACTTGGGCATTTTCATCTTGGGCATCTTTAGGTTCCAGTCTGGGCCGTGAACGTCCACATCTGGGGCATCGATGTCCACTTTGGGGCCTTTGATGTCCACATCTGGCACTTTCATTTCACCTTCTATCTTGGGCACAGGAACATCCACATCCCCTTTGACTTTGGGGCCTTTCAAGTGTACATCAGGCATGGAGATCTTGGGAGCCTTGAAGTGCATCTCAGGCATCTTAAACTTTGGACCCTTTAGCTTCCCTTCTGGTCCTTCAAGGCTCACATCTGGGGCTTCAATGTCAACCTTGGGTCCAGAGATGTCGATGTCAGCCTTGGGCAGGTTCACATCCACTTCTGGGCCCTCTGCTTTGAAGCCAGGCATGCTGAACTTTGGCATTTTCATCTTGGGCATTTTCAGACCCCAGTCTCCACCTTGTACTTCCACATCTGGTGCTTTCATATCTACCTTGGGGCCTTTGATTTCCACGTCTGGAACTTTCATCTCACCTTCTATTTTTGGTGCAGACATATCTAAATTCCCTTTCATTTTGGGTCCTTTAAGATCGAGGTCAACATCAGGCAGAGTCATCTTAGGAGCTTTGAAGTGCATCTCAGGCATTTTAAACTTGGGGCCTTTCAACTTCCCTTCAGGTCCTTCAAGGCTCAGATCTGGAGCACTAACATCCACCTTGGGTGCAGAAAGGTCTACGTCAGGCTTGGGCAGGTTCACATCAAGTTCTGGGCCCTCTCCTTTGAGACTAGGCATGGTAAATTTGGGCATTTTCATCTTGGGCATCTTTAGGTTCCAATCAGGACCATGAACTTCAACATCTGGGGCACTGACATCTACTTTTGGCCCTTTCAGGTCACCTTCCAGCTTTGGCACTGTGACATCGTATTCTCCCTTTACCTTGGGGCCTTTCATATGCAAGTCCACATCAGGCATGGAGATCTTTGGGGCCTTGATATTCATCTCAGGCATCTTAAACTTGGGACCCTTCAGCTTTCCTTCAGGTCCTTCAATGTTCACATCTGGAACTTCAACATCAACCTTGGGTCCCGAGATGTCAATGTCAGCCTTGGGCAGGTTCACATCCACCTCAGGGCCCTCTCCTTTGAAGCCAGGCATGCTGAACTTGGGCATTTTCACCTTGGGCATCTTCAGGTGCCAGTCTGGGCCATGAACGTCCACATCTGGGGCATCAATGTCCACTTTGGCACTTTTGAGTTCAACATCAGGAACTTTAATTTCACCGTCAATCTTTGGTGTTGTGACATCATATTCTCCTTTCACACTAGGGCCTTTCAAATGCAAGTCCACATCTGGCATGGAGATCTTTGGGGCTTTGATATTCATCTCAGGCATCTTAAATTTGGGTCCTTTCAATTTTCCTTCTGGTCCTTCAATTCTCACATCGGGAGCACTAACATCTACCTTGGGCCCGGAAATGTCCACATCAGGCTTGGGCAGGTTCACATCCACATCTGCGCCCTCTGCTTTGAGCCCTGGCACACTGAACTTGGGCATTTTCATCTTGGGCATCTTCAGATGCCAGTCAGGGCCGTGAACATCCACATCTGGAGTATCAATGTTCACCTGGGGGCCTTTCACTTCCCCTTCAAGTTTTGGTGCTGTAACATCATACTCTCCTTTTATCTTTGTGCCTTTAACATGTAGCTCTACATCAGGCATGGAGATCTTCGGTGTCTTGGCACTCACTTCAGGCAACTTAACATCAGGGCCTTTAAGTTCACCCCCCAGGCCTCCTATGTTGACATCTGGGGCTTGCATGTTGACCTTGGGCCCTGTAATACTGGCATGTCCTTTGGGTAGATTCACGTCTACGTCCAGACCTTCCCCTTTGACTCCAGGAGTGCTGAACTTGGGCATTTTCATCTTGGGCATTTTCAGGTTCCACTCTGGGCCATGAACATCCACATCTGGGGCACTGACATCCACTTTGGGGCCTTTGACATTAACTTCAGGCACTTTGACTTTCCCTTCTACTTTTGGGAGTGTGACACCGGCACTCCCTTTCACTTTAGGTACACCCACAGTTAGGTCTACATCTGCCATAGAGATACTGCAGGTTCCGACTTTTCCAGGAGAACCACTCAGCTTGGATCCTGCCAGGCTCCCCTCTAGGCTGGGTGTCTCTATGTCCACTTTGGAGCCTTTAACTGCCACTTGAGGGCCCTTAACATCACCTTGCACCTCCTGAGGGGAAACTTTAATATCTCCTTTCAGTTTGGAGGACCCAAGGGTCAGATCCACCTCCTGCAAGGAGATTTTAGGTTTCTGAATAATCATTTCAGGATTCTTGACTTTAGTACCCTTTATCTTCCCTTCCAGCCCCCCAGCAGCAACCTTAGGCAGGCTGACATGCCCAGAGACCCCAGGAAGAGTCACTTCACCTGTGGGTAGTGTCACATCAATTCCAGCTCCTTCTCCCTTAGAACCCGATACAGAGAATTTGGGGACTTTCACCTTGGGCATATTTAGTTTGCCTCCAGGCCCCTGCATATCAACATCAGGGCCTTGAACTTCCACACTGGGGCCAGTGATGCTGCCCTTGACTTTTGGAGCAGAGATGTTCATCCCTACACTCCCCTGTGGCTTGGCACCTTTCAAGCTTAGGTCTCCCTCAAGTGATGGCCCAGAAATCTGGGGGCCCTTCAGCTTCCCCTCAATATTGGCACAGGGAGCACCGACTTCTAGCTGAGGGGTCTGGATGTTCCCACCCACGGTCATGCCTGGCTTGCTGTCCTTGTGCCCCACAGAGAATTCAGGTGCAGAAACACTAAACCCTGTCTCTGGTACCTGGCCCTCAGGCCCTGTAGAGACACCAAATTTTGGCACCTTCGTGGTGGGAATCTTAATTTTTCCATTATTGTCATTCTCAAGAGATGGGCCCTGTACCTCTACTGCCCCACCCCTAAAAGCAGATGAAATGCCCACTCCTGAAACTTGGACTCCCCCTTTGCCACCCAAGTCTAAGCCCTTTGAACCGACATTGATGTCTGGGCTTCCCACCTTTATGCCAGGCACGGTGACCTGGAGTGTCGAGTGGCCGGCACCTTGGAGCTCCGGTCCGGAAGTGAAAATGGAGCCTGCTTGAATGTCCACAGCAGAGCCTGTGGCTGGAGACACTTCCCCCAAGCCCGAGGGCAGCCTGATCACTGTCTTTCCAGGTTGGCTCTGCACATCCACAGTGGAGATTTCGGTCAGTTCGTGCCGTGGAATCTTGATCTTGAACTCAGGGCTGCTGATGTCGATGTCCTTGGCTCCTTCCCGGCCCGTCACATCCACAGTGTAGGCCGTGACCCTTCTAGTCACCGTGATGGTGCGGCTCTGGGTCTCCCCTTCCACTCCGTCCTCCGACTTCAGCCGAGGCTTGATCTTTGTGTCATAGATGCGCTGGTACTCCTCATCATCCCCGCTCTGCAGAGAGACACGCCCAGCAGAGGTTGCAGCAGAGTCTGCCTGAGTTACAGACGCCGGCCGCAGCCCAGCCTGTTTCCCAGAGAAGCTGGGACCAGAACGGCAGTCCGCGGAGCCTCCCAGGGCAGAGCACAGAGGGCTGGCGAGAGGGGCTGACAACCACATCGCAGGAGGAAAACAGAAATTACTTGGGGAAACTCAAGGAAGCAAAAGCCTTGGGGAGAGGAAGGGTGTAGACTACTGGATGGCACAGTGTGGGAAAAGGATTTGCCATCGATTCTAGACTCAGATCGCCGGTCAAGTCCTGGGGACACCTCTGGACGACCAGCTCTGCGCTGACTTGACCCTGAGGCTCTCAACTCCCTGGAGTGATTATTTAAGTGGGGAGCCCTGGAAAGCTGGGGTGAGAGTGGCCGTGCTTGGGCGAACGCTTTCCCTTCGAGCCCCATTATCTATTACAGAAAGAAGCCATCAGAAGGAGCAGGTAGATGTCTCCCGGGCACTTTGTGGCCCAGCCTCTGACTCACAGGTGAGTCCAGGCCTCTGGAAGTAGAAAAATGTTGCATTCGGCAGAGCTGGGCACCGGTGAAACCATTTCAAAGATTCCGGCAAAGCAGCCGACCTTCCTCCTGGCATCTAGGACCGGACAGCACGAGCCAGTGCCCACGCTACAGCACTCTGCAGAGACTGAGTTTGAGGGCAGCATCAGCCACATGCCACCCGCGAATAGGAACAACTTGGCTGACTCATCTGAGAGTGCAGAGGGGTGAAATTAGGAGGAGTAACAGGAGAGGTCCAGGAGGCAGACAGAAAGCTCAGGAGTGGGGCCAGCAGGTCGGTGCGGCCGGGGGGAGCTCAGGACGCAGAGGGGCCAGCAAGGCACTCACCAGAACCACTTCAGAGGAGTGGGAGCTGAAGACCTCGTGGGTCCAGGTCTGGCCAGGCTCAGGGGAGCGGTCCCCCTTACGGTGCAGCTTCAGACCCACGGTGTGGTGCCCCATGCAACTCAGCAGCTGCGTCACCTCTCCTGACTGCAGGTTGTCGAAGTAGATGGTGGCACCCACAATCTGGTCCCCTGCGCAGGCAGGAACAAGAAGCAGGTCTCAGGAAAAGGACACTCAAACACGTGTGCTCAGCACTCCAACTGACTTGCATTTAATGCATGTCATGACCATTCTGCAAGGCAGGTGTGGTGGCACCCATTATACAGATGAGGAAACTGAGGCTTAGAGAGGTCAACTAATTTTCCCAAAGCGGCAAGAGCTCGTGAGTGGTGCAATCAGAACTGAGGACTGTCTCCAGCTTCCTCCCCACATGACCACCTCCCCTAGGGATCCTGAGCAAGTGGCGGACACAGAGTGGACAAGAGAAGGTAGGGCTTGGGTATCAACCATCCTGATGGCACTGGGACCGGGCCCTCCACAGCCACGTGTCCACTTTTGCTTGCCCTCTGCCCTTCCCTCTGCCATTCTCACTCACCCCAACCCAGCCCCCAGGCAACATCCACCCTGTGGTGACTCACCCTCCTTGACCACCCCAGTGCGGGCCGCAGGGGAATTCTGCACGACCTCCTGCACAAAGACGCCATCTTCCCTCTGGGCAATGGTCAGCCCGTGGGAGGAGCCGCTGCCCTGCCAGTTGGGCAGCAGCAGCTCCCGCGTTGTCTCCTCGTCCTTCTCCATCTGGAACGAGGGAAGCGAATGAGTTCAAGACAGCGGGGCACAAGGCACACCGCTAAGAGGATGAGAAGGCCGGGGACGGATCTCGGTGCGTCTCCAAGGCGCCCGCTCCCACGGCAGAGGTGCTCCAAGGCACAAGGAACGAGGTGGAAAGCGGACGGGGGTGCAACCGGCCTCACAGGTCACTGGCCCCACGTTGCCCCCACCCGCCCAAGCCCAGCTTCCCAATGCCACCCAGGGGTCTCCACCCGCCGCCCCCCCGCGCCCCATCGCCTCCTTCCCTCCTACTGACCTTTTGCAGCACTCAGTTCAGGAGCGAATGCCTTGCCAGGAGCCCGCCCCTCCTTCCTGTCCTCTCCTCAGCCTCTCCGTGGGGAAGCTCGGTCACACAGCCTAGGGAAAAGTTCACACTGACGCGTGCACTCAACAACAGCTTGCTCGAACCCCAACCAGTGGCCACGCAAGCGAGGGCTGACGTTCTGTTCCCCGGGCCAGACCAAAACCCCCACCCTCGCTGTCATCGGTCCCGTTCACTCGTGACTCGCCAGCCTGGAAGCACGGAGACAGGTTAGAGGAGGCCCAGCTCAGCGTCAAATCCTGGCTCTGCACGCTCCCAGCTGGACGACCCCCCGCCATGTCCCTTCAGATCCCCGAGCCTCCATCTCCTCATCTGTGACAACGGAGAGGATAAGGACTTCGTGAGGACTGAAGGGGAGAGAGAGCGGGCCTGAAAAGACCCGGGCACAGGAGCCCCCCGACACACACAGCCCCGCGAGGGTCTTCACACTGGCTTCAGGAGGAGCTGTCCCTGCGCAGACGGAACGGCCGGCAGTCAGTGGCCAGCCGGCCCCAGGCCCACATGCAGTAACAAAGCGACAGTCCCTGGGCACGGGCTGAAACCTGGACCTCCTTCCCCACACCCTGTCATATCAGCTCTGCAGGTGGCAACAGGCAGGCCTGCAGGCAGGGATGATGGCGACGGTGACTCTGGGTCACCCTGTCTAAATCCGTCCTCAGGGACCAGGGGGACCCTTGCCAGCTGGGAGCTCCACGAGCCCAGTCACAGGCAGCCACTGAACAAAGGAAGCCCCGGTTGCCCCCTGCCCCGGGCCCACCCACCCCAGGCACTGGCCCCAGCCCGAGAGGCTGGCGTCCAGCAGAGCGGCTTCAGGGACAGGGTGAGTCAGGGCCCATCTGGCCACCCACGCTGGGCCCCGAGCCAGGCTCCCACAGGTGCGGGCACTCGGGAGCAAAGACGCCCTCCGGCCACAGGATGAGCTGGCAGCAGGAGAGGTGCCCTGAGAGACAGCAGGCCGGACTCCGGCTCCAGTCACAGCCTACAGCCACCCACACAGAATGGCGGTGGCAGCGTCACCCAGAGCCTGTCTGGGAAACTGGGGGGCGCTGTCAATCACGGAGCACCTGGCCCAGCGCCCCCCCCGCAGCCGTTCGCACACAGAAGTGAGTCAGCCAGTGGACAGATGTGTGCAAGCTGACGGCCTCCTGCACGTCCCACACGGCCCTGGACCCCGCGGAGCACCCAGGTGAGGGGCAGCTCAGCTCAGCTCAGCACCAAGCTGCCACCTAACTGCACTCCCGACCCTCCACGGGCCAGACGTGGGGACGTGAAGGACTCGGCTCCTGTCCCGGATACAGAACAGGAACAAATGCTCCAGAAGGCTTGGGGGACTTCTGAGAGAATGAAACGTCAGTGGGGTCTTGAAGGTGCTAGTTTGCCTGAGAAACAGGACTGTTCGTGGACACTCATGGGCACTTAGCGTTTCCAGACACAACACGGGGGAAGACAGCCCACGGACCCTCAGGCGCCCGACCACCTGCACTCGCACCTGCGGTATTTACGATAATGCGGCTCCTCCTCAGCACAGGTGCTCCAGGAGGCCAGCAGGGCTGTGCGGGCGGGGGGGTGCAGGGGGAGCAGCCTGCGGGCACAGGTGTGAGCTGGGGCCACGCCTCCTCCCTTCCTCACAGGCAGATGAGGACGACAGGAAGTCACACGGACCCTTCCCCACATGAAATGGGCAGAGCTGGAACTTAAACCTGCCCCCCCTGTGGCCAGCCCTGCAGATGACAGTCGGGCAGGGCAAGGAAGGAAGAGGCCTGCGGCCCGAGGGCTTCTTGGATCTCTGAAGCCACTGATCACCCTGGTACCCGTCTTCCTCCTTGAGGGGGGCCCCCATTTCTCAGCCCAGCATCCTGGTGCTGAGCCAGCAGCGGGCGCAGGGGGAGAGCGAGCTCACCCTCGCCCACACCTTGGCCCCACCCTCTCTCCTTCCCCAATGAGTCACTGTGGCCACAACAGCCCCAAACATGCTAAGGGCAACACCTAAACACCACCCAACAAAGGGCTTCACGGCCAGACCCCCGGTGCCAGAGGCGCTGAGGCTCCAGTGGACACAGGCAGTCGGCCTCCCCGCCAGCTGCTCCCATGGGGCCCCAAGCCAGACGGAGTGCTAGGGACAGAGTCCCTAGGAGCACAGCCGGGAGGCTCAGGAGGGACTTGAACTTGCCTGGCCCCAGACTGCTGAGGAGGACGGGAGACGGCCATCCGGGGCCGAGCAGGGCCCACAGGCCATGAGAGTGGGAGGCCCTGGACCCGGGGCCACAGGTTGGCCCTGGCAGAGCGCCCACTGGCTCCCCAGCCGGCTGGAGCTGCCAACCACCCTGCCTGCCCTGGCTCCGCTGCCTGCAGGCCCAGCCAGGAGGGCTCCCCTCCCCTCTCATCTGAGCTGGGCCACGCAGACGGCTGGACACGGGGGTACCGAGAGGGATTCGGGGCCACCGTGCCCAGGGCGTGCTCTCTGCACCTGGGCCCCAGCCCTCAGTCTCTCCCACCCCTGGAGCCTGTGCCAAGCCCTGCTGCTCCCTCTTCCTCCCACACAAGTCAGGAGAAGCCAGGCCACCCAAAGCAGGGTCTGCGGCGCTCCGGGGAGTTCCGAGCACTCAGCCAAGTGCCAGAAGCCTTTGCAGCTGTGCCGCCAACAAGGCAGGCACAGGTGGCTATTTACGTTTCAGTTAACTAAGATTAAAATTCAGTTCACTGGTCGCAGCAGCCACGTTTCAAGAGTTCAACAACCACACACGGTTACCGTACGGGGCAGCAGGTAGAGAACAGTCCCGCCGCTGCAGAGAAGGCCACAGCACCGCCTGGCGTTACACGTGGAGAAGGCGGGGTCCTCGGGTTAGGACGGGGGTGCCCAGAGCCCGAGGTCTGCGCCCCTGCCCGCCCCACCCACCCCAACACTGGCAACAGCACAGGCAGGGCCGCAGCGGAGCCCCTTGGAAGCAGAGGGCTGCTTGGAGGGCAGAAAAGGAGCAAGATGGCGAGGCCCCTCCAGCTGCCAGGCTGAGAGGACACGTGTCTGAGACGAGGGACAGAGTGTGATTCAGGCCCGAAGCAGCAAGAACAACGAAGCTGTCCTGTCCCTTCAAAACCTCAAAGAGGAGGGCCGCCTCTGTAGATTGGGGACCACACCTGGACAGATCCAGGGAGAAGACTCCTCGCCCTGGGCGGAGGGCTTGCACCAGGTGTGACCTCCAGGGCAGCACCCTCCCCCACCGCCACCTGGAGCACAGCCCCTCCGTCCCCAAAGCCCTAGGGAGACAGCAGGGTGGGGCCGGCCCCACACTGCTGCTGCCACAGCCAGGGACCTGCATGCAGCCAGCAGCAGTGTTGCGGGACAGGAACTGATGCGCGCGCACACACACACACACACACACACCCCTGAGAGGCAGGACAGGGTATCAGTGCCTCTGAGCCCTGAACCTGGGGACAAGACAAGACACACACAGCAGAGGAGCACGAGTCGGCACACACACCCTGCGCCGGCCGGACACAAGAAGTGACCCTCCGAGGTCACCACCAGGAGGACACTAACAGCGACGAAACTTCCACCCAGCAGCACCAGACACACACACGTGAGTGAACCGACCCTCCACGCACACGGGCCTGGGAGAAGCAGTCCCCACACCAGGAGATGAAATGACTAATGAAATGACTCACCACCGGGTAGGGACCACCACCAGAGGGGAAGCCCCAAACACTTATCACCAGGGCGACCTGGGGTACACAGGACGCCCAGAGGGGCAGCCAACTCTCACACTCACTCACCAGACTTCAAAGAGGAAGAGAAAGCCCCGCATGGGAAGAAAAGCCCAAGCAGCTGGAAGAGAACTCCGCCGGCCCCCAGGGCATCGGGCCAGCGCTGCTGCTGGAGTTCCGTGCCTGGGGTCCCATTCGGTCCCCAACGAACAGCCCTCGGTGATTAAAAATTCATGTCCTCATTTTAGAGACGCAGAAACAGGCCCCAGAGGTGGGTGACGCGCCCGCGGATGAGCCAGGATTGACGGGCAAGCCCCGAGTCCTCGACAGCAAGGAGGTCAGGGACAGAGGCTCAAGTAAAGGCACACACAGGATGAGAAACCACAGAGAAAGATGTGCAAGGGAGATACACAGAAGAGAGAAACCTACACTGGAGGTGGGGAGAGGAAGAACCAGAGGGACACACCCACGGGAAGGTGGCCCTCGTCCTGGTCCAGTGTGGGGACAGTGGACCCAGAATGGACCGTGTCCAAGGCATCCCTGAGGGGTCTTCTGGTGATGAGACTTATCGAGGCTATGTCCCCAGGGGTCAGAAGTCCTGAGCGGCCCAAGACCCAGCTGTCTTGGGCCCCAGCACGTCAAGGTCAAGAGAATCATCCCCATCTGGGGCTTGGGCAGCACGGGACCCACAGAGCCGGGGCCGGGAGGGTGCAGCAAACACCTCCCCTCACTGAGAAATGGGAACAGCGTGGCAGGCAGACCCTCATCCCAGAAGGACGAGGAGAAACCCGGAGGTGGATCTCTTCCGGGGCCTGAGCCTCCAAATGGATCCCCACGTGCGCAGCTGGCGGATCTCTGTGTGGAAAGCAACCGGGCCCCAGTCTAACGGGCGCGGACCTGCGCCGCCATCTCCAGGGTCTAGGCTGGAAGCCTGGACTTCTCCACTCGGCTGATTCTGGGCGGCACGCCGGCTGGGGGGCGAGGGGGCAGGGGACACTGGCAACCAGAACGCAATGAGTGGGTCGAGGGGATGGAAATCCCAGGGAGCATCAGGCCAACACCAGCGACCGGGGCACTGGAGAGACACGGGTCTCTGCCTCCCTCCACCTGCGTGCACCTGCCCATCTCACTTGTTAGCACCTGGGCCACTGGCTCGGCCCACAACCCAGCAGGAGCTCCTTTCTGCGGCCCGGCCAGCCCTCACCATCACGCCAGCTTCCCGCGCCTGACTTCCAGGGCCTCCCCTCTCCCACCCCAGCCTGCCAGCTGCTTCCTGGGCTCTGTCCCACCGCCATTCCCCGCCTCTCCTCACCTCTCCCCGTCTCTCCTGTGGCCACTTCCCCAGTGAGCTCAGAAGCCAGTTCTCAGTTCTCACTCTTATCAGGGAGGGAGCTTCCCTCTTCCTCCCCTGACCAAGAGGGACTCTCCCTTCCTTGTGACGGGGGGCTGGGGGCAGCACTATGTTCGCCAGCAGGAGGGCCCCATACCTGGCCACCCAGAGCTGCTGGGATTAAGACACCAACTCTGCAGAGGTCCACTTCCATGGGTGGGGTGTGGAGGTGAGGACCTGGCTGGCTCTCCCTGGGGGGAAGATTACAGCTTGGGAGCTGCCCACCAGCCCTAATCAGAGCCCCCACCAAGGCTCAGCTCTCCACCCAGTGGTCAGGTCACGCCAGTGCAGGGCCCTTGGCTGCCAAAGAGCCGCCCCCAGCCCAGCCAGGACGCAAGGCCCAAAGTCTGGATCAGCCCCAGGCACTTCCCCTTCCCCTGGAACCTCCGCTCCGGCCCCCAGGGACAGGGCAGGATGCCCCTCCCTGACTGCCCAGGGCAGCGCCTCGCTCAGCGCTCAGCGGGTCCAGGCCTCGTCCCCAGGGCGGTCCTTGCCCTCCTACGGGACCCCTGGACGCAAATTCCAGGATCCAGAACCTGCCGGGATGGAGAAACCGACTGCAGTCCTCACCTACAGCCCCTGCAGTCCCCATGAAACTTCCACCAGCAGGGCGAATCCCATCCTCGTCCCCTGCCCTATAAACCCCAGACACAAGCAGTGACGACACACCCAGGCCCAAGGCAGTGTGGGGACCACCGTGTACGGACAGAGGGACACCCTCACACCTTGCTCGCTGCCGTGACACTGGCAGACGCAGCACCCCAAGGCCACAGTGAAACATCCACCCTGGACCCAGGTCCTCCCGCAGCGACAGCCCAGCCGGCCCCCTGATGGGAATGAAGGCCAGCAGGAAGGAAGAGGGGCTCCACCGAAACACACAGTCCTGCTGAGCCCACCCTCGTGGCCCCGCCACAGGCCCTCTGCACGCCCACACGTGGAGGTAGCTGGAGTGACCGTGCTCGCCCGGGAAGGCCCTAGGGTCCTCGGGATGGCTGGAAATGGCAGCTCCCTGGGAGCCCGGGGGAAGACGGGAGACCCAGACAGCAGAGGCCCCAGACACTGGCCGCTGTAACATTCTAAACTCTCTCCGGCGGCCACCTCCCTTCCACGTGGTCAGCCCAGCTCCAGGGAGAGAAACCTGGGGGTGGCTGGGAGCAGTGGGGGAGGGCCAGCAGGGGCAGGGATCCTGCCAGGAGTCAGACCAGCTCTCCCAGTCTGCCCCTTTGTCTGTCCCCAGGCGGTTCCCAGGTTCTGAGGAAGGTGGTGACCACACCCAAAGCCCCATACACCCCTCCACCCCCACCGCTCTGCTGCAACCCCTCAAACCAGCTCCTCAGGCTCCGGGGATGAGCTCTGCCAGGGCCAACCAGCCAATTCCAAGCTGAGCCAAAGAATCCAGCCTGGCGGTGCCCAGGCAGCGCCACCCAGGGCCTCCCTGGGACCAGGGGGAGCCTGGGGACCCCCAGCTCTCCCCTGCTCTTGACTGATGCCGGCCTCTTCCCTCACAGGTCTCCCACAGTTCACTCTCTTATGTCCCTGCCCGGGGCCTCACCCCCTGAGCCCAGTCTGGCTGGTGCAGGTCCTCAGCTCCATGAGGTGAGCTCTTCAACGAGCCCCTTGAATCATGGACCCTGGACTCACGGCTGTGGGCCTCCTCCAGGTTGCAGCCCTAAGCCCGGAATGACTGACTGCTGTGGCTCCCCGTGGTCTGTGCTCTCTGAGCCATGTCCCTGGGCATAACCTCTTAAGAGTGGGATTTTACAGATACCCTCCGATCTCCACCTCCAATCGCCCAGGCCCTCTGCCAGCCCAGCTCTCACAGTCCCAGGCCCGCTCCCACCTTCCCTCACAGCAAGAAGGAGCCCCCCAGGCCCGGGGCTCTCTCTGCTCTCCACTCGGCACACTCACCTCCTGCACGCGGGCCCAGCCCATCATCCCTGTGCGAGAAGGAAGCTTCCCCATTCAGCTTGGAAAGGAAGTGAGTGCCACACCCTGCCCCTGGGGTTTCCCTCCCAGCGGGCAGGGGAACAGGGGGGCGTGAAAGCAGAATCTACTCCCCTAACTTAGACCCAGCATGGGTGGAGACCCTAAAAATGTCTCCCAAAGCATTGTCAATCTCCCTCTCTACCCTCCACTCCCTAGCCTGCGCTGCAGCCCCCCAAGGCATCCCTGCATCCCACAAAATCAACTCAGCCCGCACGGTGTGCTAGTCTGTGAGGAGGGCCACGTGACCCCTGAAATCAGAGGCTACATTCTAACACGGGACACTTTCAAAACCAGTTATTGGGCCCCTGATGCTATGCTGTAGACACAGAGGTAACTATCTGGGTCACTTTCTCCCAGAAACTCCAGGCCATTCTCTAAGGACCCCACTTCCACGGGAAGACACCAGCCTGCCTTGCCACAAACCCACTCCACAGAGCAGGGCACTCAGCAGCCAGGGCAGGCTCCCTGGGGGCCCCTCACCACCACCACCACCACCACCTCTCGGCGGCCACACCCAGTGAAAGGCGCGAGCACATACATCGCACACAATTCTCTGTGGCCACATCGAGCAGAGGCGCCAGAGCCACCCCCACCTGGTGTTCAGGCCCAGTCAGAGCCGTGAGATGCCTCATCTGCCCACTCCAGTCCCCTCCCACGCAAGGGACACTGCCAGTCCGGCCCAGACCCGACGGGTCCCTCCAGGCCAGCGTCGCCAGGGAGCTGCGCCTTCACATCCCCTGCCCCGGCACTGCAGGGGTCGCCCAGCCCCGTCAGGGGAGGGCCAGTCCCTAGCACACTGCACACCCTCTCCCGGCATGGGGAAAGCCTTACATAACACAGTTCGAACACACCCTAAGCACGCTGCCTTTCCAACTCTGCCGCGGGGACCTGGCCCCCGGGCCCTCTCTCCTGCAGCGTACCGCGCGTCAGAGCAGGGTTGCAAAGAGCGCAGCTCGGCCCGCCTCCTACGCGGAGCCCGGCTCCAGCCCCCAACTCCCACACACAGCCCCTTCCCCCTCCCCTTTGCCCCCCACCACTCCTCCCGAGTTCTGGTTTGAATTAGTCACCGGCTCCAACCACCACATTCCTCAGGCTGCTGGCGCCAATCCAGGCGCTGGGGCGGGGGCCATCCCGCCCGGACGGGTTTGGGAGTGGGTTGGGGGAGAGAGCACCGCCTCCGGGGGAAGGGGCGGTCCCAAGGGCGGTGCCGCCGCGCAGTCCCCCCCCTTCTCCGCCCACCCCAGTGCAGGAATCTCCCTAATTATGTCCCCCACCCCCACTCCCACCCGTCCCGCAGAGAGGCGCGCTGCAAACTTGCAGGCTCCCCAGCCCTGAAGGAAGAAGGGAGTTTTCGGGATGGGGTACACAGAGGAACAAGGCTAGGGTGGGGCAACTGGAAGGGGGTTGGGGGGCAGCCAGGAGCAAGTGAGGGAGAGGCGGGTGGTACAGAATTGGGTGGGGCCGGGAGGGCCCGGGACGCGGAGTTCGGGGTGGAGGTGTGGGGTAAGGGGAGGGACAGAGGCAGGGGCGTCCGGAGGGGCCAAGGGGCCGCGGCAATGATCTCGGAAACTTCTCCTGTAAACATGGAATAGGACCGGAGCAGCGCGCTGAGCCACCGCCCCACGCAGAGGGAGGGGGTGGGACGGGGGCCACCAGGCCAGGAACGCGGCGCCCTGACGTGCAGTAGGGCCAAAAATCAGCCTTCGAGAGAAATACAGACAGAAGCAAAGCACGCTTTGGAGCAACTTTCCAACTTCGCCCAACTTGCACCCCAACTTCGGAGCCGGAGCTCGGCTCCCGGGGCGCGACAGTCCGCACTGCCCAGCTTGTTCCAAACTGTTTGAATCCTCACAGTGACACCCACCGAAGTGCCTCGCCCCAAGCCCTGCACCCCACCTCCCTTCCCCGCTCCCGGCGTCCGGTTTCCCGACCGCGCCTCAGTGCGCCCGGCCCCTACCTGAGCGCTCAGCCCCGGGGCACAGACATGGCCCGCGCTGGGCCGTGGTCGCGGTGCTGCGGCTGCTGCAGGCGTCGAGCCCCGGTCGGGGCGGGTCCGGCAGGGCGGGCGGTGCAGTCCCCGCGGCGGAGCTGCTCCGAGTGGCCGGGCCCCCGTGCGGGGAGGCGGCTCTTGTAACTCCGGCTGGGGCGGGCGGGTCTGCCCAGAGCTGTGGGGAGAGGGCGGGGCCGGGCGGGGCCGCAGTGGGGTTGGGACGAGCGAGCTGGGCCGACTCTGCAGGGACCCGGGAGCGGACTGCTGGGGGTGGGGAGGGTGGGAGTGGAGGGGAGAGACCTGGGGACAAGGGGGCGCATGTCCGAGGTGCTACCTTCCCCCGCCCCCACATCCACTGCCCCCTGTCCTGGCCCGAGCCTGGGTCTGTCACCAACGAGTGCAATGTGGGGCTTCACCCGCAGGAAACCCGTCCCAGCTCCCCGAAGTTCATCCATCCGGCTGGAACTGGGAATCAGAACATTTTCCAGGAACGAACAAGGGGTTCAGAAAGGCGTCTGGGGAGCTTGGGCGGTTCAGCCGCGACCTCCAGACTGACACTGACCTTTCGAGATTTTTCCTAGCACAGGCAACTGCACTTCAAATCCTAGGCCTCAGTTTCCTCACTTGGCTTCCTAGTTCCATGCAGACGCGCCCCTTTCTCATCTTCCCTGTTTCTGGGGGCCCCCCCTCCCCCCTCCCCCCACAGAACCGGCTTGGAGACGCTGCCGCACCTCTCGGAGCCAGAGTCACCAGGGCCGGCACCACTGCTGCAGCGACACCGGTCAGGCCTGCAACCCGTGGCCCCAGCTGCCCCCCTTTCTCCAGACCCCCGGCAGCAGCCGAGAAACCGTGCTCCCGCGTGTCCTCCACCTGCCCCTTCCCTCTGAGCCTCTTTCCGAGCCCCTCCCCCACCTCCCCCTTGCTGGACGCTTTGTCTCCAAATTTACAGTCATTTCCCACAGCCACTTCCAACTGCATGGAGAATTTATTAAACGCTTAATGATAGGGTGTGGGGTCCTTCTGCCTACAGCCACCCCCTTCCACACCCCCATTCTCTTCTTCCCCACGAATCCTCTATCCTCCCTCCTAGCCACCACCCACTGCCCCCATCAGGCCAGCTTTCCTTTCTTCCCAAATGCTGCAAAAGGGAGACCCCAGGCTGGGGGCCTGAAAAGACCCCCTCCCCCTGGGCAGGAGCACCCTCCTTGCTGCAAGATCATGAGTGGGCTGGGGCTGAGACCAGAGGCCCTGTCCTCTGAAATGGCAAACATGTTTACAGGCTAAAAATACCCAGCAGCCAACTCTGCTGCCAGCCTGGGGGCTGTGTCCCAGGTCCAGTTACCCACACAGGGTACAGGCTGTGGGGGAGGGAAGAGACGGCCAAAGGAGACACAGACATGCAGACACTCATCATGGGCACAGGGAGGTGGAGACACGTGGAGACACGCAGACAGGCACAGACACGCAGAGGCACACAGAGAGAGCAGAGAATCGGGCACCAGCATTTCCTCTGTTTTATTGTGTGTCTCTCTCTCTGTAACGCACACACACCCAGAGTGCGACCTAAACCCACAGCTCAGGCGGGCCCGCCACGCACATCACAGCGCGCAGTCACGGGCCAGACTTCCTGAGGAGTCTCCCCGTCCGGTTCTGCACCCCTTTCCCAGCACCTTCCTTATCCGAAGAAGCACAATCTAAACTTCGCCACTTTGGGTTGCTTTAAAAAAAAAAAAGAAAAAGAAAACCAAGAGCTAATGATGTCCTTTACCAGTGCCTTTTAGATTTTTATTCCCTTTACCATGTACTCAGCATTTTAAATACGAATCAAGGATACAGAGAAACTGAAATGGGCTGTAATGCTGGAAGTCAGCTAATCCTTGTTGACATCTTTTAAATAAAATCAGTAACAACAGGGTGATCAGTGGAAAATAATTTAAAGGAAAAATAAATAAAATCAACAACACCTCCACGTGGTGAAGGATGTCAACAAGGCAGAAAGGCTGGACAGTATAAGCAGTGCCCCCCCCACGCGGTCCCTCTCCAGCAGTTCACCAAAGGACTTTTAACTTGATGACGTGAATCATCTGCTTCCTTGACAATGCTCGTTCTCCCAGTGCCCATCAAAAACGGAGCTGCCTTCCACCCAGGTTCTCACCTGGGAAAGATAGTTACAGAGCAACACAGGCCACACAGAGGTAGATACGGTATTTGCAAAATAAAGGGCTACGGGAGGGGCCCTTTGGAGGGAGGGGCCGGAGCAGGAAGGGAAGAGTGGGGAGGGTGTGGATGTCGGTGTGGGTGTGGCGCCCTCACCTCTGCTTGGGCCCCCCAGGAGCGAGAGAGCAGAGGCTAGTAGTCCTGGGCTCAGGGCCAACTTATCAGCTCCATTGTTTGCTCTGGCCGGCCTGCTGGTCAACAGGGAAGAAGGCAGGACGGGCTGGTTTTTGGAGCAGCCGCAGAATAGTGATTGCTGTCCAGGTACTCCATTCACTGGGGCTATCACTGCCAGGTTGGGGTGGGGTGGGGAGTCCCAGGGACGGGCTCCTCCCAGCCTCCAGGCTACAAGGTAGAAAGGGGTAACCAAGACCGTGCCCCCTAAGAAACCGTGACCTTTTCTGCTGTAACCAGAGCTCGGGTTTCCTAGGGCAGCCCATGATATAGCCCAGGGGAACGGAGTATTTTCAACAGGTTTTTTTTTTTTCCCCTCAAGAGTTTTCAATGATGTAATTGAAAATACGCACTTAGAAATTTCTGCCAACCCTCTTCTGCCCATTGCTGTAGCCGCCCCCCCACCCCCGCTTCACCCCCAAGGGACATGCAAGATGATCGTGTCTGACACTGCAGAAGGCGTTTTCATATGTCCGTGCATTTAATCGTCTGGGATTGCCTCTGGGAGCAAGCGGTCTCGGAGAGGGTTAGTGATTTACCTGCAGCCACACAGCTCTCAGAAGCAGGAGTCACAGCTCTCACTAGCTCCTAAGCCCACGAGGGCAGGGGTATCTTGTTCTCTGCTGTGCGCCGTGCCTAAAGCAGTGGCTGGCATGGAGCAATCACTCAAGATTGTGTTGTTGAGTGAATGAATGAACTTTTCCCAACAGCATCCCGTACCACACCCCCCGCCCCCCACTCTCACCTCCCCCTGCCCATCAGTCCCCCCACTTGCAGACTTTCATACCCCTGCACAAACATTTCCCATGGCCCACGCCACCAGTGCCTATGGTGCTGGTGGTGGTACAGGTGATGGACAACCTCCAGGATAATGAGCCCTCTTGGTCCCAACGATGCAAGGAAAAGCCCTGTCGGGTTTCAGATTCCTCCGTCAAAATAAGGGCTATCCAGGAATCCGAGAGGACTTCAGCCTGCCCGGTGGCACTCTGCCCCTCCCCCCACCAGAGGCAAAGTCCCACTCCGAAGTCCTGCAGACTCCCTGGCAAAGCCAGGTGAGCTCTAGGACTTGTCATCACTGGGATACCCCAGCTTCCTCGCAAGGGCTCTCCCTCGGGGTTTCCCTGATGTGTACAGTAGTGTCTGAACGTGGACTCCTGTTGCCCAGCGACCGTGCCTGTTTTGTTCCTATTATGCCTGTTTCCATAGCAACCAGAAAGGGGCGTTCTGTGGGCAAGCCCCTTGCCAGGGGATTCCCCTTCCACTCCCTTCTGGCCACAAGTCCCCTTCTTTGAAACCAGTGGTGTCTTACAGAGAAGGAAAGACGTGACAGCTCAAAAAGCGATTGTAGTTTTTAAACTTCGATCTCAGAAAGGAAGTGAAGTGTGCAGTATGTTCGAAGTCCCTTTGGCATGTCCACCTTAGCAGCAGAGAAACGGCCTGGCCGTCAGCCCTCCCTGGAGCCATCTGGGATTGCCCAGACCCCACCTCCACCCAGGCCCTTCTCCGCTCAGTCACGGCTTCCTCACTGCCATCCTCCTCAGCGAGACAGCCAACCTCCTGGATGATTCTGGGCCCTGAACAGTCTCATTTCCTGAGCAATTCGCAAACCCCAAACTCCTAATCCCAACTCAAAAATCTGACACCAGGTGAAACCACCCTCCTCCAGTTCAGTTCAAATCCTAGGCTGTATTTAAGGCTCAGGTTTCAAATAAGGAGTTCCTGAATTACTCAGACCAGACAGTCAGGATACCGGCACCTCCCCATGACACTCGTCCCAACCAAAGTCTTCAGACCCAAGCAGAGCCCAAGTCACAGCTGATTAGAGAACAAGAGCCAAGACACAGGGCTCTGAGTACAGACTCCGGTGGGGGGAAGGAGGCAAGGAAAAACTGTCAGGCCCAGAGTGGGGAGGGGACAGATGTGGGCAGGGAGAGCAGGGCAGGTGGCCACCCCAGGCCTGGTTGGATTCCAAGCAGCAGTGAGAGATGGCCTGGAGGCTGGTGAGTCATGGGTGTGGGGATGATGCTGTGGGAGCAAGAAGATAATAGGAAACGTGGTCCCGAGATTAAGGAAAAGAAGCTGCAAGACACAGTTGAATAATGCTGTGTGAGGAGGGAGGGAGGGAGGGAGGGAAAAAAGAAGAGCTCCGAACTGGCCTGGGGACTGGGCCGACCAACTTGTAAACAGGAGTCGAGGGAGGGAGCTGGAATGATCGGAGCAGCCAACGCCCGGCCGGCTCCCTCCCCAGCAGGACGCAGGGCACGGGGAGGGAGGGGCCCAGACAGGGGAACACCGGGCCCCGTCACCCCTTTTTCGGAATCTGCCTTTCTCCCATCTTTTCCAACTTCCCCGGTTGCCGGGGGAAAGGCAGATCAGTCCAGGTTTCCCTCAGTCCTGAGCTTCCACTTTCCAAGTCTGGTTTAAGGAAATCAGGCTGAGCAGGGAAGGAAGGGCCTAGGCTGCTCCGAGCCTGAGTCACCACATAGTTGAGGTTCCTGTTACTGGAAGCCCGGCCTCTTCTGCACCCTGTGCCCTCTGCCCGCCCCGGCCCCAGCCCCAGAACTGGGATCCCTAGGGCTGACCCTGCCCCGGGCCTCTCTCCTCTCCCACACTTCCAACCCCAGTCGGGGCTGCCGGGCTCTCGGGGCAGCCCTCAACTCCACCCGGTCCCTGCTGCCGTAGACCTAGCATGCCTGGCCCACCGTGCACAACCCCCGTCTTTTGAGGGAAGCATCTCCTGCTCTTAGGAGCCAGAGTGACTCAGTGAGTGGCTGCAAGAACTGTGCAAAGACTAGCATGTGCCCTTGATAAGTCACTTCCCCTCTCTGGGCTCCAGTTTCCTCCCCGGTAAAATAAGGGACTACTTGGTGTGGTTTCCCCAGCAACCCCTGCATGAGGTGCATTTTCTGCGTGTGAGTCAAAAGGGATGGAGAGTTACTACCGAGGACTGTGGGATAAAGGGGTGTGTTTGCTGACCCCTGTCCTGGCAGTGGGAGTGAGTGGGTGGGGTAGGCACTGTCACCACAGGGCAGCCAACACCCTAGGCAACTCCGTGACTCAGATTCCATATAGAGGCGGACTGGCAGGAAAGCACCCCGTGGCCTCCTGTGAGTCAGGAGAAATGCGGATCTCCCTGCAGAATGACTGGCCGGGGTCCCGCTACGACAGCTCTCCCTCACACCTGGAAAGCGCGAAGGAAGCCCGCTTCCTTTGACGGGCGGGCGCCCATCCCTCTTGCCGGGCCCCCAGCACTCAGCTGCACCGCCTTGCCTTCCCCTCCTCCGCCGGCTCCCCCTGCCCTGCCACGCCCCCTCGTTTACCCCTTGGCCCTGCCCATCCTCACCAGCCCCCTCCCCCCAGCCGGTCCCGGCAGAGCCAGCCAGATGATTGCAAAAGGGCTGAGCCAGCGGGAGAGGCCCTCACATGACAGCTGCTCCCGCTGCAGAGGGGAGGGGGCTTTCGAAACTAGAGGGAGGCGCATTCCTGGGAGATCCGATCAGAAATAGCCCCAAACCCTGACGGACCAGCCAGCCCCAGCTCTGCTCGCCCCGCCCCTCTGTCAACTAGGTAAAGGCTGGCGGCGGGCTCCCTTCCGAATCCCCAGGAAACCAGGAAACAAAGGTGGGCGGGGCTACCAGAAGGGCGGGGGTGACAAGAAGGAAAAGAACCTGGGAAGATCTCTTAAAGCCATCCAAGACATCTTTGCCCCTGACCCAGCCCCACCTGCCCGAGGAACTCTGTCTTATGAGAGATTCAAGTCAAGAGCTACTCTCCAGCAATTGCCATTATCCCGCACCCCGCCCATCCCTTGGGTGCTGAGGCACTGGGACACCCCAGTAATTCCACTGGAGTAAAACGAGGGCCTCGTTGGGGAGCAGTGCCAGCCCGATTCGAACAGACAGACAAGAGCAGGTGGCACAGTTCCTCTAACCTTCAGGAGCGCCAATACTCCAGCGCCGCAGCCTGATGGGACTAGAGAAGAGGGTGGGCACCCCAGAGTTACACCGAAGCATGCAGGACCAAAGCTACTTGGGCAAGAAATGTGTCCTGGAAGGGTGAGCCGAGGAAGCCACGGCCACCCAGCAAACCCATGTGATGCTGGAGGGACAGTCCTGGGTTCTGAGGACAGAGTGCCTGCCGGTTGCCATGAAAACCACAGTATTAACTTCAGAAATGACTGGGTGGAGCCTCCAAAGCACTTCATTCCTCTCCCTTCAACATTCTAGACCCTCCCCCCCACCTCTCAAAAGGGGAAGTGGCACATTTGGGGCACGTAGGCAGCTGGTGGGACGGGTGTGCCCCACCGAGAGCAGCAGCTGTCCAGCCCTGGCTCAAAGCAGGACATGAACCAAATGACAACCCAGGTCTTTCTTGGAAGAACTTGAAAGGCTTCTGACTTTTTAGTAAGTGGCTTAAGCCAGAAGCGCCAACAAAGCTAAAATAAATAGCTGCTTATAACCAGTATCTACTGGTTTATCTACAAGCTAAACCAGATCTCAGCCATTCCCGTTCACACTCCAGGCTCTGGAAAGCTTTTATCTGCACTCAAATGCATCCCTGAGCCCGGCCCCCTATCCAGTTTCTCAACCTCCCTTTCTTGAGGCTCTGAGGTTTTGCCCAGAAAGTGGGTAAAATAGCCTCCTCCTTCCCTAGTTCTCCAAGACCACGCCCTGCTCTCAGCCTCCACGCCTTCATCGCACCCCCTTTCCTCTGCCAGAGACCCCAGCACTGCCTGCATGCGCCTCCTCGCTGTGGCAGCAAGGAGGCCGGTTCTTGGTGGCGCAGGCGTGGCTCGAGCCCCTCTGGCAGGTCAAGAAAATGGCCCAGCAAGCAGAGATGTGTCCCAGGTGCAGGTCCTCATGGGCCGCCCACGGGGAGCCAGGCGCCCCCAGCCAGAGCCGGGAAGAGCGGGCAGGGAAAGGCCGGGCTCCCCACGGCGATGGGATCCATGGGTCGGGGAGGGTAGGAGTCCAGAGCCCTCGGCGGTGTGGTGACTCAGCCTCCCAGGGGCAGGGTAGGACCGAACCAGCTCCAGATGTACTTCCCCTCTTTCCAGCCCCACATCTGCTGCTAGAAACTCGTGCTGTTAACCTCTCTCTTGCCCATCTGGGTAGGAAAGAGGCCGTTCTACCCCACCCCCTTTTGGAGGCCAACTGCAAGCCTTCCTCAGGCCACAGCCCCCTCCCCTCCTGCCTTCTAGCCCACCTCCAGCTTGTGGGTGACCCAGGCAGACCAGGCCTCATCCAACAACCCGGTGCCCTCCTCTGCACCAAACCGCAGCAGCTAGAGGCAAGGGGGCAGGAGGTGCGAATGAGTCACTCTTCCTGCAGCCTCAGAGGGAGCTAGGAGGCGGGGTCCCACCCCCAAGGCCAGAGCTGGCCGGTCCACACGGGCTGCCAGGCCTGCTGCTGCCCAAGACCCGGCTTACCCAGCAGAAAACACCCCTTTTCAGTTGGGCCCCACTCTGGGCCTCAAGCCTGCCCCTCAAACCTACATGCAAACTTGGTCTCCCCTGCCTAAATCATCAGCTACGGGGAAGACGAAGGACACCAGGAAGGTGGTGAGGATTGCACAAGCAGAGAAGCAGGGGGTGTGGTGGGAACAGGAGCCCGACAAGCTCGGTGAGGCCCCAGCAACCTGCTCAGGGCACACCCCGGCCAGCACTCAGCACTTTCAGCTCCCATCCAAGAGCAGCCCAGGAGGCTCAGATGCAACACAGGGCACAGGTTTGGATCTAACGCAAGATGAGATTCCAGGAAGCAAACTGAGCAAGAATCAACCCATCCTCACTGAGCTGGATTCCAAACCCCAGCTGCAGCCGAGGTCCCCAGTTGGTTACAGTTCTGCCGCTCTCAAGCTGCCAGTACCTTCAGTGCCTGGAAAAGCCATCTCTTCCCCTCCCAAGCCCCTTGCGCTTAGACTAGAGACAGGACAGAAAATCCACCCATAGAAACACAACCCGACTACCAACAGGCAGAGTCACGCCTGTTTCTGCGTGACTCAAAACGCGAATCCAGCCAGATGTCCAGGTCGACCTGGGCTGTTAATCACTGGTGCTCCTCAGAAATGACAATCTCAGTAGGGGAGAGAATCTCTGAAGAGAGTAAAAATTAAGCTCAAAGGAGAAAAAAACCGTAACCACTGATCTGGGCGGGGCCACCAAGTGACAACTGTGACCGCTCCTCGCTCAACGGCGTTCAGGCCTGAGTGACACCCACTGAGTTTGAAGTCCTGCCTCTGCCACTTATGCCATCACACAACGCTTGCCAGGAAGGAGCGGTGCCCGGAGACGGTTGGCGGCCGGGTCAGGGCCAGCGAAGGGCGCGTTCAGACCCCGCTCCTGCTGGCCGCCTTCTCCCTGCCAGCGCGGCCGTGGGAGGCGGCTCCCAGGCCCTCTCGCGCTGCGAGCTTCGTGTTAGCTCTCATCCTCGCCGGCAGGTACTCTCTCTGCCCACTGGGAAAGGTGTGGGACCTGGCCCCTAACGGGCACTCACAGAGCCCCATGTCCCCACCCGCCCTGCGCCCTGCGTCCAGCACCTGCCGGCCAGAAGACAGTCACCACAGCAGGAGGCAGGGCAGTCGCCGGTGAGGACAGGCCTGCTCTCTGAAGACCGCTCCCCTGCAAAGGGGGCGGGGCAGCACAGGGAAGGCCCGCGCCCCCAGGTCCACGCCCTCTGCAGAGGCCGCCGTCACAAAGGAGGCAGGACAAGAAAGGTTCAGTGTTCAGTTTCCTTTAATGACCCCACCTCCCCGAAGGGCGGGTGCAGGCAGCCGGGCGACGGCAGAGACGTTCACTTGAAGATCTTGCCCTGGTTGAAAGCTTTGCCCACGTGCTGGAAGGCCCCCTCCCAGCAGAAGTACTCTCGGACCAGCGTCTGGGCCTCCTCGCTGCCGGGGTCCAGCTTCCGCCACGTGTACGACTCGTAGTCCACCTGCCAGTCCGGACTCAGCTGCGGAGACAAAGCCAGGTGAGAAGCACGTGGTCGGGCTGGCGATCAGGCACGGCCTCCTCACACCTGCTACTTCCAGCTCAAACCCACGTCATCAGGACCCGGGACTCCGGGGACGTGACCGTCCCTTCCTGCACACACTCCTAGAACTCTGCCGCATGCCCAGGGCCCAGGGACCGGCGTGTGCGGGGATCACGTGTCCTCGCCCCGCACCGAAGACACGGCCTCCTCCCCCACACTCTCCTCACCGGAAAGGCCAGCTCCTGGCCTCGGAAGACCCAGACTCCAGAAATGGAGCTGCTGTTGTTGGTTCCAAAGAGGATGACACTGGCAAAGGCGTTCTTCCGCAGCTTGTCCAACCGCTGGAACATTCCTGAAGGAGCGAGGGAGAACACTCAGCCTCGGAGATCACATTACCTCGCCCTCCCTCGCTCTTCCCAGACGCGCCCTCTTCTCACCAGTGATGAGGTTGCAGCTCATGAAGGTCTGGGTGAGCTCCTCGGGGAAGCGGTACTCGGAGTACCACAGCGACCAGCCGTCCTTGTCGAAGTGCTCCCAGAAGTGCGGCAGCGCCACGGAGAGAGTGTCCTCGTTGGAGTACTTGCGCTTGAATTCATCCAACACGAAGGTACTGAGTGGAGGGAAACAGCAAGGTCAACGCTGAGAGGGCCCCGCTGAGACAGCAAAGGGCTGCCAGGCTAAAAGCAGCGAAGGGCATGGCCACTTAGAACGCACTGGTTTAAAGAAGAGTCCCTGGACTGGCAGACGTGCATTAACCTTGCGGGAGAAGAGCCAAAGGCTATGACCAGAGGCGGAGGGCACTCCCTTGCTCCCCACCCCCAGCTCAAGTATGCTTGGTACGCAGAGGGTGTGACCCAAGGGGGCCCTGAGGGAGACCTGCCCCAGGAAAAAAACACGGTGAAGTGCTGCCCCCTGGTGGAGACACAGAGTGGGGACTCTTGTTTCCTGGCTAGCCCTCCCCTGTGGCTCTTTCTCATGAGTCACATTCAGTGAGTGACTCACCAGTCTCTGCCCCCATCACACAGGCCTCTTCGGGTTACACACACTGGAATCTGACAGCAACGTTAAGCAGTGAGTGTTCTCGAGGGGCCTCCAACCCAAACCTTACACCCCAGTCCTTTAGCCATTCTGCCCAGCTCAGTTGCTGATAAACTGATAAGCCCTTAGGTTCAGAGTATCTTGGAAGCAATCTGGTGCAGGGAGCCAGGAATTCCAGCGCCCCACCCACCCCTGCCAGGAGGGGTTCTGTTTTCTTTCTTTTCCAATTAACAGAAAAAACACACTGCCGATGCAGAGCAGGCATGGCTCAGCTGGTCGGTCATCACCCGCAAAGCCCCGCAGAGCCCCGCAGAGCTGATTTTGGGCTGTGGGCCTGGTCCCTGGTTGGGGTACAAGCAAAAGGCAACCAATCGATGTTTTCATGTTTCACTCACATATCGATGTTTCTCTCCCTCTCTTCCCCTCCAAAAATAAACCCTTACATGAAAAAACAAAAAACAAAAACCACTCTGCCTGAAGATAATCACCCACAAATCCAGCAAATAAGACAACTAGTATTTTTACGTATTTCCCACTGGTGACTTTTCAGAGATGATGGTTTGTGCCTTACAAACTGTTCATTTAACACGGTGACACGCTATTGAGAATTCTCTGCAGGCGCTTCGATGGCTAGATAACCTTCCACTGGATGAGATGCGCCACAAATCTATTAAATCCCCACTGAATGTTTAAGTTGGTTCAATTATTCATTAGTATTGACAGTGCAACGAGTTACCACCTCTGTCGTGCATCCTGACAACGAACGCTGGTATCTGTGGCCCTCCCTCCCTTTACAGATCAGGGGAGGTGGGCTGACTTGCCCAGTTACACTGCAGCAAAGCTTCCAGGCTCCCTCCTGACACAGGAGGCCTCGCCTACCGAGCTTCACCACCTCAACACCCACAAAATGGGACGGAGGCTTTGTTTCACACCTTCCCGAACTACCTGTGCTATTACCGACCACGGGAACGCGGGCTCCGAACAGCCCCAGAGACGGGTCAGCTGGGCAAAGGGGTCTGGGGCGTCGGCCTTCCCTCTGCGACAACGAAACCCTGGGGAAAGCCGTCCCGGCAGCCCAGTACAGGAAGCACCAGGGTGATGCAGCAAATGGGCAGCCCAGACATTCTCGAAAGGCTGCACGGAAGGCAGAGTTTATCAGACTGCAAGTTCGCCTTCCGCGCCGCCTTCCGCCCAGAGCGCAGGCCTGCCACTGTGAGTCTCTGAGTAACGAGCAGCGTCCGCGCCGCGACCGCACGTGCGCTGTGGGCTGCCGGCCGCGCTCGCTCACACACACCAAACCCTGCTCGGTCCTGTCCGCTCTGTTCAGCCATTTCATACAGAGGGAGGACACGGGCCGATCCTCCCTCCTCAGATCACGGCTGCTTTACTCTGTCCCGTAAGCATAGCCACGAAACCCATGATGAGGAAAGACGCGGCAGTCAAGCGGGAGGAAGTCCTGCCCGCTGCTGGTGAGCCCACTGCTGGTATGTGCTGGGTACCCAGCCCACTCCCCGTCGCCCCCAGACCAGACCTTCCCTCGGCACAGCCCAGGGGCCCACCAGCAGCGAGCGCTACCTACCTCCCATCGAAACCCTCATAGAACCGAAACCCTCATAGAACAGGGCGGGCAGACCCTGCTCAACAACCACAGACCAACTACTGAAAGGGTGCAAGAGTGGGTGTGAAAAGACATTCCTCACGTTGCTTGAAATGCTAATAAAATGACTTGGGGCGGTGACCCACAGAGGACCTGACGACAGAGTGTGGAAGGCAGACTGTTTGATGGCGTCACCACGCCCGCAGGTCCACCCAGCAGGACCTGGGCCGGAGCAGAGACTGCCCGATGGAGCCCACCCCTGCGCCCCATGGCCTGCTGTTTGTGCAGGTTCCTGCCCGGAGCATGCCTGTAAGGCAGCCTCTCCACATCCTGGGGGGATGACCCTGCTGTACCCGGTCCAGCCCACTGTCCCACACAGACCCTCAGCTCCTGCCACGTGGCACGGAGGACGGAGTAGGTGCATGTCACCTGCGCCAAGATGCACCTGCGCCTGCTACGTAAGGTTTTCTAAAAAGATTTTATTTATTTTTAGAGAGAGGAAAGGGGAGGGAGAAGGGAAAACATCAGTGTGTGGTTGCCTCTCACTGCCCCCTACTGGGGACCTGGCCCCAACCCAGGCATGTGCCCTGACTGGGAATCGAACCAGCAACCCTTTGGCTTGCAGACTGGCACTCAGTCCACTGAGCCACACCAGCCAGGGCCTGCTCTGTAAGTTAACAAGCTCTTGATGTAACAAAGGGGTGGTTGGCCTCTTTCAAAGTCTCTCAGACCCAGAAAATTTTAGAAAAACATAGGCAACTGGGAAAGTACAGGCACCCCCATTTTTCACACCAAAAATCTCCCTTTTACTGTATTCTTTCTTCCAAGAACCCCTCCATTTACTGGAAAGAGAATACACACAGGCACCCCATCTACTTCCTCCTCTCCGAGGGGTTTAACCTCCCCAGTTCGGGAAAGAGAGAGCCAGACAGGCACCATGGGGCCTTGGACACCATCCTTTCTTAGTGAGCGCCGTGTGGAGTCTGATTCATCAGAACAGCAGCTGCAGCAACAACAAAGTCACCAGAGGACACTTCCGTGGGGTCCTGACTCAGCGACCAGCCCCGCAGAGCCGACGCGTGGCCGCCTCCTCCCGCCAGCACCTCTCCCTGTTGGTGCCGGGGTCCCTCAAACGTCAGCAAGCACACTCGCGGCCAGTGCACCCCCACACCGAGTCCGTGCCCACCTGCCTTTTCTTTTTTCGCTGGAAAGGAAGCTCCGATCTTCCCCAACACTGGATGCACGTGGAACGTACTTTCTGCCTTCAAAACTCATCCAACTCTTAAATGCGGGAAGTCGCCTTATTTGCCACTAAAACACACCTTACGTTTTGTATGGAGGCGTCCTGAAATTCTGCCCCAGCTGGGTGGAGGACACACGCCCCCCCCACCACCAGCCTTACCTCTTGGGCAGGTGCGCAAAGGGGTCCTTGGCCTTCGGCTCGGCAGCCAGCGCCTGCTCACACTCGTCCATCTCCTCCTCGGGGGCGGGGGCAGCTGCCTTCTTCTCCTCCTTCCGCTCGGCCTGGGGTTTCTGCTTCTCCTCCCGAGACCCCTTCTCCTTCCGAGGGGTGTCCTTTTTAGGCTGGCTCTCGGCAAACTTTTTAGCTGGTACAGAGGAAGAGAGAAAAGTCAGTATTCTGCGTCTGTGCACCACCTTCCGAAACCAGGCAGCAAGCAGGGCAGAGGAGGACTGCGGGGGGCGGCTCCGGGAGCCGGGCCCCACCCTCGCCGCCACCAGTTCCCTGGGCGTCCCCCCCGCGCACGAGCTCGACCCTCCGTGACCAACACACGCGCACCTGCAGTGACACAAGTGAGCAGGTGTACATCACGTCTGTCACCACGTGCGATGCCCTACACCCCGCGGGCCCACGGCACCCAAAGCTCCGCAGGAGACCCAGGGGCTGAGGCTGAGCAGGCCAGCCCCCGCCCGGCAGCCCTGCCTCCTCAGACTCACCATCAAACTGGGCCATCTTCTCACAGAGCTTCACCTCCCCCAGGACAGTGCGGAACTGGGGCTGGTTAATGCAGGTGAGGAACCAGCGGTTGGTATTGGGGAAGGCCTGGCGGAAGGAAGGCTCCAGGACCTGCCAGGACGGAAGGGCGGAAACAAGGTCAGAGGAGGGAAAGGTCCTGAAGTTTCAAGCCAGAGACCCAGACACCCTTGCTCCTCCCTACCCCAGAGCCCTCCACCCTCCCGGCCCCAGACGGCGGCCGTCCAGAACACCGTCTTTCCCCGGAGGGCCCCTTCCCACCCACCTTCCCAATCTGTCTCCCGCAGCCCAGGCCCATCTGATGGGTGCTCAGTCCCACCCTCCGTTTGCTAAGCATCTACTGGGTAGGAATGATGTTTATGTGGTGCCCAGGTCCTTTTACAAAGCCATTTCACACCCAGTATCCAATCTTTTTTCTTTTTTTAGATTTTATTTATTTGTTTTTAGAGAGGGGGAAGGGAGGGAGAAAGAGAGGGAGAGAAACATCAGTGTGTGGTTGCCTTTCACGTTCCCCCTACTGGGGTCCTGGCCCACAACCCAGGCTGGGGTTGTGCCCTGACTTGGAATCAAACTGGTGACCCTGTGGTTCGCAGACCAGCGCTCAATCCACTGAGCCACGCAGCTAGGGGCCAGTTTCCAATCTTTTAAATTTAAGGCGTCAATAAAATTTTTTTCAAAGATTGGGATCCACAGAGGTCTATCTATTACTCATTTTACAAAGTAAATAAAAAGTAAAAAATATGCAAAAGCAAAAACCTAATTTCAGAATGACAGTCCTTTAAACAGCTTCACAACAAACTCATTCACCATTTCTTCAGTTTGCCAAGATCAGAGGGAAAATCATCTTGTCGTGCAAACAGACACAGCAGTCGGTTCCGTGGCGCTGTCCTGCAGTATTCGGGTCCCACGTCCACTCCACCACCGACCAGCTGCGCCCGTGGGCAGCTGCCATTTCCCCTCACCCACACAACAGGCGGGACTCCCTGCGTCGGCCCTAAGGCCCTTGGCATGGGGTCCAGCACGAAGTAGGTGCTTTTCCCCGTAGTCTCGCAAACTGCTGTTCTGCACAGCATCAGTCCAAGAGCTGCGGTTTGGGAACCAGCAGCGTGCCACCTCCTCTGACCCAATAACCTCAACAGCGATTACCAGTGCCCTCGTTTCACAGACCAAAGGAATTCACACCCCCATACCCCCCACACCCCCACCTACAACTCCGAAGTAACCAGGCCAAGAACGGAACCTGGCTCTGCCTCCAGAAGACTTCGATGCTGAATCCACCACACCTACCTCTGCCTTTCCAACCAAACACAGCCGGGCCCCACCAGAAATATCTGAGCTGCCAAACAGAAACTCGGGGCCACAGAACACCACCAAACTTCTCAGAAAGAGGGAGGAAGGAAAGCAGGCATGGCCCCCCATCCTGGGGCTCCTAGAGACTCCCCCCGACTCCCCCAGAGCAGGACGGCGAGCGACCTGGGCGAGCGACCTGGAAGACCGTCACTCAGGCGCTAACCCCACCTGCCCTCAGACAGCCTGACCCCTCACAAACACACCTGTTTATAGAGCCACAGCAGGGTGCAGACGACCGTGATGTCAGCCAGTGTCACGCGTTCACCCACCAGGAAAGTCCGTGTCTTCAGGTGAGCGTCCAGCAGCCCCAGAACTCGCCTCACTTCCTCCTTTGCATTCTCTGTGGCCTGCCGATTTAAAGCGATCAGACTGAGCAGCGAGTGTCAGTCCCCCCCCCTCCCCCAGCAGCTGACCTCAGGGAGCCACCCCCCCCTCCCCCCAGTCCTGGCTCATCCCCACCCTCTCTCAATGGAGTCAGGCCCAAGTGTGCTACATGTGAAGCCTCATTGTTAAATTTGTTCTTGGGCCGGTCCGGCTTCATTTTCCACTCTACTGTTCACACCACGTGGACGTCTTTGTGTTGTAGAAGGGACCTTAGCAGTCATTTGGTCTAACCACTCCACTGTCACTGGACATAACCTTCCTACAGCAGAAGTCTCTCCTCTAATCACTCTTTAAAAAAATTTTTTTTTAAAGATTTTAATTACTTCTTAGAGAAACTAAGAGAGAAAGAGAGGGAAAGAAACATCAGTTGGTTGCCTCTCTTACACCCCCCCAACTGGGGACCTGGCCCACACGGAGGCATGTGCCCTGACCAGGAATTGAACCTGCAACCTTTCGTTTTGCAGGCCAGCGCTCAACCACTGAACCACACCAGCCAGAGCTGACCACTCTTGACAGACACCACCCCCACGGGCCTGTCTGACAAAGAACTCGGGTACCACCACCAGTGGAGTGCTCCAAACTTACAGCCCAAAGATTAGGTCCTTTGCTATCCCTATGTTCTCGGCATTTCCTTCTTCCTTATTTCTTGCTGCCTGACACCCCAGAGCTCACACCATCCCACTTTTGGCTTTTCCCCAGGTTCCACGCTTACCTGCTTGTTATAGTGCATGATGCCCAAGGTGGGGAACACCCAGGTACTGGCCGGGGGCACTATGTCGCTGTCAGCAAAGCTCACCCACTGTACCACCTGGGCCGCTGCCTCTGGACTACTCCCCCGCAGCTCCTCATTGCCCACTGCACAGGCAGAGCACAAAGGTCAGAACCCTGGGGTCATGCCAACACCAACCCAGTCCCTGAAAGTCCTCTCCTTGTCCACACTGGCTCACCCTTACCCTCCCCTACACCCCTCACCTCCAGACCCTCCCATTCCCACACCCACTACCAATCACCGTAGTAGGCGATAGCGTTGCTCTCAAAGACACAGAAGCCATCGTCGCCTTCAAATGCCGGAACCTGGGGACAAAGCAGGGACAGGTAAGTGAAACAGTCATTTCTCACTAGCCAATCCCAAGCACAGAACCGTCTTGGCAGACAGTTCTTACCTAAGGCCGACAGCCCTTGCTAACCAAACTCTTGATGTTACCTAAAACTCAGGAACCAAAATATCTGAAGAATGTGGTATCCCTTACCATCTGAACTCACATTAAGAAACCTAAAAGATTTTTAGACATTATTGGCTATTTGGAGAAAATTCCTCAATGAAATAAGCAAAAGGTCCAAAGCTCAGTCTCATTATCTATGTCTGTAACACTCAAAGCAGGGCGCTCCCCGCACCGCACGTGACTTCTACTCCTCATTAGGGTGGTGGCTCATCTGTCCCCGTGAGCCCCGGGGAAAGGAGCCCGCTCACACGCCTACTTCACATACTTGCTCTGAAAACAGGCAAAACCCGCAAACACACAGTACGCCTGTGAACTTTACTAAATGTCATCGAGTAACGCATTACTTTTGAAGTCATTGTTTATTTTCTAATTACAGCCGACCATTATTTTTAACTATGAGAAAATCTGCATTTCAAAATAAAAGTTTTTTAAAAATCACTAAAACGGAGGAAAAAGTGGAAAGCTCTCTTTTAAAGACCAAGGTCATCTTCAAAGTGATGGAATCTTCCCGCCACTTGGGTTGTCAGGACCCAAGACCCCTTCCCCCCTTCCCCACTCACCTTGCCGGCAGGAAATTTGCGGAGAAATTCCGGGGTGCGGTTGGTCTGGCCGAAGTGGAAGTGGGGCGGTGCGGACAGCACGCGGACCTGAGCCCCGCTGTACTGGGCGGCGATGAGGGCCTTGAAGGCCCTCCAGTTTTCAGGGTATGTGTACAGGGTCTGGGCAAGAAAAGGGGAAAAAGGTTAGTGTGAGTACAGGGGTCCCCGTCCTAAACGTCACCTCCTGGGATGCCATCCCCGAACAGTCCCAAACTGTTCAACTTGCTCTTTCGCTCCCGCGGGGGGACCCAGGTTGTGCAGTCCTGTCACTTGTAATCAGAGCCCTCCGCAGTGCCCAGGACAGACACACACCAACTGCTAAATAAAGCCTGCTGACAGATTCGACCTTCCCTAAGGACATCTTTGGAAACACTCGCTTCTCAAGTCTGTCTCCAGGAAACCCAGAACCTCGGGCTCCCCCGGACTCCATCTGTGGACAAACATACACCCCTCCCTTCCCAGAGTCCTCGTTTCATTCATTGATGGCTACCCGCGCCTGCCTACTCTACTGCGGAGCCACTCGCCGCTTCAAAACATCACCCTAGTCTCTACACACACACACACACACACACACACACACACACACACACACACACACACACACACACACAACTACTGAGACATTTCCAAGTCCCGCTCCCGACAGCCGCGGAGATGCCGAATGGCATCTTGTCTTCCTCGATCAATTCGGTCTTCCTAATTTAAAAAACCCTTCTGTCCTCGTCACGCACACCACCCCGCCAGTCCTGTCCCGCAGTGAGTTCCCTGGTGTCGCCGTCTCTCCTTCTATCAGCCTGGCCAGCGGGGTCCCACTGGCCTGTCTCCACCGTCTGGAGCCTTCTCGCTCCCAAACCTCCCCGATGGACGACCCTTAACCGTGGCGAGTCGGACAAGCCTACAAAGACCCTCTTCTCCGCCCGGTCCCTGCTGCTGCCACACAAAAAAGGTCGCAAAAGTTCTGTCAACCTGCCCGGATCTCACGTCTCGAGGCGGCAATGAACCCGAACCTCTTTCTCAGGACCCAGACGGCCAGGATCGGGCACGTCTTTTCTCCTCTGACCCACACCATTCCACCTCTTTGGCTTCCCACAGTCCCAGCACCAGTTCTTCTCCGGGGCCTGGAAGCCCTGCTCTCCGACAGTACGGCCTCTAAGCCCGGGTCAGTTCCCCACTCGGCTCCAGAACTCCTCTGACGCCGGCTGGTCCCACTCGGACAGAGGATGGAGTCGGATAGGGTGACCTGGATGGCCAGAGCCGGCAAACCTACCCCAGCCGCCATGGTGATTCCGCAGAGAAAGGGGGTGGGGTTCTCAGTGCTGCCGCAAAGTAAGCCGTCAAAGAGAGAAGGGGGGGTAGGGGAGAGACGTGGAGAAACAGCAGCCGGAAAGCGAGGACGGCATAGAAGGCACACGCACGACAGTTCCGGTTACCATGGTAGCGGAATTGGAGAAAGGGGTGGGGCCTGCTCTTCTGTGCTGGAGAAGCTCGCGCCTGCGCAGTGGGGCACTGGACTGGCCCGCCTCTCAGGTATGGCCAATCTGAGTTCCTCCTTGGAGGGAAACGGTGCGGAGCCGGTACTGTGAGAACTTGCTGGACAGCTGCCCCTCGGTGGCTACGTGGCACAGCAGCCAGCCCTGTGCCGCGCCAGATCCTGCAGGCACCCACTTCCGGCCCTAGGTTTGTGAGTCCCAGAGCGAGTGGCTTGGTGGGAGGTCCTGCCAAGCCCCCAACATCATGCTTGTGTGACACAGGAGCGTAGACCACCGCGTCGAAGTGGCGGTGTGCCAAATTCCTTTTGACCGCTCTGGGGCTTTCTTTCTAGAGAGGATGAGTATCTAACCGGAGCCCGAGTCTGAAACCCTTTGTTAAACTGAAGTTTCCTCCCGTTAAATCACCTTGCCGCTCAGGGAGACTGTTCCTGCAAGAAAGGACACTTAGTCGGAGGGCCTGCGACAGGGCAGGGGCTCAGGGAGAACAGCCCTTTTCCTTCCACCTCCCGTCATCTTGTAGGAGCTGACAATTTAAAACAAACTGATGGGACAAACGCCCTTGACGCATGTTCAGGCCTGAAAATCTTTTACCCATTTTTGGAACAGGATGAATTCTAAGAGAGAAAATTAAGAACCCTGAACCCAAATTCCAGGACGTCACCATTGATAATCTGCAAGGTAAAAGTGGGGGCAAACTGTCTTTTCTCACAGCGATTGTTCAATGCGCCCACCCAGCACCCCATCATCCTAGAACTCTACTGGAAGGCCCCAGGTGCCAGACACAAACTGTCCTAGCCATTACCTGCTGTGGTAAGTGTTGGGACAGAAGCAGGCTGAGACCTACCCCTCCGTGGCCAGAGAAGGCACCACTGATAAAGACTGCATTAAGGTCTTGGGAAGGGAAGTACTGAGGGAAGGAGGACTGTTACCAGGCAGAAACTAGAGGAAACTGTAGTGTTTTATCAAACTAGCAGCTTTATTGCCCTTTAGAGTCCCAGTCTTCACTTAAGGAGATTTCGAAGCGCTTGAGGGAGGAAAACCTGTAAGAAATGATGGAGATCAGGGAACAGGCCTTGGGAATCCTGGAGTGGGGTCACAGTGAGAGCCAGGTCAGCCCGGGAGACAGATGCCACAAAGACCAGGAGCGGCTCAGCCTCTGGCCTCTGTTCAGCACCGCTCGATCCTCTCAGCTCCTGGGTTACTCGAGCCTCAGTCGCCAGCCACTCTACTCCTGTGCCAGCACCGCCTCCACCGCCTCCCTTGGTTTGCTGCTGCAAGCGTCTCCGGGCACGCCGCCGCCCCTGCCACACGCGGTGCCCCAGGGCGCAGCGCCAGCTCACCGATGAGAGTGACTCCCCCTTTCCTGTCTCAACCTGGGACCCTTCCTGGGCTGCCTGAGGTCCTTTGGGACCCTGTTCTGCCAGCACCGCGTGGCCTGACTGCTCCTCTTCTCCAGTGGCTAGACGCTTTGCAGTCGTCAGGGGAGGCTCCCCTGACTGCCCAGGGCTCCGCATGGCCCAGTCCTGCACTGTCTCTCCAACCTCTATAACCATTTCTTCCACCCCGTCTTTGCCGTGGTCCCCTGCACATCCCTGCTGCTCGGGCTCCCCCTCCTCAGAGCTTTTTTTCTGTTCTTCTAGTTTCAGTCTTTTGCGTGATCCTCCCCGGGGAGAATCCCCAGTTCCACCTCCCTCTGACCGCAGTCTCTTGGTCCCCTGTTCTATATGGCAACCCAGTGCTTCCCTCAACACCTGGGCCAGGGCAGCAGCGAGCTGGGCGAAGGGAGCAGGAGGTAAAGGGATGGGTGTTGCAGACAGCAGAGAGCTAGGGGAGCTGGGCTGCAGAAGGGGGAGCAGCCCCCAGTCCCGGCCCCGGGAAGAACGCTGCTGGTACTGGAGGCTTCGGCAGTAATTGGCTGCCGCTCGGCAGCAGTTCTGTAGCCGCCCGGCTACCCTGCTGGTTACATTGGCGGCCACATTGTGGCTCAGGTCAAAGGGGTCCTGGAGATTCATGGGGCCCAGACGCAGACCCTCCCAGAGATTAGAGGGCAGGCCCTCTGCCACAGGCAGTGCCTGACCCTCCCGCAGGGACAGCAGTGAGCCCCGAAGATCCCAGCCAGAGACGCAGGAGAAGAACTGGGCGAGCAGGGAACCTGGAGGAGGAAGACCAGGGAAAAGGGGTTACTTAGAGGCCAGAACTGATACAGGCCCTGAACCAGGACCATTCTCTTAGCAGGACTTTTTTCCCTTCCAAGTGGCTCAGAACACGGGCCAGAAGCCAGGCCTCTCGGATCCCTATAAACAAGAGGCCACACTCTCTCTGTTCCCCTAGAAACATCCTCCCCCAGGTGCTGTTCCTTCCTTGCTAGCAGTGTTAACCTTGGGCAAGCTGCTTCATTACCCCAAGGCATGGTTTCTTCATCTGTGAAATGGCAGTAACAACACTAGCTGTCCACCAAGGCTGCTATGAGAACCACGCCCGGCATATGGTAACCGTGGGGCGTACGCATATGCCCGACTGTTGTGATTAACACCTTTCATCCATCCCCACACTCACTCAGGGGCTCCTTATTGGTGCTGGGCTCCAGTCTCGAGGCATCTCTGGGGAAACTACAGTCCCAGCCATCAACCTCCACCTGCTCACCCTCACCTGTGCAAGTGAAAAAAAGGCTCGGGTCAGCCTGGAAGCTGGAAGCCTGGGGGGAAAGGAGGGTGAGGGGTGGAAATGAGGGTGGCAGCAGAGATCTCGTCCCCAGGGTGGCTCAGGGCGTCCACATGAGACAAAGAGGAGGAGAGATGAAGTTCACGAGATGGAGGGTGGGGGGGGGCCGGGCTGCTGTACCTGCTTCCTGGGTGAGCTGGGACACAGTGGGCAACACAGGGGGGTCCCTGGTCTGAAGGAAATAGATCACGAGCAAGGTCAGGGCGTAGTTATTGAGAAGGGGGCCACTCCCTGGGTAAATAATCAACAATTCGTTAGATTAGAGGTGCTTCCGATCCCCTCCGGGGTGGTCTTTCCCAACCCTGGCCCCCTTCTCCTCTGCCCCAAGGCCAACTCAGCCCCAGGTCTGTCCTCTCACCTGACAGCCCTCGACCCTGAGCCCAGCAGCGGACAGTGTACACGAGGGGCCGCACTCGCCCATCCAGCTCAGAGCAGAGACTCAGGAAGCGTGAGTTATGCAGGGCCAGCCTGGGACAAAGAGGAGACAAGGATGTTAGGGCTCAGGAACTCTCTGGACCGACACCACCCCCAGCTCTTACTCCAGACTTGTGTAAGGGAAGCGAGGAGTAAGGCCCAGAGGCGGTTTCCAAAGTGTTTGCTGACATACTGGTCTTGTGAGAGGGTACACAAAGAACACTACATCCTATTCACCGTCTATGCCCGTCTCGGACACTCACGGAGCGTGTCGTTCATTGAAGACTGCTCAGAACCTTGAGTGTGCACAGAAACACAGACAGGAAGGGAGAGAGGAAGGGAGGAAAGGAGAGAGAGAGAGAGGAGGTCGGGGAGAGGGGGGAAAGGGAGAAAGCTGTTTGCATTTAACTTAGTATTTCCCAAACTTAATCAACCATGGAACTTTCTTTTTTTTCTTCTTTTAAATCTATTTATTGATTTTAAAGAGAGAGCGAAAGGAAGGGAGAAGAGAGAGGGAGGGAGAAAGGGACAGACAAACATCGCTTTCTTGTTCCACTTATTTATGCTCTCATGGGTGGTTTCTTGTATGTGTCCTGACCGGGGAACAAACCCACAAACTCACTGCATCGGGACAACGCTCCAACCAACTGAGCCAGCCAGCTAGGGCTTGGAACTCTTTCTAAATCCCTTAAAAATAGTATTCCAAAAAACACACTTTATGAGTACTGAAATGGAAGCCACACAGGAGAAGAGTGGCTGAAAGAGGGATGGGCCCAAACAAGGACAACCTCAAGGCTTGGCAGATGCAAGAGCTCCCCACACCAGGGTTCCTGCCTCAGCCGCCCCAGAATGCTCAGTGGGCCTCCCCAACCACCCCCCTAAACAAAGGTACCGGTTACTGAGGGAGACGTCACCATGGAGACCTGAAGGCCGATGGCAGAACTTGACCACGGGGCGTCGGGCAGAGGGCACAGTTTGGACTCTGTACACTCCAGGGACACAGCCCCGAAGAATGGACCCTACCAGCTCCAGCATGGCTCCCTGCTCTGTTTTCTCCCCCTTCAGGGCCTCTGCTAGTTCCAGAGCCTTCCCGAGGTCCCCCTCGCCCTGGTCCTCCTGCAGTGGTGAGGCTGGAGGCAGGGACTGGGGAGAAGCAAGGGTCTCAGAGGCCAAAGCTGAGTCTGGAGTCCGGGGTGCCAGAGAAGAGGAGGGGATTTCTAAATCCAGGGCTTCTGAGTCTTGAGGAGAAGATGGAGGCTGCGAGTCTGGAGGGGAGGCTGGGGTGGAGGCCAGGGCTTGAGGGTCCACTGGGGATGCAAGGGCCGAGTCCAAGGATGGAGACTCTGGAGCCTTAGGGACTGGCTGTGGATGGAAATGAGCTGAGTGAATTCCTGCTGTCCCCTAACCAGGGAACATCCCGTCCCCAGGACATACCTGTGACTTACTGCTCATTATGTGCCAGGCCCTATTCCAAGGCCTTTATATATATTAACTCATTTAATCCTCACAATACTTTTTTAAAATTAAAAATAACCTTTTAATCCCATAGAATGAATGGTCTGTATTCTACAGAAACGTCACCGTCGAGAAAGGCCAAAGAAGGCAGGGCAACTGTCCCCGAGGGAAGAAGACGGAAGAGACATCACGACAGTCCGCCGTCAGGGCGGCCACGAAACGGCTCCGCGCACTCATGTCTTGCAACGTCTCACACCTGGGCCAGGGGAGCGCCTCCTGAGCCAGGCCCTGCGCTGTGCTCGCACGCCAGAGCCCTCGTGCCGCAGGTGGTGCGCGCCGGAGCACCGGGGGTGCAGGCGCGAGGACGTGCGCCACCCCTCCCAGGGGACTCCGCAAATACAGTGTGTGTGAGTGTGTGTGTGTGTGTGTGTGTGTGTGTGTGTGTGAGAGAGAGAGAGAATGGGGAAAGAAATGTTCTCTCTCTCCCTGCCCCTCTCTAAAAATAAATAAGTGAAATCTTTAAAAAAAAGAAATACAGATAAGGAAAAAAGTATAACCCAAAATTACCTTACTGTACATCCTGTCATATATTTTTTTTTCAAAATAAGATATTATACATGGCATTTCGAAATCTGGGGTTTTTCCTGTTACAAATGCCAATTCGTTTGCATCCTGTCTGTACGCACCCGCATTCACGTTTCGGGTAGCCCCGCCATCCCCTTTAACAGATGAGGAACTGAGGCAGGAGAGCTGACCTGCTTGCCCGGAGTCACAGGACCATTCCCACTGACTGCTTCCCTGGGCACTCACCTGGGGCTCCTCCAAGTCGCCCAGATCCAGGAAGAGGTCGAGGTCACAGCCATGGACATCAAAGCTGTTTACAGAAGAGCCAAAAGGATGGACCACACAGCCTGGGTGCCGAGCAGAGAATAAAGGTCAGGAGACGTTGCGTGGGGGAGGCTAAGGGGCACGAAAGAGCACCCCAATGAACCCCTCCAGCCGAGGGAGCACTGAGGACGCAGACACCGGGGAGGAAAGCACAGGGCGGGCAGGGCAGGCTCAGACACCGTGAAGGCGGTGGCTCACCAGGGAAGAACTCTGTGAAGACCTCCTGTATCAGGGCCACCACGAGGCTCCGAAGCTGACGCTCGGCCTGGGACAACTCCCTCAGCCCCACCAGCTTTACCATTTGCGCCCCCACGTCGGGGGCCTCAGCTAGTGCTGTGGCCAGCTGGTGACCGTCCGGGGCCGCTCCTTTGGGAGATTTGGAGGCCGGTTTCTGGAATTCTTTCTGTTCCCGTGGCCGGACGCGCAGGCGATGTCCTCCCAGGCTGTGCTGGGGCTGTGACAGAACAGCTTCCTGGGCACCCACATCCCCCATCTCCACGATGGCAAACACTCCCTGGAAAATCACAACAGGGGCGGGGATGGCGGTTTTGCAACCAAGAATCCAAACACTCGGTCTGACAGTGGGCAGAAGTCTGAGGTGGGGAGCACCAGGTAAGCCGGGAACATTTGTCGCTGTGTCTGAAACAACGGGGAGCATATTGAGAGACTCAACACCCCCCTTCGCTCAGACCCCACACGTGTCACTCGCACCCCCGCTGGCCTCTGCAAATCTCGCTCCACCCACCAGTGTCCCCGCCTCTCCCCCTTAACGGGGTCTTCCCTGATCTGACTCTGGCCCACCCCTCACTTTTCTTGCTTTAACTAGACTGTCTTAACATTGATCGAGAATCCATGTAACAAACACTGTGCTAGGTGTAGATACGAACACATAAACCCTACCTTTGACTAACTCACCATCTGGGAACAGCAGAGGTGCGGTAGCTGTGTTGCTATGATTTGGCTGAGCTCAGTAACACTCATTGGTCCTTATTTTTTTTTAAACTAAAATGTTAGCAGAGCAGGAAAAAATACTGCTTTAGGGAAAAAACTACATTGTCTTTAAGCCTATAGCACCAGATATTCCCAGGGGGTTAGTTCCCTCCAAGTACGACGCCTGACCCTGCTTTGCTCCCTGAGATCAGATGAGATTGGGTGCGTTCAAGGCGGTATGGCTGTAGACAAAATCTACATTCTTTTACATTCTCTTCAGTGGCAAAGCTAAAGCCCCCTGCCTGTTTATGTCAAGAAACCCTCTACAGCCCGGGCTGGTGTGGCTCAGTGGACTGAGCGCCAGCCGGTGAACCAAAGGGTCACAGGTTCGACTCCCAGCCAGGGCACATGCCTGGGTTGCAGCCAGGTTCCCCAGTGTGGGGTGCGCAAGAGGCAACCACACATTGATGTTTCTCTCCCTCTCTTTCTCCCTCCTTTCCCCTCTGTTTAAAAATAAATAAAATAAAATCTTTTTTTTAAAAAAAAGAAAGAAACCCTCTACAGTAATCAAGACAGTGTGGTACTGGCATAAACATGCAACCCTGGCTGTGTAGCTCAGTTGGTTAGAACATCATCCAGATACGCCAAGGTTGTGGGTTTGATCCCTGGTCAGGGCACATGAAGGAATCAACCAATGAGTGCATAAATAAGTGGAACAAGAAAGCGATGTTATCCTCTCTCTCTCTCTCTCTCTCTCTCTCTCTCTCTCTCCTTTCTTCTCTCTCTGTAAAATCAATTAAAAAATAAAACGGACAGAAATGCAGATGAAGGAAATGTAACTGAGACTCCAGAAATAAATCTATGGGCAACTGAATTTCAACAAAGGTTGGAAATGAACGGCCAAGACCACTCACTGATGGAAGCACAGTCTTCTCAACACAAGGTGCTGTGACAAGCGGAGAGCCACACACGAAAGAATGGTGTTGGACCCCTGCCTCTCACCACATTCGAAATTAACCCTTGGGGGGGCAGGTACAGCCTCACCAGCACACAGGCCCGAGTCACGGGTGGGGAATGACTGATACAGGGTGTGCATTTCTTTAGCGGGTGATGGAAACGTTCCGGAATCAGACAGTGGACATGCCTCCAGGGCCCTGTAAGTACAACAGTCCCGCCCATCCGAGATTTCACTTTCTGCCCTTTCGGTTACCTGTGGTCAGCCCTGGTCCCAAACAACACAACAACGAAAAATTCCAGAAACTAACAATTCACCGGTTTTAAACTGTCCACCACCCTGAACAGCCCGGTGCCACCCTGCCCTCCCCGCTCCAGCCAGTGCGGCCGCCTGCGCGCTCGTCACTCCGGTGCTCCGCAGTGCTCGCGTCCGGGCAAACGTTCTTCTACTTAATGGTGCCACCTTCACATGACTTTCATGACAGTGACTGTTACAGCCGTTCCACTTCATCATCAGCTACCCTTGCCACTCTCTCACTGTGCCTAGTTTGTAAGTTAAACTTCACAGCAGACATGCACGTACAAAAGTGCTGTGGACCGTTCGACAATGTGGGTTTCAACTGAGCAGGTCCCCTTACACTAGGACTCTTTCAGTGGACCCGTGCAGTGGAATTTTTTTTTATTGACTGATTTTTAGAGAGAGAGAGAGACATCAATTGTTGTTCCGCCCATCGACGCACTCACTGGTTCCTCCCTGCATGTGCCCTGACTGGAAGATCGAGCCCACAACCCTGGCGTACTGGGACAATGCTCTGACCAGCTGAGCCACCCGGCCAGGGCCCGTGCACTTTAAATGACCCTTGCAGTTCAAACCCATGTTGTTCAAGAGTCAAGTATATGTACAGGGTTCAGGCATCCACTGGGGGACTTGGAAACTTCCCCCACAGGTAAGGGGGACTACTGTATGCTAACAACCACTAAACTACATACTTTAAAAGGGTGACTTAGAGGGGGTGGGAGGAGGCAGAAGAGGGTGAAGGGGGGATAAATGGTGACGGAAGGAGACTGGACTTCGGGTGGTGAATACACAATGCCATATACGGATGATGTATCATAGAGCTGCACGATTGAGACCTATATAATTTTATTAACCAGCGTTACCCCGATACATTCAATAAATATAAAAAATTTAAAAAGGGTTAATTTTATGCTATGTACATCACATCTCAAATGAGAATAAAAGGAGGGTGCCCTTCCTGCCCTCACTCCTACCCTCACAGCAAAGAGAGCAAAGAGCCACAGTGAGGCCAAAGAGGACCCGCCCAGACTGACCTTCTGACTCTGAGAAACCGCACAGCTCTCCGCACGGCGGTTCAGCACGGAGTCTGCAGGCGAAGCCCCAGCTACACGGAAACCAGGTGTCTGCCTGCCCCTGTCTTTGTGCACGCATTGCCCTCAAGAACCTCCATTGAAAACGTCAGGAAGAGCAGGACTGGCAGGTTCAGAAGCCCGCGCAGCTAGCCATTTTCCCGTCACGACCAGCACAAGGCACCCCCAGCCAGAGCCACCGCTCTATATTACACCAAGCAGTCCACAAATAATTTCCAAGTCTCATAAGACTCCTGTAAGGCACGTATTTTTCTGCTCATTTTATAAATTAAGAAACTAAAACTGGCCCTGGCTGGCGCAGGTCAGTGGATTGAGCCTATAGTCACATGTGATCATGCAGTAGAGTCCCAGCCAGCGAGACACAAAAAGCAGCCTCCCGAAGAGGCCTCTGGAAAAGACGTTTTCCTGAGAAATAAGGAAAAGGGGGCAGGGCAGTCCGGCTCAGCAGGCACTAGCCTTTTATACTCTGCCCTTCAACTTGCCCCTTCTCGCCTGAAGACATGGAAGCAGCAGCATGACATCCAGGCAGTATGAGCCACGAGCCAGTGACAGGGCAGGAGAACAGTAGAACCCTGGACTTCCTGCTATAAGCCACTGGGGGTCAGTTGCTGAATGCGATCCCGAAGGAAAACAGATGCCGCCCCATTCTAATGAAGACCTGGAATGCTAAAGAGACGGGGCTCGCCTAGCCCTCGCCCTCATAACCAGGCTGCAAATCCAACGGCGAATCGTTTTCAAGGGACTAAAGAGACACTGCATGGAAGCAAGACAAAAGGACCACAAAGACCAAGCCTGTTTGCCCAGCACTGTCCAGAGGACAGAGCCTTCTGACCAGATGGCCTTAGTGCCCCTCAGTGTAAACTGATAAACTGCTAGCTGGTTTGTCAACCAGTCTCTTGTGGAATTAGGATGTATTTCCCAATGACGTGGTTTGAAAGCACCTACTTCATCGTAATTACTCATTTTAATTGTCTACTTTCTCCACTACCGTGAGCTTTGTGCGAGCAGGGACCACATCTATCCTGTTCACTACTCAGAATGCAGCTCTCAGCACTGTGCCTAGTACAGTCAGCAGTTAATTCATACTTGGCAGGCCCTGCCTGGCTAGCTCAGCTGGCTAGAGCATCATCCCAATACGCCAAGGTAGCAGGCTAGATCCCCAGTCAGGGCACATATAAGGAACAACTAATGAATGCATAAATAAGTGGAACAAAATGACGTTTGTCTCTCTCCCTTCCTCTCTCTTTCTCTAGAATCAAAAAAAAATTTTTTAGTTGTTTTAATAAATAAATAAATAGCAAATAAAAGATCGACTGAATAAGTAAGTGAACTACAAGTGCCCCAGGGACTAGCTCTGGTGAACTGAGAAAATTCAAGCTGGGTGGTATTCACAAAGCCGGCCAGCTCAAGTGCTCTGGTGTCCACCACGCACCGGCCACAACAGGAACCAGCCAAAACACATTCCTGGTGTCTCTCTCATTTGTTTTGGTATGTTCCACATGTGACTCGTCATTCCCCTCAGAGCCATTCACTCTACCTTGTCCTTATCCATGACGACACTGGCCACAGGTCCAAATGCCTGGAAGTACTCAGAGAGCTGAGTAGAATCCACATTCCGGGGAAAGCCACTGACAAACACACTGCGAAGTCCCTGGGCCTTTCGGGCAGCTCGGAGTTCCACCAGATGCCGGTGCTTCCGGCCTCCCAGGTGGGCATCTAGGCTGGGTCCTGCAAAGGCAAACGGGAAACAAAAATACCCAAGTCACTCTTCCGCGTACTTGTCCCTGACTTTGTTCTCTGCATCCTAAATCCTACTTGGAAGCCACAGAAAGTGTGAACTTTGAATAAACAAAGCCCTGGTTCCTTGCGCCTTCCTCTCTCGTCCATCTGTCTTTACGTGTAGTGCATCCCAAGTGCATTTCCTAGGAAAACTGACTACAAGTATTTCTTAAACCACCTAGGAGTGCTAGGAAGAGCAACACCTACAAATTGAACCAAAATTAACAGGTAACTTATCCAAATCACATATAGAAGAACTAAATACATCAGGCCCTATGGGTCATCTTGGAGCATGGTATAAAGATTACAAGTGGAGCATCATCCCAGTATGCCAAGGCTGAGGGTTTGATCCCAGGTCAGAGCACACAAAGAATCAACCGACGGCCCTGACCGGTGTGGCTCAGTTGGTTGGGCGTCATCCTGCAAAGTGAAAGCTCTCCAGTTTGATTCCCCGTCAGACCACGTGCCTAGGGTGAGGGTTCAGTCCCCAGTCAGGGTGAGTAATCAACTGATGTTTCTCTCTCACATGGATGTTTCTCTCGCTCTCTTTCCCTTTCCCTTCCCCTCTCTCTAGAACTAAATAAAATATTTTTTTAAAAAAGAATCAGCCCTGACTGATGTGGTTCAATGGGTTGAGCACCAGCCTGCAATCGGAAAGCTAGGTTCCTGGTCAGGGCACGTGCCTGGGTTGCCAGCCAGGTCCCCAGCTGGGGGCGTGTGAGAGACAGCCAATCAGGGTTTCTCTCACACTTCAGTGTTTCTCCCCTCTCTTCCTCTCTCCCTTCCCTCTCTCTAAAATAAATAAATAAAATTTAAAAAAATTAAAATTAAAATGAGAGGGAGGAGGGGAGGGATAGGTGGGTGGGCTGGAATGGGAGTAAAGGATAGAAAACTGTACTTGAATAATGATTAAAATAAAATTAAAAAATAAATAAAAATTAAAATTAAAAAGACAACCAATGAATACATAAATAAGTGGAACAAATTGATGTTTCCCTCTTTCTCCCTCCCTTCCTCTAAAATCAATGAATACTTTTTTAAATAAAAATAAGATTACAAAAACAATATAGGAAGCCACACTGTCCAAGGTCAAATCCCAGCCCTATCAAGCCGAGATCATGGGCAACTTACTTAACCTCTCGTATCAGTTTCCTCAGATATAAAATTGAGATAATAGTACATAACAAACAGATACAGTTCACATATAGCACTCAGCAGAGCACAGAGAGTCGGGCACATGGCGAATGAAGACAAAGTTTAGTTGCCGTTATCCTTATTACATTTTTAGCCGGCTGCTTCAGTCATCGACGCCTACATGGGGCCAGGGAAGACGCTCCTGGATTCCTGGCTGGCCCTGCTGGACACAGCAGTAGAGCCATTCATAAAGGGGAAAAAGGACTATGAATAAATGTTTACTGACTAAATAAACCAATTCTTCTTTTGGAAAAAAAAGGAAAACCCTGTTTAAGTAATACCGTGATTCCAGACTTCAAGAGTGAAAACGGAGGTTTCATTGAACCCCGTGTGCTGTCATACCAGCACCTTGCCAACTTTTCCAAACCCACCTTCCGGTAATGTACGCCATGGTACTTCACCCATCTTTGCCTCTGTAGGGCTTCCCTCACTTAATTACTACCTTCTCTTTGACCCCACAGCTCCCCAAAATGTCTACAGAGCACTAAAATTCATTTTCCGAATCCCCCCTCACGGCAGAGGCCAGCAAAGTACCAGGCACGACGGAGATGTCCAATAGATGGTGGTTAAAGGGAGAATAAAGAGACGAAACTTTCGTCGTGGAGATTTCGGATACTGGAAAGGAGGGTGTAAGGTGGTGAGACTTTCCCCACTCTCTAATACCTTGGGACGGGCGGAGTGAAAACGGAGATGACTCCACCTCTATCCACTTCACAAGAACTATGACCTGTAACCCTAACTTTCTCTAGGATCCAAAGACGAAAGCCCACAACCACCCCTCCTCACTAGCCACCGCTTACGGTTGGCAGTAGTGACGTGGCAGAGGCAGCAGCGGAAAGCCCCACGCGGCAGCGATTCGACATCCGAATCCACCGCCGCCATCGCGACTCCCCGGTACCGAACAAATGCAACCACTCCTGACACCAGCGGAACTCAGCTTTCCAAATCCTGATGTACTCGGAAGCAACTTCCGCCAGCACAATAGGAAATGACGTAAGGCGGCTAATCTGCCGGCACACTCCTCCGGAAACCAGGTTCCGTCGACTCAGGGTTCCGTTTCCAGCGGGTATTAAGGCTTTAAGTTTATGGGGTTTAGGAAGAGCCGCCCATCCACGAGTCCTATCTGCATGCGGTAAGCCGATTGGTCTGCTCTGAGCTGTTCAGGTGCTGATTGGCCCAAAGGATCGTGAATATTCATGACAACAGACACTGAAGGGCGCGGGTTTGACAGCCAGCTGTTTCCTTGCTGGTGGTCCGGGGCGGGTTAAACAGTGCTTTAAAGGGCAATAGAGAGAGACCCGCGCGGCTGTATCCTCAACCGCATATTTATCTGGGGAAATAAGCCAGAGGATGGGCGGCCTCCACGAAGCCCAGGGCAGTCCCTGGACTCCCAACCGCAGGGCTGTTGTTACTCTCTCTGCCCTCCATCGTACCCCTACCCCTGGCTGGGGAGCTCTGCCCAACACGTCACCTTCAGGGGCCACAGCCAGAACGCTGCAGTCGGATGATTCCGGCTTTCTTTCCCGGATAGTGGACTGCACTCATGAAGAGCCAGAGCCACCAGCCCGCTTCAAGGCATGCAACGGACCCTAGTATGGTAGCAACTGAGTAAAAGACATTGGAGATAAAAAGCATTGCTTTCCTCTAGACTAGTATAGTGGTTAGTTTATGCTGACACTACAAATGTAAGCTCAGGACAAAGGGAGTAGGGGACCTGGGGAGGCCCTGGGGGCAGGGACCATGAGATAGAGGACTGTCATATGAGCTACACAGCTCTTGCTGCAGTTATCAGCTCACAGCTATGGACTGTGGAAAGAGCGCTGGACCTGAGGCAGACTTCTCAAGGTCTGTAACCTTGAGCAAGTCACAACTGCTGAGGCTGTTCCCTGTCTTTAAAAGAAAGCCCAGGGAGCACCAATAGACTTCTTGATCTCCTGAGATGTGTAGACCCTGAGAAAGAAGATGCCTACTAAAAAGGGCTCCTGATGGCTAAGTGGGCTCAAATTTGCAAAAAGAGCCTAACAGCCATTTCTACATAGGGGTTTCTCATGTAAACTGCACTTCACAAGAAACCTGCACAGACCTGCCTGCACTGGGTTTCTGCCATCGGAGGCAACCCTTATAAAGGGTTCCTGACCAATCAGGACAATACTTTGGGACCAATCAAACTATGAAGATTTGGAGTCCTCATTTGCATGACAAACCAATCAGGAACCAGGAGCAAGGACTTCCATCCATGTAAGTCAGCTCCCCTATGGCCCTGAGAGTGCACTCTGAAAGGTGAGTTTGCCTGGCAGAGCTTGGCTGTTGATGTCTTGGAAGGCTGCAGTACCAGCAGCACAGAGCTGTATAGCTACAGAGGGGCTGAGCCAGTTAAATTGGGGGCTTCTATTGGCATTGAATTGGCACCAGCCATCAGCTGATACATACTTCCATTGGGCTGACCTCAGGTGTCTGCCTCTCAAACCTAAAAAGGTAGAAAACATCACTAGAGTGGACCCTGATATTAACATAGTTGCCGAGGCTAGCCATGGGGACCCAGACAGCAGCACTCAGTGCAAATATACCAGAGGTAGGTGATAAGACCCTCTCCCAGGTGGGCTATGTCTTGCCCTGGTCTCTAGCAACTCCCAGAATTCCCTAAGTAAAAGGGAAAGGGGTGTTGAGTTGGGAAAGAACATATGCTTCTCCTATGGAGTTCCATCCAGAGAACCCACTCAACCCAACTGCTTTGAATAAATGTCTCGATGGAGCTCCAGCAACACAAAGAGCTGGGGAGCAGTCTGGGTGCAACAGTGGGAGCTGGGGGGCAGACTGGGTGCAACACTGGGAGCTGGGGGGCAGTCTGGGTGCAACACTGGGAGCTGGGGGGCAGACTGGGTGCAACACTGGGAGCTGGGGGGCAGTCTGGGTGCAACACTGGGAGCTGGGGGCAGACTGGGTGCCATGAGAGAGCGGGCTGGAGCAGACCACCTGTCCAGACTGCGTATCTCCTAAAGCTGTTCCCAGGGCAAGCCCCAGCTGAGTTTTTTATTGTTCTTTTTTCCTTTTATTTTCCTAATTGAAGATACTCCCCCACCACACACGCCCATGGCAGAGAACAGCTGAGCCAGAAGCTGAAGAAAACAGCTTTTTATTTGTTACTATAAGAACCAATTACAGAATCCAAGGTTTAAAAAATGGACAAAAGATCTTTATTTCCGAGAATTGGCATACAAAAGGCAGAGGGGACCAGAGAAGGGAAGGAAAGAGCGAGCGTGGGCTGACGTGGATGCCAGCTTAGGGGCCTCGAACTATTTAGGAAAGTCCGGACACCGGACAGGAAGAGAAACCCCCAATTAGGAAAAGAACAAAAACAAAAAACAGACAGACATGGCAGTCATGGCAGTGCACGCCCCCCGCCCCCAACCAGGTGCTGCCACCTGGTATCTTCCCCTCCCCCAGCCCCTTTCACAAAGGGAGGCAAAATTTTTAAAAAATTAAAAAACCCTCCCCCTAAAACTGTCCACGACAACTGTGGGTCCTACCCCCCAAAACAGGCTAGGTTTCCACAATGGGCCAAGTTCCTGAAGTCAGCCTTCTATCACCAGCGTGGAGAGGACAGGAAAGGGACGAGCCTTCAAGTGGTAACACCAGAGGGCAACCCCTCCGATGACACACTTGCTCCCTCCCTCCCTCACTCCTCACTCCCTTGGGTACCAGAGGGAAGGGAACTTGGGTTACCTGGGCACCCACCCTCTAGCTTTCAGCCCACCTCCCTTCCCCACAGATGCTCAGTCCTCCAGGACAATGGGCTCGTTGGTGCTGGCAGGGTGTGAGGGTGCAGGCAGCGAGACTGGGGGCCTCACTGCAATCAGCGGTGGCTTCACCTTCAGGGGCAAGTTGGGCCTGCGGGCAGCTCGCCGCATTTCCAGGTGGGTCAGAGCCTTCCGCAGGGCCCTGCCAGGAACAGAAGAGGAGGATCAGGGAGGCTAAGACCCTCGAGTTGAAACCCACAGACCACATTGCAATTCATCTGACGTGCTCTTTTCTGGCACCCCCACTCTGCACCTAGTCTTCCTGGAGCTGGCCTCGCTCAGACACGATTTCCTGTGCCTGCCAACCTAGACTGCCAACCTTTCAGCACCTCCCAGGGTGGGCTCCCTACCTGGTATCTTTTGTGGCCACAAACACCACAGGATTGGGGGCATCAGCGGGGTTTAGTTTCTGACGCTTGGCTGCTGGCTGTGAGCTTGAGCGAATCCCTGAGGCCAAAGGTCTTCCATTGGCAGAGAAGGGAACCCCTGCCCCTGCCATCTGGAAAAGGGTGGGGCCACACGAGAGGGGACTCCCTCAGACTCCTATCGGACATCAAAGCCCACCCAATTCAGCGTGGCCCACTCCAGTCTGTCAACTCACAGTCTCATAGGCCCGTTTCACCATAATGCTCCCCAGCCCCCGGTTCTGGGTCAGCTGGTTTCTGTTGATTGGTGTCTTGGTACCCCGAGGTGTTTTTGGTTTCAGAGGTGCCTGGGCCACTGCCAGGTGAAAAAAGAAAAGAAAACTTAAAGAACTTTCATACATTCTTTTCTCTATGCAGTTTCCCATGGCATCCCTAAGAGTAGTAATGGGGGAGAGGACTGACAAGCTATTACCAGCACAGCTGACCCTTGAGCAATGTGGGGGTTCGGGGCACCGACCCCCACACAGTAAAAAATCCCCATATAGCCTTTGATGCCCCAAAAACTTAACCAGTATTTCAAAAATCACACAGGAGTGTGATCTCGTCAAATCAGTATGGCCATGCTGGACAGTGTCATGAGAAGACACTGTTAACCTACAAGAGGACACTTTGTTAGACTGAGTCTCTAAGGGCTGAATGGGAAAGAAGAAAGCGGGGGGAGAAAAGGTTTTAACAGTAAAAGGACCGAAAGCCTAGCACCACCCGAACTGGTTCCCCATCCTGCACCCACCCTGTGTCCGCAGTCGGTTCCCCATCCCTTACCCAGATCTTTGACGATAGTTGCCAGGGGCAGCCGCACCAGAGGGTGAATCTTCAGTGGAGTCTTGGCGGCCTTAGGAAGTCTAATGGAGCCTGGAGAACAAAGGCGAAAGCTTGGGAAGGGGCCTACTCTGCAGGCCTCTTCTAGGGCCGGCAGCCATGTCTAACTTCTTCACAAACCCCTGTGGCCCACTATCCCTACTGCCATCAAACACCCAGAGAAACACTCGTCTCTGGCCCGGGCAACCGCAAACCCGCCACGAGCCCCGGCACTCCTGTTCTTACACTCTGCCTTGATGGCATTGGCATTGATGGGGGCGTAGGGTCGTCGGGCAGCCCTCCTCGGCTGTAACAGGTCCCTGCACATGCGCCTGGCAAGACGGGTCAGCTTCGTGGTCTGGAGCAGGAATGTTTGCCTGTTCTTAGCCAACAGCTTGGCCCGGTTGGCGCTGGTCGTATAGGGAGAGAGACTTTGGGCTTCAGGTCTGGACAAATGACCCCTAGAGTGTGGCTCCTAGAAGGACACAGAAAAAAAGGGAAAACACAGACAGACACTGAGACTCCCAGTTTTCTTCCATTCTCTGAAGAGGGCAACTTATTCCTGACCGAGGTCTACTGCTCTCCCGACCTACCTGGCTCCTACGCCACCTCCCCACCCCGGCCTCCCACACACGTCACTCCATTACCATGTGTGGAGCTGGGTGTTCTGGCTTTCGCCTAACTTCACGGCAGTGTGCTTACTGCTCACCCCCTCTTCCCGTCCCCCACTGGTCCTTACTGTGGTGCCCCGAGCAGCCCCCTCAAGCTGGGTCGGGGTCTTCAGTCCCCCATACTTCTTCCAGTAGATCCAACAGGAAGCACAGAGGCGGCACTGCATGTTGGGTGGGCCCCAAGCATACCACTGAGCGGACTGTGTGGCTGCGGGAGCACAGACAGGAGGTGGAGGTCAGGGGGACACGTGCCACGTGAGCCCCTCAGGTTCCTGGGTCGGAGCGGACCTCTCACCCCCCAGCATCCCGTCCTTCCCTGGAACTCACTGTGGCAGCTCTCGCAAGTCAGGCCCTTCTGGAACCCAGCCCCATTCATGCCAGGTTTTGAGCCCACAGAGATGATCTGGTTAGGGTTTGGCTTCGTGCTAACAGGGGAGGGAAGGAGGAGGAAAGAAAAGAATTCAAGGAAAAGAATCTATATCCACCGGGTCTCTATAATAATTTGGCCCTGCCTCCCGCCCAGCCTTCATCACTGAAGAAAGCACTGGTTGGGGAAAGAAAAGGGAAGCGCGCTAGGCTCCCCGACCATCATACTCACTAGGTGGGGATGTAGACCTGTTTCAGTTTGCTGTCTGCTTCAGCAGCTTTCAATCTCTTCTGCAGGAAGGAGACAAAGAGAGGGATCAGAGCATCTCAGCAGGAGGCCTCTGGCCCAGCCTCCCCAGCCCGGACCATACCTGCTGAATATAGCGGTCTGTGGTTTTCCACATGTAATAAAACTGGACTATGCTGGCAAGTGACTTCCAGGGTAGCTAAGGAGGGCAGAGGGAACAAGGGTGAGCTCGCATCTGGCTGCAGGTCCTGGCTCCCTTACCTGCCATCTCTTCCCCTACTCCTCCAAGCCCCATCCACTTACAAAATCCTGGCGAATATCGTTGAAATCCTTCCCGTACTTCTCCAGGGCCTCCTCAAATAGCATGGCCTCTGAGGCGGACCATTCTTCCATCTCATCGCGGCAGAGCACTGGCCCCCCCTGGGGCACCAGGGTCGACATTGCCTTCGCCAGGTCATAGCCGTTCCTTTGCAACGTATCCATTGCATGAAACTACAAGGAAGGCAGGAAACGAAGCTGATGACCTGGAACCCTCAGCATGCTCTCCTGCTGCTCCTTCAATGAACCCATTAGCTCAGAGCCTGTCCGCGGGCTCTGCAGTTCCCCACAAGGCCCAGCCTGCCTGACCACCCACCAACTCCTGCTCACCAGCGTGATATCTCGAGAGGCAGCGGCTGCACTCATGTGTAGGCTTGGCTGCCGAATGGAGCTGCTACAGTCGAGGGCTCTCGCGAAGGTCCCCACCGCTCTAAGAGAGAAGTTGAGAAGTCAGGAGGGCAAGAAGAAAGCACATGTGGGCTGAGGAACTAAGCCAGATGAGAAAAAAGGATGACACCCATGCCAAAAACGTAACGACATCCACCTCTTAGAATGGGACTCAGAACTATGCCCACACCTCCCTCAGCCCATCTTCCCCATCCACCCACCCCTCACCGGGCCACCACGAGAAACTGATCAATCTGCCGGTCTGTGAGAGGGTTGTCTGGGTCCCAGACCTTCATCTCCATCTTCTGTTGGTTCCGGTTATCAGATTCTCCTGGGGAATGGGCAAGGGCACCATCAGGGACAGGAAAGGGAGAATAGTCGGTGTGTTGATGCTCGAGACAGCACCTCGATCCTCCTCGTCTCCTGACTGGCACCTGCCAGCCACCTCCACTCTCAGACTTCTCTTCCCAACTGTGCCCCCTTGCCCCCTGCCCGCCACCGCCCAGGTTCCTGAGGTCACATTCTGTCAGGGTCACAGCACAGAGCCATGCAGACTGTGCACCGTACAACTCCAAGGCACACGATTCACAGGGACTCTGACGTCAGATAACCCAGTAGCTGTACAGTCTGTCCTGCTGCTTACCCTCTGCCAGGCGATCTGGGATTTCAGCTTGGTATTTGCACCCAACTCGGATCTCACCCTGATCAGCTAGAAGTGTCTTCTGCACAGGGTCAAAGACCAGTGAGTAAAAAAAGCAGTCCTGGGGATGGGAAGAGAGGAGGTAAGCAGGGCAGCGGTCCTCACAGGCAGGGGCCGTGCGCCCAGGGCTCCCCAGACAGGCGGTCTGTCAGCTGTGCCTCATCCACCTGTTCCTCGTGCCTCTTGGGGCAATACCCACTCCCCTCCCTCTTCTCCCAACACCTCTTTCTCACCTCCTTTTCCAGGTACTGGCTCAAGATATCTGTCTCATTCAAGAGGGTCACACTGCATTTTCCCCTGCAGGAGAGAGGTCAGAAGACTCTGGGTGAGCTCCTCATTCCCTATCCACAGCAGCCCCCCAGGCCCCACCCCTCCCTCCTCTCCATCTTCTATGCAAATGCCCCCCAGTGGTCCTGCCTGTCTCATACCGTATGTGGGTGGCCGGTAACGACTCGAACTGCCGAGAAAGGAAAAGCTCCCGGTGCTTCAGTTGATGTCGCTGCTGCTCCGACACCCCGGGCTGCTTTGATTCCTCCTCAAACTCCCCTGGGAGATTAAGGAGGAAGAAACCAAGTCAGAAAGAAGCCACTCGGACAGTCTGGCCCAGGGAAAACATTTCCTGTCTCAGCTGTTTTTCTCACACTCCCCAGGCACCTGCCTTCCATACCCTTACCCTGCCAGCTTTCCTGCTTAGCCCTCTCCCCCATCAGAGATGCTCCTAACCCTCCATCACTAATGCTCTTAGGAAAAAGCTTCTGAGAGTACAAAGGACGCCACAGAAATACATCCCACACCCAGGTGGCCAATGCTCAGACGCTGTTCGTAAAGCCCAAATCCGCGCACCTCAGGCCCAGCAAGAATACCACCTTGTCTCTTTCTCACTAAACCAGCCTCAGGTCCAGAATCTGAGTGAGATGAAAAAGCATCGCACAAGGTCTGTCCCACACTTCCTCTTTTCAGATTTCAGGATACGCTTTGCTCTTAAGCATCACACGCAGCCCTAACTATCCCTCACTTTCTGCTTACGGTAGCTAAGTTTGTTCGTGGGACTTTCCAGGACAGCATCTCTCAACCCACTGCCAACACCTTCCTCCCCAAGGAGCTGTAACTTGCCCTGAAACCTTGGTGGAAAGGGTTAACCTGGCTGGGCGCCAACCTAAGTGGGAGGGGGCAGAAGAGCCACAGGCCCAGGCTCATTGGTGCATTGTTCCCAACCAGGGGAGAAGGGGGAGCGCAACAGGCCCCACCCCCTGCCTGTGTGCTCCGGAAACCCTGTGCAAAGGGAAGGGGGACCACACCCCCCACCCCCCTTCTGATTGGACAAGGCCAAGGTCAGCCCCTGCCAGATGGAACTGGAAACCCCAGAGGGCCAGAGAACTTGTTAGGCCCAGCTTCTCCGTAACCCCTTCATGCCCAAAGCAGCTTGAGGTAAGCAGAATAATTTAGGAAGGAGTAACGAGAGGGGAAAAAAAAACAAAGCAGGAAAAGAAAAAGAAACTGAAGAAAATTAAAGGAAATATATATATATATTTTTTAAGATTTTATTTATTTATTTTAGAGAAATGAGGAAGGAGGGAGAAAGAGAGAGAGTGAAACATCAATGTGTGGTTGCCTCCAGCATGCACCCTACTGGGGACCTGGCCCGCAACCCAGGCATGTGCCCTGACTGGGGATCAAATAGGAGATATTTTTTGAAAGATGAAAGCATAAAGGGAAAGATGTAAAATGGAATGGAGGGGAAAACAGGAGATGAGGGAAAGAAAAAAATGCAAGAAAACCTTCCTCGCTTCCTATGCTGTCCTTTCAAAGTGTCCCCACCTCGTGATCACAACCTGAGCCTGCTTCCCTACTACACAGGCTTCCAAGCACAACCTCTTCCTCTCCTTGCCTCAGTCACTAGCCATTGTCTCAGCATTCCCCAAACTGCCCCAAGGGTCCTGCTTCTCCGAAGCTCCTCACCCCCCATGTAAATACTACCACCTCTCCGACACACATCACTCACACGTGCCCACTCGCACACAGGCCGAATCCTGGCTCTCCTCACCCCCCTCTCGCCACCCTGCTCCCTACCCCAGCGTGTAAAAACAGGCTTCCCTCCACAGACCAGGCACTTCCCACCCCCAGACTCACACCTGTGCCTTGGGCTGCCACCAGGGGAAACACCTGCAGGGACATGCCCAGGCCTTAGACCAAGGGGAAAGGGGGCCCGGGGGGAAGGTGAAGGTACAGAGTCACTCACTGGCATTACTATCAGCCAAGCTGTTGAGGCTACTAGAAATGTCCCTTCGCCGGAAAAGGCACACCACCTTTGCCTCCACATTTCCATTTGCAGTCTAAGGGGGGGAAAGGGCAGTGAAAATTGGTCACTGAAAAGCAGAAATGCACAGAGACTACTAACAACAATCAGTAAGTTTCTAAGGGGTGCAGGAAAAAACAAGAAATTATGAGTATGAGGCACATTTAAGGACACACTTCCAAATCCTTTTCCTTGGCCCCCAAGAGATAGTATAGTCAAGTTCCGCTACCCTCTCCACAGCCTTTCCTGAAAGCAATGACGGAATGAATGAATGAATGAATATGAATGGGTACTTAGGATAGGGTCCTCTGGCTCTCCCACCTTAAGCTAGAGACCTCAGGAGCAAGAGACCACTTCCGGGAAGAGGGGTGGGGGAACTCGGCTCCACTCACCTTGTTGAGCTCCTCAATCCGTCTAACCAGGTAAGGATTGCTGGAGGAGTTCTCAAAATAGACGTAATCTGTAGGCGGGGGTGGGGAAGAACCAGGAAGATCAGAGGATACCGGGCTAGGAGGAGAGAAAGACGGCCTGGCTGGGTCACAAGGAGATACGGATCCCGGTAGACGGGACGCTGAGAAGTGGAAGTAGAGGGACTAACAGGAAATAAGGGGTGCACCCCCACTCCCGACCACCTAGCTCTAAAATTAGATATTTCACTCAAAAGTGAGCCTTAAAGAAGAAATAAGAAGCAGGGGGTTCACCTGCAGTCCCAACTCAGCGATGGAGTTGCACCCCAGTCTCAGCGAAGCAAGCAATTGTTCACCCCAGCGCAGGGCCCCCACCTTTGCGAACCGCGGCGTACCCTCACGCCCGGTGAGAGGAAGCCTCCCGGCGGCTCCCCCGCAAGGGGCAAACGGCCGCCCCGGGCCCTTCGCGCCCCCTGTCTGCTTGTCAGTTCCTCCGGAACCACTTTCCCAAGACCCGCTCCCCGACGCCGGGACCTCGGACGCAGCCCCGAGAGTGCCGTCGGGGCTGTCTCCGGCCTCGCAGGGAGCCCGGGCGTCGGGACGCGTCGCCGGCCCCGCACCCTCGCTCCCGGTGCCCCGGGTTCCGGTTCCGGTCCGCGCTCGGGACCACGCCGCCGGGGGTCGAGCCTCTCCGGTCCCGGTCCCCAACTTCTCCCGCCCGGGGCCCTGCAGCCCCTGCGCCCGGTACTCACCCCCCACCCGGTACATGTTGGCCGCCATGGTCGTTCCCGCCGCCGCCTCCGGCCGCACAAAGAGGTCCGGGAGACTCGGGGAGTCGGGGAGGGCTCGGTTCGAGGCGAAGCCCGGACGGGACTGGCGCTTCGCTGAAGTCTCGGTCGGGCCCGCGCAGCCGGCACCCCTGCCGCCTCAGCCGTCACAGTTCATCCCGGCCCGCGCTGTCGTCGCCGCTGCGCCGCTACCGCCTCACGCCTGGGACGCCGAGGCCCGCACCGGTCCGCTCGGCTCCTTCCGGACGAGCTCGGCTACCGCCGGCCCGGAGCCAGCTTCCGAATCCCCGGCCCTCGCGGAGCCCCACCAGACGTTGGGCTCTGCCGGCCGCGGGGAAGCCGGGCCCTGCCGGCCTTGGGGCTCGCCTCCTTCCGGAACACCCTCGGCGGACCGGGAGAACAAGGCCGGGCGCTCGGCTCAGGTCGGAGAGCGAGACCCCGCAGATCGGCCACTTCCGGAAGCGGTTCGGCTCCCTCCGGCCACCCGCGGCCCCGCGCTCGGTTATTTCCGTTGCAGCTCCGCCCCTCCTCCGAGGGCGGGAGACCGGTTGGGCTTAACTCTCTCCTCGCCGCGCCTGCGACTCCGCCTCCGGCCACGAAAGACTCGCGCGCCAGTGCGCCTCGCCGGGTTATTTGCCTGTCATTTGCACGACTGGCCTACTGTCCCTAACCCCTTCCGCGCTCCCCTTTAGCTTCATCCCCACCCCCACAAGGCCCCGGAGGCGCCCAGCTGAGCCCCACAAAAGGACTGGGAGGCGACTTTGCTTTTGGTTTATTGCCCCTCAGCAGGCAGCGGGAGTCAGGGCCCAGGCTGGGGCTGCCCGGCTCAGCCAGCGGGTCTATACAGTGTGTGCAGGGGTGCCGTTCGCCCCCTCCAGGGAAATGCGCGATCGGGAATGTCTCTAAGTTAAGGAATAGTCGGCCCCCGGTCCTGAGGGGTCGAGTGGGGCGGGGCCGTCCTGCAGGGTTGGTGGATCCCGTCCCGCAGCGGTCAGACGTCAAGAGAGGAGGCTGGGGACAGAGAAGGGGTTCGAGAAGGCGTGGCAGGCGCCAGTCCCGAGCCCCCGGCGCCCAGCACTCGCCACTGGAAGATGCTGGCGTCCTTGCCGCCCAGAGAGATGAGGTGCGAGTCATCGTGGGTGAACCGGACGCTGGTCACGTGGCTGCCATGGCCACCGTACACGAGGCTCGGCGCCTGGGTTCGGGGGAAGGTGGAGTTGCGAAAGATCCGGGGCCCCGGCCCAGCCGCTCCCCGCCCCACCCCATCCCCCAGGTCCCAGGAGGCCTCACCTTGGCGCGAGCGCACGGGTACTGGAAGAGGTGCACTTTGCAAAAGTCATCGGCCACGGCCACCACGCGCTCGTTGTGGGAGCGGCACAGGGAGTTGATGTCGGTGCCATCCGAGCCGTCTGGCCACACGCCTAACACATCGGCTGGTCTCAGCCCGGCCTCCCCGCCGCCTCCACCCACAACCCAGAGAGCTTCACCGTTTCTGGCGCTCTGTTAGCCGCGGCCACCCACCGGCCACGTTCCAGGCAATCCTTCCCAGGGAGGGCCGCGGGCCTGAGGGGCCTTCCTGGGTTGGGCCTGCCGGTTTCTTGACACCAAGCATTCCAAGCCCAGGGCAGGCTCCACCTTGTCCCCCCATTCCCCCCACCCCGCAGGATTCCACACCCCTGGACCCCTGCTCACCATAAACATGGAAACCCAGCACGCAGGTGTAGGTGGCCCATTCCCGGTCTCGGCTCTCATAGCGATTCCTCAGCAGCTTGCAGCCTCCAGCCACATCCCCTGGGGAAAGGAAGCCCACCCAGCTCAGCCCTCTCCCAACCCTGAGTGGAAAGGATGCTGGGAATGCTGCTTGCAGCCTCCAGCCACATCCCCCAGGGAGAGGTAGCCCACTCAGCTCAGCCCTCACCCTGCCCTGGGCGGGGAAGATACCAGGAAGGCCAGGTTGGTGAGAATGACTGAAGACACAGCGTGTGATCTGGTCACCACTGTGGCCCTCAGCCCAGGGCAAAACCCAGTCCAATGTGCTTCCTGAGTTCCCCCTGAAGTTCTGCTAAGAGCTTCTCATCCGTTCCTTTTCCCTAGACAAGACAATTCCTCCAACACCGGCCCTGAGAAACTTTACCTAAACAATTTTTTCGTAGTGTATTTTCAACTCGCTCAAATCCTTGTGGGAATGAGACATGGTGTAAAATTGAACGTGGTTTTTTTCCAAATCAAAAAATCTCTCCGATGTGTATGAGTCCAACTCTAACCCCTCTCCACCTTTCCCCCGACAGCTCCTCCTGGAGCTCCCCACATATCCCCCTTCATCCCCTCCCACCCAGGAGCCTCCACACACACAGACAGAACCCACCCCGATTACCCTCTCCCCATGCCCACCCTATTGCCACTCACAGTAAAGGATCTCATAGTCCCCAGAATTGGACATGATGAAGTTCCCATCCTTGGACCAGTCAAGGTGAGTAATAAAGCTGGAGTGACCCTGGGAGCAAGGGTCAAGAGACTAAAAATAGAGCCCCCATTTCCCATCCCCCAAGCCCCCTTAATGCATTGGACCCTCTGAGAAGTTTATCTGCTGTGGCAATGCCCCACCCTTCCACCCAGCTTTCTTACCACACAGCGGCCAAAGCGGCTGGACTTGGCACCATCACTGGAAACGCTATAGATGTAGATCATGTTGTCATGGGAACCAATGGCCAGGTATATCCCATCTACAAAGACAGTCACTCAGAGAAGGAAGGGCCAGGGACAGGTCTGGGTCCTGGGTGGGGGTGGTTCCCACCTGGGCTGTACCGAACCACTGAGAGCTGTTCATTGCCATCGGTGATGTCAGACACGATCTCTCTGGTCTCCGTATCCAAAACCAGCCACCTGGAAGGGAGGGGTCGGAAAGCAGGTGTGAATATACCTGTCCTGGGCAACACGTTGACAAGCTGGAGAGACGAACACCCACAGAAAAGCTGTGGGGTAGACACAAAGGTCCCCACTGCAGTCATGCTGGGAAGTGGGAAGGGGATAAGGGCAGATAAAAGCTGAGGGGCTTCTGATGCTGTCTGAGAAAGGAATATGGGACTGGGCTACCAGAGCCTTAAGAAGTCTGTAAACCTCTCACTTTTCTGAGTTAGCCTCCCCTCCGCCCCTCCCGTCTCCGCTGCTTCTCTATCCTGAGCTGCCACCTCCTGCGCTCCCAGGCTTGGTAGGGAGAGTGGTTGGGGGAGGGTATGACGGCAGTTGCCGCAGGAGAGCAGGGGAAGCCTGGGCTGCAGGGAGAAGCACAGAGGAACAGGAAGGTGCAGATGGGGCTCCTGAGCAGGCAGTAATCACGCTCTTTCACGCACACGCACACACCCCATTACCAGGAACCCTCCCCTCCTGCTTTCCCCTGACTGCCTCTCACCTCCCTGTGTTCAGTCCTACAGCCACAACTGCCCCACTGGGGTGGAAGTCAGCACAGAGACCTGTCTCCTGGGAGGGGAGACAAGATGAATTCAAGAAAATGCCTTTCTAGTGAGGGAGCCAAGACAGACACCTTGTCATCTTGGTAATGTCAAAGCCACCTCCTCCCAACGGGGAGACAGGAAGAGGGGCAGTACACCTGGGGCGCAGGCATGGTGTCGCTAGAGCCCAAACAGGAGGTGATATTCAAAATATTTAACAACCAGAACGGAGGCTCCCAGCTGGGTCGGAGATTAACCACCAGTGGCTGGATCAAGGGAGCGAGGGGTACTGGAGGCATCAGCACAGAAGAATGAACGTTTCAGTAGCCAAACCAGTACAAACTGGCTGCTTCTGGGAAGCAGAAGGGAAGGGGATATTGGGGAAGTAGTGGTTGCCACAGGAGTCACGGTGGGTGTGGCACTGGGGATCCAGGGACTCAGGGCTCTACCTTGAGGTCAATGCTCCAGGCCAGCGCGTGGCTCTCCCCATCCCACAGGCAGAGCTGCCTGTCATGGCCGCAGGTGAGGAAGCGGTTCTGGAAGGGATGTGTGCACAGCCCCCACAGCTCGTCCGTGTGGCCCTGCAGCAGAGCGTGCACCGTCACCTCTGCCCCTCCCCAACGGCTCTCCCCTCTCTCCTCCCAAGAGCCCTTGGACCCCCAACCTGGATCACAGGGGAGAAGCCCTGGGCCAGATCTCCTCTCAGCAATGCGTTCTTCGTGGTTCCCACCAGCAGCTCAGAGCCCGGCCCCTCAGCAATGGCCCGCACAGCCCCAAAGTGTTCAGGAATCTGCAGAGTGGGAGCAGAAAGTCAGGGGCCTGCCCTGACTGGCGTGGCTCGGTGGGTTGGGTGTCGCCCCACATAGTGAAAAGTCACTGGTTGGATTCACAGTCGGGGCACATGCCTCGGTTGTGCGCCAGGTCCCCATTGGGGGCTTGTGAGAGGCAACCATCGATGTTTCTCCCCCTCTCCTCCTCCCTCCCTCCCCTCTCTCTAAAAATAAATAAATAAAATCTTTTTTAAAAGAAAAGAAGGAAGTTAGGGCCCCACTGGCCATTCCTCTTTCCCCTCCCTCCTCCAACCCCTGCCCAGCCCTCACCTCAGCCTCCTGGAGGGCCACCAAACCGGGCCCCCACTGTACCAGCCGGCGGTCCCGCCCGCCGCCACTCAGCACAGTCCCATCCCGCCGGAGACACAGGGCAAAGATGGAACCTTCATGAGCATGGGCCTGGGCCACAATCCCATAGGTCTCTGTGGGCAAAGTCCTGCATAGGTCAGGCTCTTGGGGTGCAGGGAAGTGGGGAACAGGAGCAGTCTAAGGCAGTCACACTAAAGTAACAGCTCCCAGCCATTGAGCCTACTGATTACCATTTCCGATCCTTGGCTATTATTCTCCCCAGTTTACAGACTGGACAACTGAGACTCAAAGAAGCGAGGTAACTTCTTAAAGGCCAATTAGTGGCAAAACTGGGATTTGAACCCAGGGTCTCGCAGACCCCAAAGCCCCAGACCTTTATTCTCTGCCATGCCACCCCCTACCTTATGAGATGGGCCCCCAGAGAACTGTCAACTCCCATGGACCCTCTAGGGTACTAGACTTCCTAGATGCCACCCTCAGCCACATACCTTTGGCCCCGCCCCTGCCTGGGGTCTTGGAATCTGACAGGCTCCGCCCCCAGGTGAGAATGTTCCCCTCTGAGTCCCCAGTGAGAATGTCTCCATCCGGGAGGAACACAAAGCAAGGGATAAACTTGGGTTTCTTGTATTTCTAGGGGAGAGAAGAGGTCAAAAGATAGGGCAAAGACCAAAAGTCCCAGGTTGGTTGGGAGCTGAGTAGCATTAGGGTCTGCGGTCCTCAGACCAATACTTCCATCGGCGCTCTGCCCTCCCTCCACCACCCTGGCCCCATCCACACTCACCCCAAAGACACCCTGTTTCCGGGTGAGGGCCCCATTCCCAGGAACCCCTACTCCACCACTCCAGTTCCAGAAGTGGACATGGGATTTCCCACTGGTGACAATGCAGCTGCTGTCACGAGGGCTGAAGCCAACAGCCAGGACGGAGTCATTCGTGCTCTGAAGGGAAGATACTAGGTTCAGCCACCCCAAGCCCTGAGTACCCTCACTCCACTTGACTCTCCTCATCTGCACCTGACAGCTGGTCTGCAGAAGTCCAGAAACCCCGGGGATTCCTTCCTTCCAGACCCCGGACCCTGAAGAGCACTACTCCTGGTCACTCATAATTAGTCACCCAATTGCCTAACATTATCTCCTGTGAGCTCAGAACTTCTATAGTCCGCAATTCACAGCCTCAGAGAGGCTGGAAGGCCGGCCCCAGGCGACCCAGCCAGAAAGGAAGTGAATGTATGGGTAAGCCTGGACTCTCTGCACCCCACTCCCCCTGCCCCCAGCCTCGGCGCCCCGCAGGCCGCCCGCCCGCACTCCTCACCTTGATCTCAGCCAGCTTCGCGCCCCGACTGCAGTCCCACACGGACAGCATGTGCTCGTTGGAGTCATCCACCACGCACAGAAAAGCGCCCTGGTCCTGCAGACGGCAGACAATGCGGGGCTGGGTGAGGGCTAGTGGCCCGGGAGCCCGTGGTCGTTAAGCAAGGGACGCATCACAGGCTGGGAGGGAAGAAGTGGACACGTGTCTCTCTCTCAGGAGAACCGCCGGGGCGGAGTTCAGGAGGGCCAGTCTGAGGCTTCCTAGTGGAGTGCAAGAAGGGGGGTCTAGAGGCTTTGGGGCCAGCTCACCACAACAGAGAAGGCCAGGGCCCCCACGCCCCGCTCGAAGGCCCCCAGTCCAATCTCCTGCAGCTTCAGCAGCGTCTCCGAGTCCCAGACGTGAACCACAGGCTGCAAGGGCTGGAACGAGAGAAGCGGTCGGGGGTGTGAAGGGCAGCTGGGCGGAATTTCATCCTGTCTGCCTGCGTTTGGTTTTGCCCTTACCTTCCCGTCCTTATCCACTCCAGCTGTCTGTCCTGAGGCTACTCGAACACCATCAGGGTGAACGGCCAGGCTAAGTGGGGGAGAAGACACTCTGAGGAAGGGGGAGGGTCGCTCAAGACCACCCAGGACACCTCTATGCTTGCGGAGCAGCAAGGCAACACCTCTCTCTCCTGCTCCTCCACACCTGCCCAACCCCCTTTCCTGCCAAGCCCATCGACCCCAGGCCTAGAGCTCCCCACTCCCCGTCCCCAGGACCCTCACCATCGAACGCAGTCCGTGTGCCCCCGGTAATGTCTCTGGCCGCCACCTCCAGGACCCCCTGGGCCTCCCCCAGGCCGGTACAGCACCACCACACAGGCGATAAAGTAGACCACCTCCCCAGAACGCAGCACAAACAGATTAGAACGGGAGTCACGACCCCTGTACCCATAGCTGGAGCGGGGATCACGGTCAAGGAAAGGGTCAGATCCAGGGCGGGATGAAGAAGAAAGGAGGACAGAGCTTCTGGCTGGCAGGGCCATTGGCAGAGCATAGCAAGGGAGGATTCAGAGTTCCCTGTCCCTGCAGACCCAGGAAGAAACCATAAAGATGAAGGTGGGGGCATCCCAAGATGGGAAAAATGGTTCCCATGGGCCGGGAGGGGCAGGATACACCCAGTCAAGGCTGAGGGTCTCCGGGGGTGGGCCGCTGGGCAGCTCCTCAAGGCTGCGGATGCCAGATGGGATGTACATGGTAATTGGGCGGCCGCGAAGGAACATCTTCACTGAGATGCCTTCTACAGAGAAAAGGGGGGGTGTCAACCACCACCCTGCAGCCTCCCTCCAGGAAAGCCAGAGCAGAACTCTACCCACCAGACCTGACAGGTACCCCCAAAGTACATCCTGGGGCTCTAGCCCAAATCCTAACTCTTTCATCCAAATTCTTCCAGATGCTTCTGTACTTACCTAAATTGTAATTGCTCCTTCGAGATCCAGGACCCCCAGGGCTGGAGAGGGGATCCTTCCCCCCACGGCTGTTGGGAAGAGAACAAGGCATCAGGATTGGGGTCAGGTCCGAAGACCTAAAAGTGGAGGGGCAGAGCACAAGAAGGGGGGCTGCTGCGGCGACCGCGGTCACCTCTGCAGGCTCTAGTTGGCATTCTGGGCATTTAGGGCCCTAGAGCAGACGGGGACTTTCAGCTCCATTTAAGAAACGGGGAGCGGAGGCTAAAGGGCCGAGCGCCCGGCACAAGGCACAAAGCAGTGCAGAGTGGCAGGGAGGAGCCCCTTTCTCCAGACCACCAGGTCTCTGGCTACGGACCTTTCCGTTTCCCCATCTACAAAATGGGACCGAAGTGAAGGCACACCAGCCCTGCCTGGCAGAGATCTAGGAGGTAAACAAGGAAAGTCCTTATTGCTCCAGGGAAAGTGAGCATTCCACAGGTCACTGTCATCAGATAATAATAAGGTGGTAATATCTCTCCACAGAATAAAGGAGAGACCAAGGATAGGGCTAGAATGAGCACGCGGATGTCCCGGGGCCCTTACCCACTCTGAGACAACTATGCTCAGCCACTAGGATTTCTCTTTTCTCTCTAAAAGTGAAATCTGGTAAATTGGAGAGGGAGGGGCAACTGAAACTCTGAGAACAATCATCCACAGAAATCATGGAGGCTTTTGGAAAAGGCTCTTGGAATCGAGGGAGGTGTATTGCTAGACGGTGGAAAGGGCAGGGGAATTAAGTCCGGAAGAGTTAAGTTCAAATCCTGCCTCTAGCTGTGTGACCCCAGGCAAATGACTTACCCTCTCTGAGCCTGCTTCCTCACCTGGACAATGAACAGCATGAGACCACCTACCCCCCAAGGATGTCGTGGGACTGAATGAGATGGAGGAGGTCGAGGATTTAGCACAGTGCCCGGTACACAGCAGGCGCCCCAGGAGTGCTTGTTCCTTTCTTCCTGTTGGGCAACGAGGTCCCCCCACCCCACCGAGGGAAGCGAGTGAGGGATGAGGAAAGTCAAGAGCCTGAGCCTGGGGTGGGGCAGGTCGGGGGAGCCTCGCCCACCTCTCTGTGCTCCCTGACCGCAATAACAGGTTGGCCGAGGAAGCTGCCTTCCGGGAGAGTTTCTGTCGAGGCCGCTCGGAGGGGGATGAGGAGGAATTTCTCCGCACCCTGATGGGAGCACAGTGAGCAGGTGAAGGTCACCGCCCCTGCTGGCGCTCCCGATCCTCCCACCCCTCCCAGCCTCCGCCACAGGACACTCACGAGTCAGCGCGCTGTGGGGTCTGTACAAGCCTGAGAATACTCGGGGAGCCAATGCCCCCAGGGGAGCCAGTGCCACTGCTGCTGCTGCCCCCTCCTTCAGACTGGGTCCCGCTAGGCTCTTCACTGCCCCCCTGAGGGGCTGGGGGCCCATTGCTCAGGCCAGGGGTTCCGGGGGATGGCTCCGTCTCCAACTCTGTCTCCGTCTGGGTGCCTCGGCTCACCATGGAGGGGCTGCAGGAGGGTGGCAGTCCCGGTGGGGCTGCAGGGCTGCTGAGGGGACAGTGAATCAACCCGATGCCCTTTGAGGTTCCGAGAAGGAGGAGGAGAGGGTGTGACAACATGCAAACCTGTCCCTCGTAGGAGCTATCCTGCCAGAGTCCTGCAGGGAGGTGGGGGGCGCCTGCAGCCGAAGCAGGCGAAGGGCTTCTGCCAGGGCCGCCTTTACCAGCTCCATCTCCTTCTCCTGCACCTGAAGCCGCTGGCTCAGGGACTGCAGGGCCTCCTGAGGAGGGCCCTCGCCTGGGAAAGGGGCAAGGAGCACTCAGAATGTACCACCACCTGGGGGGTGGGTCGAGGTGATTCTTTCTGCCCCCAACATTGCATCTGTCCAATAGGACTGCCCCCTGAAAGCAGCCCCAAGCTTGAAGGCTTGCTCAGAGGGGAGGAGACGGGTGGTGGAGGATCAAGGGCCTCCTTCTGGCAGGGCAGGCAAAGAAGCTGGCAAAGCTCCTTTCCTGCTGCCGTCCCAGCCTCCGCAAAGGCAGGGTGTACCATGGAGTACCAGGGGGGAAATACGGAGTACTGCCGAGGAACGTGGGAACCACAGGGGGAGTCGCAGCACTGGTGAGGACGACAGGGCCCACCCCACAGCAAGCTCAGGTCTCAGGGGAAAGCACAGAAACTGAGTAGGCAGCCCCGGGACAGAATGGGGGTCACAAGAGTACAGTCATTCTGGGGACTCAGAGGACCAGGAAAAGAAATCTAGAATGACAGGAAAGAGCACCAGTGGAGACAGAGCCATAGGGAAGGTCCTAGGGTAACAGCGGGGATCAGAAGTAAAAAGACCCAAAATACCAGCAGAAGAGGCCCAGAGTAACACAGGAGACAGGGAAACATCGAGGTGCCCTGAGGAACATGGGGTGGGGGTGGGGGTAGGACGAGGTTGAGTAAGTCCGAAATGACAGTGGTAGGACCCAAGTTACTAGGGAAAGCGACCTGAGGAACAGTGGAGGATGCTCAGAGCCCCTGGGTCCGTGGAGCACGCGGGGACGCCACTAGACGGCCGTCGGGCACTAGCAGCGCCTGACCCACGGGAGCTCCGGGAAGGGGCACGCCGCCCACCCCCGCCCCGTACTCACCGGGCCCCCCGGCCCCGTCCATCCTGCCCCCGGGCTTGCTCCGAGCCGCAGCGGCGGAGGAGGCGTCTAAGCCGCGGGGACCATGGCCAGGGAGAGGGGAAGGGGAAGCACCCCGGGCACGCGCGCAAAGGTGCCGTGCCACCCCCCGGGGGCGCTGTCGGGCTCGGGGAAAGGTCCTGGGGGGGGCGGGGGATGCAGTCTTCGGGGCCCACTGGGGCCTCGGACTCTCCCGGGGCCGCTCTCGGCTCCCGGGGGTGGGTTGGCGGGGCCGTCCCGGGCCCCAGCGCCGCAGCACAAACAGGCGCCGGACGCGGAGCCGCCAGGAAGCGCGGGAGGGGGGGGGCGGGACAAGGGGGGGCCGGGCAGCCTGGTAACCCCTCCCTGTCCGGGCCCCGCGGCTCAGCACGGGGCGGGACCAACCCGCTGACCCCCTGGCCCTAGTCCGGCCTCCATCCTCCAGGCCCTTCCGGGATCTCCGCCCCCGGACTCCCTGGGGACACCCGAGGGAGCCGGGTCCTTCAGGTCTCCCCGCCCCCCAGCCCCTAGCCCCTCGGGGTTGAGCCGGCCAGCCCCACCCCTCTTCCGGGAGGGGCCCGGGGGCGGGACTTTTCCTAAGGGGCAAGGCCAAGGCATCCCGAATTGGGGCAGGCAGAGGGGATAGGGCTGCGGGTTATTAAACTGGGGTGGGAGGATTCCCAGGGTATTGGGGTCAGGGTGGCATTAGCCCAGCTCGAGCTGGGCTGAGCTGACTCAGCGTCCTGCCCCGGCCAACCGGTCCCTGACAACCCTGCTCTTCCCTGGGCAGAGATGGGAGATGGCGCCCGTGCTGCCCCTGGTGCTGCCCCTCCAGCCCCGGATCCGTCTGGCGCAGGGGCTCTGGCTCCTCTCCTGGCTACTGGCGCTGGCTGGTGGCCTCACTCTCCTGTGTAGCGGGCACCTCCTGGTCCAGCTTTGGCACTTTCGCACTTTCTTGGCTCCCTCCTGCCCGTTCTCTGCTCTGCCCCAGGTTGCCTTGGCAGCTGGTGCAGTGGCTCTGGGCACCGGACTGGTGGGTGCAGGAGCCAGCAGGGCCAGTCTGGATGCAGCTCAATACCCTCCCTGGAGAAGGGTCCTGGGCCCACTGCTGGTGGCTGGTACTGCTGGAGGTGGAGGGCTCCTGGTGCTCGCCCTGGCACTAGCCCTGGCTTTACCTGGGAGTCTGGACGCAGGGCTGGAGGAAGGCCTGGGGGCTGCCATGGCTCACTACAAGGACACCGAGGTGCCAGGACACTGTCATGCCAAACGGCTGATGGATGAGCTGCAGCTGAGGCACCACTGCTGTGGGCGTCATGGGTACAAGGATTGGTTTGGGGTCCAGTGGGTCAGCAACCGTTACCTGGATCCCAGTGACCAGGACACAGTTGAGTGAGTGACTCGCTTCTCTCCTCTCCGCCTTCCTCCTCCTCCTCCTCCTTCCCTTAAAACCCCACCTCACCCGCACAGGCAATAAATAGGGCACAGTGATTGAGGGAATGGGTTACAGCTCGGCCATTTCTTGGCTGTGTGACTCAGGGCATGTTACCAAACTCCTCTGGGCCCTTTCCTCATCTGTAGCACGGAGATAATAATAGCACCTACCTTACAGAGTTGCTGTGAAGACAAATGAATTATGCATGCCTGGCACATAGCAAAGCAGTCAGTAAATGTCTTACTCTCATTTTTCCCTTCTCAACTCCTGTGCCCCGAAGCTTCTCCCCGAGGCCTCTATCTCCAGACCCCCTGACACTCCTGCCCCTCCCTTTGCAGCCGGATCCAGAGCAATGTGGAAGGCCTATACCTGATGGATGGAGTCCCTTTTTCCTGCTGCAACCCCCACTCACCCAGACCTTGCCTGCAAACCCGGCTATCAGACCCCCACGCCCACCCCCTCTTCGATCCCCGTCAGCCCAACCTAAACCTCTGGGCCCAAGGATGCCACAGGGTGCTGCTGGGGCACCTGCAGGGGTTGGCGAGCACGCTGGGCAGCATGCTGGCTGTCACCTTCCTGCTGCAGGTGAGTCAGCAAAGTGGCTGAGGCCTCCTTCCATCTGGGCCTCTAACTCTGGGGCCCCTGGAAATGCTGACCCTCACTGACCTCTTTCCCCTTTCTTTCCCCAGACTCTGGTGCTCCTGGGCCTGCGGTACCTGCAGACAGCACTGGAGGGGCTTGGAGGGGTCATCGATGGGGAAGGAGAGACCCAGGGCTACCTCTTTCCTGGTGGGCTGAGAGACATGCTGAAATCAGCATGGCTGCAGGGAGCGGTCACCCACAGGCCTGAGGAGTCCCCTCCAGAAGAGGCACCTCCTAAGGAGGATCTACCTGAGGCCTAGTGGCCTGGAGCTTGGGACAGCGACTGGGGGAGGTCGGGGAAGGGGTGGACGAGACTGGAGACCTCACAGCTCTTTTACCACGGCCCCTGGTGGGGCAGGGGGTGGTCCCTGGGATGAGAGGGGTTAAGAATAATCAGTGAGCTGACTGAGGAGAAATGAGGGGTCCTAGGGCCTAGTCCCTGTTGCCAGAACCACCCAGAAACAGAAAATAGGGTGACGGGAAAGTGACACGGGAAGGGCGGGAGACTGCTTCTGATGTGGACCCAATAAAGCTTTTGGACTAAAGCCATTGATCCTTCTCTTCAAGGGGATGGGGGCCCTGAGAGAAGTGATTTCTGCCTGAGACAGAAGCCAGGGCGCCAAGGTTTTGACCCTGGTAAGAATCAGAATGCAAGAGCCAGACTTGCGAGATGAGAAAGAAAAAAACAGAGGCCCCTCCAGGTTGAGATTTTTTTATTCTGTGGAGGTAGGAAGGGGTTAGCATGCTCAGGTGGGGAGGGTCCAGCCCAGCTCCTCCAGCCCCCCAGTGCATGCCCAGCCCCAATAAGTTACCCGGTTACTCAGCTGCCCTCCCTCCTGAGTCTTTCTGTCCTTTTACTCCGCCCCAGACAGGGCCAACCAGGCTCAATACAAGGGCTGCTTGTCCCCAGCTTGTGGGCAGTGCCACATGGCAGGGTGAGGGAGGGGGAAAGCAGCTGGGCCACGCCCTAGGGCTGCAGTGGCAGAGGGACAGGGCCACCCTGGCTCTGAGGGGTCAGGACTTGGAAAACCACATCCTGGGCAGGCCGGGGGCCCAGGCCCACAGGTCTGTGCCTGATGAGGCTGTAGTCGGGGCGGGGTGTCCGTCACACCTCCACGGCTGGGTCCGAGCCTCGGCCCTGCCGCTGCAGCTGCTCCTCCTGCTTCATCTTGGGCTTCTCTGTCCGAGTATGCCACACCAGGACCTGTCCCGGGAGGGCTTCCATTAGAGCCAGGCCCAGCCACAGCCAGGACTCTGGGGCCTTCAGTGAGGCCGCATTCTCCGACCCCCTCTGCACACAGTGTTGGCTGCCAAGTGTGAAGGGCAGGCTGGAGGGAAGCCTCTGTGCCTCCAAAATGGGGCCTTCTCCCCTTCACCTCTCTGTGCCACACGGGTGCCCAGGACTCTGGGAGACAGAGTGGCAGGACACCGCTTTTTCTGCTGGCTCCCGGCTTCCCCTCCAGTAGAGTAAGCAAGGTTGTAGCTGAGTTCTGGAGGGTCCTTCCTGGTTCCAACACCTGTCCTTTGATGCCCCTCCCCAGGGCCTCCCTCCACTTTTCCCATCACCTGCTCACCCCAGAGCTACGTGACCCACCTCCATCCCCTTACCCGAGTGCAGTTGGCCGCCCGTGGCTCCAGGTCCTTGGGATCCACGAGGTGGCTCAGGAAACTGCTCTCCAGATGGCCCCGGGGAGCCGTTGCATCAAACTGGGCATTGGGCTTAGCCAACAGCAAGGGCAGGGCGACCGCAAATCCCGCCATATCCATCGGGAAGGGCCGGGTGGGCTCCCACGCCGTGTGGAAGCCCACAACCCGGCCATCCTGTACCCGAGGGCCCTCGAATCGCAGGCCGCCCACCAGCCCCACAGGCCACACTGAGACACCACGGGTCCAGCGCATCTAACAGAGGTCAGGAGACAAGAAAAAGAGAGGGAGTGGTCCAGGGGCAGGGGAGCAGCACGAAGGACCACTTGGGTCACTCTCCTCCATGTTCCCTCCTCCTCACCCAACAGCCTAGAGCAACGATGGTAACCAAGGCAACAGAGGAAGCTGGGCCACCCAGCCTCCTTCCCAGCCCCATCCCAGAGCTCACCTCCTCGAAGAGTTCCCGGCTGTATGTGTTGTCATCATCAGCAAAGTACACAACTCCCCGGGTCCCTGGGGGAGGTGGGTCCTTCTCGCCCCCTACGGCGCCCCTTCCACTCCGGAGCCAGTCCAGAGCCCTGTTCCGTTGCTCTACACCACGGGGACGAACCCAGCCTGGCTCGCCCTCCCGGAGCCGCTGGGCCTTGGGAGTAAGGACCGCCAGGTGTGTGAAGAGGAGGCCAGAGGCAGCCAGCAGCCCTGAGACCAACGGGGTAGGGCCCTCAGCATCCTCCACCAGCAGCCAATGCAGCCGGGGCACCAGACTCAGAGTCTGGGACAGCCGCACCAGCTCTGCCTTCTGCACCAGCCTGCGGAGGGGGAAGATGCAGCAGGAGGGAAAGGGGTGGACACCATCTGCCCACTCCAGCTAGCAGACATAGCTTCTTCAGAACCACTTCTAGCATCCCCATGGCCTTTCCCCCACCAATCCCCAACTCTTTCTCGCCTGTCAACTTCACACTGACACTCCCCTGCCCTGTTCTTCCAATCATGTCTCTCACCCACCTCAACCCCAACCCTGTGGGGGACTATAAGCAAAGGGTCCAGCCTTTGGAACCAGACAGATCTGGGCTCAAAGGCTAGGCTTCTAATTAGGTGAGGCATCTGGGGAAAATGGCTCACTCTCCCCAAGTCTCAGTTTCCTGGGCTGTAAAATGGGAATAACAGTGCTCTAAAACAATGTTGTTTTAAAGGTTAAATGACGATTTTCTAACGCACCGGGAGGACCAGCTTCTTTTCCTTCTGTGCTTGGGTTTCCAGGCAGAGGAGTTTAGAGGAGCCCCTTGACTCACTCCCCTCCAGGGGAGGATGATTTGGGTTTGGACAAAGTACTGGGAAGTGTGGCCCAGTCTCCTCTAGGCTGCGTTATCGTTCAGACTGGCCTGCCTGCCTGCCACAGGCTGGGTGGGGTGTGCGTGTGTGTGTGGGAGGGGGGACAGGGTCTAGAGTGGCCTGTGCCTGGGTGGCTCAGCCACCTGATTCCAGGGAGCAATTAGTAGGTCCTTCGGCTGCAGATCCAAAACCACAGTTCCCCACTAAGGCCACATTTCAATTTTTTTTGAAAAGGTAAAACACTTAGTACAGCACCTGGTAAGAGTAAACACACTGTAAATAACAGCATAACTATTTCTAGACCCTGGTATGACTATAGGACCAAGCTCTTTTCTACTTCAAGTTGGATAGGGGATCTCAAACTTTCTCACCGAAGGATCCTTAAGGAGAGAGAGTGAACTTATTGGCAAGCTTCAAATTTCCTTGCAACTTTATTACCTTAATATTAGTCAGGAATTTTGCATTCTACTTCATAGTACACCCCTGTCTCTTACTGGAAAACAACCATTTTTCCCCCACAAATCTCTGAGTAAAGATGTGGTTCATTCGTCCTGTCGTTTGGCATGCCCTAGTTTGAGGAACATTCCCCAGTCCAATGCCGCCCCCAAATCTCCACATCAACCCCAATCTCTGGGTCCATGCGGGCCTGTTGGGTGCACCAGAGCCCATACCTGGCATAGGTGGGGGTAACAACATAGATAGTAGGCAGGGCCTCAGGCTCAGGGGGCTGGGCAGGGGCAGGGACTGGCCGATGGAGGTCAGCTTGCAGCTGGGAAATCCTCAGATCCTTCTGCCGAAGCTGCTCTGCTGCTGCCCGCAAGGGAGGGAGGCAGTCACATGGCTGGCCTGGTCCCAGGAAGCAGGGATGGGAGCAGAGAATCACAGCATGTTCAGCATCCCAAAGGGCCACAATCTCATACAATTTAGCCAGGGCATGAATCTCCTTACAAGTCCGCTAACAGCCGTCTCTACACCACTGGTGGTGGGCGACTCACTGGCTCAATTACGAGCCCCTCTCCAACTTCAACAAATTCCATCTGTGACAATTTTCATTTGGATATTGAGCTGATAATCTGCCTCCATCCTTTCTACCCGGTGGTTCTAACTGTGCCTTCTGGAGCCATAAAGAACAAGCCTCTCTCCCTAAAACAGGACAGTCTTTCAAACACCCGAGGATCATGTAGTGGCCCTGTTTGGCAATCCCTGCATAAGAGGCAGAGTTCAATCTGCTCCCTTAGCTGTGCGGCCAAAGACTCATTAAATTCATCAATTCCATTATTGGGTAAATATTTATTGAATGCTCTTCCTGGGGATGCATCAGGAAGCAAAGCAGTTATGACCCCTGTTCTGGTAGCGCTTTCACTTCAGTGGAGGGGGCAGTCACTAAGCAAAGAACGTTACAAATTGTGCTAAGGGCGAAGAAGGAAGCCAATAGCATAGAGAATAAAAGAGAGTCCGGGGAAAGAAGCGTTCCTCTAGCTAAGGTGGTCAGGGAAGGCCTCTCTGAGGTGGTCACATCTGAGCTGAGACCTGAAGGATGAGAGAGGCAGCAGGAAAGAGCTGGGGGAAAGGCACCGCAGGCAGAGGGAACAAGCTAAGAGCTTGAGAGAGCAATGAGCGTGCGGTTTTCGAGAAACTGTCACGAAGCCAGCGTGGCCGGAGCAGAGCGAGCGAGAGGGTTGGGAAAGTGGGTTAGAGAGGCAGACGGCGGCAGGATCCTGCGGGGCCCTGCGCGCCCTGGGAAGGAGTCTGGATTTCACCCGAGGTGCGGCGGGAAGCCGCGGCGCGCTCCAGAGAAGGGAGTGCGCCCAGCAGCCGCAGAGGGCTGTCGGAGGGCCGAGCCGGATGAATGGTGTCTGCACTGGGGTTCGTCCCCAGGGCGGGAAGCACGGCGGCGGGCGCCTGCGGGCAGGCCCGCCGCACCCCCGCCCCGCCCCGCTCACCGAGCTGCACCAGCGCGTAGAGGAGGCCGGCGATCGACACCAGGAAGTAGGCGAGAAACACGTTCTTCAGCTTCAGCTTCATGGCCGTGCCGCCGCCGGCGTCCAGGCAGGCGGGGTCCCGCGGGGACAAGAGGTCCCCGCCCCCCGCCGGACAGCCTGCAGGCCCCGCCCCTGCAGCGGCCCCGCCCCTCGCTCCGCCTTTCTCACGAGCTTCTACACCAGCTCCCGGGAGCTGGGGCTGGCGAGCCCACCGGGGCCAACATCAAGTCTGTCTGCAACACTACCCCCTGCCCCGGTTAATTTCCGGTCCCATCGCCTGGTTCTGGGAACCTCGGGAATGAGTGACGTCATATCCGGCGTGTCCAGCGTGCCGAGCCGGCAGTCATAAACCCGGTGGGAACACGTGGGAGCGACTTTGAGACCTTCCCTTGAACTCCAAGTCATTGTGCCCAGGCTTTCTCCTTATATTCGTTCATCCATCCATCAGCCACAGCACCCAGTAACCGTAGCGCAGTAAATACGTGTTACGTGAGATCTGTCATGCGCCAGGCCTGAGTTCTAGGTCTGTCACATATAATCCTCACTAAAATCCTAGGCGATAGATGGTATTGTCCTGTTTTACACCTAAGTAACTAAGGTTGACAGAAGTTATGCAATTTTCATGGTGCAATTTTCTACATCCCTTCCGGATTGACTCCAGGTATCCTCCGACCCACATTTTCCAGATGACAATGGGGGCCCGGGAGGGATGAGGTGCCAAGGCAGTGGGCTGTCTCCCAGATTGTTGATTGAAGTATTCCCTGCCCTTCCACTCCCCCCACCGCCACCCCCGGCGGTGCATCAAGGTTGTGGATTTGATCCCTGGGGCAGGGTACTACAAGCATCAACCAATGCGTGCATAAATAAGTGGAACAACAAACCAAAGTTTCTCTCCCTCCCTCTCTCTCTCACATAAATCAATAAAGATTTTTTTTAAGAAAAGAAATAGTTCCTGAGCTGAGGAATTGCATGAACACACCCCCTAACTCCTGAGAAGAGGCAGAGTTTGGCCACCACAAAATATGACTTTGGGGGATATTTTTTAAAGATTTTATTTATTATTTTTAGAGAGAAGGGAAGGGAGGGAGAAAGAGAGGGAGAGAAACATCAATGTGTGGTTGCCTCTCACGGATCCCCTACTGGGGACCTGTCCTGCAACCCAGGCATGTGCCCTGACCAGGAATCCAACCAGTGACATTACACTTTGCGGGATTACACCAACATAATGAGCCAGAAAGACTGCTTCTTAACTTGTCATTGGGTGAAGGCAAGAACTAAAGTCCTGATTCTAACAGCATAGTAGTAAAAATGCCTCAGTGAGTTCAGTTTAAAGCAGTACACTGGTACATGGCTCTTGCACTTCGTTACCAGGAATGTGCAGATGTGTTTTTACTCAAAAACAGATTATCTGTAGGCACAGACAATGACAGCAGTACACCATTGTATGTTGTCGGCTGAAACCAGTGGCTGAGGGTTATAGTGATTTTCTTAAACAGCAGTGTCTTTTCGTTAGTCATTTCCTTCAACTGACTTCTCTGAAGTTAGAAATGAGGACTAAACCTTGAGCTTCCTCTCACAGTTCTCATTAATAATGGTAAAGCACTATTCTAGGATTAAAACATGCCACCTCCCAGAAAAAAAAGAAAAGAAAGAAAAAAAGAACACGCCACCTGCCATACCACCTTCCGTCCCCCCCCCACCCCCCATCCAGGGCCTCTCTCGTTTGGGAATTGCTGTGACTGGACCTTCTTCTGCTGTTCACAGGACGGCCACTCCAGCAGCATCCCACAGAGCAGTTCTTACAAACTTAGTTGGACCAGTGATTCCGTTACACCATATTCAAAAACTCTCCAAGCATTCTGTCATAACCAACTTCCGAGGAACTTGGCATAATTTTCTCAACTATATACAACAATCCGTCAGCACCTGCATTCTTAGCGATGGTCACTGCAGAAATTTTGAGTGCTTTTTAAAATAATTTCTATACTAACGTTTAGATCTTCATTAGCTGGACTTCATGAGTCCAAAGCTGGACCGCACCGAAGCAGGGCACAACCCCCTCCCGGAACAATGCCTTCCTCAACAGCAGCTCTCATAGTTTTGAGGGCATCTGTTACTCTGCCTTTCTTTTCATTCACTTCAACATCACCTGTCCCACCAACCTTCAGCACAGCTGCTCCGAGAGTTTTGCTAGACGTTCATTACTTTTTCCTGTTCATATTCCCTGGTTCTGATATCTAACTGCTCCATGATTTTTAATGGAGAAAGGGGGTAGAGGAAGAGAGAGAGAATTTTTATTTATGTCGAGACAGAGGGGCAGGGAGAAAGAGAGGGAGAGAAACATCATCAATCAGCTTCCTCCTGCACACCCCCATCTGGGGACCTGGCCTACAACCCAGGCATGTGCCCTGACTGGGAATCGAAACAGACACCTTTTGATTTGCAGGCCGGTGTTCAATCCACTGAGCCACACCAGCCAGGGCATTATCGGTTGCCTTCTCATATGTGCCCCAACTGGGAAATTGAACCAGTAACCCAGGCATGTGCCCTGACTGGGAATAGAACCTGTGACTTTTCAGTTCATGGGACAACACTCCAACCAACCGAGCCACACCAGCCAGGGCTCCATGATTTCTTGAGTATGTTTTTCAATTTGAGCTACCTGGCCAAGGCCCTAAGCTAGTTATTTAAGAACCTGCAACCCTGGTGTATCAGGAGGATGCTCTAACCAACTGAGCTACCCATCCAGGGCTCTAAGTGGTCTTTGTTAACAAATGACTCAAGAGCCTCCTACCCCCACCTGCACCCCTAATCTGCCTACAGGAATTCAGAAAAACCTGTTTGAAGGAAGGGAACTATCACCTTAACATCACCAGAACTAAGTGTAGCAAGCAGGGAGAAATCTAGCAAGACTGTTAGGCTCCCCTCTGTGTCCTTTTGTTTCTGGGTGGCCAGGCAAGAATGCGTTCACTAAATGTTTGCTCTTTCTCTACTTGTGAATCGCCTACATTCCCTTTGAAGTCCCAGACCCCTGCCGCCCTCTCTTTAGTTCAGAACGACATGTAAACCTTAAATGGCTGATTTGTCCTCCGGTCCCCTATTCTTAGGGAACCCCACATGTATATAATGTAATAAATTTGGTCATTTTCCTCCTAGTAATTTCATTCAATTATTAGACCAGTCAGAAATTAGAAAAGGAAAATTATTTTTTCTTGCCACACTCTTAATGACGTACAGATCATCCTAAGTATTCTTCCTTAAGGGAAAAAAGTTTTCTTGCAAAATAATCTTTTAAGATTTGTGGTCTACAAAGTGGGAAAAAACTATTTCCTGTCACTAAAACAGTGGGAAATTTTAAAAACTGCTTCCAGCTAAAGACAAGCAGCCTTTCATGAAAGTCCATCCCACCATATAGCCATTTCGGTTCCAGAGTGACCCCATCAGCTCTGGTCACCACTATTAAAATACGAGGCCTGTTAAAATCTTGTGAAGGTAAGAAAGGTCCAAACCTGTAGAGACTTTTTTGACTTCATTTGAGCCAAACTGAGGACACAGGCCAGGGAACAAATGCTCAAACGCTGCTGAGAATGGAGGTTTTACAGCTCCTTTTACACATCAGAATCACAGATTTAAGGCAGGTGCATGAGATTCACTGGTGGTAGGTTAAGGAGAAGGCAGAGCAGGGAAATCTCTGGGACCAGACAGAAGGCGAAACGGAGACACTTCCTTTACACAGGTGGGCACAGGGAAGTTAGTACCGTTGACAGCACATGGAGGTGACATGCAGGGAACAACTGGACACGGGGTTCTGTGGTCTCACGCTCTGGTGCCTGTGGGGTTGTACCCTCCAGGGGTAGGAAAGAAAACTGCTGACATTTTAAAGGTATGTTCCCCGGGATGCGTAAGGGTAAGGCACAGAGCTCACCTATAGACTGACCTTTCTGGCCCGAGATGGGACTACCAGCCATTATCTATCCAGTTAGGAATTTGTTTTTTTTTTTTTTTAAAGATTTTATTTATTTTCAGAGAGGAAGGGAGAGGGAAAAAAACATCGATGTGTGGCTGCCTCTCACATGCCCCCTACCAGAGACCTGGTCCACATCTCAGGCATGTGCCCTGACTGGGAATTGAACCAGCGACCCTCCAGCTTGCAAGCCGGCACTCAATCCACTGAGCCACACCAGCCAGGGCGGAAATTTGTGATCAGACCATCCTGTGCGGTTACTTCTGGTCACTGAGCTTGCCAGGTCTGCCATGTGGTCCCTGGAGCTCGTCAGGTTTATTGCACAATTTATTCACAACCTGTTGACCTTGTAGGACCCTTCTATCAACAAACGGAGGAAAGCTTGACTCGCTCTTTTGCAGAATGGACAGGGCTTGTGCTGAGGCCAGATGAAAACACCAGGCCCTTAGGCTTCTAAGGGCCCGTGGTTCACACCAGAACCAGAATCCAGACACCCAACAGTTATCTTTCCTTTTTTTATTGTTTCTCCTTTTATCAAAACCTGTCACAGCTGGGGACCAAGAGGGAGTAAAAAAAATGGTCACAAATATGCCCCCTCATCCCCAGTTAACCCTCCCCCACCCCCCACCCAGGGCTTAGGGCCAAGCCAGGGCACACATGATCATCTCCTCCCACCCTCAGCCTTCTCCCAGCAATAAATACAGGCAACTGTGATTCGATGAAACCGCAACTGATTTCTCCATCTTGAATGCCCCTCAAGGGGACAAAAAAAGGGACACAAAAAGTTTAATGCCCACCCCCACTTAAGAAGTGGAAACTTCTTTCCCCTAAGGGACAGGGGAGGTAGAACTGCCCCTGTCAGAACTGCAGCAGCTCTGGAAGGAATGGGGGAGAGGAAAGGTTGGAAGAGAGGGAAGAGGAAGGTCTCCAGCAACCTCACTCCTTTGATCCATTCATCCCTTGTCAGGTAAGGAGTGGTCCCAGTGCATCGGTGGGGCTCAAAAAGGGGAGAGATGACAGAGAAGAGCCAGGGGGAGGAAATAAAAAGAGGGATAGTCTCATGGGGAGGGAAGAGGAAGGAGAAAAGGAGTCCTAAAGCTCACTGCCCTCAACTTCTTTCAAGAAATGGCATCGACACCTAAGAGGCATGAATGGACAGTCTGAAAGACTCAGGAGCCCCCAACGAAGAGAAGGGAAAGCAAGGACCCTGTGGGCCCCAGGTCTTCACAGGTGAATGTGCTCCAGATAGAGCAACAGAGCGTGGGGGACGGAGGGCGGCTCGGAGTCAATGCGCAAGAGAGGTCGGGAGATCACAAGAGGAATTCGGAGCCCAGAGGCAGCCCTCTCATCCTGCCCAGACGCTGGCAGAATCTGGTCCTGGGATGAGAAAGGTTAAGTCTGGGGAGGTTCAAACTCCAAGGCAGAAGGAAGAGTAACTCTCATCACAATAGCACCCCTCCCACCCCCAACATTCCTTGGGTTATCGCAAGTGAATACTCCAGTCGGAGGCCACGTTGACGCCGGGCTTGCGCAGTATCAACACCGAGGTCTCAGGGTCGTGCTGGAAGGACAGGCGGCTCTCAGGAGATCCTGGCGGAGGAAGAAGACAGACTGCCGTAGTCACAGCAACAGGCCGCGGCATCACAACTACTTTCCAACAGGCAAGTGTCCCCAGCCCAGCCGCCGCGCCCCCTTCCTCACCCTGGGTGCCACGTCACTGACTCACCTTTTGTCTGGAGTACCACGGCTGCTGGCTTCCCGGCCCCTATTATCACCACCCGCTCAATCCAGATTGGTGTCTCAAAGTGGCCTTTGGGGTCTGCTGAGCTGGAAGGAGCGAAAATGGGTGCCCACCAGGGAAAAAGATGTCAGAGTAAAAGGAAAGAGTAGACCCAGAGCGAGAAAAGAGCACAGTGAGCTGAGCACCTCTGAGGCCCCGCCGCCTCCGGAGGCTGCCGAGGCAGAACGGGCACCTCATTACCTGGAGACGAGAGTGTTGCCAGAGAAGGAGAATCGACGCAGCAGAAACTCATGGCGGGTCTGATAGTTGAACGTGTGCCCATCGTCCAGAAAGAGCTCTCCCTGGGCTGTCCCCTGAGGAGGAAGTGGGACCGGTGAGAGTCTGAGCCCAAGAGGGAGGGAGGGAAGGAGGGGTCCGCCCCAGGGCACTGAGTCCTAGGAAGGCAGGCAGAAGGTTGGACAGGCCGCCTGCCTTGCTCTCACCTGGGGGCTGAGCGCAACAAAAAGAGTGATGGGGTCATCCTTCATACAATCGGAAGAACGCCGCACTCGCATCCACCGAGGCACAATTGTCCCGCCACGCTGGAACACGGGGATCTAGGGCAAGAGCAATGCTGGGCTGAAGCTCTCCCGTTGCCCAGCTTGGCCCTGCGGCCCAGCTGTGCCCACCTAAGTACTGGACCCCAACGCACACACCCTCTCCCTTTCTGGAAACCTACAGGCAGATGGAGCCGGGAGGTGGGTCCAGCATACTCACACTGCTCAGAGTTACAGGCAGGTACAGGGTCTGGGGACCATGATGTTTCTGGTAGCTCTGAATGTCATACCACACCTGTGGGCGGCAAGAGATACATGTGGTCAGTCACCACACAGGGCCCCCATCCACATTACCCCATTTGGGCTCCACCACCCATCATTCCCCACCACACCCTTCCTTAACTCACCTCCCCTTGGCCAGGCAGGTAGACCTGCACGCCATGAGCCCCAGCGTCTGATACAGGGTGAACCAGCAAGGCATCCCCTACAACACACCAGAGTCAACTCGGAGCTAAGATCAGTTCCCAGACAGGGAGCACCGAACCGCCGGCCCCCTAGCACCACCAGCTCATTCACTCGCCCCTCCCCATGCACCCACAGACTCTCTTCCGCCCACAAGTGCTTACTTCTCAGCCCACCCACCACCAACTGTCCTCCCCATTTCTCACCAAGCAGGAACTGGTCATCTATACTGAAGGTGGTCACGTCCTGAGGATAATGCACCCACAGGGGCCTAGGAAGGACGCAAAACAAGAAAGGAAGACACTTGCTATTTTGGCAGATGTCAAAGATGCTGCCCCAGGAACTAGTAAGAACAGCATCGGGGAAAGACCCAGGCGCTCACAGCCCGACAGGGTGTGGGTGGGCATCACGCCTCAGCGACGCAACCTCACCTGACTTCCTAGCCGGTCTGCCTGCCCTGTCCCCTCTTGAAACCGTCTGCACAGCAGCCTTGCAGGGGCCACGTGTCACCCTGGATCAGACTTTTCTCTCTCATCTCATCCCCTACCTCTCCCTGTGGCTCCTTACCCAAGATGCACCGTTTTTTGTTTTTTTTTTGTGGTTGTTGCTCTGTTTCATTTTTCCTACTCCTGCAACCCAACAAACTCATTTCCATTTTAGAATTTTTGCACTTGGGGTCTCCCGCTTGAAACATTCTTCCTCTAGGTCACAAAAACCTGTCTTGGTCATTATTTAGGCCTCATCTCACATGCCTTCTTCTCAAGAAGGCCATTTGTGGATCCTACTTCCATTATTCCCTTTTACTTTTTCAAAGAGCTTGTCATTATTGGCAATTTTTCAAATTTATGTATTTGTTTCCTCCCAAGAATGTACGTTCTACAAGGGTAGGGCACCTGTCTGCCCTGTTTCAGGCTCAGGGACAGTGATGAATGATGCCTGGCATGTCATAAGCACTCCATAACGTCTACTGCTCTTCACCCCCGTTAGTCTCCACTTATTCTTGACCTTGAGATCAGACTTTTGTCCTTTACAAGGCCCTGGTGAGTGAAGAAGAGGCTCAGGGATGGAGCCCAGTCCCCACTGTCCCCCAGCCACCCCAGCCCACTCAGACCCAACCGAGTACCTCACCTCATGACAGGAATTCCCTCGAGATGGGCGTGATAGAAGAGGGTATACCAGAAAGGCAACAAGGAATACCGCTGGCCCAAGGCATCTCGGATCATGTCGTGGTACTGAGATGGTAACAGCCACGGCTCTCGCCGCCCGGTGTCCAAGTGGGCATGTGCCCGGAAGAATGGCTGGTAGGCAGCCATCTGGTACCAGCGCACAAGCAGCTCTGGCTCTGGATTCTTGAAAAAGCCACCCACGTCAGCTGGGAGAGGCGAGGGGGGAAGCAGGTTGGAAAAGGGGGCGAAGGAGGGCTGCTGCCTAGGACCGCCGCAAGACCCCGCACTGGACTCCTGGCGCTCTGTTCACACCCAGGTCCTGTGCCCTCTCCCGCGCCCCTCTCCCACCAGACCGAGGACCACAGATTCCTCCCCGTCTCACCTCCACAGAAGGAAAGTCCCACCAGCCCAAGGCTGAGACACATAGGGATACTGATTTTCAAATGGTCCCACTCAGCAGTGTTGTCCCCTGTCCACACGGCTCCTGAGGAAGACCAGAGGGAGGGCGCTTGCCTACAGTGAAAGGGCTCAGCCTCTTATATAGCTGACCTCTCTGACCTGCCACATCTGCTCTGGGGCCCCAAGGTCCTGCTGACGACGGCTGAGTTCACAACATTTGCACGGACCTCCCGCTCCCTGGCTCCCTTAGAGTGCGGAGCTGGCAGGATGCAGAGTGCAGCTCTCGGAGCACAGCTGTGCGGACAGACTTCTCTGCGATCCAGGCCTAGGTCCACGGCTCCTCCCACCTGGCGTCACACCCTCTCCCTCAGCTCTGCTCTCAAATCTCACCATAGCGCTGGGAGCCGGCGAAGAAAGCTCTGCTCAGGACAAAGGGGCGTTCCACACCCCCGGAGCGCTGCACCAGTCCGTCGGCAGTCGCCATTTGCTGAGTGGAGACAGGAGAGAGGACGCGTAGTGAGGAGCAAAGGCCAGCTGTCGGCCAGCCCTCAGTCCCTCACCACATGGAGGCCACAGGCATCATGCACGGTCCCGAGCCCTCGGTCCCTCACCACATAGAGGCCATAGATGTTATGCACATCTCGGTGCTCCCAGCCCCCGTGATGCCGGGCATCCTTGAGCATGGTGACCTCTGGACCATTGAACACAGATGGTTCATTCATGTCATTCCAGACGTAGAGGTTGGAAGTTGAGCCCTGAGAACACGAGGAAGAAGATGGGGACAAAAACAGAGAGGGGAGAAAGAAGACAAGGTCAGAGCAAAGAGCTCCTAGGAATGCAGAATGGTGAGTTTCTCAGGGATCATCGAGACCCCCTGATACACTATAGGCAGCCAACTACAGCGGGATTAACACGCAGAGAACGACCGATTTAGGAAGGCAGGGTGGGAAAGACAGGTGGAGAGAGGCCTGCCGTACCACATAATTGTCAAAGCTGAACATGTTAGCCCACCAGGCCCTCATCGTGGGATTGGTGAAGTCGGGGTAACCAGCTGCGCCTAGGAGAAGTTAAGGGTGGCTGTCAGCCATTTTACCTCCCTGGTCTTCCGACAGTTTCCCTCAGTTCTGGGCCTGCGCCACCTACCTGGCCAGCACCAGCCCTCGTAGTCAGAGCCATCCCGGGTTTTAACATACAGACCCTGGTTCTGCAACTCTTCGTGTACACGGTAGCCAGAGTCTACCTTGATGTGGGGATCCACGATGGTGACCAGCTGGGAGCAAGGAACACGGGTGGTCAGAGCTCCCCACGGCTACTCTGTCGGAAGACCAACCATGGCTGTAGTCCGCTTACCTTCCGCCTCTTGGAGGCCAAGTGCTCCAGCATGGTGAGGGGCTGTGGGAAACGGCTGGGGTCCCAGGTGAAGTACCGCTTGCCATCGGCGTGCTCGATGTCCAGCCAGATGAAATCGCAGGGCATGTTGTGGTCATCGAAGCCCTGGCTGACCTCCAGCACATCGGCCTCGTCCCGGTAGTTCCAGCGGCTCTGGTGGTAGCCGAGGGAGAAGAGCGGGGGCAAAGCCTGGGTCCCTGCAGGTTCAGCGAGGCACGGGGGTCACCATGGAGTCAGGGCAACCTGGGGCCAGTGGGGACACCCAGAAATTGAGGGAGGCTTGTAAACTACAGGGAGGCTGAGGGGTTCAGGACTCCTGAAAACGCAGTCACTCCTCTCAAGACGACAAAGCTGAACAAGAGGAGGCTGCTGGCTGATGGAGTGCGGAGGCCGTGTACCTGTCAGGCTGGCGTACTGCCGAAAGACGTCGGAGACAGAGGGCCCCAGCAGCAGGAAGACATCGATGATGCCGCTCTCCGACATCCAGCGGACGTCCGTCTGCGGTGTCTCCCCAGAGCCCTGCAGGTAGTCTAGCATCTTCCCAAACAGGGTCTGCAGACCGGGGAGAGGCCCAACACCCACCTTCTCGTTCACCAACCCAAAGACACAGCAGCAATATTTTCCTCAAAATCCTAACACTGGCTCCTACTGAGTCCCTGAGCTGAGATTACATGTCACCCTCTCAGAGAGGCTTTCCTGGATGCCACCACCTGAAGCACCGCTGCCCCGCCCCCTACGACTGCCGCACCTCCTTCTCAGCATCTGCCCCCGCTGCACGCACCCTGCCCTCGCTGCTCTGTTTAACTGCTGTCTGCTGCCTGAGCGAGGCCCTCTCCTACCTCGATGAGCAATGTACCCCCGGCACCAGGAAAACTATGGCGCATGCCATGCGTGCCCAATGACAAATGTGCTGACAACGAATGCGGAGCAGGCAATCCCTGCCCAGTGTGTGTCTTCTGCAGTGACCGGGGAGCTCAGTGGCTGCTCACGAGGACCAGGACCCTCCTCTCACCCAGTCCCAAATGGGCTACCCCATCAGCCTCTTCAGAGCTACTCCCCGGCACACCCATCTGTCTCTAGGCCTCAAGACTCCCGCCTCGCCGCTCCGCCTGCCTGTGTGCTCACCTTCCCAGCGGTGTTGGAGGATATGTCAACCCAAGTCTCCGCGGCATTGAGCCAGAAGATGCCCAGGTCCCGATGAGGACTGTGTGCCAGGAGCACAGGCACAGACCCGTACAGCGCCATGGGGTTGTACAGCTCATACTGGAACACATCCAAATTGTAGAGGCGATACGGCTCCCCACCCCTGCAGGCAGACAGATGGACTGGCCCCAGGCCCTGACACACCCCCATCCCAAAGACACAGGTGAGGAATACGAACTGGGCTCTCTACCCTTTCTCAAAGAATTTTCCAGTCACCAAAGGTGATCTGGGCACAGGAAGTGGTCCGTGCCCGTCTAGAGCACCCAATCTGCATGCACGTCTCCCACACTGCCGACCCCTCTGTCCTCCACATCCTGAGGTCACCCCGGGACTCACTCAGTGACCTTCAGCCTCAGGCTGTCTGCATGCTCAGGGATCCCATACACATGCTCCATGCCTGGCAGAGAGAAGTCCAAGCCCACAGACGTGGGGCCTGGAAGGGAAGGAAAGGAAAGGAAGGGCTCCAGAGCTTCTGCTGGGCGAGGACTCCCTGCGCCCCAGGCTCTCCCTGGCCCTCACTCACCATATGGCTTGCTGTCCGAGTGAGTTTTGAATGTCTCCTCCCAGGCTCCTGGCTCATCTTTCTCTGCCTTCTCCTGGGTCTCTTCTGGCTGTGAGGAGGAAAGCAGACCACTCCCCAGTCATGCACCAGTTCTCTCTCTTCCCCTGCCCACTTTCTGAATCCCATCCCTGATTGTGAGACTAAGCTCAAGCTTCTCATGGGCCTTTCCCTGCCAACCTCCCAACCAGCCCTGTGCTCTAACCACCCACCCCCACGGACTTGCCTTGTCACCATCCCCAGGTGTTTCCTCAGGCTGGGCCCCATCGCCCTCAGCTGGGTCTTTTGATCCTTGCCTGGAAGGTAGGAGAGCTGTCTGCTCCAATCCAGAGGGGGCAGGGACGAGGGGCTAGTGGAAGGAGGGGTGAGGGAATAGAGAGCCAAGGGTCCAAAGGAACGAAGGCATTGGAGGAAGGGACTGAATGTTAAAGGTTGGAGAGGGCCCCCAGTGACCGTGTAAGTGTGCAAAGGACGTGGAGAGAAATGAGAAAGGGAAGTGAGAAGTAAATGCCGCCAGAAGATGCTTTCCTCACATAGGCCCAAATCATCAGCCAGCATTCCAAGAGACAGGCAGGTTCGAGGGCCTGGGCTCGGAATGCCAGTCCTGGCTCTGCTGCCTCCACTGAGGGACTCTGGCCCCAAATGCCTTCACTGGGTCACAGCCTCTTGGCCTGACACGGGGTTTTGCAAAGGCAAGTGGGTCATACCATGATGAAGCCTCCGCAGACATACGCAGGGACTCAAGCAAGAGGTTGTGCCAAAGAAAGCTCTCAAGGGCAGCTGGCAAGCAGCTCTGCCCAGCGCCGCAGTGCCCCAGCCGAGAGCCAGGAACCCCAGCAACAGGCGGCAGGTCTCCACCCCTTGGCAAAGCAAGAAGCTCCCTACATTCCTTAAGGACTTCCAATATTTCATCTTCCTTCTCCCAGAGGGCCCCAGTCAGGAGAACAGGGAACAGGGACCAGATACCACACAGCTGAAGAGAGAGAGGTGAGTGAAGGGCAGGGCACGAAGGGTCTGGGGCACCTTCCCCTGGGGGTCGGAGTGAAGGGCAGGTAAGGGCAGAGGAACACATACAGTACCAATGGCCATGAATTTACCTAGAGAAAATGTTCTTGATCTTATCCCAAATGCTACCGAGCGTGAGACTAACTTTATCCGAGAAACTAGGGCAGGAGGAGATGGGTAGGGAAGGGAAAAAGGAGGCACAAAACCAACACAAAAACAGAAACATAAAAGTGAGTTTCAGGCGACAAACTTCCAGAGATGGGGGGTGGGGGGAGAGGAAGAAAATAAATCTGGGAAATGTGATGGCGTGAGAAGGGGAGAGAGGAAAGGCAGACCCAGGCAGGCCTCTCGGAGGGGGTGCCCAGGCACAAAAGTGACTGCCTCCTGATCCTTAGAGGAAATGAAGAAAACTGAGACCCGGCCTGCTTGCTACCCTCCCTGACAGCTTCTCCCAGCCCTCAGCCCCTACCTGACTGTCCTGCCACCCTGTCTTCTCCCAGGGACCCGACGCCAGACCCCACAACACCCCTCGGCTCTTTCACATTAGGTTGCTTTTAGTCCCGACCCCTGTACTCACGAGACCCTGGGGGCCCTCTGGTGCTCAAAACCTAGGAGTCCTCGGGCGTTGACACTGAGCAGGAGGCTGCGGTCCTCCAGCAGGTCAAGGCGGAATGGCCGCGCCGTCAGGATGATCTTGTAGGGTCCCTCCGCCACGGTTAGCTCCACGCTGTTGTCATCGCGGCCAGAGACAGAAAGCCTGTGAAAGCGATCAAAAGGGATAGAAGTGTGCGGAAAGGACTAAGAGTGTAGACGTGACACTTCAGAAGGGGGACCTGCTAGGAGCTGTAGGCAGTGTGGTAATAGTGCAGGGACAAGCTGACCAAAGGAACCAAACAAAGAGCCTGGAAACAGACCGAAGCATATTTAGAACTCTGAAATGTAACAGAGGAGGCGGGGCAGCTCGGTGAGGTCAGGAGGACTAAGAAGGACTAGTCAGTAATGCAGATGAAAAACAAATTTTCTGGATAGGAAAAAAATAGCATCAAATTCCTACCTCATTCTAGATACAAGTATCAACTCCAGACAGATCATGACTTAAAACTTAGAAGTAAAATCTTTAGAAGAAAACGAAAACGAAAACAAATAATTTTCTGACCTTGAGGTAGAGAAGAGGTATTTAAACACAATAACTTCTTTTCAGATGCTAACACCAGAAGGTAAAAGCCTGGCACATGTGACAACACTACAGTTCAGAACCTCTACTTATGGAAAAACGCCTCTGGCATCAACAAAAACAGGAAAAGGTAGAGACTGTCCCAGACTCCAGGCGTCTAAGGAGACGCGACAACTGATACAATGTGATATCTGAGATGGGGTAGAAAAAGGGCACTGGGTAAAAGCTCATGAAATCTGAATAAAATACGGACTTTAGTTAGTTAATAATAATGGTATCAATTCATTAGATAGGACAAATGTACCAAAGTAATGTTAACAGGGGAAAATAGGAAGGGACGGTATACAGGAACTCTCAAAATATTTTTGCAACTTCCTATACATTTAAAACTATTCTAAAATAAGATTTTTTTTTGCCCTGGCCGGGGTGGTTCAGTGGATTGAGTGTAGGCCTGCGAACCAAGGGGTCGCCAGTTTTATCCCAGTCAGGGCACATGCCTGGGCTGCGGGTCAGTTGGCGAGAGGCAACCACACACTGATATATTTCTCCCTTCCCCTCTCTCCAAAAATAAAAAAATAAAATCTTTTTAAAAAAATCTTTTTTTTCAAGGCAGTTTTATTAGGAAAGTAAAAAGATAAGCCACAACCTGGGAAAGATAGCTGCAATAAATATAAGTGGTAAAGAGTTAGTATCAAGCCCTGGCCAGGTAACTCAGCTAGTTAGAGCATCATCCCCATATGCCAAGATTGTGGGTTCGATCCCTGGTCAGGGAACATATCAAAATCAACCATGGGGGAAGGTAGGTACAAGGGGACTAAATGGTAATAGCAAAAAAAATACAGAGATTAATTTTTTAAAAATCAACCAATGAATGCGTAGATAAGTGGAACAGCAAATCAATGTTTCTCTCTTTTCTCCCTCTCCTCCCTTCTCTCTAAAAATCACTAAATTTTTTTGAAAAAAGGTTTTTAAAAATCACTATTAAGACAACAAATTTCTACAAACCAATAAGGACAAACAACACAAAAGGAAAGTAAGCACAGCTGGCAACCACCACTTCCCAGACTAGTAATCTAGAATGCCAGAGAGCACATGAAGAGATGCGCAGTCTCGTCAACAAACCGGGAAAGACAGCCAAGCCAAAGCCACCACGTGGTGTCATTCCGCACCCATTCTACCGACAGAAACGAGTCCAAGGGCACCAGTGTGGACTGTGTTGCTGGTGGAAGTGTGAACCCATAAGCCACTTTGGCGTTATCTTAGGAAGCTGGTCATTTGCATAATCCACAGCTCTGTGGCTCCTCTCCTTAGCTGCGCACCAAAGAGAAACCCCTGCGCAGGGACACAGGAGACGACAAGGATGTTCACGCCAACACTTTCAATAGCAAAACACTAGAAACCCAAATGTCCATCAACACAGAAATGGATACATAAGTCGAGATACATTCATACAACACCATACAGTAATGAAAATGAACTGTGTGCAATACGGTTAGATAAAGTTATGTGACCCCACAAAACATTCATTAGATAAATGTCCCTATAAAGCTCAAAAACGAACAATACCACATAATTTATTGCTTAGGCGTAAATACACAGTATGTATATGTGTTGATACACACACATACACGGCACAACTGGAAGAACAGAAAGCCACGGGAACGATAAACTTCGGAACAACAATCATCACTGGGGGAGTCAGGTACAGGACGATGAGAACTATATGGATGGGTTTGGTGGAAGGCTTATGTTATTTTCTAAATTAAATGCTTAGTAACAACGCATGGAACAACGATGTCAGTGAGTCATGACCAAAGACTTTGAGTAATCTTATCCCGGACAAAGGAGGAAAAAGGGAGAAAAGAAATGAGACCAAGAAAAGGGAAGAGAAGTGAAGAGAGGAGGGAACCAACCACAGAGACACGGTGTTCCTGGGGGGCAAGGTCTGGGCCTCGTTTATTCCCTCCTGTGGCCCTAGCACCCAGCCCAGGACCTGGCACAGAAGAGGAGGCAGTATGTGCTGAATGAAGCTTAAAAAACAAAAGAGAAAACAGGTGAAACAGAGAAAGAGCCAGGGAGAGGTTGAGGAGAGTGGCAAGGTGTTCGTCAGCTATTACCCCAACGTAGGAAATATCAGATGTCAGGTAAAAATCCACCAGGAGGAGAAAAGGGCCATGAAGTGGATACGTCTCTCCCAAAAAGCTTACCGAGCGGTGGGGGGATCGGCTACCAACACGTCTGGCACACGGTATCGGGGCCGACGGGGCTCCAGTTCATCAATCCTGATTCGGGTCATGTTCTTCTGAAGCCCCTGGAGCTCCAGCACCAGCAGCACCTGTGGGGGCAGAGGTGGGGCTCTGGATAAGGCAGAGAACTACACCACGGAATGCCCTCCGAACCCACTCCCTCCTGAGAGGTCTCCTCCTCCTTGGCCTAAGGGACCTGAGGTCTGAATTCCACACAAAGGCAAAGTCCCAAGATTAGGCTGGGACAGGGCGCTGGCTGTAGGTTCCCCCTTTCTAAATTACCCCTCAGCCACTGCCCCACCCCCACCAGACTTCTTTTTCTCCCCTGACCCTGGTGATCTCGTTGATCAGATGGACTGTGACGCCATCAGGACCAAGCTGCAGAGAATCCAACAAGGCTCGGTACGGAGAGAGGCCAGGCTGTATGCTTCGCTGCCGCCTGCCAGGTAAAATGGTTAGGAAGGTGAGAGGGTACCCCGATGCCTGTAGATTCCCTTATGACCTGCAGTGTCCCCAGGCTACCCCATCTACCACACATATACTGCTCACATTACCCCACATCACATCCCACTCTCCTCGATTATCATACTTGCAGAAGGAACTCTCTTCACAGGTCTTAAAGTTGCTTCTATCCACAGCAAGGGTAATTCCCACGCAGAACCCTAAACAAGCCAGTACCCAAGCTGTCCAAGACCTAAGGAGAAAAAAGACAAAAGAGGGACCAATCAGTAAGGGGTCAGAAAGAGCCTCACTTTCAGAGGTAAAGGCCACAGCCCTAAAAGACAACTCAGGAAAAAGGAAAGATGGATTCCCATTGAAAAGAAAAGAAAGCAGGTGGGCACGCAGGCACGAGAAGCTGGCTCACTCACACCTTCCCTTTAAAAAGGCAATGCAGCCCTGACCAGTGTGGCTCAGTTGGTTGGGTGTCGTCCTACCAAGCAAAAGGTCACCGGCTCAATTCCCAGTCAGGGCACATGCCTGGGTCGCAGGGTACATATGAGAGGCAACCGATTGATGTTTTTCCCTCACACTGATGTTTTTCTTTCTCTCTACCTTCCTTCCCCTCTCTCTAAAAATAAATAAGTAAAATCTTTTAAAAAATAAAATAAAATAAATAACAAGGCAATGGCAGTGGACAAAGGATGGATCTCAGGCCTTTGGAGGCCCTGGTATTGACTCTGGTTACATCAGCCTCTCGCAGTAAAGGAGCGATAACAGCCCGTCCCAAGGGAAGTGGTGGTGCCACGTGTGTGGAAGAGGGAAAGAGAGCAAGCCATGCCTTTCCAGGAGAAGGTACCGGCTAGAGCTACAGTGAAAAGGACACATGTACCCTCGGCTGGCCTCCTGGTCACAGCTGCTAGGGTCCTAACATCCCCAGCACCCCAGGCATCTGCTCCTCTGATCTTCACTCCTGAGTCTTCAAGATAAGTCACCACCATCTCTACCTAAGCCTGGAAAGAATAAAACTAGCTGACTTGTACTGAATCCGAACGCACCCCCAGGGGCCTGGCTAACTGCTTTCTATCTGATTTTTGACTCTGCAGTTTTTTAAAATGTCGATGCCTGGGTCTCACCCCCAGCGATTCTGAGTGAATGGGTTTGAAGAGGGGACTGGGCATCAGAAAATTTTCAAAAGCTTCCAAAACAACTCTAGTAAGCAACCACAGCTAAGATTCACTTCTTCATCTGCACTGCCTCCTTTCCCTTTGCTTGTCTTCTTGGTGAACTGTAGGGTTGAGATTTTCCCAGATGGGAAAATGGAGGCACAAAAGGTTCCATAATTTATCCAAGGCCGAACAGCTAGTAAGGGGTGGAAATGGGATTAAACTCAGCTTTGCTCGACGCCAGGGCCTGCACACTTCACGACGCACAACGAGGCACACCAGCCACCGCGGGCCTGTCCCACTGAGACCCATCACCCCAAGGTGATGGTTACCGTAAACTACCACTTCCCAATATAATTTCAAATGGCAAATGAGGGACTTCATAGGCTTATTTAAACAAGTTAATTGGAACGATATATTCATCCATTCTGAGTATGTCCTAAACAGGGGTTCTCAAACTTGAGTGTCTGTTAAGAATCACCTGCAGTACTTACAAAACGAAGCTTCGCAGAGCCCAAGAATCTGCGTTTTAAACATGCTCTCCCAGTGACTGATGGGGGTAGTTCAAGAGCTTCCACAAACAAATACACAGGCTTCTTCTAAGCATTAACACTATGCAAGCTGCTAAAGGGGAAACTAAAGATGAGGGCCTAGTACACACATGTATCGAGCACTAGCCGTAGTATCTATCTGCTTGAAAACTAAAGGAAAGGAAAACCACGAGCAAGGAGGTCACAGAACACAGTAGGCCCTCCAGTTCCAGAAGCGTGTACCAGGCCCAGGCCCGACAGAAGGCTGAGAAAACATCGGGCACTGCAGTTTAATACGCCAAGAAGGAATAAGCAGTAGCAAACATGCAGTAGAAATTCCACCAAAAAACTCAACAGCAAGGCATGTGGCCCAGGTCCCGAGCAGTGCCTGCAACAGGCACCCTGACCCTCTGAACCCATGGCCGCCTGTCCAAAGCAGCAGTAACCGTAAGTACAGCGAGTGAAATACCCTCTGGAGTCCTATTTGCACAATCTATAAAATGAGTTTGGAGAGGTGCCAGCGGGACAGGATTTCTCTAAATCCTTCAGCTGTGACCTGTTGGACAGCCCTAGGAACTCAGTGGATGCCTTGAGTGGCCCTGAGCCAGAGGTGGCCCAAAAGCCAAAATCAGGAATGAGCCACAGGGCAGGTCGCGTCCGTTTATTGTTTCAGATCACAGGCTTCCAAAGAGTGGGGTTTAGGAGCCACGCTTTTGTCACCGCTGGCGACAGTACACGCCTCTCCCATCCCAGGACATCCGTTAGGTCCTGGTAAACGCTTAGTGGAGCTGGTGATTCTTTCGAACCGTTTTTTCGGTAATATAAACTCGAGAGCGCACACCGAACCGTTCGATTACATGTTGTGTTTGAGCAACATCATCCAGGCAGACTGTGAACTTACTGGATCCTGCCCCAGCCGTGCCTACTGAGTGTGAACACCGCGCAAGCCAGGGCCAGTGTCCACGTGAAGCAGACAAGGGCAGGGCAGGGTCTGGGGCTCTGGGGGGAGGAGGGCAAGGGTAGTGCAGGCGGGACTGCCGGCTGCAGGCTGCGTTCCCGGAGGCCCGGCCGCGTCTCGTCCCCGCCCCAACGGCCCCGCGCACTGCAGGAAGGAGGCGGCAGATTAACCTCAGCGAGCCATCCGGGAACGGCGGCTCAGAGCGGCCAAAGCCAAGAGCGCAGACTGCGGCCTTTTTGAGCCTCCGGCCGGAGTGAGAAACACCAAAAAGTATGGGCCCCCAACGCCGTGCGGATCTACGGCGAGAAAGCTGGGGCGCTTGAGGCCTCCTCCAAAGACACAAATAGTCCTCACAGGGCCGGGGTGGCAGAGTCTCAGGAAGGCATACAAGAAGAAAAGATATGGGGCTTGGGGGTCTGGGGGCACGCCCCAGGGTTCCGGACTCCTCACCGCCTCCTACGCGCAGGCACAGCCGCTACCGCCGCCATCTTGTGCCGGGTTTGCTCCTTGACCCCGAGCCTCCCTTCCCCCCGCTCGCATTGAGCCACGTATCTTAGCGCCCACCCTTTCCGGCTTTTGGATTGGTCCTACTACGAGAAGCTCTCCCATTGGCGGAGGGCGCACTCTAAGTGTTCGCAGGGGGCGGGGCTTGAGGGCAGGGGGCGGGGCTTGAGGGCAGAGAGCGGGATGGTCCAGAGCCAAGCGCTGTCTTACTTTATTGGCTCTTAAGCATCAGACAGAAGTACTGGACTCTTGTTTTTCTCAAATCGGCAAATTTTATTTAGAAAAAAAAAAAAGGTAGGGAAAAAAGTGTCAGCGCTCTTTACGCTAAGGTCTTGGAAAAGAAACCTCCATCTTTCTGCAGCATCTTAGCCCTGTCTCACTTCTCAAACATCTTCAGCTTCTGGAGCATGGAAAAGGCTATGTCCCCTGCCGAAGTAGAGTGGACGGTGAAGGTGCCTGGAAACGGCCAGAGAAAAGGCCCAGGCGATCAATGTTGCGGTGGAGGACACTGTGCAGCACCGCCAGATGGGATCCACCCTCACCCCCACCCTCCCTGGAGAAGTCCCGGATGAAGCGGCCACGCTCAGACTGGAAGATGAACTTCTGGGGCAGAGGCCCATGCTCCCGAAGAAAGCCCCAGACACTGAGCAGCAGCAGGCGCACTTCAAAAGGTGCCAGTTGGCTAAATACCTCATGCATATTACCCAGGGCTGGTGGCAAGAGGCTTCCCTCAGCCATGACAGCCACCAAGGTGCAGGATGCCTCCAGGTGCCAGGGTGAGTGAGCTGTATCAGGATGGCGAGAGGCTTCCCAATGGCCCAAGAGGGCAGCCAGCAACCCCCGCAGCAGCACAGAACAGTAGCACAGGGCTGGGGGAGCAGCTGCTACCAGCTTTAACAGCTCAAAAAGTAGGGGTTGTTCCCGGAAGCGCCGACCAATGCGGAGATCCCGCTCCACGGTGGCCCGGGCGTGCTCCTCGGGAGGCCAGGCTAACTCAGCACCAGCTGCATCAGGACACACACTCTCCACCAAGGTCACTGCCACAGCTTTGGCTGCCTCCGGGCTCAGGGTGGGAGCCCCCCAGCAATCCCCACATTCCGTGCCCCCAGGAGCACTGCAGCAGTGCACCAGCAGGCTGAGGAGGCTTTGGGTGTTATAGATCACTTCCTGCTGATTTCGTGACTGGATAACCTTGGGTGGCTTTAGGCCACGACCAATGACTCCTGCATGGAAAACAGACCAAATCCCTCCAGGACCTGGCACAGCTGCAGTGTGTCGCCGGTTTGTGTCCAATAGAGAGGCAGAAGGCAAAGAAGCTGAGACAACTGAAACAGTCTCGTCCTCGTCCACTTCCCCTCCAAACAGTTCTGTGTTGCCCCGATGTAAGGCTCCTTCAACTAGTAGCTGCAAGACAGCCTTAAGCCCTGCAGGGGAAGTCTGAGAGAGGCGGGTAAGAAGCTGGGAGGCTGAAGCCACACCTGGGGGGCCATGCAGCCTCAGAGAGGCAAAGAAGCGATGCACTCCAGCTCTCACCAGTCCCAGGAGTTGGGAGGGAGAGAGGGATTCTGGAGGAAAGGGACAAATGGCCAAGAGGGAAGCAGCAGCTTCAGCTACTTCCTCCTCAGGATGTAGCAGGAGAGGAGCCAGGTCAGTAAGATGGGCTGAAGCAGACTCCCCAAACCGGGCTCCTAGGGCTGCAGGGCCCTCACCACCCTGCTGTTCCCACCCCACTAGCAGTGCCAAGTTGCGCAGGAACCGTGCCGTGAAGGGAGGTTGCAAAGTCCCTGCATGCACCCGAGCCAAGCAGCTTCGGAAGGCCAGGGGCAGGAGGCCCGAGAGACTGACCACCAGCCCTGCATATAATTGGGTGGCCAAACTCAACTCTTCAGGGCTTCGGGCTCGGCTCAGGAGATGGCCCAAGGCCTCAGGTCCACAGCTAGGCCGGGTATAGACAGACAGCAGGCCCAGGAGCTGGTGTTGCCAGAGGAAGCGCTTCCGTTCCAATCTTAATGTCTCTCCACATAGTTCTCCAACATGGTTTCTTAGTGCATCTAGAAAGGGCACAGGGCGAGGGGGTGGGGGTGGGCCCAGCACCCCTTCCCCAGGAGACCCTCCCCGGTGATGAACCAGTTTTTGCAGATGTAGAAGCAGCAGCTGAATCAACCGGTCACAGGCCTCACGCACAGTATCCGGCACAGTCATGCCCTGGGTAGTAATGACTGAGGCAGGCATGGCTGTGTCAACCAGGAACTGCAAAAGGCGGTAGGCACCTGCCCCAGAGGCCTGGCTCACCAGATGCACAGCCAGGTTCAACATGTTGTCCAGTTCCTCTCGGGGAAATCCCTGCAGGTGTTGCTGCAGTTGGCTCAGCACGGCTGGGGGCTTAAGGCAATCCACCAGCTCTCCCGAGACTGTGCCCAGCAAAGCTGGTGACATCACCGCCAGTTGCAAGAGGAAGGGAACTGTGGCCTGAAGGGAGGGGTCCCCACTCCGGCCCCCAGTGCCCCCTGCCAGGCTATCATGGAACATTCGCAGGAGCTCCCGTCGGATGCTGTCTCCATGGCGGGAGGCCAGGTGGCCGAGGATGCCCACAACTGAGGCAATCTTGGGCACCCGCTTCTCCCCAGGGATAGCAGGAGATCCAGGAAAGGGGTCTGTAGAGGGGATTTGAGAAGAGCTTCCACCGCTGCCACCAGCTCCACCTCCAGCCCCACCATGAACACAGAAGTCTTTAAGGCCACAGGAGAGAACGCGGGAGATGATGGTTCCAGGAAAAGAGGAGCCAATATGGGCCACAACCCAGTCAAAGTGTGGGGAATGCTGGACAGAGGTATCCAGCAAGGCATCCACGCAGGCATCTGGGCAGCTACCAATGAGCGCTGAGAGGCACTGAACATAGATGTCCATCAATGTGCGTGTGGCCCGACAGCCCATCCACAGCTGTAGCAATTCGTTGAGAGAGCCAGTGGCATGGGGCACACGCTGGTGCTGGCCCGAGTACGTGCTGCTTAGTTGCCCCATGAGGTCGATGGACCATGCACTAATCACAGGTGCCCAGGCCTTCGGGTTGGCCCGGATAAACTCGGAGAGTACCTGCTGCACTTCCTGCACTACATCCTCTAGACCAGGTCCCCCGGCAGGGACATGGGAGGGTGCAGGTGGACGGAGATGAGGTGGGCCAGCCACAGGGCTTTCATCCAGGGCAGCCAGGTGGGCCCGGACACTCTCATCAAAGACGCCTCGCAAGTGGTCAAGCACAGCAGCCCGAGCAGGTGGCAAAGAACGGAGCAGGAGAAGACCACAGCGAGCATGTTCCCGGGCGGAGAGTTGGTGGCCCAGAATGGGGTCGACGCCAGTCAGAAAAGCCTTGATTTCCTGGGACAGCTCCTGAGCACTGTAAGGAAACAAGAGAAGCAGACTTACTGTGCAGAAATGTTGGGCAAGTTACATTCCTTCCATGAGCTTGTTTCTTTTTATGTAAAATAGGGATAACTATACCTCCCTCATGAAATAATGTTCATAAAGCACTTAAGCACCATATATATTTTACATTAATTACTCAATAAGTGCTAGCTATTTTTCTTTCAATAATAATGATATTAGCCCTGGCTGATGTGGCTCAGTGGATTGAGTGCCAGCCTACGAACCAAAGAGTCGCTGGTTTGATTCCCAGTCAGGGCACATGCCTGGGTTGTAGGCCAGGTCCCTGGTGGGGGGCTGCGTGAGAGGCAACCACATATTGACGTTTCTTTCCCTCTTCTCTCCCTTTCCTCCTCTCTAAAAATAAATAAAATCCTTTAAAAAAGAATGATATTAGATAAGTCTTAGAATGTGTCAGGTACTTCTTTTTTTCCATCACCATTTATCCCCCTTATACCCTCTTCCACTTCCACCACCCCCTCACTCCCTCGGGTACTTTTTAAAGTACTGTACAAGTATTATTTCAATCCAGACAACAGCCCAATAAGGTAGGCACTATGATCCCAGTTTACAGGTAAGGAAACCAAGGTTAAGTAATCAGACTAAAAGCTCCAAGAGGATAGTAACCATTTCTGTGAACTTCAGCACCGAATCTCCTTCTTATGGAGGTGCTTGGTATATAAGAAATAATAAATTTTTGGTGAATTGAATGTATTTTGTGTTCCTGTAACATCTGCTTTAAAAACACCTTTCCAATTTTACTGCACTCCCCACAACACAAGCACCCTGGATTTTACTCTTTATGAAAAAAAATTCGTAAGGTCAAATTTGTCCTTTGCCAAGGGATCTCCCTCCTAATACCTTTCTTCCCATAGTCTGCAAGCCTCCTAACCATCCACCACTTGGATTCCACTCAATGACAACCACCTTCCTAGCACCCTCAATGTGCCTAGGAATCGGGGTGTCCCTGGGCAGACAAGGCAATGCCTTTCAACCCCTCGCCTCCTAAAACATATGGGTTCAGTCTTAGAGGTTCAGTGTTAGGAGTAAAATCCCCTTCTTATTGCCCTTTCTGCCAAAGAGGACGGCATCCTCTAGGATTCTGACTGTGCCATACCTCTCTGGACCCTCAAAACAAACAAACAAACAAACAAACAAACATCAAATCCCACCCTAAGGTGAGAGGAGTGTCTCCAACGGAAGGCAAGACAATGGCTAGAAGAAAGCATTCTGTGGGTTTCTGGGCCTGGGTTCTCAGGGAGTACCCCTCAAGTCAGGGGACCCTGGGTTTCCTCCGGTCTAAAAGGGGCTGGGCAGCTGGATTACCAAGAGTTCTGATATCCCCACCTCTTGGGGGAGCAAGGCCAGGGACCGGAGTACCTAAGCATTGGGGTTTAGAGGGAGTGCGGGCACTGGAGCCCAGAGTTTTGGCGAGGCAGACCCGGAGTTCTGGGAAGACCCAACCAGGAATCTCTGAGAACCTTAATGCGGGTTCTCGAGGTAGGATCTGGGTTTCCGCTGAGAAGGCTGGGGAATTGGCGCGGGGCGGCGCGCTGAAGGAAGATGCCAGGGGCTCTGACTACCTGAGCGGCGCGGGACCGTGGGTGGCCGGGGCAGGCCCGGGAGGCCCTGGGGCCCCGGGAGGGTCGCACAACGCGGACATCCCGGAGCCCTCCTAGCCGGAGCGGCGGAGCGCTAGCAGCGCATGCGCTCTGAAGGGAAACCCGAAAGGAAAAGGCGGCGAGGCTGCTCAAGAAAACCGATCCGGCGACGCCCGCGACCCTCTTACATTGGTTCCGCTCGTGAGGAGGTCCAGGAGCAGGATTCGGACGATGACAGCAGGAAGCCGACCCGCCCTCAATGGAACCTTCCCCCGCCCCAGCCCCCACCCCCCACCCCCCGCCACGTCCTGCACAAAGCCATTGATACACAGGCTAATGCTAGCTGCTGCCATTTACAATTGACTTCAGTTATTTTTTTCTAAAGCTCAAAATACAAAATATTCAACTTCACGAGGTTTTAACAAAATGAAGCACTTCCTTAGGAGACATTTTATTCAAGGAACAGGCATGATGTAAACAGCAGTTAAAGGAGCGAAGGGAATTGGGAAAGCGGAAAAGAGAAAATTCATAAGATGAAGAAAAGAAAGAGGGAGAGGAAGCCCGAAATAAATTGGGCTGACTAGGTTGAAGGTGTCTTCCAAGTTCTAGCTCGGTCCTATAATCGTTCTATCAGTCTCCGTTGTTTAGGCTCTGCTGGTCTCCTCCACCGCCCAGCGCGGTTACTTACCTGTACCCCACATCCCCATACCTGTAGAAAGGAAGCTTGGTAACTAGGTACGAAGCTAGGACACTTTATCAAGACCCTCCCCCTCCCCCCCCGCCCGCTCCAGCCCTGGCTGGCATAGCTCAGTGGATTGAGTATGGACTGCGAACCAAAGCATCACAGGTTCGATTCCCAGTCAGGGCACGTGCCTGGGTTGCGGGCCAGGTCCCCAGTGGGGACCACATGAGAGGCAACCACACATTGATGTTTCTCTCTCTCCTTCTCCCTCCCTTCCCCTCTCTAAAAAGTAAATAAATAAAATCTTAAAAAAAAAAAAAGACCCCCCACTCCAGCCAGTCTATGTAAATCCCAGCTATCCCACTTACTGGCTAGCTACTTAGCTTTTCTACGACTGTTTTCTCTTCTGGAAATGAGGATGGTACTACAACTACCTCACAGAGTTGTTGTGAAAATTGAAACCAGGTAGTATGGTAAGCAAGCACTTAATAAGCATTAGCTATTTTTATTATATTTGCTCAATGAACTCCAGAAAATAAGGTCTTTGAAAACAAGGCCTTTGCCTATTTCGTTAAAGACTATTATCTTCATCACCTACAACAGTATCTGCCTGACACTTAGAAGGTTTTTAATAAATAGTTGGTTGAATAAATGAACAGGAAAGTAGGTTCTGAGGCCTGTATTAATTAGGCTCATCGTTCTCAATGGAAGTGAAAGTTAGAACAACAGCAGGTGGTATGTCCCAAAGATACTTTTGAAGTGATTATGTTTTAAAAGACTAATTATTAAATTTTTCCTTAAATTTTAGAAGTTCAATTACTCCCAAAGTACATATACTACCTACTAGCAAGAACTGTTCTAAGACAGTAAATATGAGACAACTTCTGCTCCTAGTTCTGCCTAAACTTGGACCTAACACTTCCCGTCTCTGGGCATTGATTTTTGATCTGTGAAAGTAGGCCTTTGAATCAGATGAGTTCTTCCAGCTATGAGACTTATGTGGCCCTTGCCCTTAAGGATTTCACATTGTAAGGGAGCTTGTTTTGGCATTAGATCTGGATTCAAGCCTGCTATTTATTAGCAATGTAACCCTGAGCAAGTGATCCAGTCCTTTGGAGCTCGTTTTTTGATCTGTAAAGTGAGCATGATGTCCCCTGTCTCTGACATTTTGCAAAGATCACTTGAGATCATTTATGTAAAGGACTTAACATAATGCCAGACACAGAAATTTTTCATAGCAAACTCTTTCCCGTTTCAGGAACGGGGAGAACAAAATTATGAAGGACAGGCATACTGAGAAGTTGAATATGTATTTCCTTCTCCCTCCTTTCTCCTCTGCTCCTCTCCTTATGGCATCTGAATACAGTTCATTCTTAAACCAGCACTTTTTCTTTCTGTGTTTAAAACTGGACATAATACCATCCCCCTGGGAAAATGGCTGATTCCAAATTTTAGGCCAGGGTAAATAGTAGGTGAGGCCAAAACATCTCATTGTGGCAGAAGGCAAGGAAATGCCCGAGACTGATGGTGTTGTGTCAAAAGGACACAGATCACCTCGAAAAGGCTTCTGCTGGTCAAACTTGGTAGGATTTTGAGCATGAAAAAGCAATATAATGAATTCTAACACATTGAAAAACAATCTAAATTCATAGCGATGTTAAAAATAGAAGGGAGGGCCTGACTGTCATGGCTCAGTTGGTTGAGTGTTGTCCAGCAAAGTGAAAGGTTGCTGTTAATTCCCAGTCAGGTCACTTGCCTGGGTTGTGGGTTCGCCGCCCCCCCACCCCCGCTTTGGGGAGCATGTGAGAGGGAGGGGATCGATGTTTCTCTTTTTATCCCTCCCTTCCCTTATTTCTAAAAACAAATAAATAAAATAGGAGGGAGGTGATTTCTTTAGAGAATTCGACAGTCACTAAAAATGTCAAATGAATATGTTGAATAATATGAATGATAGAATTAGAAAATCACCATTTTGCAGCACTAGCTAATTCAGGTAAAAATAATCATGGATGCTAAACCCATTGGGTCTTTGGGCAATAATATTCATACAATCTCAAGTGTCACTCATAGATTACTTATTAACTAAAAGGAAAAGGATACCCTAACAGTGGAGAAGTCTTACACCCACTTAACCAAGTCTCTACCAATAATGAGACAAACCGGCATTGCATTCAAGTTGACCCTTGAATGTGACGGTTAGAGGCACTGGCCCCTCGTCCCCCACACAGTAAAAAATCTTCATGTAACTTTTGACTCCCTGCAAAACTTGAATCACAGCCTTCTACTGACCAGAAGTCTTACTGATAACAGTCGTGTAACACATATTTTGTATGCTGTAAGTATTATATATTGTATTCTTACAATAAATAAGGTTGAGAAAAGAAAATGTTATTAAGAAGATCATAAGGAGCCCTGGCCGGGTAGCTCAGTTGGTTATTGCATCTTCTCAGTTCCCCAAGGTTACAGGTTCGATCCCAGGTCAGGGCACAAACAAGAATCACCCAATGAGTGCATAAGTGGAACAACAAATCAATGTTTCACTTTCTCTTCCTTCCCCTATCTAAAAATCAATGTATAAAAATAGAAAATCATAAGGAGCTTGGGTGGCAGGGGCAGAGGGATTGAGCAAAAAAAGAAAAAACTTCTGGATCCGGACAACAGTGTGGTGATTGTGGGGGGTGGAGTGAGGTGGAGAGTGATAAATGGTGATGGGCAGAGACGTGACCTGGGTGGTGAACACATAATATGGTATACAGATGGTGTTGTGGAATTGTGCACTTGAAATCTGTATAATTTTGATAACCAGTGCCACCCCAGTAAATTCAATACAAAGAAGAGTATCACCAGGGGAAAAGGGGGAAGGGTCAAAGAACATGTATAAGGGTCACATGGATAAAGACAAGGGGGGGAAGGATTGAATGTAGGAGGTGGGGGAGGGGAGGGCAGGGGAGAGTGATGGGAGAAAAATGAGGAAACTGATCAACAATTAAAAAAAGAGAAACGTATCTTAAAAGAAAGAAAATCGTAAGGAAAACACCTCTACAGTATTTATTGAAACAGAACTACATATAGTGGACCTGTGTAGTTTAAATCCATACTGTTCAAGGGTCCACTGTACTTCCTGATGTGATGCAATGAAAAGTAAACAAAATCATCTATGCAGAATGGTTAACCTAAACCTAATTATGAGAAAACATACAACACTCAAACCCAGGTTGTAGGACATTGTCAAAGAAAAAATATTAGGCTGAACTTTTCCAAAAACACAAAGACATCTAAGGCCAGGGAGGATACTGTTCTCAATTCGTAGAAGACTAAAGAAATATGACAACGAAATGGAATGGGATCCTTGACTGGTCTCTTGACTGAGGGGGAAAAAAACAGCTATAAAGAACATTATTGGGACAACTGAGGAAGTTTGAATATGAAAAACTGAATATTAGTTATTTCACTACTGTTAAGTCTTAGGTGTGATCGTAGTATTTTTGCTTTATAGAAATATAGCAAAATTTAGCGAATCAACTGCAATTGACTTCCAAATGAGTCAGCAAAGACAACAAAGGTACATATTCATACACATACTTATTTGCAAATGTGTAGAAAGAGATAAAACAAGTGAAAAATGTTGCAAATTGGTAAATCCAGATAGAATGAACATATAAGGGTTCATTGTACTAATCTCTTAACTTCACTGAAAGTTTGAGTACTGATCTTACGTTCACTAGAAGTTTGGTATTATTCAAAATATAAAGTTGTGACTCTGGGCCCAGACTGCCCCTCTTCCAGGAAGCATGTACTGATTAAAGAGGGCGCAGAGAACACACTTTCCCCCAAACACACCTCCACACAGGCAGCTTTTCACGTTAATTAAACACCCCAGCTCTGGCTTCCAAGTTTCTGAAAATTAAAAGGGAAAAATCACGTTTGGTCTTCACTTTATTAAAAATGTAATCCAGCAAAGGAAGCAGCGACAAATATGATACAAAGTGACTTGCCCACCCTGGTCACACAGAAGTGGCGGGGCTGGTAGCAGGACCCTTACCTCCCCTGCCATCTCTACAATAATCTATATTTTGTTCACAAATGAAAAGTTAGAGTGTCACTCACTAGAGAGACAGGGCTGTCACAGAGGCTGGCTTCTGGATGCTTTTGCTCAGGTACACTCCGTGGCCCCCTTTCCCAACTGCCTTCTTCTATACTCCATGGACCGTCCCCATCCCTACATTCAGTCACACACATCTCAGCGAGAACTCTAGGGCTTTACTTATTTCAAATGGTGTTGACTGCTAAGGAGCCCCCTCTCTGATCTTCCTTTTCCACTCTTCCTCTCAACACCTCCTTCCACAGCAGGTCACTAGGCCATTATGAAAAGGAGTCTGGGGAGAGTGAAAACGTGCAATGTTTACTTAAAACTGTTCTGAAACAACCACTGAGTCCTCCTGGCTCCAGTTGAGAATCTTCTGGTGAAAGGGGTAAGATTTAGCTCCCTTCTTCAAGGTCCTCCATATCTACATCCTGGGGGGCTTTGGTCTTCTTTTGAGATTTGGGCTGTGGTCCACTAGTCCTGGCTGGCTTTGCAGAGATTTCCACTGAGCAAAGAGAAAAAAGAAGCATTCAAGAACCCAAGTGGGTCCAGGCTGCCCCCTCGCCAAACCCCCTCGGTGTCCCACCCTCACCTTCCATGGCTGCTTTCTCTTTCTGGGAAAGACGGATCTGCTGGAGGAGTTTTCTGCGCTTCTTCCCAGACAGAGTAATGTTGGCACGTGCACTGGACCTGAAGGGTCGGTAGGAGCAAAGGTCCAGGTTAGCCTGAACCAACACAAACCACAGAAGTGGTTCTAGCTATTGAAAAGGTCTAGCTGCTATCTTTGGGACCACTTCAAAGAACTGTTTGAAAAGCAAGGCCCTCAGGTAGTGAGTTTAAACTGAACAGATAAAATATTTAGTGTTAAATTTTAGTATATTGTAGAAACTTCTAAAGGAAAACTATTTTTCCACTCTATTCTCCATACTTCTGACACCTGATGTACAAGTGTGTGTGGGGGGGGTGTTCTCACATCAAACAATTCTTCAGTTCTGAGCAGTTATTAACATATTCTACAAATTTAATTCAATTCTGACATTACTCACCTGGAGATAGCATATTGTTACCCGTACTTCTGACCCACCTGCTATAAATCAGGGTTCTCACCCCTTTTTCAGACTCCGAAATTTGCTGGAATAAATAGCTCACAGAACTCCGGGAGCATTTACTTGCATTTACTGATTTATTGTAAGAGGATACAACTCAGAACAGCCAGATGGAAGAGAAGCAGAAGGCAAGGTATGGGGAAGAGGCCAGAAGTTTCTTTCCTTTTTTCTTTTTGATTTAGTCTTTATTGTATTTTTTGCCCATTACCATTTAATCCTCTTACACCCCTCCCCCACCGAAGTTTCCATGCCCGGTCCAAGCAAGCTGCCTTCTCAGCACCTCCACCAATTCATCAACCAGGAAGCTCATCAAATCTAGCCAGCACCCCCCACCGGTTCCTGCCCTACCTCTTAGAGGTCGACGGGCTGCGAGGAGGGGTGAGGCTTAATTTTCCAATCCTCTAATCACTGGGTTTTTCTGGTGACTAGTCCCACCCGGTCATTCATTAGCATAAACTTAAGTATGCTCAGAAGGGGCTCCTAAGGAAATTAAAAGACACTATGTGTCTGAAGGTTTTAGGAGCTCTGTGCCAGGAACCAGGGACAAAAAACAAAAAATTCCTTATTATAAACTCTGCAAATATTGATAAAGAAGTCGATGAAAGGATGGGATGGGGACTCTTCCCCAAGGCCCCAGGGCCCCTGAAACTTATATGCAAAACCCCACATGTGCCTCGGAAAATTCATCTAGTTGTATGCACATTTCTGTGTGCGCTTTAAAATTTACTTATAAAAATCTTTGTTCAGAGATGAGAGAGTCAACAGCTCTCCTTAAGATTCTCAGTGAGGCCCAAGACCCAAAGAAAGGTTGTAAGCTACCGGTATAATGACAGGCTAGAAGACTTTAAGGCACAAACACAGCAGACACGTCCCTTGCATAAACGCGAGTGCACTACTGAAACAGAGAGGTGCTAGCTACTCCGGAGCTCGGCAGAAACAGGAAAGGAGACTCGGTGGGGAGGACCCTGGGGAGGAGGGTCTGGCACTCACGCCCGCTTCTTGAGGTGGTGCTTCGTGATCAGCCCTTCGTCTATCACAGCCCCGACCACCCGGTGCTTCAGCCGCCGCTCCCGAGTCAACACCCGCCGTCGCTTGAACAGTTTCTTCTTCAGCTCCTGCAGGGAAGGAAGATGCTAATCACACGGAGGCCGCGCACTGTGACCCGGGACCCCCTCACCCGACGACTCTGGCCTATCGATCCCATCTCGGGCAGGACTAGAGAGCTCTGGGACGCTTCGGAAACAAAGTCGGCGCTCCCACATAGTCACCGTTCGGGGCCGGTTGATCTTCCCTCCCGGACCACCCATAGCTGAGCAGCTTTGCCGGCTTTGGGTCTACGTTTCCGCTCCACGCAGGGTCCGTATGGGCCCCGCCCCCTAGCCCTCCGCAAGCCAATCGTGACTCGGGGGGCGTGTCCTGATGCTATATAAAGGAGCTCAACACGCTCTTTGACCTTTCCGAGGACCGCCGCAGAGTGAGTCTGGTGTTAGTATGGTGACCTGGCGTGTGACGGTTTGGGGCGGGGCTTGCAGACCCTCCTTTTCTTGGCGGGGGTCGGGCTTGTGGTCCCGATCTCCGTAATGTATGGAGGCAGAGGGAAGGGGCTCCGGCCCCCTCGGCGTCATGTCTTCGGTGCCGACGGTTTCCAGTCCGCCGGTTCTATCCTCAAGCGCCGGGACACTGGTCTCGGAAAAGCAGGGCAGAACCGAAGTGATGGGGGCTGCTCCACGGGGTACTGAGGCCTCCTCCTTTTGTTTCAGGTCTGCGAAGCCGCCCCAGGAACCGAAGCTCTCCTATCCCCGCCTTTTCCATTCCCGTTTGTAACCAATAAAGGCCGTTCATACCGTTGTAGGTGTGTGTGTGTGCCCGCGTGCTCTTTTCCGAGGCTGCAGAGTTAGCCTATACGCGTTATTCCGCAGAGCGAATTTTGCAGATCTTCTCTTGAATCTCAGGCTTCGCGGAAGGGCGGGCAACATTTCGAAGAAGGTTCTCTAGCTGATCTTGCCGGCACCTCCGAATGGCCGCGCTGCGCCGAGTCCTCTCCACTGGGCGACCCTGGCTGCTGGGACGCGCCGCGAATTGGCGGGTAGGACAAGAGTCGGGGAGGGCAAGGTGGTTTCTTCCTGCCCCGGGAGTCTACTCCCTGTAGTGTGGCTTTTAAAACCTCAGGTTACATTGCGCTGTTTTTGCAGCAGTTTGACAGAACTCGGGCGCCTGATGACACTGCCTTCCACCCGTCCACAGGCTCCCTGGCCGGTAGCTGCCTGGCGGACCGCTGCCTCTGGGATAAGCTCCACGCCCAGCCCCGTCTGGGCAGCGTCCCCACCTTCGACTGGTTCTTTGGGTACGAGGAAGTCCAGGGGCTCCTACTGCCGCTATTGCAGGGGGCCCAGGCTGCCTGTCCACTGCGAGTGTTAGACGTGGGCTGTGGGACTTCCAGCCTGTGTACAGGCCTCTACACCAAGTGCCCACATCCCGTGGACGTACTGGGGGTGGACTTCTCTCCTGTGGCTGTGGCCCACATGAACAGCGTCCTGGAAGGTGGTCAAGGCCAAACACCTCTGTGCCCTGGGCACCCTGCCTCCCGCCTCCACTTCATGCAGGCTGATGCCCAGAACCTGGAGCCAGTGGCTTCCTCTGGCTCCTTCCAGCTAGTACTGGACAAGGGCACCTGGGATGCCGTTGCTAGGGGTGGTCTGCCTGGGGCTTACCAGGTGCTATCAGAATGCCTGAGGGTCCTACACCCCCAGGGGACCCTGATTCAGTTTTCAGATGAGGACCCGGATGTGCGGCTACCCTGCTTGGAGCAAAGATCCCAAGGCCGGACTGTGACTGTGCAGGAGATAGGCCCTTTCAGGGGCATCACCTACTTTGCTTACTTGGTTCAAGGCTCCCATTAAAGACTTCTGTCTTAACCCTACAATTTGTGTTGGGTGAGGAGAGGTGGAGAGAGCTTTGCCTTTGCAAGATGGCCGGAAAAGGAGGATTTCAGTCCTGGCTTCCACATTTCCTAGGTGGCTGCACACAGTACTGATGGTGTCTGTGCCCAGTTTACTCAGCAAAGAAAATGGTGCCTGGAGTTCTGGATTACATACAATGATAGCTGAAACATTGAGCAGGCCCAGGCCCAAAATGAGTGCTGAACAGAGAGGATCCAAGTGGATCACTCCCCACCCCCAGCTAACTGGAACTTCTAGAAGCAGCAGATAAGAACTGTTCATCAGAACCCAGTGGCCAAGCCTCTAACCGCATTTTCCTCTCCTGTGAACAGGAGAAAGTTGTGAAAGGATAGGTAAAATTGCTCTATAAAGAAACGTAGCTGAAATGTTAAAGGAGAGAGAACAAACAATAACTTACCCTCAGAGCTCCTGGGAGGCAGGAGGTGGGGGTATCCCACAGATTGGCTTCTGCAGACACCAATGCCTGTAGGGTCCCAGAGCGGACAGGCATTGGGTGCTTCCTGACACTCTGCGTTCTCAGGAATCCAAGAGGCATCTTGCTCTACCTGTTCCTGCCCCCAGCTGAGTTGTGGGTTAACAGTTCTTAAAGGAGATGTGGGGTCCAGTGGGCTCCATGTCCAGGCTGGGTGGGGAGGGGAGTTAAAGAGCCCATTGACAATGAAAAATATTTCTGGTCCATTGAATTTTTAAAAAATAAAATGAACTTGTGATGCTTGTTACACTTCAGATCAAATGTTTCGCCTTTTATTAAAAAAAAGCAAGTGTGGATTTGTAACTTGTGTCTATAAGGTAATACAGCAATTATAATGAAAAACCTAAATTCACAGCCTCAGTTTCCTCTAGAGGGGAAAGTATATCCCTCATTAGATTCTGAAAATCTTGAGGTATAATTGTAGTACAGTGCCTGGCACATAGTAAATACTAAAAAAAAAAGTTCTATAACAGTATGTAGACATGATAAAATATCTGCAAAAGAAAACATCTCAAATGTTAACTGTCTCTATGTAGTCATATTTGGGGTAATTTTATTATCTATTTTCCCCCACAATAAACTAAATATTTTAAAATACTAAAAACACATATTAAAAGACATGAGCCCTAGCTAGTGTGGCTCAGTGGATTGAGTGCTGGCCTGTGGGCCAGAGGGTTGCTGGTTTGATTCCCAGTCAGGGCACAAGCCTGGGTTGAGGGCCAGGTCCTCGGTTGGGGTGCGCAGGAGACAACCACACAATGTTTCTCTCCCTCTCTTTCTCCCTCCCTTCCCCTCTCTCTAAAAATAAATAAATGAAATCTTAAAAAAAAAAAAAGACATGATCTATCCAACATCGGAACAGCCCTCTAAAGGTCAATTCTGGCGGCCACCCTGACCGTTCTCTCCCATCTCAACATTTTTCTTGACTCTGTTGGCTGAACATCTGTGTGCCTGGCATTGCTTAATTCATTAACACAACTGAATTGGTCCTGTCCAGAACTTCCAGGTCACAAGGGCGCCATTGAATCTGCCAGCTCCCTCACCTGGCTCTTCACTTTGGTCCTGAAAGCAGACCTGGGCCTCTTCTCTCTCATCATCAGTGAGCAACAGCAGCTCCTCGTGTGGCCACCGGAGCTCCCCGCTCTCTTCACTTACCTCCGAAACTTCCACCACAAGGGAGGGCAGATGGGTCTTTTGAGAGACAACCTGCATGGGGACAGCAGAGGTCTTGGGCTAACTTGGAGGATGAGCCAGCAGCAGGACACAGGGTGGGAAAGTACTGACCTGAACATCCTGATGAACCTCATCTCTGTCTATTTCTTCTCTGTCCTTCCACAGAGGGTTGGTCAGCCTAGGACTTTCTGGATGCCCATCCTCACTGCTCCCTGGCACAAGGTCCATGGCTGCTGAGTTTTAGCGTGCAGCGCAGTTGAACTCAAAGTAGAGTTCTGAACCCCTGTCCACTGTACCCCACAGACTGCTCCTTTAATCCTCTTTGGAGCTTGGCTCCTTAATCACTTCTGAGAGCAAGATGACGTGCTAGGAGATTATGGGCCTCCCAGGGGAGGGGGGAAATCCCAAGGCTGGGATAAGAGTTTTATTTCTACTCACTCCCTGGTGACACTAGGAAAGGCAGCAGGGATATTAAAAAGGACATCTGGATTAAAGCCCTGTGAGTGAAGAGCCTGAAAAACAAACTCATAACTTCGTTATTCCTTTGTTTACTGAGTTTCCCAAGTTGGTGTATTTCTTTGTATCTCTTAATGAATATTTATATGGTGTTTACTATTTGCCAGGACTCCATGCATAAACTCATTTAATTATCCTAAAACTATGAGATATTGTTATCAGCTCCCTTTTACAATGCAAAAACCAGGGCACAAAGAACTTAAATGTTAAATGACTGTCCATGTACCACTAAGGTGTTTTCTTCTCCAAACTGGAAGTTACATAAACCTAGAGTTTATATGTATATGCCAACGGCATACCATGATGAAAAATTAACACATTAACTCTTCTTATTTAAAGATTTTTTTATTGATTGATTTTTAGAGAGAGAGAGAAACATCAGTTTATTGTTCCACTTATTTATGTATTTATTAGTTGAGTCTTGTCTGTGCCTTGGCCAGGGATCTTGGAGTACCAGGATGACGCTCTAACCAACTGAGTTACCCGGCCAGGGCGTAACAAGTTTATTAGCAAGTAAGATAAAGAAATATATAAATACACCCTTTTCCACACCTAGTATACTTGGCTTTGAGTTTTTGTTCAGGACCTGAAGGGACTGAAGAGGATCTGTAGACGAATCGATGTGCCCAAATATCTGGATGTCTACTATGTGTATTGAGACACCAGAGGTTATTATAGGAAACCACAGGGCACAACCCTAGCCTTCCCCCCTCCCCTTTTTTTGCCCTGGCCTTCTATTGATCAGTAAATGCTGGAACTGAGCAGTTAGTTGTAAAACCCACAGCAACCATGAAGGCATGCATTGTTAGCCCTGGCTTGGTAGTTCTTAGGTTAGAGCGTGAGTTGCAGGTTCAATCTCTGGTCAGGGCACCTACAAGAAGTGACCAATGAGCCCTGGCCGGGGTGCTCAGTTGGTTAGAGTGTCCCAAAGGGTAGAGTGTCCCAAAGTGTCCCATACCCCAAAGGGTTGGGGGTTCCATTCTGCCTCAGGGCATATGCCTAAGTTTGGCCTCCATGCCCCGTAGGGCTGCTGATGGTAGGTAACCCATGGATGTTTCTCTCTCATTTTCCTTTCCTCTCTCTAAAATCAAGAAAAAAAATAAACAGGTGGTGAGGATTTTTTTTTAAAAAGCAACCAATTGCCCTGGCTGGTGTGGCTCAGTGGATTGACTGCTGGCCTGCGAACCACGCGGTCATAGGTATGATTCCCAGTCGGGGCACGGGACACATGCCTGGGTTTCAGGCCAGGTCCCCAGCTCGGGGGGAGTGGGGCTCCACAGGCAACCACATATTGATGTTTCTCTCCTTTCTCCCTCCCTTCCCTTCTCTCTAAAAATAAAAATAAAAATCTTTTAAAAAAGCAACCAATGAATGAATAAATAAGTGGAACACAAATCCATGTTTCTCTCTAAAATTAAAAAAAAAAAAAAGACACGCACTCCCACTCCGGTGTCAAAACCTTTTTTTTTTTTTGTTTTGTTTAAAGAAATGATATGCAGCCTTCTTTTTTAAGTTTTATTTATTTATTTTTAGAGAGGAGGAGAGGGAAGGAGAAAGGGAGAGAAACATCAGTGTCTGGCTGCATCTCGCGCGCCCACACTGGGAATCCTGCCCGCAACCCAGGCATGTGCCCCTACTGGGAATCGGATCCGCGACCCTTTGGTTCTCAGGTCGGCACTCAATCAACTGAGCCACACCAGCCAGGTCCAAAACCTTCCTGACAGCTCAATCCTCTCCGCCAAATCTAGACTTAAGACCCAGGCGCTCTGGATTCTAAACGTTTCTTGATCGGTCCTCTCTAGCCTGTCCCTCTCTATGGTGTCTGCTGTGGGTCGCTCTAGCCTGCATAGGAGCCAGTGAGACGCGGTGCGAGCCTTTCTAGACTGCGGGAGACGGCCTGAGTTCGTCTCTTTCATCCGGCGGTCAGCAATGGGGTCCTTGCGTAAAGCACTGATCACAGTTGCAGTAGTGGGTGCGTGGGCTGGCGTGGGCTCCGCACTCTTTGTCCTGGTAACCCCGGGAGAGGAGCGTGTTCAAGCGATGCTAAAGGTGGGAGCAATGGAAATCAGAGATGGGGTGGGTGGGCCGGCAGAGAGCATGGGGTCAGCCGGAACTACGATCCTCTCTCCCTGCCCACAGGAGATGCCTGGACAGGACCCACGGAGCAGGGAAGAAACGGCCAGGACCAAACAGTTAGTGCTGGCCACTCTGCAGGAGGCAGCTGCCACACAGGAGAACGTGACCTGGAGGAAGAACTGGGTGAGCAGTGGAAAGTCAACGTGAGACGGGACTGAACCGGTGGGTGCTGGGAGCTCCGCTCTGGCGCTGGAGTCCGAGGCCGTCTTTCTCTTTCATCGACCTGGCGGGTAGCCCGGACAGGGGAGCTGCTGCCGAGTGAGCACGTTCCCCCTAAACTCTGCACTGACTGCAGGTTCACATTCTTATCGCTGGCCAGAGTCATCTGTCGTGGTGAACTGAAGGAATCAGTAAATCGTATTCCTCTGTCCAGAGAGTGAGCCGTGCGGTCTGACGCCTTGTAAATGCCTAGAGTTCTGGGGTCGGGTTCTGCGGGCGGGGTTGACCGCGGCTCCTGCCTGCCTGGCTCCCCACGTGAGGCTGAAGCCCAATAGGCACAGCGACCACGTTTTCAAAACACGAGTCAGGTCATGTGACCTGTTTGAGTGTACTTTTGGGGACATTCTTGAACTCAGAACTATACCGGAAAATCTTGTAGCAGTAGAAATGCCCACACAGACGACACTTTAGGTTCCTACCTTTCGAGTAAGGTTGGAGTGGGGCTTCTAGCACTTAACATGCGCCAGATGTCACCTGTGGCCGTTATTTAACCCTTGGAACCCATTTGTAGTGAAAGTATGCTTTGAGTCACATCTTGACTCAATTCCATCATGTTACAAAATCTGAGCCTCAGTCCTGTTCTATAAAAGGTGGTAATTATCTTAAGGTCTGTCCTAAGGTTAATTTAGAACAGTAAGGTGCAATGCCTAGCAGGCCAACCTCTCAACAGATAGTGGGGCTTTTCCCTGCTCCAGGGTTTCACTGTAGTTTCCCATGAGCGTCCACTCACAGGGCCTACAGGAAAGGCCACTGAAGGGATGACACAAAACTGTCAGTGAAGTACGGCCCTACAGTCAAGTTCATTGCTTTTGTCTATTTTATATCCTAGCAATAGGAAAAAAGGCTGGTTTATTAAATAAATTTAGCCAGCCGCTAAGTACACTGAGGTATAAACCCAGACTGAGTGGAGCAGTTTCCAGCTGCTGAAATTACATCATATATGACCTTTACAGTTTGTGGTCCTTTCACAGGCTGGGAATGAGAGGAGTTTGCAGGAATTCTAGGCTGAGGGTACCAGCAGCAGTGGGACCGGCTCTCGTAAAGGTGTTTGGCAGTTCAGGGCCTGAGCCCTAGAGGTGGGCTCCCCAAGTGTGTCCAGGATCTCTAACCCACGTCAGTGTGGCTAAGTCATGGTTCAGTGTCGCAGTCTCTAAAATGGGACGATAGTACCCATTCATAGGTAATAGTACCTTCATATCCCAGTTCACGCATGTAAAAGTACTTTAAACTGTGTGCTATTAAGTTTTCAGTACTGTTTAGTGCAGAAGAGATGTGCTTGTGAGAGTCACTCATGTTCCTCAACATTCAGGAACAGCTAGTAATTCCTGAGGACTGACTCAGTACTGGGCGCTGTGCTCGGGCACCTCTCACCCGCATTGCATAACCCACAACCACCCCACTGACGTGTGCAATCATGTTTCACTAAAGGAGGGAAGTAGGCTTAAAAGTCAAGGCACACAGCTAATCAGGATTTCAGGCTTATGCATCGCCTTACCCATAGAAGCAGAAGGTGCTATCCACTGTATTCCCCATCCCTATTTCCTCTCCCCCTTCAACTTCCCCGGCAAACTAATCAGACCCAGACATTAGAAACAAGTCTCTGTGTTAAAAACGTTAAGATGAGTAGTATCTACTCTAAAAGCATTCCCTTTAGATTGTTCCTCTGCCTCGGTTCGGTCCCTCCCAGCCATTCAGGAAGGAGTCCGGCATATAGAGAACTCAGAGGGTCTGTTTATTAGGAAGGAGATGTCAGTGCTTTATCAAAGATGAAGAGGTCAGATAAGGTGGGATAAAGCCTTCTCAGCTGGGACATTTCTTGGCCACAATGAGAACAGCAGAAGGCACAAGTCCTAAAGATGGAAGAAAAACAGGTTTAAACCACACAAACCTATTTGTCCCCCAAAATTCCTGGCCTCACATCATCTCCACAGTCCCTTCTCTCTGCATCCCTTCCCTTCTCAGGTATGTCCCCTATCACACCCAAGTCCTGCTTCAGGTTCCCCATGTCGTCATACCCAGCTCCTGCAGGGGCCGCTCCATGTCGGCCTCTGAGAAGGCCCGCCGGGGGAAGCCACTGAGCAACTGCACAGGGTCCCGGCCCCCTCCAGGTTCCTCCCCTCGGTGGAGCTCCACATAGAGCCTAACAGCTGCCAGCTGTTCCCGGGCCCGGAAGGTCTGGGTCAGCGAGGTCCCATCTGGCAGCCTGACCTAGAGGGCAAGTGAAAGACTACGGTGAGTGTCAAAGCTGAGTGAGGCACCCAAGTAAGGGAAAGGAGCAAAGCTGGCTCCTCCTTCTCAGATCGAACCAACAGAACTACTATTAAAAGCACCTAATGAAGCCCTGGCTGGCGTAGCTCAGTGGATTGAGTGCGGGCTGCAAACCAAAGCGTCGAAGGTTCGATTCCCAGTCAGGGCACATGCCTGGGTTGCAGGCCAGGTCCCCAGAGGGGGCCACACGAGAGGCAACCACACACTGATGATTGCCTCTCTCTCTTTCTACCTCCCTTCCCCTCTCTAAAAATAAATAAAATAAAATAAATAAAAATAAAATGTTAAGAACTATTTAAAAAATAAATAAAATAAAAGCACCTAATGAAAAACTACTCAGGCTCTGCTTGACCAAGTACTGAACAGAAACATACTCCCTGCTCCCTCATAATTTAAGAAAGACAAAGGCAAGATTACACAAAACTACCTGGGTAATTCCTCATCATAAATGAACGTTAGTTTTGCAAACAGCTGTGTAATAAACCCAATGAAAGCATGACGTGAAGAGGTAACTGCTGAGTAAGAGGGGGGTACGGATTTAAATAAGACTGGGCAAGTGAAATTTGATCTTTCTAGGAGTAGAGGAGGTAGGATTTTAAAAGCCACTTACAGAGAAGGGGGAGGTCTGGCAAAGGAAACAGGACTGAAAAAAGCTCAGGGCTAGGCGCTTTCTAGGCCGACATGCGGGTGCCTGGAGCAGGAAGAACCAGAATCGGTACCTGTATGCGACACTGGTCATACTCCCGCTTGGTGGGAGGCTCCTGGCTGGGAGAGGAGGGAACAGGTCCTGGCTCTGTTGGCGGGGATGGCTGAGAACTCACACTACCACCATACTGGAGAACAAAGAAAAACACTGCATCAGGCACTCGCCCGCCCTGGGGAGAAACACTGTGAGCCCTGCCTTTCCCGCCCGCGCAGAACATGGGATTAGCTCTTCCTATTCCATCCCCCAGTGTATCACCTACCTTCTTGGCTCTCTCTGCTTTGTCTCTTTCAATCTTTTCTCGGACTCTTTGCCTGAAATGCGGACAGAAAGAAAGGTCAGGTGTTGAGAAAGCACATATTGATTCCTTTCACATCTGTCATCTCACACCCCCAGCCCCAGACCTGGCTGCTAACTCTTCAGCCTTTTCCCTCCTCCGCTCCTCTGCCGCCCGGCGCATCTCATCTTCCTGCAGCCGCTGTCTGGCAGCTGACAGCTCCTGCCCTTGTCTCCTGCGCTGCCGTTCGCGTTCCAACGCCTCCCGCTCTTCTCTTTCTTCGCGCTCCCGCTGTTTCTGGGCCACGAGCTCCAACATCCTGTATGGCAAAAAGGAAAACGATCAAGAGAAATGAACATGGATTGGGAAGGCGAGTTTATGACAAGGGACTCAGAAAACAAACTCAGGGACCCTGTGATAAAAGATGAAAGGAAAAAAAAGGAAGCGCCAAGCAAGGACGGAATGTGAAAAATTCGAGATTCTCTGATCAGACTGTGTACTGCGGAGAGGTGGAAGGTGACCCTCAAGTATGCACGACTGTTCCTTACCTCTTCGTCTGTTCCTGTCTTTCCTCTTCACTCAAGGAGGGTTTGCTTTCTTCCACAGCGGACCCAGGTCCTACAAACAAGTGATCGGTGTCATTACCCGTTCATCTTCCTCGGGCCCTCCTGAATAATCACACGGTGTCCCTCAGTCAGACCTTCAGGGCCACCTTGCTCGGAGGAGGTGGGTTCCCGTCCTAAGATATGTCCAAGGGGGGTCGCTAGCGGCTCGTCCACATCGGGGTCGTCTTCGTGCTCCATCAACCTGGCAGAAAAGGTCGGGAGGAGGTCAACGTTGAGGATGCCCCTCTGAGCCCCCAGTCCCCGGGCACCCGGTGCGAGCGCTCACCAGTCCATCGCGGCCTCGATGCCCTGGTTCCCTGTGAGGGCCAGAGCCTTCTCCCTGAGGGCAGAAACACCGTGAATAGCGCCCACGAGCCATGGTGACGGTCAGGTTGGGGCGTAGAGCCTGAGGCCAGGCTGGGGGAAAGGCGCGGACACGTCCAAGACCCCCGCGGGCCGGGGTTAGAGGGGCTCCCTTACGCGCGTCCCCTGGCGAAGCCCATCTCGATGAGACTCTCCAGAGCCGTCAGCTCCGCCATGACGCCGCCAACGCTGCTTCCGCGGGGACCTGGGGGGACGAGAAGGAGGGCGGAGAGGGTCAGCGCGGGGCGCCCTCGGCCCGCGAGCAATCCCGCTCCCGACGGTCCAGACCGGGGCACTCGCTCACTGACCCGACTCCGGACCCGCCGCGGACACCGAGGAGAAGAAAGCAGAGGGGAAGCGGAAATGCCCGGATCTGTTTGGGTCACGTGGAGAAGGACATAGACGGGTGCCGCGGAGAGTCAGAAAGCACAGGCCTGGGCCCTGACCGGGCAGCGCAGTGAGTTAGAGCGTCCTCTGGATTACGAAAGGTTGCAAATTTCATCCCTGGTCAGGGATACGCAACAACCAACCAATAAATACATAAATGAGTGGAAAAACAAATCAATCTCCATCTCTGCCCGCCCTCCATCTCTTTAAAATTAAACAAGACCTGGCCAGTGTGGCTCAGTTGGTTGGAGCATTGTCTTGTAACTGAAAGATTAAGGGTTCGATGCCCCAGTCAGGGCACATACGTAGGTTTCGGGTTTAATCCACGGTAGGGGCGTGAATGATCGCCCGTTAGGGTGCGTACTGGAGGCAACCAATTGATATTTCTCTGTAACATGGATGCTTCTCTCTCTCCCTCTATCTCTAAAAGCAGTGAAAAAAAAATGCCCTTGGGTGAGTATAAAAAATAAAAATAAATTTAAAAAGTTTTAAAAAATAAGGAAAACAAGGAAGCACAAACGTGGGCCTTCTGTCAGGACCAGCCGGCCAGGGCAAGCATCCTGTGGGAGTCGGGTAGAGAAATGGCCCCTAAACCAAGGCGCCTGAGAGCTGGCGAAGGCGCCCTGGTTCACTGGGGAAGGTGGTGCGTTCCTGAACCCATGGGCGGGAGGAAGCCAGTTCCTGATACGGTCCCTTGGTGCAACCAGTTGGGAAGCTATTGGGCACTGTTTACACTATTAGAAATGTGAATACTCTTTGACGGGCTCAGCCTCTGCAGGGAATTGAGTTGTTTGCAAAACACAGTATCTTACCCCGTCATCATCTCCCTGCTTAAAACTCCATGCCACCCCAATCACTTAGGAGGGGATTTAAATGCCAGTAGTCTGGCTTTCTCCTGCCTCCCCCTCCTTTTTTGCTAGAGCCCCATCTGTAAAGTGAGGATAACAATAGCATCTACCTCAGGTACCTGGCAAGACTGTACCGTGTAAATGTTAGTAATTAGTGAGCAGTTTTACCTTCCACCACTTGAGGGTAACTTGTGCTTATTGCAGAACAGGCCCTCTCCGTCCTCCTGGCCTTTGCACCTACCGGTCCCTCTGCCTGGGATGTCCTGCCTCTTCTGTGGGCTTGGTTAGCTTTCAGTCAGTTTTTGGACTGGACTCTGGGTTTTCTTCTTTCCTTCTTTTACTTATTTATTTTTTTGTTTTATTCATTTATTTTAGAGAGGGGAAGGGAGAGAGAAAGAGAGGGAGAGAAACACCAGTGTGAGGTTGCATCTCCTGTGCCCCTTTTTGGGGACCTGGTCTGCAACCCAGGCATGTGCCCCGACTGGGAATCGAACCAGCTGCCCTTTGGTTTGCAGGCTGGAGCTCAACCACTGAGCCACACCAGCCAGGGCTCCTTCTTTTATTTTTTAAAATATTTTATTTATCTATTTCTAGAGAGACAGGAAGGGAGGGAAGAAGAGAGGGACAGAAACATTGTGTGGTTGCCTCTCGCACGCCTCCTGCTGGGGACCTGGCCCACAACCCAGGCATGTGCCTTGACCAGAAATTGAACCAGTGATCCCTTGGTTTGCAGGCTGGTACTCAATCCACTGAGCCACACCAGCCAGGGCTTTCTTTAAATTTTTATAACTTGGACTTCCAGCCAAGATGGAGGCGTAGGTAGACACACTGTGCCTCCTCAGACAACCAAAACAAGCACAACAAAAATTTAGAAGAAGAAAAAAAAAAAACAGTACTGACAGAAAATTGAACTGTATGGAAGTCAGACAACCAAGGAGTTAAAGTAGACAAATTCATCCAGACCAGTAGGTATGGTGGAGTCATCGGCTGGGCGGAGAGGGGTCATGAAAAAAAAAATCAAAAAGCGGTGGCTGGCGGACCCCCAGGGGCGGCAGCGGACGGGCCCAGCTAGGTGGCGGATCATGGAGGGTCGCTGGCACACAAGGTGGCTGGTGGACTGGGTGGTCCCACATTCACACACAGATAAACCGGGCAAAACTGGGGAGCGAGACAGACCACCCAACCCAGGGCTCCAGTGCGGGGAAATAAAGCCTCAAAACACCAATTGGAAACACCTGTGGGAGTTGAGGCGCCGGGAGAGACTCCCAGCCTCACAGAAGTGTTCGTTGGAGAGACCCACAGGGTTCTAGAATGTACACAAACCTACCCACACGGGAATCAGCACCAAAAGCGTCCAGTTTGCTTGGGGGAAGCGGCGGAAGTGACTGAAATCTGGCAGAGAGCGGAGCAACCGCCATTGTTCCCTCTCGGACCCTGCCCCCACATACAGTGTGACAACCCAGCCACTGGGTTGCCCCACCCTGAATACCTAAGGCTCCGCCCCTCACTACATAACAGGCACATCAAGACAAAAAAAAAATGGCCCAAACAAAAGAACAGATCAAAGCTCCAGAAAAAATAAAACTAAGCTACGAAGAGATAGCCAGCCTATCAGATGCACAGTTCAAAGCACTGGTGATCAGGATGCTCACAGAAATGGTTGAATTTGGTCTCAAACTAGATGAAAAAAGGAAGGTTACGCTAAGAGAAATAAAGGAAAATGTACAGGGAACCAATAGTGATGGGAAGGAAACTGGGACTCAAATCAACGGAGTGGACCAGAAGGAAGAAAGAAACAACCAAATAGAAAAGAATGAAGAAACAAGAATTCAAAAAAATTAGGAGAGGCTTAGGAACCTCCAGGACATCTTTAAACGTTCCAACATCTGAATTGTAGGGGTACTAGAAGGGGAAGGGGAAGAGCAACAAGTGGAAAAGTTATTTGAACAAATAATAAAGGAGAACTTCCCCAATCTGGCAAAGGAAATAGACTTCCAGAAAGTCCAGGAAGCTCAGAGAGTCCCAAAGAAGTTGGACCCAAGGAGGAACACACCAAGGCACATCATAATTACAATACCCAAGATTAAAGATAAGGAAAGAATCTTAAAAGCAGCAAAACAAAATGAGAAAGTTACCTGCAAAGGAGTTCCCATAAGACTGTCAGCTGATTTCTCAAAAGAGACCCTATAGGCAAGAAGGGGCTGGAAAACTGGTACAACCACTATGGAAAGCAGTATGGAATTTCCTCAGAAAACTAAAAATGGATCTGCCTTTTGACCCAGCAATTCCACTGCTAGAATTATATCCTAAGAACCCTGAAACACCAATTCAACAGAACCTATGCACCCCAATGTTCATAGCAGCACAATTTACAATAGCCAAGTGCTGGAAGCAACCTAGGTGCCCATCAGTAAATGAATGGATCAAAAAACTATGGTACATTTACACAATGGAATTCTATGCAGCAGAAAGAAAGAAGGAGCTTCTACCATTTGCAACAGCATGGATGGAACTGGAAAGCATTATGCTAAGCAAAATAAGCCAGGCAGTGAAAGACAAATACCATATGATCTCACCTTTAACAGGAACCTAAACAACAAAACAAACAAACAAGCAAAATATAACCAAATACACTGAAATAGATAACAGGCTGACAGTGACCAGAAGAGAAGGGAGAGAATTTCAGGGGAAAAGGGGAAGGGTTTACAGGAACAAGTATAAAGGACACATGGACAAAAACTAGAGGGGGTAGAAATGGGAAGGAGGTGGGGAGGGCTGGGGGGTAGGCTGGGATGGGAGTAAAAGACAGAAAACTGTACTTGAAACAACAATTAAAATAAAATTGAATTAAAAAAAAAAGGGGGCTGGAAAGAAGTATTTCATGTCATGAAAGACAAGGACCTACATCCAAGATTGCTCTATCCAGCAAAGCTTTCATTTAGAATGGAAGGGCAGATAAAGTGCTTCTCAGATAAGATCAAGTTAAAGGAGTTTGTCATCACCAAGCCCTTATTATATGAAATGTTAAAGGGACTTATCTAAGAAAAAGAAGATAAAAACAGGTACAGTAAAATGACAGCAAACTCACAATTAACAACCAAACCTAAAACAAAAACAAAAACAAACTAAGCAGTCAACTAGAACAGGAACAGAACCACAGAAATGGAGAACACATGGAGGTTAGCAACAGGGGCGTGGGAGGAGGAGAGGGGGGAAAGGGGGAAAAGGTACAGAGAATAAGTAACATAGATGGTAGGGAGAAAATAGACAGGGGGAGGGCAAGAATAGTATGGGAGATGTAGAAGCTAAAGAACTTATAAGTATGACACATGGACATGAACTAAAGGGGGGGAATGTGGGTAGGAGAGAGTGTGCAGGGTGGAGGGGAGTGAAGGGGGGAAATGGGACAACTGTAATAGCATAATCAATACAATATATTAAATTTTTTTTATAACTTTATTTGAGCCAAACTGATGACATGGAGCAAGACTTCAAATGCTCCATAGGTTTGCTCTCTAAGGGAAGCCTGTCTGTGGATCCCCACCTCACCACCCAGCTGCAGTAACCACCCCATTAAGCATTTATACTCCTGCTGTGTAGTCCTTGTTGATTACTTAGCCCACTACATAGGCCTTTACTAAGAGGCATAGTAAAAATAAGTCACCGATCCCGATAATATATACACTAGAGGCTTTTTTCTTAAGATTTTAAAAACATTTTTAATGGCGATTATTATGTTGACATCTGTTTCTCATTCCACATCATCTTCAGCCAAGCTCTGAGCACTTACAATGCTCTGGGGAATCGTTGGAAGCTTAGCCAGAAGCATCCGGGACACCGGCGGTGGGCGAGTTTGCTGCAGCACGTGCGGTGACTGCTGTGGCTGTCCGTACACCGCCGTCGCATTGGTCAGGTGGTCCACACCCTTTTCGTATTCACCTTGGGCTAGTGACTCTTCACCAAGCTGTATTTCTTCAAGGAAGAATTTCCGAACAGCTTCAGCCTCTTTAAGGTCAGGTAAGTTGGAAAGTCCAGCTCTCTCTTTGGCTTTTGTTTCTTTCTTCGTTCTCGCAGCCTGTTCTTGAAGTTGGGGTTCCTCGGTCTCTTGCGGTCGAAGTCGATGCAGCACCCGATGGAGAGGGCCCCCGCACGCTCCGGCCCACCACCTTTTCTCCACCGCGGTGAGGTGTCGGCAGCGGAGAGGGTCAGAGAAGAAGTCGTTGGCCACGAACCCGCGGAGCAGAGCGCACCGCTCAAACTGGCTCTCGCTGCGGAGGAAAAGGAAAGGCCGAGCACACCATTTCCGGCCCCGTCACCCAAGGCCCTCCTCCCCGCCCCCCCCCCCCGGCCGCCCGCGGCAGTCTATATATACACTAGAGACTTTTAGATGATTAGTGCATATTTAATCATCACTACAACCCATAGGATACAGGTACCATGATTAGTCACAGGAAGATGAGATAATTTACCTAGGGTCACAGAGCTGGTCCCCAGCAGAGCCAGGGTTCAAACCCTAGTGAATTTAGTGAATGCAGTGTGTGTTCACAAACCCACCCTGCTGGGCTGCCTCTCCGAGGTGGAGTGCAGCGCATCAGCCTCGACATTGGGGAACTTGGGCCCAAATCCTATCGCGACTTCCTACCTGCAGCTTCAAACCATTTAAGACCTCAAACTTCTCATCTGTGAAAAGGTCATACCATCTGTTGAAATGATTGTAAAGATTGATAACACATGGAAAGCACGTCTTTTTCTATCGAATTTATTGGGATGACACTGGTTAACAAAATCATACAGGTTCCAAGTGCACAATTCCACAACATATCCGTACAATGCGTTGTGTAAGTATGTCTTTGATAATGAGGTAGTTAGCCCTCGTTATTCGCAAATGGATAAATGATGAGGATAAGGAAGCAAAGTACAAAGGGACAAAGTATGCATTAGAGTGTGAGGAGCATATTCTATATAACAACTGCGTTCTAAATTTAGCCTAGAAGTCCAGTAATAAAAGAGTGATTAACGGGTAGGACTGCCTCTTTGATCTACTTCCAAGCAAGTGTCGTATAGAAACACAAACACGTGAGGACACACAGACAAGCATGTCCATAGCAAACACTGCAGACAACTTCAGTGTTCCAAAGGAGTGATGGCTACTGTCAGTTAAGGAGCATCCTCCTGGGGAAGGTTATGCATCCTGCCCTGGCTGGTGGGACTCAGTGGACTGAGTGCTGGCCAAAAGGTCACCGGTTCGATTCCCAGCCAGGGCACGTGCCTGGGTTGCTTGTGAGAGCCAGATGGATGTGTCTTCAAGTCACATGGATGCTTCTCTCCCTCCCTTCCCCTCTCTCTAAAAAGAAATAAAATCTTCTTTAAAAAAAAAAAAGAAAGTTGTGCATCCTTTAACATAACTAAGGAGGCTGTGATTTACCAAGGAGGAAAATTCTGCATAAGAAACAACGTGAAAAAAGAAAATATTTGTATTGCATAGAGATCCGCTCTGCTACAAGACAGAAACATCTTGAGGAGAACATTCACTTTCTGTGATTCAATATTACATGAAATTTGTGGTACTTTTATAGTTTAAAAAATATTGTAAGAACTTCGAATCTCGCTTTTGGGAAAAACAGTTATAAAACCAATGAAAGTAAAGATTATACTCTTTAGCAACCAATTCACTTAAACAAACAAATTCATCCCTGGCTGGTGTGGCTCAGTGGGCTGAGCAGAGGCCTGTGGACCAGGGCGTCGCTGCTTGATTCCCAGTCAGGGCACATGCCTGGGTTGGGGGCTGGATCCAGGTCCCAGTTGGGGAAGTGAGAGAGGCAACTAACTGATATCTCTCTCACACATGGATGTTTCTCTCCCTCTTTCTCTCTCCCATCCTCTCTCTGAAAATAAAATCAAAATTAAAAATCAAAATCATGTGTACTACTCTGAAAAATAGGTGTGTGGGCAGGGAGTTGAAAAGGATTATGAAAAATTAAATGTTTCCCTCTTGTTTCCAATAATACTGTTACAGGGGTACACAGTAAACACAAATTGGGGGAAAGAGGAAATCCCTTGGTTTTATTATTATGTTTTTTTTTTTAACTGGCAAGCTTGACCCAGATAGCAGCTTGGGCTGTCCTCTCTTCTCCACCCCATGCCGGTCATTTATTCCCGCCGGTCATTTATTCCCACCGGCCTCAGACACAGGTGTGCGCAATCTCAGTGTCTAGACAAAAGGCAGGAGGGGTGGTCTCTGGCCCCAAACCCCCATCCCGCAGCAGCTCATCCTCAAAGCCCCGCCGAAGCCACCCCTGTGGCAGAATCCTTCTAGGGCGTAGGGCGGGGGTTGCTAACAACAGCCACAGGCCAAATGTGGCCTGGCCCTCATCTGCCAGGTGCCTGGGCTAGGAATGGTTTTTACATTTTTATAAATGGCTACCTGGTCATATAAGTACCTGCATGTCTTCGATTCTATGCTCTGGAACCGCAAAACCGAAATTGTTCACTGTCTTGTCCTTTGAGAAAAGCTTTGCCGACCCTGTTTCTCTACTCCTTCCCAACTTCAGCCAGGAGCACAGGTGACAGTCTGGGACCCGTGTGAACTCTCGCCCGGAGCGCGGGGCAGCAGCGGCCCGCACCTCCTCCCGGAGCTCGGGCTGAGCTCCTGGGTGGGGGCTCTGCGCGGCCCAGATGCACGCCCGCTGCTTCAGAGCCCCGCTGCGGGCGGGGTGACGGGACGGGCGCGGCGAGGACAGCCGCAGCGCTGGCGCAGGCAGAAGTGCCAGACCAGGGCGCAGCAGCTCAGCAGGGCCAGCGCTGCTCCCACGCCTACGGCCGCGTGGACCAGGCTGCGGGGCCGGAGGGGCACGGCCACCCGGCCGCACGGCCCGAAGGCCGGGAGGCCCGCATCCTCAGGGCCCTCGCCGCCCTCCCCAGGCACGCTGCTTACACCCGCCTCGTTAGCGGCCACCACGCAAACGACATAAGCGGCCCCGGGCTTCAGGCCCTTCAGTTCTGCTCGGCGGAAGGTAGAGTTGAGAGGGAGACCCTTCTGGGGAGGCCCGCTGCCTTCCCAAAGCAGCAGCCAGTACTGGTGGACTGGGGAGGAGGGGGCACACCAGTGCACCACCGCGCTGCCGTCCTCTGCCACCACGTGCACTTCTCCTAGGCGCGGTGGGGCTGGCGGCTGCGCAGGGCTGGAGAGCCCCGGGCACAGGCAGGCGGTCGGGCCCGCCCTCTGCAGCTCTTCGCACGGGACCTGCAGGTGGCGGCAGCGGTCATAGTCACAGGGGACAGCAGGCAAAGGTGGCCGCGTTATCTCATCTCCCTCTTCTTCAGAGTCTTGGGGGGCCAAGTGCTGCGCTCTGGGAACCAAGGAGAAGGCGACAGCCAGGAGCCACAGAAAACGGGGAACGCCCAGCATGGAGTCTGGAAGGGGAGGAGATGCTGGGTCAGGAGAGGCTGCTCAGCCCCCACCTCTCCAGGCCTCCTGGCTCCACAAAACCCCTGGGGACCAGGAGACACTACTGGGGACTGAGAGAACAGGAGAGAGAAGGGAATGAGACCGACACACTCATTTGTCAACCAATTTCTGAACAGCCTATGTGCTAGATTTCAGGTGAAAAAAGAATAAAATGTGGTCGCAAGGGAGAGAGATGTGTGACCAGCAAGGTAGGAAGTGGTGGAAACAGTTAATGAATAAACCAAGTGCTGGGGGGAGAAGAGGAGGAAAATATTTACTCAGCTGAGGGAAGAAAAATGGGGTAATTCCCAGCTGCTACGCAGAGAAAAGATCCCGAAGAGAAAGGACGGAGAGAACAGAAGGGGGGAATAGGGACCTCACAGCCCACTTGTCACAGGAGGCCCGATCCTTGCCACTTCCCCACCTGCCCCTGATCCCCCGGGCCACCCACCGGCAGCCTCTCACCAGTGTGGGGGCCTTGGAATTTGCCACCAGACCTCCGTGACGTTCAGGCCCAGGGGTCCCCAGGAGCACAGGCTGCGCGGTCAGGTCTTGCGTCTTCAATTCTGTTTTGCCTCGAAACTTTTATACCCTTCAGCTGTGATGTCACTACCTAGTCCCCCTCCCCCTGCCCCCCTTTCCTGGTGAGTGCAAAGAAGAGGGCTGGTCCGTTCAGAGGGTCTGAGTCACAGGGCCAGGAATGGGGGAAGCCACACGCTTTGGTTTCAGCTGGAGGCCGGGATGCCTGGGTTCTCGAAAGGGACTGGAATGTGGAAAGCAGCCAGGAGCTGAGAAACCAAAGGCTTCTCATGATTTAATGTGAAGGGATGAAAACAGACACGAGGGAGGGGGCCACCTGGCTGGTATCAGGGAGGAAAACAGCTGTGGACGGCATGTGGCGTGGGCCACAAAATGCTGTTTTGGTAAAAATCCTGACACCTCCCTGGCTGTCATTTCCTGCCTTCTGCCTCCCAGTGGACATAAAAGGAGGGGTGCAGAGGCCTGAATGATGTAGCCCAGCTCTCCAGACCCGCCCTACACTATCCCCCTCCCCAGAGGGAAATAAGAGTCACGTGGATGGAGGAGGCCAGAGAGGTTTTCTCTCCTTGCACTCGAGGCTTATGAATGAAAACAACTGTGTTTAATCCAGGGTTTGGAGGCCCTCCCCATCCGGCCCCAGAGAAGACAGCCTCTGCCCATCAGGTGGGTGGTGCCTGGGGAGCACAAGGTTTTCAAATGACTCTGAATCAAGTTCAAGGAGTCAGCGAAGAGTCAGGGAAGTCGCTGGCAAGAATATAGTTTATTGGGAAAGCCACAGACAAAGGCGTGAGGGGAAGGGTCCAGTGGAAAGGGCTGGAGTGTGGGTCTCTGCCCTGTTCTCTTCAGGAGCTGGAGCAGGTGGGGTGCCGCTGGTGAGAGCCCCCAGAGGGATCAGAGCTGCCCAGGGTCTCTGGGGCCAGGGCAGGGCCGGAAGCAGGCAGGTTGGCCTCGGTCAGCAGAGCTGCATCTTCCCAGGAGCCTGAACCTGGGCCAGGGGAGGGAGAAACGACATTCCAAATGGGAAATGAGATAACCAGGGGCCCCTCGCCTCCACCTGGTGCAGCCTCCTCTCCACCCTCCTGCCACCGCCCAGCCCACCCTGCTCCCTACGCAAGGGTTCCCTCACCATCACTGGCCTCTGGCTCCAGCTCTTCCTCTCCGCTCTGGGGCTGCTGATCTGGTTTTTCCTCCTCAGACGGCTGGGCCTCTGCAGCCACAGGGGGAGATGCAGAGGTCAGGCAAGAGGCTAAAGGGGCGGGCTAGGGGGAGGCAGGAGGAAGGGATGGACGGAGGATGGCTGCAGCACCATACCTGTCCCTGAGGGGCCTTCGGGGCTCTCACTGTCCTCTGTGACGTCTGGCAGCTGGGTTGGCTCTTCCTGGCCTTGGGACAGAGGGCAGGACAGGGCCAGGATGGCTGTGCCTGGACTCATACTGGATGGAGCAAGAGCCCCCGTCACCCAGCCCCCAACCCCCACCATTACCTAGCTGACGGGCAGCGGTCCTTCCCTGGGCTTCCTTCCGGGCCCCGTCCCTTTTCCGGATGTTCACCTGTGGAGGAGACCCCTCAGCGGCCAGGACTGACTTCCCTCGCCAGTGATCGGGGTCCTCACACCCGGGGCCCCCAGTGCGCCCCGGCCCACTCCCAGTCAAAGGAGAATCACGAAGGGCCGAGGAAAGGGGTCCTTAGCGACCTGCAGGGCGAAGCGGTGTCGGGGCCAGATGCCTCCCCACATCCACTGCATGTAGCTGAACAGCACGATGACGCTGAGGAAGGTGAAGTTGCTGGCGACACCGATGAAGGCGCAGGTCATGGGGAAGTTGTACAGCAGGTACCTGAGGCAGGAAGTAGGGACAGAAAGGTAGCAGCAGTTCCGGGCACCAGCCTGCTCAGAAGACAGCGGTTCTCAACTCTGGCTGCACATCAGCATCCCCTAGGGGGCTTTCGGAAAGTCCCACGGCACCCTGGCCAGTGTGGCGCAGTTGGTTGGAGAGTCCTCCCACACACCAGACGGCTGCGGGCTGGATTCCCTGTCAGGGCACATGCCTAGGTTGCAGGTTCAGTCCCCGGTCCGGGGCATGTGAGAGGCAATCGACTGATGTTTCTCTCCCCTTCTCTCTCTAAAAATCAGTAAGCACGCCCTTGGGTGAGGATAAAAAACATGTCTGATGGCCAGAGGTGAGCCCAACAGATTCTGGCTCGGTTGGTCTGGTGCGGCGGCCCGGGCATCAGGGTTTTTAAAAAGTTCCCCAGGGAATAAACGAACAAACAAAACCAAAGCAAATTCACAGAGCAGACAAAAGACTGGTGGTTGCCGGAGGGGAAGGGGGCTGGAGGGAGGGCGAAACGGGTAAAGGGGCTCGGTGGTACGGTGACGGTGACGGGTGGGAAAGGACTTGGCGGTGAGTATGCTGTAGTCGGGACAGCTGGTGAATTACAATGTGGTGTACTTGGAAAGTTAGAGACCAGTGTTGAAAAAGAAAAGAAGGAAGGAAGGAAGGAAGGAAGGAAGGAGGGAAGGAAGGAAGGAAGGAAGGAAGGAAGGAAGGAAGGAAGGAAGGGTTCCCCAGGAAACTGATTTGTGCAGCCTGGGTTGAGACCCTGTGGCCCATGTAAAACCTGTTACCTTTGCTCAGGACCCTCTTTGCTTAAGGGCAGCCCCAGGAGAGCCTCCGAGGTGTGCTTGGTGGCCCCTCACCTGAGCCCAGAGAAGTGGGCATGGATGCGGAGGTAGGCTCCGTAGAGCTGGATGCGCTTGCTGTGTACTTCGATAATCGCTCCGGTGGTCGGCACATACTGCAGGGTTCGGGGTGGAGGGGTGGTAGCCGCATCAGGCCAGGATCCTGCAGCTGCCAACGTGAGGCCCGCTGCCAGGCTCTCTGTTGCCCTCCCCCCTCACTGAGCCCAGAGGCTCCTCAGGTAGAACTCTGGGCTTGTGGGGAAGGCCTTCTCCTAGTCTCCCTTCCCCCACTTACCGAGTTTTCTCTGTATTCTGGGTACAGCTCCACCTCCAGGAGCTGCTTCTGCTCTGCAAACCCAAACAGCAGCAGGCTCGAGAAGACCAGCGTGTCGAGCATCTGGAGCAGGTCTGAGCGGTAGTGCAGCATCACCTGCCAGGGCCGGGAGGGAGACGCCGGGGTCAGGCACCCCCAGGTTCGCACGGGCCGACCCACCCCGCAGTCGCCCCTGAGCGGTCTGTGAAGGCTGCTTCTTCCTCAGGTCCCCTGCTCCCTCGCTTACACCTTCCGCCACACCCTGTCCGAGTCTTGGCCCAGTCATTCCACAGGCTTGAGGGACAGCCCTGCCCTTCCCAACCACGTGTTTCCGTCCCAGAACAGCGAAGGCCCCTCTTCCTAGAAACCTTCCCAGGGTAAGCCTAACACTGTCTGGGATCTGCCTCTCCCCCAGAGAGCTCTAAAATCCAGAACAGATCGAGGCCCGGTGTGCCACCTGAAGCTTGGTTCCCTGCATGGACATTCAGGGATTTGCTTCATGACGTGGTTCTGCTGACAATTAAGAATGGAGCCTTAACGATTATTGAACACCCACTATGTGCTAATAAGCACTACATTTCTTCATTGAACCCACACTAGTCTTGCTATGCGGAGTTACTATTACGCCGCTTATAATACTTTACCACCAGTAGGGTTAAGTTAGCTGTCCCTCAGCCTGTGTGTTTCCGAGTCAGGGGTGAGCCCAGGTTTGTCCGGCTCCAAAGGAGCCCATTGTCAGAGCATTTCCACTCCAGACTCTACCCCGAGGCTGGACAATGCCACCAGCTATCTGGGCTGCTTGTCTCGCTTGCTAAACCGACTCCTCTCCCCTGTCCTAATGTGCCTGTGACCTCACGGCGGGGGCGTTTTCTCCCGAGGGCCCACCCCAACTTCCTAACTCCCGGGGCCCTTCCGCACGCCCTCCCACACGGGCCGCCCACACTTACGGAGCGGGAGGAAGTGGAGATGATCCGTCCGCCTCGGGTGTAGCATGAAATGGTGACCAAGAACATGCCCAAGCCTTGATTCACAGGGGACTCTGGCAGCTCGAGCTCCAAGGTGACACGGTACGGCTGTCCATACATCAGCACCTGCCCGCGGTAGCCACATCTCTTTTCAAAACTTTTATTTTACCTTATTTTTTTTACTTGTCTGAAGGTGCCTGACAGCAAAAACACGTATTTTTAAATTATACTGTCCCTCTTCCACCTCCCCCGCTAACCCTCCAAATACTTGGCCACAACCCCCTTGGTTGGCCTCCACCCGCCTCTCCATCTCACATCCCAAGAAGGTGCTGCCCCCTTCTGGTGGCTGGATCCTTCCCACTTTGGAGATTCTGAGATCTGAATCAGACTCAAGCTGCTCTATTCTAAGAAAGGGTGTGTCGGGTTTCTTTTCCAAAAGTGAACCGTCCTGTTGCCAACTGGGCCATCTGTGACTCAGGCCGGTCCCCGGGAGGCCACCCCGCCGAGCCCAGCCTGCCTGCGCTTACATTATTAATTAACCCAGTGCCAGAGTGCTCACCACCTCCCCAGCCAGCTAGGGCACCGTCCCCGGTGCTCCAGGTCCACTTTTTGTCACTGTGGGTCCCTTATCTTGGTTCCCTTGGTAGAACCCCGAGACTCCCAGTGGGAAGACTGCTTCCCTGGGATTAATCTCGGAATGTTACAGACTGGCCACCAACACACCCTGGCTTTTCCTGACCATTCATCCCTATGCTCCTCTGATCCCATATCAACTGTTTCCTATGTCATGACCCCCTTGGGGTGGCATATGAGAATCCCAGGGGTGGTGGTGAAACTTTTCTTTTTTTTTTGCTATTGCAACAGATTTTAAAAATTTGTTTATTCTATTACGGTTGTCCCAATTTTCCCCCCTTTGCTCTCTTCTGCCCAGCCAACTCCCCCCTATCGCCCCCACTCCCACAGTCAATCCCCACATCATTGTCCATGTCCAGGGGTCACTCATACATTTGTCTTTAACCGAAGAAAGAATGGGTTTTTTTTTTAAGATTGAAAAACATTGCCCCAGGCCATAGTGAACCAGCTCCCAAAGCTGCATGTGGCTATGAGGGTCCTCTGAGAATTTTGTCACTAGGGTAAAAGGTGGAATGTGCTGATCCCAGTCTTTTTACAGATTCTTATTTTCCGTCTGGATTATCTGTTGAAAAATGTATTCCATGAGATTCCTAACCCCCTGTATAGGTCAGATGAGTCTAAAGCAGTTGCTTCACTGAATTCTTTGCAACATTAAAATATTGGGTTAGCCAAAAAGTCTGTTTAGTTTTTTTCTGTAAAATAAAAGACACATTTTTCATTTTCACCAATAACTTTATTGATTTGGATGTTTTAGTATGTCAGCTATCTCCTGCTATTGGCTTGTAGTGGGTAGGGGCCAGGGGTGCTGCTAACATCTTCCAGTGCACGAGACACCCCCACAGCAAAGAGTTATTTGGCCACAATGTCAATAGTACCAAGGAACTTTGCAAACCACTTTTGACACGTTCAATCAGTCACAGCACCTTCTCCATACACTGCACAGATCATTTTTTGTATTTCAGTTGAGTTTTTACCTTTCTTGAAATAATAAAGTAAAGCATACTAAGCTCAAAATGTTGTGTATTTTCTTCCATCTTCAATATTAAAATGGCTGCACAAAAATTCACCAATTTTGATGTTTTTTAAAAAACTCACACTGATATGACAACTATCATAATACAATAATACAATCTTACTAAATTGTTTTCGTTGAAGTTAAAGACAACTAAGCACTATTAGAGCCATCGTGCGGAAAAAACTAAGTGAACTTTTTGGCCAACCCAACAGTCCTCTGGGCGGGCTGGAGGGAAATGGGAGCGACTGACTGCTCGCTCACGGTACGGGTTTCTTCCCGGGGTGGTGCGAGTTCCAGAACTGACCATGGTGCTGTCTGCCCAGCTACGTGAACGCGTGTTGTCAATGAGTGGATTGTATATAATGTGAATTTTATCTCAAAGATGTTTGTGTGTGTGTATTTTATATATATGCATACATACAACAAGCAATTCTGTCTGAATAAATGTCATCTCCAAAGAGACCCGTGGAATCTAGTATCAGAACCTCGTGAAGGACTCCATGCCCTTGTTCCGATGTGTCTGCCTGACGGGCAGAGTCTTCCCCTTCTCCCCCACTCCCACGCAGTACTCCCACTCTCTGAAGGTCCGCTTTGAGCCTCACCATCTCCACAGTCTCACACTGATCTCTCCAATTCTTCCCAAATTCTTCTGAAATGCAGAATCTGCATCTTACGCTTCGCTACTTAATACAATGTACAGAATTCTATCGATCCCGTGAGTTCCCTGAAAGCAGGACCGCATCTTCTATGTTTAGCAAGGCGCCACACACACAGTAGACACGTTATTTCATCCGTCCATCCACCCGTCCATTCAAAACTGCTCACTGTAAACGAACAAGATGATCGACCTGCTTCAGTTATGGGGGACTTGGGCTGGATCTCCCCCCTCGCCCTTCAACTTCCCCTTCCTTCTTCACCCAGCAGCCTCAGGCCCGACTGCCCGACCCGCACCACGGGCGGCCACACAACCGCACGCACTCTCCCAGGCTCGGATGCACTGAGGCTTCGTTTCTGTTCCGCTCTGTATATTCCACTTGTGATCAGTATTACCGTTGCCACCGAAGCTCTCTGAACCAATGCCTCCCAGAACATTCTACAAGAGTCTCCGAGTGCCCTTCCGGAGTAGCAGCACGACAGTGATAAACCTCTGCCTTGCCATGCCCAGAGGGCCACCTCGCTCCTTGGAAATCTTCCGCTTGGGGCCCACTCGTGGGACCCGGTAAGTATGTTTTTGATAATGAATTGCTACCTGGCAAATGACAGATGTCACAGGGGACACAGTTTCTCAGGTTATCTGTATTGTCAAATAAGGCCAGCCTGCACCCCAACCCCAGGGAACCCCAAACTCTGCAGCTTACACTCCCCGCTTCAGAGTGACTGTTTATGTGTATCCTGTGTTTTCTGTCTTTAAGTCAGCGTGGTCCCAAGTATCATTTTTGAAAAATAATTTTCAAAAGATTTTGAAACTGTTCAAGTAAGTCTGACCACTGATGACGTTGCTGACAGACAACTCAGAAAACTCTGGCGATCAGAAATGGTGTTGCCCCTCCAGTCCTCCAAGGGCCTTCTGAAGTATTCGGGGATCGCACCCTTTCTCAGAGTCTAACAGAGAAGGATGGATTCCTAGTCTGCATTGTTGGGGTGTCCAGTTTGTTGGAGTCACCCTGGCATCTGGCTCGTCCTGCGACACAGTGCCCTTTGGAATGGTAGGTTACGAGTATTTGTCAACAGTTTCATAACTTTACATACAAGCTTTCAAAACTCTTGGGTGGATCCCATCCTAGTCCAGTGAAATAGCTGGTTTGTTCAGTTAGGTTCATCTAGGTCTAAAACACCTCGTGCCGTCGATACGGACTGGCTGAAACAATTTAAGAAGGAGAACATTGCTAACACTGGCAGGAAAGAACAATCCATACAATTTATTTAGACTCTACTTTTTTCTTTAGACTCCCTTTCTTTGTTTCTTTCTTTCTTTTTTTTTTTTTTTTTTTTCATTTTTGGGTTTTTTTTTTTGGGTCAAATTTGTTCAGGTGGCATTGGTTCATAACTCCCCTTTCCTGAGAGCCTCCCCTCCTCAGTCTCTGTTACTCAATCCCTGCTCTCCAGGTCTTTCTCAAGTTTCCCTTTTGATTCCAAGTCATCAAAGCGCTAATGCAACCTCTGTTCAGCTCCCATACTCACCCGATCACGTCCGCCCTTAGCAAGGGACACGTTGGCAACAGGGAAGGAGCAGAGTAAGGAGGCGGAGGGGTCACAGTCAGTCCTAAGTGAGAATGAGGATGACACTGCTAAGTTACGGAGTCTGCCTTACCTGTCTGTGCCCCACCTTGGCCCCCTAGCACTCCTTCCTGTCCCCTATCCCTTTTCCCAGAACAGATGCCCTTCTCTGCTATAGACAGGGAGCAGAAATGCAGCCAGCAGATTCAATGGATTCTTTCATTCTCTCCCGGCTACTTCAGCTTATCTCCTCTCACAGAGCAGACATTCTTAAATGGGAATCTATAGACACTGAGTTGAAAAGTTTCAGATTTAAGTGGTTCTCACTTGGGGAACTTGATAAAAATGCAGATTCCTGGGTCCCACCTCCAGATTCTGATTCAGTAGGTCTGGTCTGGGGCCTAGTTGGAAACGACTCCTCCAGAGGGATCCACGGATGGTCTTTAAGAGGCTCAGGAACCCCCTCAAGTTATAGGCAAACTCGTAGCAGGATATGCATGGGCATGGAGCTACACTTTTATGGCAGGAAGAGCCGTAGCTTCTGTGAGATCCATACCTCCTAAAAGTTTAAGCAGCTCTGCTTTAGAAATTACAGCTCATGACCAGGGACACAAAACAGGGAAAAAATATTCTGGACCATTGATAATGCCCTTATTAGCATCTCTTGATTGGTCCTGTAGCCACTGTTAAGACACAGGGAGAGGATTTGGCAGGGTCTGTAAACTTGGGGAGTTTACATATCCGGCACCTTGTGCTTCCATAATCTCTGCTGTGCAGCAGACGATCAGGAATGGAAGTAATGGAAAAGGCAAGGTGCTGCTTTACTAATACCTCCTCCAGGAAAAGCCAGGTGAGTTCTGAGATGACCCAAGGGGTTGGCTTGTTTCACTAGTCTGCTGTGGCCCTGAGAGAAGTCTGATCCAACCTCAACAGAACTGACACTTACAATGTCTAGAAGGGGAATTTTAAAAAAAAATTCTTTTAGCCCTGGCTGGTGTTGCTCAGTGGACTTAGTGCCAGCCTGTGAACCAAAGGGTCACCGGTTCAATTCCCAGTCAGGGCACATGCCTGGGTTGCAGGCCAGGTCCCCAGTAGAGGGCATGTAAGAGGCAACCACACATTAGTATTTCTCTCCCTCGTTCTCCCTCCCTTCCCCTCTCTCTAAAAATAAATAAAGTCTTAAAAAAAAAGAACTCTGCAATTTAAAATTTTTTTAAAATTCTTTTAACCAGAAATAGAGCTAGAATCTTAGACCCCTATCACCTGAAACCTGATTTTTTAAAAAACATTTATTTCAATTGTTTTTCAAGTATAGTTTTCTGCCTTTTACTCCCATCCCAGCCCACCCCCCTGAAACCTGCTTTTTAACCTGGGGCTGTGAAAGGTAAGAAGTTACACAAGCACACTGGGCCCAAGTTTCCTGCTCTGTAAATGAGGGGGTTCAACGAATAAGCCCTCAGCAGCCTTGCAGCAGTTCTCCCACAGATTCCTCCACTGTGATGGAGGACGCCTCTCACCTGTAGTAGAAATGCACGGGGCTAAGGTGGCTGACTGTCGGCATGTAGGAATAGTAGAAGGAGCCATAGAGGAAAACAGACACCCAGAGCAGGAGGAGGATGGTACAGAAGAGCACCCCAAACTGCAGCAGCAGCTTGCGGGCACGGCCTGCCAAGACATGGCCCACCTCCTGGGCCCACAGCAAGGCAGGTACTGGTGGGTCGTTGACCACCGCAGCGGGTGCAGCGGGTCTGGCCCCAGGTTCAGGCTTTGAGTTCCTAGCTGTTTTGCCACCTGGACGCCATCCCTGGCCATGAGATGAAGCAGCTGGTGGTTCCTGGAAAAAGACAGAGAGGAGGAAAGAATAGCTTCTTTCTGGGGGTAGGTGGGGACAAAAGGGAAGGTTACTGGGCTGACTTTGAGGAACTGGAGACAGCAGAGTCTTTGTTTCACATGGTCTTTCTCCACATGACTGTGTTTCTCGGCCAATTATCCCTTCCCTTTCCTCCACTGTGCTCTGTTCACCCCCAGTGCCAGAGCTCCTCAGGTGAACTGGTCCTCTTGCCACCTGATTCTGGGACAGGCCACCTTGCTACTCCATCACAGCAACACAAAACATACAGAGGACGAGCGCCTTAAAATTCTTAAGGAGCTTTTACACACACGATGACACTGAATCCACACTGCGAAGTACTGCACTGAGAGAAAAGCGCGACGTGACTTGTGCCTGAAGTGGCACAGCCAGACTCGAAGCAAGCAGCGGAAGTGCAGTCACAGCTGCCTCCCAAGTTTCTCCTCTCCTTCTGGAGCTGCACTCGCTCCCTGACCGGCCCGCGCCCCACCACGGGCAGGGCGTTCTACAGACTGTGGCTGCTCCCCACCAACCCCCTACGGCTCACGGGTGGACGCGGCACCTGGGGCACCTGGAGCCCCCGCTTAATTACTCCGCTGTTGAAAAAACCAGTTCGCCAGCCGCCAGGGCTCTGCACTCACCAGCATCGCGCGCTGCCTGGGGCAACGGCGAGAGGGACTTCCGCCTCCCGGGCACGCCCCACCCCCTTCCGCAGACAGCCAATGTAGCCCGGGGGCCGGGCCTAGTTCAGGGGAGGGGTCCAACGATAGGCGGAGCTAGGTCCGGGGGCCTGGTTGTTCTGACTGCGGAGCTCCCACCTCCGCGCGCTTCTCACTCTTCCTCCCTCGCGGTCCCGGTCCGTCCATCCTCCGGTTACCACGACCAAAGGAGACAGGCACCTCCCTCCAAGATCCAAGACATTCCCAGGGCATGCTATGAGTCAGCAGCATCCACCTCGGCCTGCCTCTCGAGGCCGCAATCACGGCCGCCCACACCTGCACCACCGGCCATTTAACCCCCAAAAAGGGGGAGAAAGGAGGGCACCCAGCTGGTGCTGGCATTTTTCGCCCACAGCTCTTTGGGCCGGTAGGCATCCAAGACAGCATTTGCCCAGAGAACACTGCAGTCTGCAGGAACCTGTGCATCCTGCGCGTTGCGCCGATGCTCTGGCTGTCCTGCATTCACAAGCACTTTTCAGCCTGGTGTTTTTCCTCTAGCTTTTGCGATGCGTGATCGGTTTCCTCCGACCCTAACTAGACTCTCCTTCAGAGTTCGCACAGCGCATTATCTAGACGAGGTCTTGGAAGGCTGTACCTTCTATTTTTGTATGTCTGTATTCACCCCAAATATGAGCCCTCGGAGTGCCCTGGCCGGGTGGCTCAGTTGGCTGGAGCATCTTTCCGTACACTGAAAAGGTTGCGGGTTCCATTCCCGGTAGGGGGCTCATATGGAGGCAACTGACTGATGTTTTACATCCATGCTTCTCTCCTCTCTCTCTCTTCCTATCTCACAACAATGCTTCTCTTTCCCCCCTTATTTTCTCTAAAATCAATAATTTTTTAAAAAAATATTTAAAATTGTTTAAAGAGCCCTCAGAGGGTAAGGTCAGTGTGGTGGGCATCTTTACATCCCCAAAGCAACAAACATAACGATACTCTTAGACCAATACTCCCCCACCCCCACCCCAAAAGCCCATCTATTTACAGAAACATCCAGGGACTCTCCCCACAATGCACCCTACCTCTTCTTTGTCCGATTCTTTGATCTGGTCTCTGAGTGCCTCTTTCCCCCCAGATTCTTCTCTTTGGTCTGCCATTTCTTTAGACATTTTCCTGACGTACCTCACTGCCCCTGGATCTTTCGCTCGAATCACTTGTAGCTAGAACATGAGGTGGAGATCCAGAAGCTGATACCTGTAGCTCATCACATTTTCCTGGATATGGGGAACGGAGGGTCCCTGGGAGAGAAACGAAGATTCATGTGACAAATGCTGTGTCAGAGTAGAGGGAGGAGGGGGATGATGGGGGCCACTGCCCAGTTGATGTCAGATTTTCAAATGAGCAGGGTACCCCACAGCCAGTACAGACTCCACTGCAGGGGCTGTCACAGGTCCAGACCACCCCATTTGAGGGGGAAGTCTGCCTGTGCTTCAGCTCCTCTGGGGAGGGCTCTAGGCGACTCAGAACGCCTACAATGGGGGAGGGGCAGGTATTGAGGCAGTAACAGTGGGAGTGTGCACAGGGGCTGCAGGCGGCAGCCAGGCTCCCCCACTGGCCAGGCAGTTGGTATGCTCCAGGATCTGAACAGCTCCTTCTAGCATCCTTCATCTGCAGGTACCAGCTGTCTGGGCAGTGTTTGAGCTGCAGAAACTGGGACCAGCCCTCAGCAGACCATTGACCTGACCCACCCAGTGGCCCTCTCTGTATTAGCAGCTTCTGCTGCTGCACCAGACACTTTCAGCTGCAACTCCCTGCAAGGTGGGGCACCCATCTCAGGCAGAAGGTTTTGGTGTACCCCACTGACTCTACTCCCCAGGGCTTCGGCTGCCTGTGGCCTCAGGTGAGTCAGGAACATCTTGCTTTTCCCCACTGGGGCTCAAGGGGGCAGGTGGGGATTACGTACCCTCCCCATCAGGGCGGGGCTCCTTCTGGTTGAGGCTTTCAGAACTGGGAACACATGGCTTGATGGCTGAAAAGCCTTAAATCATTTGAATATTTAATGATCTGTGCCCTAGGTTCATTTCCTCAGCTAAGGAAGACGGGGATGGGAAAGTCCACTGGAGGATGGGAATAAGAAAACAAAATATTGGGGCACATGGCCCCAGCCTTATAAAGGCTGGATGAATGCGCATGGAGGGGGCCTGCGGTTGAGATTGCTCTGAGCTGTCCCTCTCTTTTCTCCAGGATGAAAGGGGAGACGCCTGTGAACAGCACTATGAGTATTGGGCAAGCCCGCAAGATGGTGGAACAGCTTAAGATTGAGGCCAGCTTATGCAGGATAAAGGTGGGTGGGACCCTGAGTCCCATTAGTTGGTCTGGCTGTGCTGTATGTCCCCAAACCTCAGGATAAAAGATGCTTCCCCACCCCCCTTGACTCCGAGATCAGGGAAGGAGTCCCAGGCTCTATAAGAAGAGGTGTCCCCAGGTCTCTGTGGGGGATGAGGGACGGGAAGACTGTCTTAAGGGAAGGGAAACCGCAGTCCTTTCGGGGGTTCTGGTTGGCTAACAACTCCCTCCTGGCTGTGCCCCAGGTGTCCAAGGCAGCAGCAGACCTGATGACTTACTGTGATGCCCACGCCTGTGAGGATCCCCTCATCACCCCTGTGCCCACTTCGGAGAACCCCTTCCGGGAGAAGAAGTTCTTCTGTGCCCTCCTCTGAGCTGCCAGGTCCCTCTCACAACTCACCTTATCCTCTCGTGAGCCCTTCCTTAGGTCAGTAACTGTCATCAGCCCTTGAGGGTCCCTTGCATACTCTTTCTGGCCCTTGCCCAAACCTGTGAGGTTATCTGAAGCACAAGGCCCTCCCCTCACCTATCGGTCGACCCCATTTCCACGCCCACCGGGGCACCCTTTGCCCCTCCCACAACAGGGCCACCAGACTCTTGCCAGCTTCCTGCCCGCTTCCTTCTGTGACCCGCTCACACAATGGAGAGAGGGATGGGCTGAGTGCTTGCTCCCAGTCTCACCTGGAGCTATTGGAAGGGTAAAGCCATTTGAAGAATAAAATCATCCATAGTCTCAGAGGTACAGCTCCTGTGTTACAGTTCTTGGGGGAGAAGATCATCAGTCATTAAACGTGGGTGTGGGTGTGGCAGTTGAAAGGCTGCCATGGAGAATAGGGCCAGTCAAAGCAGGTTAGATAGTATCTAGGATCGGAGATCGGTGGGGTTGGGGGGATAGCAGGCGCGAGAGAGCATCTCAAGTAAAAGGATTAAATTACACCAGACACTCAGAGGCTACAGAGAAAACACACACACACACGAAGGTAATGAACAATGAAGGCAAGTGAAACTAAAAACAGACCGAACGGGGTGGACTTAAAGAGGTATTCGGGAGGGCAGCCGCAGACAAGAGGAACCCAGCACGAAGGGGAGGAGCTCGGTTCCAGTTCCTGCAAAGGGGCCGGTCTTACTTCTAAGATGGCCGCGCCCACAGCGGGCCCTTTTCCAAGATGGCCGCCACCATGGGACCAACGCCAATATGGAGGCCTACGTCACTGCGTTTCACCGTTCAGGGCTTTTCCGCCAACCCCAAACTTAAAATGGCGGCCCCAGGCAGCTAGAGTTCTCAATATGGTCCCTTCCGTGCTCGTTTGATCTGCCTCAAAATGGCTGCCCCTGCCCTCGCCAACCCGATACCCATTCCTACACTTCCTCCCAGAGTCTGGAAGATCATGTCCTCACGATCCAGGTGAAGGCACACGGAAGGTTACAGCCTAGGATCATGGGAGGGGGGACCTCAGCAAGCACTGCGTAGCAGGCTCTGGTCGTGTGGATCTTGCGAGGAGGCAGCCTAGGTTTCTAGATTGCAGAATATAGCCTCCCTTTGGAGCGTCAACAGAAGTGTGCCGTCAGTATTGGCGCCGTTCATTTCGGGGTGCCTTTCCTCGTTACCTTCTGGTGTCCCTAGGAATTGGATAAGCCCGAGGGTTTTGGGGGGAACTGGTGTTCACTCTGTTCCCACCTCCCCCTCAGGCCAATTTTCAAGAAGCAATTTCCGGCCCCCAGTGTGCTTACGACCCCTTGTAGTGGTGCAACATGCTACCTGGCCAGAGGCCAGACCTAAGGCTTAATGTCTCAGGAGCGCCTCAGGACTCAAACCTGGCATGCTTATATGCCTCAGAATGCCTTTCTAGAAGCCTTTTCCTTCTAAGGGTGAACATACTGAGGTGGGACCAGGGTCAAGGCAGAGAAGGTTAACAGTCCCATGATGTCTGCTCCTATGGATTGTCAAGACCCCCCAAATTCAGGGATACATCCTTCCCAGGGGAAGCCTAGGCCAGCTCATGTTTTGTGCCTGGATACTTTTGCCGGGACTGGGGGGGCAAGGGGATGCCTTTAGAAATAGGAGGGTGACCTGCATTACAGACAGCCCATCACCCATCCCCGGATTCCCCACACCTTCACACAGGAAGGCGGGAGTAAACTGGGAAAGTAACCAGGTTGCCTTCCTCAAGTGGGAACCTAATCCTCGTCTGTTCAGGAGCTGGCTTAGTTCCCTCTTGGTGCTTCGTGAAAACCCCTGCACTCTGTCCGCGTCTGGCACACAGCTGACCCTCAAATTCCTAACACCGGAGTGTGCTACACCTGCTCAGATGGCAGGCAGGGCAGGGCAGGGCTGACCCGGAGAACCTTTCTCTGTTCCGACCACATGACCTTGTTTGTCCTAAGTGAAAATTTCCACGTCAGCTCAGACTTGATAAAAAGCCAGAGGTGCTTAATAAGTGTAATCTTAAGATATTTAATTAAAGCCTCCGCTCATTTGTTGTAAAGGATTTTATTTATTTGAGGGGGAGAGGAGAAAAACATCAGTGCTAGAGATATCGACTGGTTGCCTCTCATGTGCCCCCCCAACCGGGGACCTGGCCCCTAATCCAGGCATGTGCCCTGACTGGGAATTGAACCAGCGACCTTTCAGTTCACAGGCCAGTGCTCAATCCATTGAGCCACACCAGCCAGCGCTCAATGTTTTCTTTTGTATTGTTTTGAGAAATCAGCTGATAGTCTTACGGGAACTCTTGTAGGTATCTGTCTTTTTTTTTAAAGATTTTTATTTATTTTTAGAGAGAAGAGAAGGAGAAAGGGTGGGAGAGAAACATCAATGGGTGGTTGCCTCTCACATGCCCCAAGCTGGTGACCTGGCCTGCAACCCAGGCGTGTGCCCTGACTGGGAATCGAACTAGCAACTCTTTGGTTTGCAGGCCCAAGCTCAATCCACTGAGCTACACCAGCCAGGGCAATTTTTCTGCATACTCAAATTTCATACTGCTGCAACCCTAGCTGGGGAAAACAGGGGCTTAAGAAACAAGGCATGAGCTATAAATATTAAAAATGATTAATTAGTTGTAACACTGAATAACTTTAAAACATCCTAGAGAGTGGGCAGACACCGCAGTCAAGGGTACCCTCTGGGGTACAAGCCCCTGGGGTCTGAATCTGTGTCATGCAGAGGGAGAGACATTAGAGCAGCACCTGGACCCGAATCACTGCTCCTTCAGAACACCGCACTGCCACGGGCCCGTGGCACCCTGGCCTCTGTAAGTACTTGACCATTTATGAGAAATTACAATTAGAACCAGTTAGTGCTAGCAATGCAACAGTGCTTTTAATAATTGCAGTTACCCTCTCATTCTCCAAATTCACTGGGAAGTAACCCCCATCAAACATCTTCTGTTGAATGAGTAGGTTTTCCCTCTAAGTGGCAACTGCTCATGAATACACTTATTTGGCTCCTAAATAGAACCTTACACTTAACTTCAAGCATCCAACTGGTTTCAGTACAGGCCGAAGACACAGAGGTCACAACATAGTGCATCTCCTTCTATTCCGATGCTCACGCTCTTAGCATAAGCAAGCACCAAGCAGGCTCACAACCGCCAAGTGCCATTGTGGTAGAACCGGGAGGGAGGGACAGCCGTGCAGGAGGAAAGCCAGCCTGGGCTGGACCCAGGGTAACTTGAAGCAGCGTCAAAAGTAAATGAATGAATCCCCCAGATGACACACTCCACCCCAGTCAGCGCAGCCACAGGAGATAAGAGCGAATTCAATCCAAATGGTTATTTATTCTAAAACTGGAAGCTACTGTGCCTACATATTCGCCAGAAGGTTGTCATGAGAACATGGGAGGAAAAGGTTACAGATGTAAACAATGACACAGTTACATTTTTTAAAAAATGGTAAAACCCTTTTTTACTGGCCACTTCCAAGAATGCGTTACAGGTTGTGCAAAAACACGTACAGGCTCCAGGGGATGTTCGCGCTCCTCGCGGCGTGTCCGTCTACAACCACCGCAGCAGACGACTGATGGAGCACGGGGCGCGTCTCCCAAGGAAAGCGAGGCTAGGGATCCCTCCTGGGAGCCCACATCTGTCCCCTTAACACGTTGTGTTTTTTTTAATAGTAAAAAGACAGAAACAGAACCCCAGACGTCTACGTTGTTGCGAGGATCCCTTGGACTCCACCACCAAGGATGTGGCAGTTTCTGTCCACCCACCTAGAAAAACAGCTTTTTGGTTGTTGTTCAAAAAAGATGACTTTCTAGTGTCCAAATTTAACAGCAAGTACCTCCCCTAACCCTCCTCCCCCCAAGAAACGCAGAGCAGCTCAGGGGCCTAGCACCCTCGGACCGCGTCACAGACCATGACGGAAGGCGCCGTTGCCGGGGGTGGGGGGCTCCACGCCCGAACGGGCCTCGGATCCAATTCTCTGTTACAACGTGATCTTGCCCGAAGAGAATTTCTTTGGGCTCCAGTTTTTACCTCCTTGCCCTGATGCTGTCAGCAAAGCTTCTCAAACACTCCCTTAATAATAATAGAAAGTTAGTGGGTTACAGAAAAGTTCATGCAATCACGTCACCCACTGCCACACACAAATCCATTGGACGGCACCACAAGAACGCAGGTGCCCAGAGAAAGACATCATTATGAGCAAGCAAACTTATTTCCTATCAGCCCCCCACTCCAGCCTCGCAGTGGAGGCGCCTGTGGGGCAGGTGTATCACCAACAGAGACTGGAGGGCCAGGGCGAGAGCCTGCAGGCCTGCAGAAGGGCCGCGCGGCAGTCACAGCGGGGGCGGGAGAGAGAGATCCGATCTCAGCACAGAACTTTCCAACAGAGAACTGCCCAGATGAGGAAAGGAAATGGAAGGGAAGCATATCCCAGGAGCACAACCCAGGGTCTGCCCTCACTAGGAAGCGCTGCGGTACGCGGTATTTGCCGAGTGAGCCCTTGGCTGACTCCGTGCTCAGCGGGAAGATGAATTAAAACTGAAGCTAAGTATTGAGAGAACATCCCCATGTCCCACCTATATCCTTGAATCCAGCTGCCTGAAGCTGCCAGTCAAGAACTGGGAGGGCGTTGGCGAAGTGACAAAGACCATCCCGACTGAAGTCTCCTGGCCGGAGGCCTCTCGGGGATGCGCAGGGTGAGCACCCCCGGGGGGAATCCTGTTTCAAGACGCCGGGAAGGGGTGCTCCCTTTCATGCACACGGTATACACACACGCGCTCTTCCCGAGTTGCAGCAGCCCCGCTGAGCTGCCTCCCACCCCCCACCCCCCTTTCTATTCACTTTCTACCTGTGTATCAAAAAGACCAGCAGGGCTCGCGCCCTCCACACTGTATAAAATAGCTGCTATTCTCAGCACCTGGGCCTGGTAGCCCACACCACAGGATTCACCTATGTACACATCCTGCTGCCATGGAAAGAATCCTGCTCCATTTCCGTGTGAGCTGAAACCCTGAGAAACGTTCCTTCTCTCGCACTAGAAGAGGACAGATACTCGTAACAGAGATGGTTTCAGAGACGCCACTCTCTCTCAACCTTGGAAGACAGAGAGGACAGACTGGCGATCACAATCTTCCGGCTGAGGCCTGCAACCCTCTCCCCTAGGGCTCGATGGGAGCGCGCGAACGGGGACACAGAGCGCGCAGGCTGCTCTGCTCCGCAGACAGGCACGGCCCCTGCCTCCTCAGCCTGGGGATCCTACACAACAGAACCGTCCACTCGGTCGTCTCCAGGCCTCAGCCGAACAGCACAAAGGCACAGGGAAGCGGAGACAATGCCACTTTGGCTCCCAGCCCACCAGACCAGATATCCCAAGAGGGAAAGGTCGGTAAAAAAAAATACAAACGGTTAGTGGTGCAAGTGATTGATAAGAGCCAATCGTTTATTTTCACTGCCCCAGTCACAAGCTCTCCCTCTGCCCCCGCTCCTGCCTGCTGTGGAGAGGGCCCGCTCACGCCTGCCCACCCTCTCCACACGCCTCAGCGCTCTCCCTGCGTGGCTGCCAGTCCAGCTGCCGTGCAATGTCAGAGGGGTGACATTTTCAGTGCTGTCCCTGTCCAGCTGCAGGGTACAGGACAGGCAGCCCTAAGTGCTGCTCTCCGAGCAAATGTTTTTTGATTACAAATATCTAACTAGGTTTGAAATGTTTTATAGAATAAGACAATATTCTTTTCAACAAACTTTAAAAAAAATGTACAGTTTTGTCATTTGTTTCCACCGCCCCCCACCCCCACCCCTGCTTGCGCACCCTCCCTCCCACCACCCCTCCCCGGCAGCTCAGCCCCACCCCGACAGCCCCTGTTTTCCTTGGTTGTGTTTTGGGGGGGGGTGCCTGGCACCCCCAGAGATTCAGCTTCATGGCTGACAGGTGACAAGGGCAGGGGCTTCACCGATACCCTTGGTAACCGTAGTAGTTCCTGTAGTATCGGTCTCTGTCCTGGGGGTGGTGGTAGTAGTAATTCTGCCACTAGAAGAGAGGGGAAACCCCATCACTGGGAGGCACAGCTGGCCGAGGACAGAGGCATGACACCCATTCCTCGGGCCCTGCCTCCCCCCGCCCCCGTCCCCAGGAGATACTTACATCCCGATTGTACTGTCTGTAATAGTCTCGGTATCTGTTGTACTCATAATCCCGGCTGTAGAAGCGGTCGTAGTCTCCCCGGTATCGATCGTAGAAGTTACGGTAGCCCTGAGAAAGGAGAAAGAGAAGGGGTTAAGATTTACGGGTTTCCGGCATCGTGATCCACTGCTGTCCCCCGTCTCACGTGAAACACATCTCAGTTTGATTTTGTAACAGACTTAATCTTCCCAGGATAAATTCTTCCAGAGAAACACATTAAATGGGCAAAACCCTACGCCCTGAGAAAACAGCCCAAACCACTCTGCTCCCCCAAGCCAGTAGGAACGGCTAGCACGGCCCAGAGGAGGAGCAGGAGGAGAGCTGCACTCACCCCTCTGTTTCCAGACTGCCCCCAGTACTGCTGCCCGTAGGCCCGGTTGTCGTAGCCTCGGCGCTGCCCGCCCACTGGAAGAGAAATGGGAGAGCGCGCTCAGACAGCTGGCGTGGGGTCCTGGCTCCGTGTCTGAGTGGAAATCAAAAAGTTGGAGCCAAAGGCAATTCTGGGGGAATAGGAGGCCTGCTTCCGCCAGGCTCACACGATGTTAATTAAAGCACCAGCCAGGATCTTTTACAAAGTCTGAGAGGGGAGGGCAGAGGAATGGCGACACAAGAAAACCAAGCCACCTTGCTTTTGAAGCCCCCCAATTCCTGCAAAACATTTAAGATGGCGAAGGATACTCGGCAGAGTTAGAAACATGAGTAAATACTGCCATTGGTAGAATCACTGACTGTCAGCCCCAGAAAGGATCTCAGATGTCACATACCCCAGACCCATCGTTTTGTACACGTGGAACAGAGTGTAAACGGTAAGCTCCTCCAGGATTGGCATTCCCAGCGCCTACCAGGTAGCAGGCACTCAGACAGTGCTGACTTACACACACACACACACACACACACGTACACAGACATTTTTAAAGGGCGGTGAATGCACAGTGGAGGATTAGCTGACAAATGAAACATTCAGGAGGGACAGTAATCCCACTAGTAACCTAATTTACTTTGTAACCCCCCAAATTACTGAATAACGCATTCACTTTGCGGTTTATGTATTTGGGTTGATCCACCAGACAAAGAAGAGAGAAAACTGAAGGCTCCAATTTCGCCGCACAAATCCTTCAGGTGCACTGCGGTCGTGGAGTGGGAAACCCGCATGCACGGGTGAGAACCAGACAAACGAGAAGGCCCAAGCACTGCTTTTCAGAAACAATTATTTTTGTTGAAAAAGAACTACCTTTTGTTGAAGGATTACGGAAAAAGCACAAGAAGCTGGGGGTCAAGGACACAGGAAGAAATAAGCTCCGTAAAGAAGTTACTTCCTTATTCCTTGTTAGTGACTCGACTCAGTTTCCGTGCGGATCCTGCTCAGCACAAAGCACAGACTGCGGCTGGGGGCCGGCAGGCCCCCAGGACTCACCGTAGCCTTGGCCTCGGCTTCGGTTCTGCCGGTTGCGCTTGTTCCGGTTGTTGCGGCGGTTTGTCCGTTTCTCAGAGGGGGGCAGAAGCTTCCTTGCCTCCTCCTTGTACTTGGTGACAAGAGGCTGAGCTTCTTCCTTCTCCAGCTCCCCGTATGTCACCTCATCCATATAATCGCATTTTTCAGGCAGAGAGAAGTTGGCTGTAAGAGTAAGAGAGAAGCTTGTGGGCCTGGAAAGTGCACAGATGGGGAAGACCTCATTATAAAACCTCTATTACAGGAAGACTAAGATTTCCTAAGCTTCCTCTACTAGGGCGCAGAGAAGTGCTGGTCCTTTCATAAGTTTTCCCTAGATTGTCACAGCCCCAGGCACAGGGCTACCTGCAAACTGTAGATTTACAAGTTCTCAAGTGATCCATAATAAATTAAGAGTAAACTGGGTTAAGGTTTCTTATCAGGACAGAAGCAGGTAGCCAGAGGCTAAAAGTAACTGAGAAAGTTTTTTGTGCGGGTTAGATAAGACGCTAAGAAATACAAGTTCAGAGGCTGAGTACCAGTGGAATTCAGAGCAAGGGGGGTGGGGGCGGTCTCTTAATTCTTCGATGAATCCAGTTAACCTCCACGAACTAAATCCCTCCAAGTTCCTGAGTATAACTTATGGACTGGCATAGTTCATTCTGCGTAAACTCGGACAATCTGGCTCTTAGCTACGTAACCAGCCCCCATCCCTGGGCGTTATCAGAATTCAAAGAGCCATGAGTTAACAGGGCAGGTGGGGATGCCAGGAGCTGAAGGCAGCAAGGGGGAAAAAAATATCACACTCTGAAGGAAACAGCAGGAAGCAGGATCAATCCAGACAGATAACCTTATGGGGCACCTTACTATTAGGCTTTGTATTGCATTAGAGATTTCAGGTTCCTATCAAACACCAAAACAAACAAACAACAGACCTAATGTGTTCTCAGAAATCAAGATAATTATAAGACCATTCCACCCAAACACTGTATTTTTCATTGACTTTTAGAGAGAGGAAAAACATGGATTTGTTGTTCCACTTGTTTATGCACTCACTGGTTGCTTCTTGTACATGCCCTGACCAGGGATCAAACCCACAACCCTGGCGAATTGGGACAACACTCTAACCAACTGAGCTACCTGGCCAGGGCCCAATCACTGTATTTTAATTTGAATCATAATATCTCCCACCCTCCGAAATATAAATTCAGTAAAACAGAGCTTCCTTCCATTGACAACTGCCCTACATCTGGAATAGTGCTGGGCGGATAGCAGACGCTCTTTTAAGTATTCACTAAACGAATAACTGACTCGGTGAAGCCTCTGCCGTGAGTTTGAATTATTCGGGGGTCTACTGTAGCTTACCCAGAATGAGCCACGAAGTGAGTGCTTCTCTGTTCACCCTGCTCATTTGTTTACCTACAAGTGCTCACAGCCACTAACTTACTCTTCAGCTTTGCACTTTAGGTGTGAAGGCCCTAGTAAGGTACGCACTGACCAAGGACAGGACCCCCGACTTGGACCGTTTCAGCCCACCTTTCATCTCCAGCATTATAGACTCAGGCACATCATCTCCCTCCACTTCCTTCCTCAACTCCAGCCTCTTCTTCCAGTCTTCCTCCTTAGGGACAACCACCACCACTTTCCGAGAGAATGTCTTGAACAGCAACAGTTTCCGCCGCTGGCCAGAGTTGTACACGTTACACTAGGGACAGAAGGAATAATGGATGTCTTAGAAATAAAAAGCACCACTCAAATTCGACGCAAGCACTTACTGGGCATCTTTTACAAACGAGGCACCCAATTAGGGATGTTACACACACCAGCTCCTTTGATTCTTCAGTCTCTACCGGACAGATATTACTGGGTTTTGCACATCAGGAAAACTGAGACTCATAGAGGCCAAGACTTGTCCAAGGCCACGAACCTAGTACGTGGTGAAGCCAGGAATCCAAACGAGCTCTAACGCTCTTTCCGTTGCCTCTAGTGAGGGTTTTGTAGTCTGGGTCCACGTACTGTCTGGTCAAACCACTAAGAGAGGTGTCTCTGAGTTCAAAAAATGTTACAACTATAACACAGAACTACCTGGTCATGATTAATGAAGTAAATCGATTCTGTTCCTTATTCAGTCTCTCTTTACAAATGCACCTAAGCAATTGTAAATTGTGAATTGTAATTTGACTCTAAGCAATTAATTGTATTAGATTAAATGGATGCCAGATTGTCATCTTTGGATCTTCTGTAAAATTAGGTTCCTTTCACTGTCTGAAAATACCTGATCAAGAATGAAGTTCCTCTTTGTCCGGGAAGCAATCTGGACCAGTTTACTAAGGCACTGGGAGGCTTGCTGAACTAAAAGGTCTCGGCTTTTTGGGTCCATTTCTGGCTCCTCAAGCCCCTTCATCTGATGAGTTTGAGAGAAAATGAAGAGAAACACAAGAAGTTATGAAGCAAGTTAAAGCCCTAGAGTCACGGGTAAATGTCAACTCCTCAGTGCCACCCAAGCTACCACAACGGTTTGGTCCTGTTCCTCAGTGTCACGAATGCTGTCCATTCCCTGCAGGAGTCATTTCCAGTCTCAATCTGGATACATTCCAGATTCTATCAGCTTTCAGAAGTACAACGCGGCAAAGGGGTGGGGGGACAACCTCCTTTTAACATGTACTGAGAACGCATTTTTCTAGCCATGGGGCCCTTGTTCTCAGACACTTGAAACACTAACTCCACTGGAAAAGACTGGAAGAGTTTCTTGGAACCTCCAGGGCAAATTCCCATTTGAATAACCCCCAGTACCTCATTCTCATTTTTAAAAATTACTGACTTTAGAAACAGAGAGGAAGAAGGACAAGGGGGAGGGAGGGAGAGAGGGAGAGGGAGAAACACCGACTTGCTGTCCACTTGCTGATGCAGCAGTCATTGGTTGATTCTTGTACGTGCCCTGACCAGGGATCAAACCCACGACCTTGGCGTACTGGGACAACACTCTAACCAACTGACCTACCCCCCCCAGGGCCAACTCACCCTCATTTGATTGAGGACAGTCTCGGCTCCCAGGACATTGTATCTTTTCTCAGGGTTTTCTTTTGAGTATTTCAGTGCCCACTGGGTCTTTCCAGATCCAGGCAGTCCCACCATCAGAATCACCTGCAAGAAGACAGAACCAGGAGTGCTATAAAAAGTAAGCAGGGGTCATGTTTAAAAGCCCAGTTTAGTAGTATCCTCTCCTGACCCAGGCGGGCGGAGTTTTGAGAAGGAAAGCTCTCCACCCCCACGGCCCCCAAGCGTGGGCCCTGGGCCCGGGCACGCCCTGCGCGTACCTCGCACTCCTCTATGGTCTTGGGTGGGACTGCGGTGCGCACACGCTCCTCAACAGGCACGGCATGGATGAACACAAACTCTTCTGGGGGTGGGAAGAAGGGCTCCTCCTTCTGACCAAAATTTAATTCTACAACACAATTTTTGCAGAGGACATGGGGTAGGAGGGCCCGGTCCGCCAGGGATTCCTTGTTGATCCGGAATGCCACACCTAGGTCTTCTCCATTCTTAGAAAAGGAAAGTTCTACTTCTTCAGTCTCAAAATTCTACAACAAAAGACAAGGGTGCTTATGGGCTTACAGGGTTTGAGGCTGATCGAATCTTATGATCTAATCTTAAAAACAAAAACCAAAAACAAAACTCAACGACTGTGGCACAACACAACTGCGCATGTACTGCACCAAATACATAACAGCCAGCGACTGACGGGAAGCAAACTGAACCCCCAGGGCCCTCTACCCACTCCTTGCTATGAACCCACAACTTTCAGGACCACTTACAGCAAAGCAGCCAATGACATCGTTCTCCCCAAAAGTCTGGCCAAATTCCTCAAATTGCCCATTCTCCGCCTTGAGTCCTCGTCCATCGAAACCATAAGAGAATTCATCCTCACCTGAAATAGTCAAAAAATGAGTCACCCACACTCAAACTTCCCATGGAGTTAGCAGCACGGTAGCAAACACTAATGAAGAAGGCAAAGCGACTTTACCAAGCTGTGGATGGGAGAAATCAACAGACCACCCAACTCGAAGGAGAGAGACCTCTGTGCAGCCTTCTTTCATTGGGAGATTCTGGGTCACCTAGACCAAAAAAAAAATCCTCTAAGACACTCTGACCAACTCAGAAGCAAAATGTGCTAAAGAGACGAGATTTTTACGCAAACTGAAAATGACAACTACATAACTCAACATCAGAATAGTAACTGTCAATGCACTTAAACTGAAGACCTGGGGGGTGGGCTCAATTTCTTCATTATTGGAGCTAAGGTTATTGTTAACATGTGGTGCTTTTTTCTGCACTAATAAAATATTTGTGGGAAGGAGTCCAGTACACAACAGTTTGAAGAATAATTTAATGACTTTTTAAAAACTTTTATTTTACTTATTTTAGAGAGAGGGGAAGGGAGGGAGAGAGGGATAGAAACATCAATGTGTGGTTGCCTCTTCTGTGCCCCATACCGGGCACCTGGCCCACCACCCAGGAATGTGCCCTGACTGGGAATCGAACTGGCAACCCTTTGGTTCGCAGGCTGGCACTTAATCCACTGAGCCAAACCAGCCAGGGCTAATAAATGAATGCTTTTAATGAGCTATACATTCTACCTTGGCTTCAAAGCAGACTTTCCCCTTTGTCACTCCGTAAGTACTCCTCGCCCCAGACCACAGCGTGGGGAACTTCTCTGAGAAGAGGGGCTGCCCTCCATATCGGTCTTTGCTCATTTGAAAATGGAGATCTGAGGTATCTGTTAGGTAGGAAAGAAGCAATCTGTTTATGCTAATGCCAACACTTGAAAGCCATCCACAGAATACAAATACACTGACTTGTCAAGGACGGATACAAAGTCTCCTACGTGCTACATCTCTTAAAAGTTGTAGGCCACGAAGTTTTAATCTCCAAAATCACTTCTGATTGGTTGAAACCCCAACCTGCCCGCCTTATACATACACGTGTCCAGGTTCACAAGTGTTTGATCCTCCTCCTCATCTTTTGCCTCTTCTTCAGGGGGTGGTGGAGACTTTGAGCTATACATATAAAAGAAAAGCAAATACAATGTAACCAAAGTCCTCTTCTTTGAGGGGTGTCTGCATGGCATCATGACTGGTTTAAACTATCAGTGAATATAAAATTCCAGCAGACAGCTTCTTTCAGTAAATAAGGAAAGGGCAACAGGAGCTTTCGGGGCAGATTCAATCTAGAACTTACTCCTATAAAAAAACCTATTCCGTTTTCAATCCGCCCCTCTTCCCAGATTCTCTGATACAGCAGGTATACCGAAATCATAGCAGACACTCCCTTCAATGAAAGGGACTGTTTCCCTCACCGGCTGTGGTAAGCCTCCTCTCGGAATTCATAGTAAGCTCGGCCATGTTCATCCTTCTCATCCCGCTGTCTCTTTACCCCCCGCCGCTCACCATCTGAGCCTGCTGGTTTTGACTTTTCACTATCTTGGTCATCTCCTACAAAAAGGAGGGAAAGAAAATCAGCAGTTTTCATACTGGAGTACAGAATAAGCTCAGAACCAACAGAAACTAAAGGGCGATCTGAGTATCTGTCCCATCAGAATACCCAAGTTGCTCCCACTGCACCGACAAAATGTTTTATTTCCAAAGATCTTCCTCTTATCATTGGCTGGAATTTTTTTTTTGAATTTTATTTATTTAGGACCTGGCCTGCAACCCAGGCATGTGCCCTGACTGGGAATCGAACCAGTGACCCTTCGGTTCACAGCCCGCACTCAATCCACTGAGCTACACCAGCCAGGGCTGGAATTTTATTTTATAAAAGGATACTAATTACACTCAAGCCACAGATTAAAATTGGAGAATTTCTGCATTCTAAATTTATCTGCCTAAATCAGGTCAAACTTGCAGCTTTCCCCACCAATATGATATTTAAAAAAAAACTTCAGAGGTTAATTTTGACTTGATTGTCAGATCTGAATTTAAGCTAGACATAAAACATATTTTCTAACACTTCCCCACAGAAGACTCACTTAAAAAAAAATAAAAGTGTGCCTTTCAAGCTTTAAAATGCACAGCCATCCACAGGTTTACTTATATGGCAAGTGGACACAGGTGCATGACACAGAGCTATAATTTTATCACGGGTTTTTACTGAAAGTTGCAAGAGCAAACCATTAATTCATGAGAGATCCATAAATAATACTGCATCTTCACTGCACATGCTTTTGGGCAGAAAGGTGCTGTCATATATTTAACAGCGTTCTTTACGAGGGGGCAGGCGTTTTCCTTAGGCCTTTGTAGTTTTCAATACAAAGGTTTTTTAATAATAATTTAAGACAGTTCTTCATTCCTTGACCTTTTTTATCTGCTATTTGGGATACACATTCAGTCAAAGGTTATGTAATGGGATTTTTGTTCCAGGACATAGGACAAACAATCTTCAAGTTGCACATGACTACCATGGAACAGGTTCCAATTATACTATGATACTAAGTGGCAGCCTAAACAGCCTATTATAAAAAGAATTAAGGCAATCCACTTCATTGTAAGAGCAGAAGCAGCTCGTTTCCCTCCTTACTCCAACAGATAGGTACAGAGCAGCTCTAACCATCCAATCACTTCAAAGGAAGACAGGTCACTAACTGGGGGCGGGGGTGGGGAGCAACTTTACACAAGGTTGCTCAACGGACCCACCGACACCTCGATCATTTCAATTCAGTTACTCAGGAACCTGAAATGTAAAAGGCCAGCTAAGCGTACAGCAAATTTACAAATAATGCCCATCCGTCAACTCAGTGGTGAGATTACATTTTAATCATAATACAGGCAAAGTAAAACCCCTAGCCACCTTGAGTGACATTCTAAATGGTCTAGATAAGACTTTCTCTTCACTAGTTAACCATTAAACTCGACACCTTCACACCACAGGCTGTTGCCCTGCTACTAAAGCAAGAGCAAGGTTGGGCTGCCAAATTCTGTGTGGCTCAAGCTATACCACCGTGCTTTTAATGCAGAGAACCCTGACGGATTTAGTTCACTGCTTAATATTTTTATGGCGAAAAGCTCAACAGGCAGCCCAAGGGCCAAAAAGCCTCCAACAGTCGGTCTAGCTATTCGTGAAATCGCCAATTCCTCAGTACTCTCTTGGTTTAGGAAAAGATAACCAGCAGCGTGGGAGGCTGCTCCACAGGTAGCTCACCAGCAGTTCGCATGCCACACTGTTCACTTCCATCCACTACCAACCAACGAACCAAGTTAAGCAGGAACCTCCCTCCTGCAGAGAGTGGGGCCACCAACGGTGGTCAAACCTCCTAGAAATGTGCGAAGACACTAAAAGCCACTTCCCCTGGGCAGTCCCACCAAGTGGCGAAGGGAATCTCGCCCTTTCAGGTAAGGGTGAACAAGCGATCAGACCCCGCGATGCAGGGCTGGGTGCTTGGGAAAAGGGCGCACCCGGCAGGTTGGAGTCGGGCTCCGCTGCCAGCTCCTCACCCTGTTCCTCTGCGGCCTTGTCGCCCGGCGCCTCGGATCCCGGCGTCTCGTCCCCGCTCCGCTCCTCTGGCTCGTCTTCCTCCCCCTTGCCGGTGCCCTGCTCTTCGCCACCATTTACCCCACCTGACTCGGCCGTGGCCTCCTCGGCCGGCCTCTCGGAAACATCAGGCTCGGCCGCGGCCTCCACGGCTGCCGCCTCCGGGGGCTCCGGCGGCGGCTGCGCGGCCTGGTCCGAGGCCTGGGTAGGTGGTGGCTCTTCGTCCTCGTCCTCAAGCAGCGCCTCCTCGTCCTCCTCCTCCTCTTCGTCCTCCTCCTCGTCCCCGCCCGGGCCGCCGCCCGACGCGTCCACAGGCCGAGGCTCCGCCTTGCAGGCCCCGCCGGGCACGGCCCCGCCACCACCAGCCTCGTCCTCAAGCATCTCGGCGTCCAGCGCCTCCTGCAGCCGCTGCGCCAGATCCACCTTGAGGCCGCGCGAGTCCAGGCCCCGCCGCTGCAGCTCCGACCGCAGCTCGGTCACTTTCAGCCGCTTCACCTCCATCGCCGCCGCCGCCTCCTCCGCCTCCCGCTTGCCTCCTCCCCTGCGAACCGACGACCGAGACCGACCGCGCAGGCGCCGCCGCCGCCGCCCGCCTCCGCTTCACGCGCCAGCACTGAGCCCGCGCGAGCGAGCGCGCACGGACGCACGCAGGCGGCTAGGGCCGCGCGCAGCCTCTTCTACGGTTCTGCCCTCTGTTTCGCTCCCCTTTTCAGCCTACGGAGCCCCAAACAACGTATCGGGAAAGTATTTCCCTCTCTGCTCTCTCGGTTCCCCTGCCGCGGGCGGGCTCGAGGCTAGAACGACGGACTTCCCTCCCTTTACCTCCCTCCCCCTCTCACCTACTGGCCAATCGCCGCCGGTGGTTTTACTGCGCAGCCGCACCGGAGCCGGAGACGGGAAAGCCTGGCTGCGGCTCAAGTGCCTCGTAGCACGGAGGCGTGTGCGCGCCCTTCTTTCCGTACTTCAGCCAGGGTTGCGCAGCAGCCCGGGCTCCCACAGCCCCTCCCACCGGGTCGCCACCATCACTCCCATCTGACTTCCTATCGCACTTCGGTATTGGAGCTTGTTCACTAGTCTCTTTCTACTCTCTCTGCATGCAGCAACTTCTTGAGAATTAAAAAAAAAGCCAGAAGGGAAATCTGTTGCAACGTGAAAGCCTCCTAGTAAATTACATTTCTTGTTAGTAAACCAAAAGGCTCTCCAAAACCAAGGAATACAGTAGCCCCTCGCCCCGCCCCCCCATTCCTTAACTTCTACCTAGCAACAGATATATAGACTTCGCCTTTAGCTAGATCATTGGCCAACTTGAATTGTTATCTGCAATTGTGATTGGTCACCCAAGATCATCCGGATTTTTCCAATTGGCGAAATTGTCAGGGGATTTTTTTTGCCCCCTCCCCCGTGTTGGTCCGCAGGGGAGGTCGGAAAGCCTGGGTCTTTTCTGTGGGATTACTTGTCTGGGGCCGCTTCTGATTGGACGGCATGGTGCAATGCTCGCAACCCTTTAGACAACAAACTGTCAAGAGACCAGAACCTGTCCTCCCGATTCTTTCATTCGTAATCCAAAACCCAGGGGGATACTTCCGGGCTTGGGCAGGAGGGCTGGCCTCGGGCCTTGGAGAATTTGCAGCTGAGCTGTTCTGCGACCGGGCCAATCATGGCCTTTGGGCACGGACCACGTTCACCTCGGTCTCCCAGCTCCTGGCACAGACGTCAAAGAATGCTACTTGAATACGTGCGAATAAAAAACTGGGATGGAGGCGAACCGTCTAAACTTCTCTTAGCAGTTGTCCCCGCCTACTTTCTTCCACTTCCAGGTCAGGGAGGTGTGTCCAAAAGAAAGGAGGAAGCAAATTCCGCCGGCGTTCGCTAGCCTGCCTCAATTTCTTACCGCGACCTTTGCTTCTTCCGGTTCTCCTCGCTCCAGAATCGCCTCTTTAGAAACTCATTTAATCTCTGGCTTTCCCATTCCCACACTCTCTCACTGGTTAGTTTCTTGCACCACTGGAGGTTGAAAAGTCCTGCAGACAGGAAAGGAAGGGGCTGTAGTAGAAACAAGCAAAGCTCATTCCCTGGAGGGCCTCCTGGAAAAGGGTAATTGCCTGCGTTAGGTCGACTACCAAAATCAGTAATTTTGCTCCCACCCCTAGAGCTTCAGTTGCTCTTTCGCTTCCTAATTCCGCAAGAGCACTGGGCGACAGAATTATGGAGAAGCGCCTGCAGGAGGCTCAGCTGTACAAGGAGAAAGGGAACCAGCGTTACCGGGAAGGAAAGTACCGAGATGCTGTGAGTAGGTACCATCGAGCTCTGCTTCAGCTGCGGGGTCTGGATCCGAGTCTGCCCTCCCCGATACCTAACCTAGGACCTCAGGGCCCGGCTCTCACACCTGAACAAGAAAACATACTGCACAGCACCCAGACAGACTGCTACAACAATCTAGCTGGTAAGAACAGGGAGGAAGGGTGGGTAAGAATCTTCAGACAGGTACACGAAAATCTGTGAACATTTGGAAAAACACTGACGGGCTCTTCTGCTGTCATCTAGTTATTCTGCCGTGAATTGAAATGTATTTCCGATTTACAGGGCTCTAGTTGAGTTTCTGTAGAACGGTAGTTCTCAAACTTCTGGAGTTTATGAAACCACTCCTGAACCCCACCCCCAGATTCCGACTTAATAGATCTGAGTTGGTGCCTACCATTTATTTGCATTTTCTAACCGACTCCCAGGTGATGCTGATAGGTTTAGGGAATTTTGCGAACAATGGAGAATACTGAATTTATATCGAGGGCATTGTTTTTCTAATATTTAAAATACCGGAAGGAAGGCACTTGTTTCAGCTGGTGTAAGTCATTCTTATTAGATTATTCCTGCTTTGGGTAGTCTTTCCTGATTTTCCTCTTACCTGTAAATCAGCTGGCTAATAATTTGGGTAACTAGTTATCTGCCATTTCTGGATGGCCTTGGGTGAAGAGATGAATGACGAGAGTTAGTATCGCTGGGATGAATCTGCTAAAAGAAGAGAGACTTATTAGGTCTGTTCTGTGGCAAGCAAACTAACCATGGAACAAATTAACTTATTTTGAAGTATATTAAAACATTCTAACAGTCCAGGCTGAGGATGTAAAAGTTATTAGGAGTAGTTTTTATACTTTGTAATGGTTGTTTAAAAGTGATTTTTTTTTACTACAGTACTCATCAACTATACTTCGGTGAAAATCTAGCTTTTTTACAGTGTGTGTCCAGTGCTACTCTTAGACTCAAGTAATAAACATAGCAGCTATAGTAGCTAATGTTTCAATTCAATAATTTCTATTGGGTGCTGAGGTTCCCTGCTCTCATGGAACATATATTCAAGGGAGGGAGATGGACAATTAACAAAAAAGCAACATATATAAGTTTTTTGAAAATAGTAAGTACTGCGGAAAAGAAATAAAGCAGAAAATGGGCACAGTGAGTGCCCTAGACATGGGGGTGTGCACTTCGAAAGAGTGGTCAGGGAAGGCCCATTGAGGGGCTGCTTATGAGATGCAGGAGGCAGACACTGTTTGAGCCCCTTACACAAATTAACCTGCTTACGTGTCGCAACAACCCTTTGAGGTGAATTTAAGGAAACGGTGAAACAGTAGTAAGTGGTGGGGCTCAAGTCAAACTGAAGCAGTTCTTAACTCTACACCAAGTTCTTGTTACAGAATACTGCACATTTCCCTTTTCCACTATGAAAAGGCAGAAGATAGGCCTTCACTTTGCCTCCTGAACAGATTTGTGTCTGGAGGTCCCATTACACAGTAGGGTATGTATTGGGAAACTGACTAGAAATTAGGGAAATGGGATGTTGGAGAGATGGGTTCGTATGTCGACCCCCCAGGTGGACTCGAAGTCAGCGGTTGTGGCTCACCCGTGTGTAGAGTCTCTGCTTGGTCGGTGCTCCACAAGGACTCACTGAATTACCAGTTTTCACCCGTTGACTGCCTGTGACATGCTGAGCAGTGTATTTACAATATCTCTCATTACACGAAAATCCCGCAAGGTTTTTAAGATTATCCCCATTTTGTAGAGAAGGGAGCCAGATCATTTCACTGCTTAAAATCCTCCAATGGCATCTCATTGCACTTAGGAAGAAAATCCGAACTCTGATCCTTCCCCGCAGGGCCAGACACGATCTGGCTCCTCCATACACTGCATTCGTAAAGTCCATTTCTGCCTTCCAGGTCTGTAGGATCTCGTCTCCTAGTTTAGAAAGCTCTGTCCCTTGGAGGACCCTTGTCCTTCAGATCGTGGCTCAAAAGTCACTTTCTTAGAGAGGTCTTCAGTACCCAAGCTGCACTCTGACCTCATTCACTCTTTCTTAGGCAGTGCTGGTTTTCTCAAAACACTTTAAAAAATTCGTTTTGTTTGTTAATTGTATATTCCTGCTACTCGGGGACTAGGATGCGAACTCCATTTACTCATCAAGATGGTGGCCTGGTTCCTCTCATCCTGTTCCGAGCTCTGCCTAGCCCTTGGTCAGGGCCCCATAGCTAGTTGTCAAATGAATGAATGAAGCTATAGTAATGGGTCAGTTGACCACATATCTGGGGAACTATCTGAGGACAAATCTATGACCACTTGGTGGTGATGTTGTAAAAGGGATGCAAACATTGGCCCTTTAATGATCTCACCAGCCAGGATTCCCAGTGCCTAGCACCGTGTTGTAATAGTACTGTGTGTAATCCCACACTTACGGAATAGGGAAGCATTTCCTGTCTTAATTGTTAAAAAGCAGAACATTGATCTGATCATTGCCTCCTTTTGAAGTATATTAAAACATTCTAACTGTCCAGGCTGAGGCCACAGAAATTATTAGAAGTAGTTTAAAAAAACTACTTCTATCATATTTGTATGTTGAGGTGCCATTAAATCATCCAAGGGGTTAGTGAAGTAATATATCATCAATAATGATGATGATTTTGGAGTTAGAGTCTGTGGTTCAAATCTTACTCATTCCGTCCAGAAGCTGTGTGATCTCGGACAAGTTACTTTCCCATTCCAAGCCTTCATTTCTTCATCCATCCATTAAATGGAGGTAGTAACACATACTGCTCTCAGAGAGTGGATGAGAAGATTAAACAAGCACATAGCACATTGCTTGCTATTGCCTCGCATAATTATTTTTTCTTGGGTTTTTTTTTTGCCTCCTATCATTAATGGCAACCGCAGTTGTTAACAAAGTTGCAGTACACGATTGGTGGTGAAGTGGAATGTTCAAGACTGAGAGCTGTGGGTAGAAGAGACACAAGGAAGGAGAGGTTTAGGTAAACTTTAAAGTATATTATCAGTCTTATAGCTGGGCCTAACCCAACCCTAGGTGCACAGTAGGCGTTTGGTAGATACTGAAGTAGATTGAAGGTATGTAAAGCTTTTATTCACCGCTGCATCCCATGCTTAGAAGCAGGTCTGGTGCAGGGCAGACACTCACATTTATTTGTTGGATACGTGACTTGTTGATGCCATTCTGTGTTCGCTGCCTTGAGTTGGCCAGCGAGATTCGGTGTAACAAGGCCCTCCTCCCTCTTCTCTCTTCCTTCCCTGTGGCCCCATTAGCCTGTCTCCTTCAGATGGAGCCAGTAAACTACGAGCGAGTGAAAGAGTACAGTCAGAAAGTCCTGGAGCGACAGCCTGATAATGCCAAGGCCTTGTATCGGGCCGGAGTGGCCTTTTTCCACCTGCAGGACTATGACCAAGCCCGGCAGTACCTCCTGGCTGCTGTCAATAGGCAGCCGAAAGGTGAGTGAGGAGGGGATTGAAGTGGGAAGGACAAAGAAAATTTTCCTGTTCATGGGGTAGCTGTGGAAGGTGGGTTTTGTTTTATTTCCTTTTGCAATTTGTTGAGTTTCTTGCATACATTTCACACGACTCAAAATTTAAAAAGTATAAAAGTGCACAATGAACAGGCCTTATACTCTTATGTGCTTGTCTCCGCAGGAAAGCAATATGGTATTATACCCTCCGGAAATCTTTGTGCTCAAACGGTCGCACACATACGCTCTCTCCTCCCCCTGCCCCCGCTCAGTGAAAGAGGTTTTTTCAAGTCTCACTTCCTAGATGGAGACTGAAATAGGATCCAGTGAATACACTTGATAATCCTCATTTCTGCCAGCTCTCCAGCTGGGGTCTGGCTTTTGCTTAATCAATTTATTCTTTATCTCAGCTAACCCCAGATATGACCTAGAAAAAGGCCTACTGAGACAGAATCTGAGACTTGGCACTTTGTTTCCAGGGCGAAAAGGATATTGTGAAGCAGATGGGCCTGGGTAGGGATGGCGGACTCAGGCCTGTGTTGACGGCTCGGCACTGAACACTGTCTCCCTGTTTGCATTCTGGCTTAGAGGCTAGAAGTAGAGGGTCCCCGAGCATTTATGACAGCACAGTAGAATCTCACTAACTGAGTGAGAAAGCCACTATGAATGAATAAAGATATCATCAAATATGAGCCACTTGTCCATGTTACTTACTTCAAGTACATAGATTAAACTGCCCCCCCCATATAGTATCTTTAGTGGCTCCGAGAGGACAATAACTATTTCTTCAAACTCCCTTTCATGATAAAATTAGCAGCCAGCCCAGACCTCTATAGAGATTTTTCAGAAATCCAAAGTGGTCGTAATGAGAGTTACTATTGCATGGAAGAGTTGTGATGTATTCAGATCTTAGAATGATTGAAGAAAAAATGGAAGTATGTTAGCACTCTTCTCCTGCCCTGTGCTGAGGTCACGCTCTAACGTTCTCTAATTGCCTCCTTCGCCCCCTTCGAAGATGCCAACGTCCGGCGGTACCTGCAGCTGACACAGTCAGAACTCAATAGCTACCACCGCAAAGAGAAGCAGCTCTACATGGGCATGTTTGGTTAACAGAGAAGAGTGATGCTTCTCCCTCCACTTGAACTTAGGTGAACCATTAATGATGACCCATCGAGTGAAACCTGAGCCTCTCGGGAGAAATTAAACCCATACCTCTGACCCAGGTGGATTTCGGTCTCGTTTCTACTTCTGCACAAACTCTTAACTGCTCACCCAGTCTGCCTCTTTTTGTTTGTCCCTCTATATGTTTGTAGAGCTTTCAATACATGGTATTCTTGGGGACACTGGCCCTGAGAAAGACAACCAGGAAACACTCATCAGCCATGGGTGGCATTAATCACGTCTATGGCACAGATTTTAACGATCGGTGTTGTTAGACGCATTCGTACGCAGAGGAGAGGGCTAGCAGAGGAGGAAATGATGATAGACAGGAAGGAGTTTCTTCCTCTTGTTTCCTCAGATGCCTTGAGCTGAAGTTATAGGGGCCAAAACTGGGCGATGTGTATCTTTTGTGAAACTAGACAATTGTAAATTGGGCCCCTGTGTGTTAAATGAAAGATTTGAAATTAACCAAGTAAAGTAATTCCTTATTCTTCTTAATATTTTGTACATATTCAGATTTTTCCCCCTACAAAAGTATCTGATTGCTATTGTTTCTCTTGGTAATTTCTAGTCGTTGCTATTTATATTTAGCTCGTTAATATAGTAGACTTATTTAATTTTTCATTAAACTCTTCTATTTTAAGATCTCTGGAGTCAAGTATTTAAGTATTTATTTAATAACCCTTGGGCCCTCATGCTACGAAAACACCCAAGTAAACATTTTAATTTTTAATAAGTGCATGTAGTATGTTTGTTTGTCTAAGACGCTTAGGAAAGGCAGATTGCTAAGTCTTCTAGAAAGAATACCGTAAATAGCAGAGTAAAAACACAAATCTGTTCTTGGCCTGTCTCCTTGCCTTTTGCCAGAGCTCAGTTCTTTTACAGAGGAGGCCAACAATGAGGAAGGGTTCTCCTTTCTTAGCGCCTTTCAAGCAAATTTTAAAACTGTCTGGAAGCTGCGGTCTGAGGCAGACGTGGCTCAGCAGGAGGCTCCATCCACCCGGAGCTCCCTGGTCGTCCGGCTCACTTGCCAGGCGTGCTGTCCACAGTGAGCGAGTTCTACGGACTGGGCGGGACCGTATAGCACTGCCTCTGCCTCTGAGTGGAGGTGATGATAAGCATGTCATTAGCCATCATACAACCACAGATGGTTTTCAGAAAGAAAAACCGTAGTGTTGCCAAAGGTACGTGAGTTCTGCTCCCTTTACCGCTAATGCCTCGTCTCCCGATGAACGAGGCTCCTTTGCATCTCCCCATACCCTTGAATAATGCAGCCACCAGCTTACCACAAAAGTGCTTTCTAATAATCATGAAGAAGTGCAAGGACAGAACTAACAAAAGTAGAATATTTTATTCCTCTTCCAAGCCTCTTAAATTTCTAAGTCTAGATTGTTGGCAAAATTTTGTCTTGGTTGCATTGGTTGTTTGTTTGGGGCTTGTTTTGCTTTTCGATTTTATCTGTGTGTGTGTCTGTGTGTGTGTGTTTTCAAGACAGTGTTACAGTGAGCTATCTTCTGCATCAATGAGGAAAAAATAAAACTGATATTTAAAAGTGGATTTTAGAAGTTTATTGCACTCATCCTTTTATTAGCACTGCTAAGAGACCCAGTGGTCAGGCCCATATTGCAGTCTTTATTTCCGAGGCCAGCTCCTGATGGAGAGGTTAATGAGCAGAAGAGTGGACAAAGGAAGGCAGTCTGATGGGTCTGGAGGAGGTCCGGCAGGCCCACATCCTGAAGGAGTCATCCAAAGGTACCAAAATCTCAGCACTGAGCGGTTTGTGGAGGGGAAGGCTGCACACCTCACCTGACCCTAAACGTTTCCAGGCTTGGAGTGAAAAGAAGGCATTCATGGCAGGTGTGAAGGGTTACACTTTGGCACACAGGAGACAGTTTAGAACAGTGTTCTCTAAACTCATACCCACCCCCTTCACAATTTTTCAAAACCACATACTACCTATACTACTATTTAAATGTTATTTAAATATGCATTTTTAAAGGAGCCTTTGCACAAAGGAGTATGTTAGATGATACCATGGGGATGTAAATGGCAGAGTCCACACTGTGAAACCATGAGTAACATAATTTCTTCAATAAGTAAATTGCAAGGAAAAAGAGAGGGGGACCTGTGGAGTAAAAGAGGCTTAAGAGATGTCAGCCAAATAAATGTGACTCTACTTTGGGTTCTGATTTGAAAAACAAATAAAAGGTTATGAGACTGAAATACTAGGAGAAAATATATATATATATATGTCTCTTCCAAGTTCCTGGTACAGTGTTCCTAAATACCTTGGAATTTGGATTCTGATTGGGAAAAACAAAAGCTTATGAGACATTCCTGGTTGGGTGGCCCAGTTGGCTGGAGCATCATCCTGTACACCAAAGAGTTGTGGGTTTGATTCCCGGTCAGGGCACATACCTAGGTTGCAAGTTTGATCCTAGGTCTGGATGCATTTGGGAGGCAACCAGTTGACATTTCTCTCACATCTCTCTCTCTCAAATCAATAAACGTATCCTTGGATGAGGATTTAAAAAAAAGTTTGAGACAATCAGGGAAATTTGAACAAGAATTATTGTCACTTTTGTTGAGTATGATAATGTATTCCAAGAGTTTCTTTAGAGGTACATACTGAAGTTGCTTACTAATAAAACTAGGAAGGGGACTTTAGAGCATATCATATCATTTGTCATAAATAAATAAAACATTTTACAATAAAAAGTATAGTATATGTGGAAGTAAAACATCTTTGTCAACATCGGCTTTGGAAAAATCAAAGTCAAATCCAACATGGAATGGGCTGAATTGGTGAGTTTTATGAAGCTGAGCTTAGCCAAATGCCTGGGATTTAAGAGGCATTAGCACTAAGTGAAGGCACACTTACAAAGTAGCCAATTAAAAAAAGAAATGAAATCCTAAACTAGAAATAAGTCTTTAATGCTGGAGGGAAAAGAGTGGTTGTCTGAAAACTAAGTCAGAGTATAACTCAAAAGCAAGTAACTCCTCTGCATGAAACTCTGCTTAGGCGAGGGCCTGGCCTGTCCCCTCCTGTGAAAGGAGGCTGATTTTGGGCTCGGTGGAAGGAAGCATCATTCAACGATTAGAGCTCTCCAGCAACAGAGTTCCTTTGGGGCAGCAGTGGTCTTTCAAACAGGGATAACAACTGGCCAAAGGAGGAGCAGTGTTGGACTAGAGGTTACGTGAGCTGACCTGTGGTTCCTTGAATCCATGAATGGGACAGGCCATCAAAAGCAGTGAAAGCTCTAGATAATTCTCTCGACCACTCCTTCATAGACAACAAAATGTTCCCAGCATCCAGCAGATAGATAAAGTGAGGCAACTGTGGCCTTATTTGTGTTGGCTGCTGCTTTAAACATCTTGAAAATTCCTAACTGCCACCTGCAATGAAGAATGCATCTCACATCTAAAACTAATATAATGTTGTACGCTGACTATAACTTAAAAATTAAACAAAAGAATGCATCTTATGCTGGGAACTGAAAGCAGATGATTGCTTTTCAGGAGAATTTCACCAAGAAGCAGACCCTCCTTAGCTAGGTATTGCAAGTGGCTGAGACAGTAACACTGGTTCCGGTTAAGCCAGGTGTTCTCCAGGCTGTCCAGAGAAATTATACACATTATATACACATGTGGACACAGTATGTCTTGCTTTTAGAAACTCATGTTCTAAGGCAGTCAGTTTCTTTTCTTCCATAAATACATGGTATGTATGTATCACATTACCATAAAATCCACCCTTTTAAAAGCAACTGATTCTTCTTAGGCATTCTGATTTATTTATTTATTTTAATTTACAATTTTTAAAAAAAATTTAAAGATTTTATTTATTCATTTATTTATTTATTTATGGAGGGGAAGTGAAGGAAGAAGAGAGGGAGGGAAATATAAATGTGTGGTTGCCTCTCGCGCACCCCCTACTGGGGACGTGGTCCACAACCCAGGCATGTGCCCTCACAGGGAATTGAACTGACGACACTTTGGTTCACAGCCTGCGCTCAATCCACTGGCATTCTGATTTTTTATTTACTCTAGGAAAGACTGGAAACCATGCGCCACTCAGCTAGAATAGGTCTTTTTTTTTCCTTTTTTAAGTTTTATTTAGCCCTGGCTGGTGTGGCTCAATGGATTGAATGCTGGCCTGCGAACCAAAGGGTTGCCAGTTCAATTCCCAGTCAGAACACATGCCTGAGTTGAGGGCCAGGTTCCCAGTTGGGAGTGTCTAAGAGGCAACCAATTGATGTTTTTCTCCCTCTCTTCCTCCCTCCCTTACCCTCTTTCTAAAAAGTAAGTAAATAAAATCACTAAAGAAAAGAAAAATTCTGGAAATTTACTCATATTTTCACTTTTTTCTAAATTTTCCTCCTTGCTTTTTCCACACTCAGTTCCTCGTATGCCAGAGAGAAGGGTCTGCAGGCAGCCTCTAGAACCCCCTACAGCAGCAGTCTTTCTCAGACTGGGGCCGGCCCCTCTCTCACATTCCTAGAACTCTTCCCCATCCCCCTTCAGCGCCCCGAACTCCCATTCCTCTGCCGCCTCTACTGTCAGCAGTGGCCTGTGTGACCGCAGGTCAGTAATCCCACCTCTCATGGCTGACATCACACTTTCTAAGGACGATTCTCTCATCTGGAGTTCCTTGCTTTAGTTTTCCCAAGCACTCATCATTTTCACACGAAAGGCCCTCAGCCTCCCCCCACGAACCTGCCACCGCGGGGCTTAGTGCTTTCTGTCTCTCCGTTTCTCATTTTTAGAGACCTCCATCTGCATTTACGACATGTAGGCAAAAATTTCAAGTCATCAATACAGTATCTGTTTTTGCAACAGCCAGTCGAAGGTCTTTCTACGTGGAAAACAGAGGGAAAGGGGTAAGGACTCAAAGCCAAACAGTCGAAAGGACAGAAAACAACTCGTAGTTCTCGGTGAACTATTTTCAATAATGTGTTAAATCAGCATAGTGAACGTGGTGTTTTAAGTCACAAGCCATGGTTCAAATTCTGGCTTGCCCCTTACCTAGCTCTGTGACCTTGAACAAGGTACCTTTGGTTTTCAAATTTCAAGTTTTCTTGTCAGTGGGAAAAAAGAGGGGAGCCAACACCTCTTAAAGTTGTTGAGGATTAAATGAGTATTTATGAAACCCCTAATACAGCCCAGTACACAGGAGCTCACTACAACAATAAACCATAATTGTGTAAGATCCTCTAATTTGTATATTTTCCTAAGCAAAGTCTACATTGCCTTCTGCCTCTCTCACTTCTTTCCTCATAAGCAACCTGACCCCCGCCCCTACTCAAGTACAGATGGCAAACTCTTGTAAGATCTAGAGGAGAGGTATGAAAGAGTCAGGAGTCATGCAGGTTTGGGGAAGAAACCAGCCAACACCAGTGCAATGAGATACTTTCACTGCTAGCTTTATGGTCCAGAACTCAGAGTGAGAACAATTACACCCCAGAAAAACTCCCAGTACCCATGGAGAGGAGCTGACTGAGATGCTCTGCCCATCACCGTCCTGCTCGTTGGCTGGGTAAAGAAAAGGCCAGGAGGAACCTTCAGCCTGGGCAGAATCCATTCTGTCATCAGGCAGGGGAAATGAGATACTTCCAACCTTCTGTGCTGCCCCATCAATAGCAAGAGCAGGCCTAGCATCAGCTCATGTTAGTTTTTGGGGCCAAGTACAAAATCTTTGGGTGGCCCTCCACCAGAGTTCTGTCTGTCTGCTGTAGGGGAGCCAGGGAGGGGCTGCACTCCTAGGAGGGGGCCAGCCTCTGGATCTGGTTTGCTGCGTTTGGCCAGGTCCTCATTGTGAGCCTTGCGGATGTGGCGGTACAGGTCCCCTGACTGCGTGTAGCTACGCAGGCAGTACCGGCACTCATAGGGTCGCTCACGTGTGTGCACTGTGGCGTGGCGCCGTAGTGTGTAAGAACATGAGAAGGTCTTCCCACATGTCTTGCAAGTGGGAACATCCTCAGTAAAAACACCAAAGCTTCCTGGGGCTGCTTCATACTCAGAAGGCAGGTAAAGTGGCTCATGCAGGGTTGGGGGTGCAGGCAGGGGTGAGGTCACCAATCCTCGCTGATACTGTGCTGCACCTGGCACCAAATGGTAGGGTAGGTGAGAGTCTGGGGGCAGAAAGTGGTCACTTGGCCCCACCTCCTCCAATCCTGCTGCCCTTGGCTCCTCAAAAGCCTCTTGCTGGGGGGGCTGTCCACCATACATTGCCCCTCCAGGCGGGAACAGTCCCGCAGGCCCCTGAGGCTGTTCCTCTGACACATCCGGCTCCTCATCGGAAATCACAATAGCTTCTACTTTCACCTGGACCAGTTCAGCTTCCGCGGGGGTTGGAGCCTGGGATGGAACTGGGGCTGGGACTGGGGCTGCAGCCGATGCCGGGGGATAGAAGCCTTGCAATGGTGCTCCAGTAGCCCTTGGCTCCGTCACCCTCAGACTCTCAGAACCCACATCAAGGGGAGCCAGTGGCTCCACTGAAACTGCTGGGAGGCCAGAAGAGAAATAGTTTGCAGGAATGTTCTCTGTGGAGCTACTGGGGCTGGCAAGGGAGATGTCAGCCACTGGTGGCGGAGGTGCCCGTAGATGCAGTGAGTCAACCTCCACTCCAGGCTGTGTAGTGTCAGCCCCACCAGGCACTGGTGGCTCATCTGGAGGACACACAGTAGGTGAGGGAGCCGCAGGTCCTTTCCACTCCCCTTTGGCCCAGTGGCCTGATGTCTCAGCAGATGCCAAGGAAGGCTGAGGGCCACGGGAAGTGTTGGACAAAAACTCCAAACTAGGGGGCTGTGAGCTGGTTTCCTCCTCCTTCTTGGTACTGTCTGCCTCTGCCAGGGCCCGGGCTTGCAGCCGCCGCTTACACACCTTGACGATATCATTCATGTGCAAGTAGCTGGCTGCTGCCAGCACGTCTTCCACAGGGGTGTCCCCTCTCAGGACCAGCTGGCCAGCATACATAAAGTCCAGAAGCAGCCCAAAGGCCGGGGCCGTGACAATCTCGTTGTGGATGCACACCAGATCTCTCTTGTCCAATTCCCGCTCTTTGTAGAAAAGCTGGAAGAATGGGCTGCAGGAGGCCAGCACAGCCCGATGGGCCAAGAATTGGGTGCTACCCACCATCACGGTGCAGTCACAAAGAAAACCCTGGGACCGCTGTTCACGAAGGCTCTGCAGCAGCTGCTGGCTGTGTTCTGGGAACTCCATAGCACCCCACAGAGGGAAATCCCCTACAAAGATCCCCACCAGTGGCTCCCTGGGAAGAAAGGACAGTAGGTTAGGGCACATAACCTCCCCAGAAACCTTAACGACAGCCCTGAGCTCTGACGGGCCATCCCCAAACGTCTAACAACACTGTCCTGACCACAAGACGCTCGTTTAAATTACTGTTCTCCTAGGTCACACCCAGTGGTTTCCTTTAGCTCCGCCCCCATACTTAACCTTAGCAACAGGCCCCGCCCAGCTGGCGACAACCCCGCCCAGGAAGTCCCGCCTCCTAGCCAGCCTCCGCTTCCTGGAAGCCCACCCAGTGGCTTCCAGCTGCTCCTCCTACTAGGAATCTCTTTCGCTCCCAGGCCTTCCCGGGTGGTACCTCTACGCCCCACTCCGGGAACTCCCTGAGCCTCTCCCTCTCGCATTCCAGGGGTTAAGGAGTCCTAGGGTGGAAACTAGAAGAGAGAGCTGATCCTTCACCCACCACCGAGCAGCCACTGGGCGAACTCCGCCCCTTCCCACCTTCTTAGATGTAACGGGAGCAAGTTTGCCTTCTCTTGTCGCTGATTGGTTCACTGTCCACTAACCATCCTCCCTCTTTGAGCGACGTTTCCAAGTGGGTGCTGGTGTCCGTCGCTCAGGCAGCTAGGCGCTGGATTGGTTGACGTTCCTGTCTTAAACTTTAATTCCTCGTCCCTCCTTCTTTGCTTCAGAGCCCTCTGGATTGGCTGAGGTTCTCCATCTACCTGAAGCAGGGACCCGGCTTTAGGGACCAGAGCGCGACGGGTTCACGAGCTGGCGCGCGGCCCCCGACTTCGCAGCCTATTGTATTGCGTCAGCTGCGGGGAGGCGGGGAGAAAGAGAGCCAACAAGCTCATGTGGCACTCAGGAGTCCCCTGTTTTTAGACCCTGCTCTACTGTAACCGGGGGCAATAGCAACACCTCTTTGAACTGCAATGGTCTCTCTCTGTCCCTCTCTCACTCTCGAACTGTGATTGCCTCTTTAATGTTCGTTACTGCTTCGTTCCCCTCAGTCTGACGGTTCGGGCTCGTGACTCAGTAATGGTGTCAGAGAACTAGCAGCTGCGTGAATGCTGTCGTAGTCCCTAGCTTGAACCCTACAGTCACCGTACAATAAAGAGATTCCAGTACCCTCCTCTGTCTGGAGCATACTGAGCTGATGCTGATAGGAAGGGAGGGAGTGGGCTCAAGGCCCTAAAATACCCCAGGATGGGAGAATAAAGAGCATGTATACTTTTGAAGAAATCTTTGAGAGTCCCTAGACAAACGAAGAAAAGGGTAGTAAATTGAGTGTTAATGAAACCTGCCTCTTTTCTGACCAGAGCAACGTGTTGCCAGGGTTACCAGGGGATTAAGTCAGTGCCTGTAACCCACTACTTACCCCTGCACCCACCACGCTAAGCACTAAGCACCTCCACTTTGCCTGCAGCCAAACCTTCCAATCTGACCTAACCAGAATTAGGGGCAGTTGATCCACCGTCCATCCTTGTACTAGAGACATGCAGGCCACACTGGCCTCCGCTTGAGACCCCAGCTCTTCAAGATGTTCTTCCAAGTCATACAATATTTATTGTGTAGGAATTAAAACTTACATAAGTAACATTTTAATTTTTATGAAAAATTATTTTTAAAAAATGTAGTGAAAACAATGGCGTTTTATATTTTTCCAAATTTCTTCAATGTCTGGCTTAATAAAAGACAGGGAGCTTCTGTTTTCAAGCAGCTATAAGATATTGTTTTGAGTACATGAGGAAAATCGGGCCTCACACTGGTGGGTAAGCATGGGATTTATTGGCTACAGTAAGGAGCTTGTATTTTAGTCTTAGTGTATTGGAAGTCATTAGTGGGTTTTTAAGGAAGAAAGTGTTCTGATAGGCTTGCTTTTATTTTTATTTTTTTAAAGATATTTTTATTTATTTATTTTTAGAGAGAGGGAAGGGAGAAAGAGAGGGAGGGAAACATCAATGTGTGGTTGTCACTCATGCACCCCCTACTGGGGACCTGGCCTGCAACCCAGGCATGTGCCCTGACTGGGAATGGAACTGGCGACCCTTTGGTTTGCAGGCCGGCACTCTATTCACTGAACCACACCAGCCAGGGCTGAATCTAGATATTTAAAATTACAGTTCTATTAACCTCTGTGCAAATTTGAAAAAGGTATTCCCTCTCTGGTCAATGCACCCTAGTGGCCACCACAGCTTAATAAAACAAGTGTGCCCTGGATTTAGGCCTGTCTCACCCCCAGGAGCACCATTCAGCAGGGCACAACTTGGTGGCTTTGCCTCTCAAAGCTGGGTCACCCAGAGCTACAGGATGCCAGGACACATCTTTCTAGAGTATTATTCAGTCAGTTAGATTTTTTTTTTGTATAAAAGCTTTTATTTAGGAAATAGAGGTATTAACCTAGCATACATAGATTATAGCACATGAATAACTATATATGAAATTTAAAGCTAAAACCAAAGACATTCTTACTTATAGGAGTAAGTAAGGAAAGGAAAAAGGTTAAAAAACTTTGCTTCAATGTGTCTTTGTATTTTTAGAAATTAGAAAAATATCAACCACTTCAACCACTTATTTAGCATTTGTTAAATGCTAAAAATGTGCTAATGATATAATCTCTAATTCCATAATAGCCTTTCTTATCCCCATTAGAGAGAGGCTGGAAGCAAAGGGATTAGGGCTCAAGGAGAGTTTATACTGGACAACCCATGCCTGGGGACCTCAAAGAGATAATAATAGATTCATTATGAGAATGATGCTCAATCAATCCACATTTGTTAAACTCCATTATTTGCCCAGCGCTGTGGTAGGTGTCAGAGATACACTCAGTAATGCAAATAGATACTGAGCACTTGTTTGTGTGCCAGGCATTGTTCGAGGCATTGCAGATATGGAGGAACACAGCAGATGAGAATCCCTGTCCTTCTTGAGGGAAAACAAGCAATACACACATATATAAGTGAATAAGATGACTCCAAATAGAAAATAAAACAAGGCAAAACAACAGAGGAATGACTAGGATGGGGCTACTGGAGCCAGGGCAGTCATAGAAGCCCTCTTGACAGCGGGGATACTGATCTTACGCCTCAAGGATGAGAAGCGCGCCCGCCCGCCAGCCCGCCCCGGCCCCACCAGTTGAAGATCAGAGCTAAGAGCATTTGAAGCAGGGGAAATAGCAACAGCAGGGGTCATGAGGTGGGAGAGGAGGCCAATGTGACCGAAGTGGAGAAAGCAAGAGGGAGAGAGGCAGAAAATGGAGTTGGCTGGATCTGGCCTCCGCCTGGTGGGCCATGGTGATGATTTCATTCTAGTGCCTAGGGAAGCCATTGGATTCTAAAGTAGGGAGTGATGTGGTGTGACTTGAGTTTTGAAAAGATCATTCTTGGCAAATGTGCACATGAAAGGTGTTCAACATCATTAGTCATTGAGGAAATGAAAATTAAAACCATAATCAGATACTACTACACAGGTATTAAAATGGCTAAACAAAACCAACAAGAAAACCCTGCTGAAAATACCAAGTGATGGAGAGGATATCACAGCAATGGAACGCTTATACCTACACATACAATTATATGATTAGGGAGTGATTAGCTTCAAATATTTATTACTAATGGTTTTGACTCCAATTACAATGTTTTCCCCGCTCCCCCGCACACACATCCAAACAATTCTCATACACCATCTGGGGGTCCTGCAATTTAACTGAATTCTGATACTGTCTACCTGGAGGTTTAAATGAATTCACTCTGCTAAAGCGCGTTATTTATATCACCTTTCATCAATTCCGTTTAAAAGTACTTATTGAGCATCTATTCTGGGCACGGTTAATTTAAGAGAGCCGACTGTTGGACTGCTTGTCTGCAGGGGTGGGCGGGGCTTCACGGAGTCTCCGCCTACAACAGCGAAGTCCCATCCGGAAACTGGGTTGGAGAGGCTGCGTGTGTTTCCGGTTGCGCGGGAGGCGTCCCTGCCTGGGGAGGTGTAGATTTTAGCTGCTTTCCTAACTCGTTTGGGAAGATGTTCTATCACGTGAGCAGGGAGCCGGGTGGTGGAGGGCAGGGTCAAGAGGAGAAGAGAGGTGGGGCGCCTGGACGAGGGGCCGCTTCTTGCCCCGTCTTCCTGCTTTGCCTCGCCTGGTCTCCATTCCACTTTCTCCGCAGATCTCCCTGGAGCACGAGATCCTGCTGCACCCGCGCTACTTCGGCCCCAACCTGCTCAACACTGTGAAGCAGAAGCTGTTCACCGAGGTGGAGGGGACCTGCACTGGCAAGTGAGTGCCGCACTCTGTGCCGCCTGATCAATAATAAGCATACGGCACCCTATGTTGCAGCCCCTCCCCAACGCATTATTCAAGGTCCTGACACCTACTCTGGGGAACCCTCTCACACACTCCTAGGCGCCCCATGCAATCCGTTGCTTCCTGCTTTGGGTTCCCATGGTGCCCTCTGCAAAGCTGAATCACAAGACTTTGTTCCATCAGCTGAGATTGGTCATCATTTACTCCGCAAACATTTCTAAAGCTCCAGTTGTGTGTCCGCTCCTGTGTCGGTCGCTGGGAACGATGCAGTTGGAGATCGAATGAGGCCACAGTCTGATCACTGTGCGGGTGTCTGCTCTCCGTCTGTGATTCTGCTGGTTTTCTCCCCCATGCCCAGGACCTGCGGTAGCCCATCTCTGGGCTCTGCACGGAGCGGACTAGCACATGGTGACATGGATGAGCTGGGATGAGCAGAGGGCTGTGGAGTACTTGCCCTCCATCATTAGGATAACCTGGGGTGTTTCTTGAACATGCAGGTTTCTGAGCCTCATCCTATCACTACATAATCTTGACTTTCTGGGAACATGCCTGGGAATCTGCATTTTAATACATCCCACGTGATTCTGAGGGTCTCTTGGCTCAAGGACTGCAGCCTTCTTGGACATTTATTGTGAAATTATGAGAACAGTGTTTGGCGTTACAGACGCTGGTCAGTGTCCCGTCTTCTTTCTTGGCCATTGAACTTTCTGGGAGCAGGGGTAACATTTACTTCCTGTTTGTGCAGTCCCCCTACCCCCAGGCTCACTGACTCTTGTTGCAGATGGTCTAGAGGCTCTTTTCACACACAGTGCCTTTTTCTTTGTCATCCTCCTTTCAGGTATGGCTTTGTAATTGCTGTCACCACCATCGACAATATTGGTGCTGGTGTGATCCAGCCAGGCCGAGGCTTTGTCCTTTATCCAGTTAAGTACAAGGCCATTGTTTTCCGGCCCTTTAAAGGGGAAGTCGTGGATGCTGTTGTCACTCAGGTCAACAAGGTGAGACCAAACATAGGGGAGGCAGTGGGGCGGTCCCTCAGAAGATGTGGTATGGGTCCCAGCTTCATTTGCTAATGGTGTGTCCTTGGCCAAGCCACCTCCTTGTGCTTCAGAGTTCTCACCTGTCAGATGGTATGGCGTCACCCTACTTCACTCAGGGGCATGTAAGTTAATATTAATACTCATAATAATAGTAGCCTCCACCGATTGAGTAGTTACTGTGGGCAAGGTAGTGTGAAAAGTCTCACAGTGACTCTGGGAGGTGGGTGCTTTTATCTCTTTTTATAGAAGCTTAAGCTTAGAGAATTTAAGTCTAGTGGCCAAGGCCATGTGACCAACAAGTGTTCAGGCCCTGGACAGGCAAGTTCCAGGCCTCAGCTCTTCACTACTGTACTGTATTTTCTTGATTTAAAATGAAGGCTTGAAAAAAAGAGAGATGAAAACATATGCTACAATTCTGATTGGTTTCAAAACATGGAGAATGGATTAGGAATTCGGTAAACATGGGAAGCTTAGAAGGCTTCTGGAGACAAAAGAAAAAGCCAGTATCACTCATTTTCCTTCTAGGTTGGACTCTTCACAGAGATTGGACCTATGTCCTGCTTCATCTCTCGACATGTAAGTCTGGGCACGCTCAGTGGGCCTAAGGAGAGACACACGTTCATGACCACCTACCGAAGCATCCATTTAAAGTGCTGACCCTGTACCACTTCCTTTTCAGTCCATCCCATCAGAGATGGAGTTTGACCCTAACTCCAACCCACCATGTTACAAGACGATGGATGAGGTGAGTGGGTAGGAAAAAGTCGGTGAGAGAGAGGAGGGAATGAGCCACTCTGATGGGGAGTACTGGCTGGGGGGTATCTGAGATACTGTTTCCTTCTCCTCCAGGACATTGTGATTCAGCAGGATGATGAGATCCGCTTGAAGATTGTGGGGACCCGTGTGGATAAGAATGACATCGTGAGTCTTTTGCCTGCCTCCCTTGCAGTACCAGGCAGAGCCCGGAGCTATTGATTTCTTACCACCTAGACATCATGGGGTTTTTGTGCTCCTCTGCGGTGAAGAGGGGACGGGTGGGCAGAGGGCCTGGGCCTGGGAAGGTTAGGGGATAGCTCTGTGCTCGCTTAGGCTTCATTGCCTTTTTACCTTCCCTCCTACAGTTTGCTATCGGCTCCCTGATGGACGATTACTTGGGTGAGTGCCTGACTGCATGCCAGGGTGGTTGCCAGGGGAAGGGGTGTGTGGGTCCAGGGGTGGAGATGGGATTTAATGCTTGAGTCACAGATGAAGGAAACTGTCGTGCCGTCTGCTTGGAAGATCCAGGACGTGTGCCCTTTGGGATGGGAAGTGCACCGTTTCGGCTGCTCCGAGCTCGGGGTGTAACTCATGTGCATTTCCTCTTCTCCTAGGGCTCGTGAGCTGAACACCAGGGCCTCCTACCTTGTTTGGTCCTTGTTTAGGAGGTGTGATTGTCACACTTCCCATGTTGTCCAGAGGTCCAGTCTGGCTGCTGTGGGGGAGCGAGGAAGGTTCCTTGTCCCAGAAGGCATCCGGCTCTTCTTGTAGTTTAGCTGCCACTCGCAGATTTTGACTGTGCATTCTAACCATAAAAAGCCCTTGGTTCTCATGGAAGTGTCATCTTCTTTCTTTGGTAAGAACAGCTCTTTTTGAAAACGCCGGGGTGCAGCTGCTCGCTAGACCCTCTTTGCTTGGTCTGATGCCTCAGCCCCCCAGAGGATCTGACTAACCCTTATGCCGAGGTCTAAAGTTGACCTCATTGACGAGAAGACACTGATGTTGCGTCTTTGGCTTCCAGCAAGTGATACTATCATTAGAGCCACTCTGAGCGCCAATCTAGTTTCCTAGTATTTTCCCTTCCCTCACCCTTAAAAATAACCAAGAGTACAGCTGGGGAGAGGTGAGCAAGAGGATAGTAATAACACAGGCTGCGGAGTCCCAGCACCGCCCTTCCTAGGATGGGTACGTAAACACCAGAGGCCTTTCTGTGCTGAGCAATCACTGTACTAAACTCAGCTGAAGGTGTGAAATGGCTCATAATCTCCTTCGGGGAACACTAGAAAAATATGTGAAATGACTACAAAATTAAACACACTACCCTCCCTCACACTCTGCCTTCTCAGTACTGTTTGTCTAGCTTGGTGTGCCTTTTCCCAGCCTGCCTGCTCACTGCCTGAGCTTGCAGGTCTCGGTCGGTCGGTCCTTTCTTTTCATTTGCAGCTTTCCTTGACTTGCTTGGGAAGCAGAGCTGTGCAGTAGGGAGCCTGGTATTTGGATTGACATAGAACAACTGGGTTTGTTCCCAGCCAGGTGGCTTAAATTTTTTCATTGTAAAATGGGCATACCACTCTTTGGGTGGTTGCTGCTACCGGCAGAGATCATGTAGCAGGTCCTTGAGTAATGTCGTTTCTTTCAACATTGTGCTGTTCAGCATTGTTTCATTATAACACTGATGATATTCCTTAGCAAGTTACTTTCATGTCAGTCTGTCCTAACGTTGGTTTCTTTATAGGTCATTTTACTTAAAGTCGCAGAACCTATCGACGGCATTCAGTGAGGACTTAGTATAATGCAAGTGGCTGGCACAGAGTCTGGTGCATGATGGGCATTCAACTCGATCATAATTTCTATTAGACAATGCCTATAAAGCAGTGGTGATCATCCAAGGTGATTTTGGTCTCCAGGGGGTGTTTGGTGATGACATTTTTGGGTGTAGCAAGTGGGTAGGGGTGTTACTGCCTTCTAGTGGGTATAGGCCGAGGATGCTACTAAACATCGCATGGTGTATAGTGCAGTCCTTCACAATAAAGAATTATTTGGCTTCCAACGTGAGTTGTGCCAAGTTCCAGAGACCCTGATAGGAAGCATCCAGAACAGGGCCTGGACAAGGTAAGAATGTGGTTCTGTTCACCTTGCCTTCTCAACTCCTGGACCTCTAGCAGCTGTCCCAGTCATACCTCTGGAGTGGGTCAGGAAACATTATTTTGTTACTGTCTCCCTTTTTGGTTTTTAATTATTAAAGTTTCAGTTATTTTATTGAGATCATTGTAGATTCACATGCTTCCCTTTCATTTTTATACCCCCAGCTCTCAGCACTGTGCCAGCTTTCCAAGTTTGTTAAGAGCCAGGAAAGTTACTGTGCTGGATTTGGAATGAATTTTCTAGTGGAAACTGTTAAAGTTGTGGTACCGCATACTGTGACTTGGTTACACAGGTGGCAGGGATTTTCTCTAGACCCTAGATACCCTGTGTCTCACTGAGAATAAAATTCTTCCCAAGTTTGCAAATGGGTCCACCCACCCGTAAGTTGTGTCAGGGTTAACCTGGAAGTAACGTCAGGCCTAAGAGTGAGAGACCGACGGGCAGAGAAGCAGCTCGTGGCGCATGAGCAGGTGGGTGCCGCTAAGGACATGGAGTGCGGCTCCTACAAAGAAGGCTGGCCCTGTGTGGGGGAGGGCCTGGGGTGGGGCATGGCCTGGAGATGGTCTCCAGGACCCTTCTGATCCTTTATGGTTTGATACTGGGCAGTTAGAGAGGTCTTAGGTCACAGGCCAGAAGTAACAGGAGTGTCTGCTGGGCAGCATGCTGAATCCTTCATACATCTTCATACACATTACCAAATTTTTACAAGCCATGAAGTAGGTTCCGTTATCCCACTTTGTGGTTGATGCAAACAGGACAGGGAAGTGAACTAGCATGGCTAAGGTCACACAGCTAGTGAGTAGTGGGCTTTGATTGTTATTTATTTACCTGTCCGTCTGACTCTAAAGCCATCATAGCTCCTGTCAGACACGGGGTGGCTGGGAAGTGAGTGGGGGCCACCTTTCTCCCATTTGTGGCTGTGCTTTCTGTAACTACTGCTTTTCCCCGGCCCCTGCCTCCACTCAGGTTGGGGGCAAATGAGCCCCAGACAGTTTGGATAGTTTCAAAACCCCCAGGTCTCTCGGCCTTACTCCTTTGATTGTCTCGGGCCTCCAAGGTTGCCAAAGGCCGTCCGTATCAATGACATTTTAGCAAGGAGATCTACCAGCAGCCCAGATTCCACTGAGCAGATCTCAGACCCAGGACCTCAGTCCTTGGGTGCAGAGGTGCACAGACACCCCGGCGTTCACGCACGATACTAAAACTACCAAAGGCCATCTGAACCCGATTGGAAAATACTCAGCAGGGTCACAGGCTCCTCGGGTTGTGTTACCATGGCAACTCCAATCGTATCCATCTGGCTTTCCCAGCTCTGGTCTCGGAGGATCTTTTCTAGAGGCAGCAGCATCTGCCCTGAGAAGGAGGAAGAGTGAGATTATTACATCCATGCCCACTCCCCTGCAGAAAGCTCCATTCTATAAAGACTAGCCCATGCAAACTATCCCATCTTGGATGAACATAAAGGAATTAATTTACTATCTCATGATGCATGATTGAAAGTTCAACCATCAGCTCAGCAAAGTGCTTTCACAGACATCTCAGTCCACAGTAACTGTGATGGGTATTATTGCCCAGCTTGTAGATGGGGGAGGGAAATGTGGTTAGGTAATTTGCCCAAAATTGGTGTTAAAATTTGAACACGGCTTGGTCTGACGCCAAATATCATCCTTTACTTAATAAGACCACTTGTTTCTCAGTTGAGAATTGCCCAGTGGGGAAATGTGTGCGTGTAGAACCACCAAAGAAGTCTGCGAGATAGGTGCGGGCTTATATTTGGCTTATTGGACGGAGATACAAGGTAGGGTATCTGGATGAGCAAAGCCCTGGAGTCTGGAGCTTGCACATGGGTTTGGCCAAGTCCGAAGACCCTTCTGCCCCAGAGAATACCCACCAGGAGCCTCATGTATTCTTTAGGAAGGGTAAGTGGCAGGAGATATGGAAGAGGTAAATTGAGCTCCACTAAGCGGGCAGGAAAACTAAGCCACACACCAAAGTCTAAAGTTCTGCTGTAGTTGCATAACTGCAAGTGCTCGGAAACTAAGGTGCAGACAAGACCATGGGAATGGAGACGCCTTCTTTGAGAACATGGTTATTAAAACGTACACCAAACCATACACACCTACTCCTCAAAATCCCAAGAGCTGTTGCTTTAAAAAGTACGACTCTTTGGGGTCACGTGACCCCCTAGGCGCCTGGATCTTTCACCGCACCTTCACATTGACCAATCGCATGGCTGGGAGCCCCCCGGGAGGCGGGAGCTTTGCAAGGTGCTCGCCGATTGGATGTGCTTGTGGAGTGCGGCGCCTGAGTGCTGAGAGAGGGAATTAGTGTGAACCCGGTGAGAGAGAGAGAGGAGCAGCTGCCACTGTCTCCGCTGTCTTGGTAGCCACCTTCGCCTGCCGGAGCCGCCAGGTGAGCAGGCCCCAGGACTCCCCGTCGTGCTGCGGGCTGTGCACTCGGACCCGCCTTAGAGCCCGCAGCGCTGGGTGCCCGCCCCCTTCGCTGACCACGTGACCCAAGTTCGGTAACCCTTGACCTCCTGCACCCCACCACCACAAGATCTAGGATGAGTAAAGCTGGGTGGGAGGATGCGCAGCACCGCGGCTGGTAGAGGTCAGTTTCCACGCTTCCTTACCAGTGTGGCTAGTGGCCGAGGATGCCGAGGGGAGGTTGAGGAGTGGGAGATCTTGGTCCGAGGCCAGACTTTGTGGGTCTTAATGTGGGCACAAAATAGGGAAACTCCCTGCACGCCTTCGCGGCGCAGGACTCGCGTTCCCATTTCACAGATGGGGAGACAGAGAGTTAACAGTTACGTATTTGCGGGTCTCCCAGCGCCAGATATTCGCGCTGGGAATTCAGGCCTTGTTCTCCACATAGCCCGCCACTCCTGACGATTAAGAACAAGGGTTTGAGTCCCTGCTCCTTACTTGATCGCTAGACGATCTTGAACAGGTCATTTTAACATTTTCCCACTTGGAGATATAATTTTCTTGGCTGTGAAGCAGACACAATGCTTACATAATACCCATCTCTTTGTTAACGAGGGTAAAATGCGGTATACGCACTTATGTCAGTGCCTCAGGCATGGCACGTGCTTAGCTTTTCTTTATTCATTTTTTCAGCAAGGGTTTCTTGAGGGCGTATGATGTGCTGACACTGTGGCCGACGCTGCTAGGGATGCAAAGGTGAGCAAACAGGCCTGATCCTTGCTGGCTTGGAGCTTACAGTCTAGTGGGGAGGTGGGCGTTAACCAGAAAGTTATACTCCCTAATTGGTCGGGCGTCATCGTGCAGACTGAAAGGTCGCAGGTTCCATTCCCAGGTCAGGGTACGTGCCTGGGTTGGGGGCGTGAGAGGCGACTAATGGATGTTTCTCTGGCACATCTATGTTTCTCTTCCCTTCTGTCTCTCTCCCTTCTCCTCTCTCTAAAAATAAAATCTTTTTAAAAAAGTTACACAAATATATAATTACAAACTGATAACTGCTTCGAAGATAAAGTACTGGGACATCGTGGGGGTCTGAGGAGACTTCCCCGAGCAAGTGACGTTTGCGCTGGCGTCTGCAGAAGCTCGTCGGCATTCACTAGCCCGAGGGATCGGGGTGCAGGGGAGCATTTCAAGTAGAGGAAACGGAACGCATAGCCATCCAAAAATAAGGTGTTTTGAGGAAATGAAAAGAGGCCACGGGCAGGAACGCAGAACACGAGATGAGTGGGAAGAGGTGCAGCAGTAGGCGCACATGCAGGGCCTTGGAGCCATGGTTTGTCCTTTATTTATTCCCAGGGCAATGGGGACCTGTCAGGAAAAGGCTGCAGGGAGGCTGGTAGGACGCCCACTGGGTTTAGGAGCCTGGAGGTCCTGGTGACCCCGTGAGTCCTGCGGGAGAGGAGCAGTGGGGCAGGGCCCGCGTGCGTCACGGTGGAGCTCAGCCTTGCTGCCCATGGGGCTGATGCCTCACGTTGGCCCAGGGGGACCTACGTTCTAACCGTGTTGCGTGGTGTTGGTGTCAGTCACAGCCGCAGTTTTCTGTTAGGTACTTAGTCTGCCGTATCCTGTAATCCGAAGAGCAGGTTCCTACTTTTAGGCCTCGCAGCCAAACTGGGGAAGACCAGACACATAGGCAGAAACCCAGCTATGAAAAGCCTGACTGTCCCAGATGGCAGATGGGTCGGGCAGACCTCAAAGGACAGACTGGGCTTGTCCTAGCAAAGAGGAGGGTGTGGGGACCTGGGAGTGGAGGGGCAGCAGACCAGCCTGAGCACTGGGCGGGGCTTGGGCAGGCTGGGAGACACCCGCCCGACTTACTGGGAGGAGCGATCAGCTTGAACAGCTCTGGGGACTTGGGACCAAACATGGAGTGTCACTCTGGGGAATTTGGGCTGACCTTTCATAGTCAGTGGGGAAGTAGTGCGCTGGGGAGTTTGGGCTGACCTTTTACAATCAGTGGGGAAGTCATGAAGGTTTTTGAGCAAGGGAATGCCAGGTAAAGCAGGTTTTTCATCAAGATTTAGCACAGTGGTTGTAGCAAGAATCAGAAGGAAGAAGGCACGAAGCTTTTGTTCATAGTTAAGGGCAGTAACATCTTCCATTTGTGTGGCGTATTGGCCTCTGACTTTCTCATACATCGCCTCATTCTGTGCTCAGCCCTGTGAGTTCTGGAGGGCAGGGGTTGGTACCTTGACTTATAGTTTAGGACACCAGTTGCTCAGACTGATGAAGGTCTCAGCCAACCTTGCATAGGAAGTGGTGGGACAGGGCTGGGACCCAGTTCTGTGGATCCCAAGGCCCGACACTTTCTCAGGTGTCCCTGTTGTCTGCCCTCTGGCCCAGTTCACATCTGTTGCTCCGAGTCTCAGTTTCCCCACCTGGACACTCAGAGCCTTCATGGCGCCTCGGTTGGGGGTTCTGGAGCAGGAGCTGCAAGACGGGTTCCGAAGGCCTTGAGTCAGGCTCCTGGGCCGAGGGGGGTGAGTGGCTTTTCAGACCTTCCCTCCCCACTCCCAGCTCCACCGGGGCCATGTCAGAACGGGAAGAGCGGCGGTTTGTGGAGATCCCTCGGGAGTCAGTCCGACTCATGGCAGAGAGCACGGGCCTGGAGCTGAGCGATGAGGTGGCGGCCCTGCTCGCAGAGGATGTGTGCTACCGTCTCAGGGAGGCCACCCAGGTACGCGCCGCGCACGCCCAGTACCCCCAGCTCTCCGGGGCTACCCCTCCCACGGGGGTTTACTCACCAAACAGGTCGGGCACCCGCTCTGTGCTTTGAGGGAATACAGTGGGGGCTGTCCTGCCCTTCCCAGGGCTCCCTTCCTGCAGACAGCACTCGCTGGGTGTCTGTCTGTGTGCTCCTCACAGCAGCCCCGCTGGGCATCAGGCAGGTTAGTAGCCACATCCTGCATGTGAGAGACCGAGGCCCAGAGAGGGACCGTGACCTTGGGCGTTGTCTGCATAAGAGCCGAGCTGCAATCCAGGCTTGCCTCCTCCCCAGGCTGCCTGTCTGCACCGGGGGCCCTGCACACCCTGCTCGCTGTCCCCTGACTGTGTCCCTCCCCTCCCAGAACAGCTCTCAGTTCATGAAACACACCAAACGACGGAAGCTGACCGTGGAAGATTTCAACAGGGCCCTGAGATGGAGCAGCGTGGAGGTGAGTGGGGCGCAGGCTGAGAGGGCTCAGCTGGCGTGAGCCTGCCTGCATGCCAAGCCCAGGGCTGGCAACACTGCGCACTTGGAGACCAAAAACACACAGGAGGAAAGCTCAGAGCGACCGCAGGATAGGGGCCGGGCTCAGGCCCCTATGGTCTGTGAATTCAGAACAGAGGGACAGGAGGCCACAGGGGCCAGGAGTTTAGGGAAAGCTTCAGAAGAGATGGGACTTGAGCTGGGCCTTCAAGGGAAGCTCGGGTTAGACGGAGCTGGGAGGAAAAGCGAGGGCGTTCCAGGGGAGGGAGGATCCTGAGCACGGTGCAGGTGTTAGGGTGTCCTGCACAGTTGTTCTGGGCCAGGGAGTCAGGGGAGAAGGTCATGTTCGGAAGAGAGGGGTGTTTTCAAAGTTGGGCGAGTGTGAGGAAGAGGACCAGTAGCCTGGGGGTGGGACTCAGAGCCCTGGTGGGTCTGGGAGGAGGAACCACGTTCTGCCTCTTGACCCCGTGAGGGCTGGATGCTTTAGCCAAGTTCCCAGAGGTGGGCCTGAAGCGCAGGCATCCCCCCTTTTCTCATCGTTTCTGCACTCCCCTCAAATGAGGCTCCCTGCCCTGGTCGGGAGAGCGCCTCTTTCCTCCCTGGGTTGAGCCTGCTCTCCGATCCTCTCTGCGCGCAGGCTGTGTGTGGTTACGGATCCCAGGAGGTGCTGCCTCTGCGCCCCGCCAGGGAGGGTGAGCTCTACTTCCCCGAAGACCGAGAGGTGAATCTAGTGGAGCTGGCCCTGGCCACCAACATCCCCAAAGGCTGTGCCGAGACGGCTGTGAGAGGTGAATGCTGGGGTCCCTCATGGGCTGGGGACAAGGGCTGGGTTGTCAGAGGAGTGGGGATGGGGTGACTGTGGACAGGGCACAGCCCAGAGGGGTGGATGATATGGTGAGGGGCAAAGCCACAGGCTGAGCCGTCTTTCTGCTCTGGTTCTAGTCCACGTCTCCTACTTAGATGGCAAAGGGAACCTGGCTCCTCAAGGATCAGGTAAGTTGTCCTGTGGGGAACGGGCCCTCTGGTTGAACCTTCTTCCCTTAGGACGTGTGGCTGGTGCCCCTACACCGCTGAGTCTCTATCTGACAAGTATTTGTAGACACCCTGTTCTGAGTGGGCACTGGTCTCTCCAGAGTGCTCAGAGCTGGTGATGGGAGCACTGACCGGTAACCAATCACGAAGCCGCATGTTCGGTGCTAGCACGCAAGTCTGGGCAGCATGCTGGGGTCCTGGAGGGGCTGTGCTCACTTCCAGAGTCTGCTGAGCAGAGCTTGGGGCTTAAGGAGTGAGCAGGAATCTGCCTGGCAGAGAACAGGTGGGAGGCAGCGTACAGGGCACAGAGGTGTGGAGGGCCTGCGAGGTCAGGCTGCAAGACTGGCTGACCACGGCTGTGTGCTCCGGGAGTCCTGTCTGGACAGGCTCCTTGGGGGGTGTGTGGGGATGGTGGTTGTGGTGGACGGGCAGGCAAGGGGGGCCGAGAGAGGCCTGGGCTCTCCACCCTGACTGCCTCTGGCCCATCGTCTTGCAGTGCCCAGTGCTGTGTCTTCACTGACCGATGACCTTCTCAAGTACTACCAGCAAGTGACTCGGGCTGTACTGGGGGACGATCCACAGCTGATGAAGGTGAGCGAGTGCGCCCTGACTGGGGACACACAGTGCAGCTTCCGCATCCTCACGAAATTCTGTCCGATAGCTGCATCCTGTCTCCTCCGCACTGACTGATGTGTGTAGGAGCTGCCCTGCTTGGGGGGTGTGGCGCTGAGACTGGTCCTCCCGAAGGACTGACTCCCCTTCCTGCTCCGGGAGGCCGTCCCTCAGGGGAAGCGGCAGCTCAGCTGGGCCCTATGGGGGCTCAAGTGATCGGTCTCCCCGCTCCTTAAGTCCAGAGACCGCTCTCGGAGTGTCTGCTGACCTGGGGCTAAACGCGGCATCAACACCGCTGGCCAGGCCTGCTCTTCGGTCCTTCGTCCCCAGGCCTCGTACCAGCCCCTGCTTAGCCTCTGGGGCTGCACAGGCCCTGCTGGTCAGTCCTCTTCTGTCCAGTCCAGATGAGGGCTCGTTTGGTGGTCTGCTCAACCATGTGGCCTCTGTTTTAGGGTTGTTGTTTTTTTTTTTAAATAAAAACCAGTTTTTATTTTAAAAAAGATTTTACTTATTTTCAGAGAGAGGGGAGGGGAGGGAGAAAGAGAGGGAGAGAAACAGCAATGTGTGGTTGCCTCTCACTCGTCCCCTACTGGGGACCCAACCTGCAGCCCTTTGGTTCTCAGGCTGGTGCTCAGTGCCCTGAGCCACACCAGCCAGGGCCACAGTATAAACATTTAAAACTTTAGTATATATGTGCCAAACTGACCTTTTTAAAAAAAAGGTTGCTTCCTACCTGGGGCTGGTGGATGCAGCGCCGTCTCACCCCTTCCTTTCCAGATTGCTCTCCAGGACCTGCAGACCAACTCCAAGATCGCAGCGCTCCTGCCTTACTTTGTTTATGTGGTCAGTGGGGTGAGTGAGCAGGCTGGGGCAGGGGAGGACGTTTTGGGAGGAGGCGCTGACGTAGGGCTTATGGCAGGTGCCGTCAGAAAGGCAGGCTGCTGTGCACCCTCACCTCACGTCCCCCTAAGCAACCCTCTCCTACCGACAGGTGAAATCTGTGAGCCACGATTTGGAGCAGCTGCACCGGCTCTTGCAAGTGGCGCGGAGCCTGGTTCGGAACCCACACCTTTGCCTGGGGCCCTACGTCCGCTCCCTGGTGGGCAGTGTCCTGTACTGCGTCCTGGAGCCACTGGCGGCCTCCATCAACCCCCTGAATGACCACTGGACTCTGCGAGATGGGGCTGCCCTCCTTCTCAGCCACATCTTCTGGTAGTTGCTGGGCAGAGAGCGGAATAAGGGGTGGGGCAGCTGCAGAGCTGAGCGGGTTGAGGGAGGGAGGTGGGGTTAACGTGCAGGCTTTGCGGCTCTTGTCAAAAGCTTCCTAGTCAGCGCCTTGGGCACGCTGGGATTCTACAGATGGGTGACACGTACACCAAGGCTTTGGTCCTTCAGCCTTCAGGTCCCAGGCTCGTCACCCCTAGCCACCGTGTTCACTTACCCCGCAGTGCCAGACAGGTGCTGTTGCCTCTGTGCTGTGACTTGAATCACACTGGGCAGCGCTGTGCCTCGTCCCCTCTGACTGCCTGTTGCTCCCACAGGACGCACGGGGACCTTGTCAGTGGGCTGTATCAGCAGATCCTGCTCTCCCTTCAGAAGGTTCTGGCAGACCCCGTGCGGCCTCTCTGCTCTCACTATGGGGCTGTGGTGGGGCTGCATGCCCTTGGCTGGAAGGTGAGGACCCTGGCCTTTCTCACAGAGCCGTTAGAGCTCCCATTTGTCATTAGAAAAAGAGTATTCGTGTGTCTTTTATCATAAAATGGTATGTGTTTGCTGCTGCTGTGTATTGAGTTCTTGCCATAGACCTCACTGATGGCCTTTCTATTTTTAATGCCATTTTAAATTAGACATTTCTAATTAGAAATATCCAAGTTAATTAGGTATTTCTATTTTTTAATTTATTTTTTTTATTTCTTTTTATTTTTTGAGAGAGGGGAGGGGGAGGATAAAGAGAAAAAGAAACATCAATGTGCAGGAGAATCGTCAGTTGGTTGCCTTTTGCACGACCTGGCCTGCAACCCAGGCATGTGCCCTGGTGGGGAATCAAACCAGCAACCTTTCGGTCTGTGTGGGCTGGCGCTTAACCCACTGAGCCCACCAGCCAGAGCTATTTTTTCTTTTTATTTACTTGTTTATTTTTATTGAATTTATTGGAGTGACATTGGCTTACTGACTTTCTGTATACAAACATTTTATCCTTTCAGAAGTCCCCATGGCAGATATTTAATACATAATTTCATAAATTCTTGCCTATTCTAACATCATGTTAAGGAACCACCCTTCATTCCTCTTGTACTGAGTATATTTCAAACAGGAATAGATCATTGAGTTTGTCAATAACTTTTTAGTGTCTGTAGAGATTAGCCAATGATTATCTTAGTTCTGAGAATTTCACAGGCTCTGGGAATGGATTTTTCTGCTGAACCACTCTCACCTGCCTGGAATAAATTGATGCTACTGAGATTTTCATGGGAATCACACTGGATCTGTTAGATCAGTTTTTCAGAGAATTGACATCATTAATAATTCCTTTTGTCCACAAATATATGTCCTTTATTTTAGGTCTTCCACTCTTTCAGGATCCTTTCATAACTTTCCCTGAAGAAAACCTACATATACTTTATTAAATTTTGTCCTAGAAGCTTGCTATTCTCTGTTGCCGCTGTGACACTGTCTTCTCTCCGTGGCGTTTCTTACTGGTATATAGAAGCAGTTGCCGTGCGTCCTGATTCTGCTGCTTTACCAAACTGTCCTTTCCGTCTGTAGATTCTTCGGGGTTTCTAATGTAGATCAGTCATATCATTATTTCATTGCTAGGACCACTGAATACCATTTTACATAAGATAACAGGCAACTTTCCTCATTTTCAATTTTAAAAGAATTGCTAATAATCTTTCCCATTGAGGCTGTTTACTTTGTGTGTTTATAGGTAACCTTTCTCAGATGGAGAAAATTATGTTATCATTAGTTTGTGTTGAACTTTTACCAAGTGCTTTAAAAAATGTTTTTAAAGATTTTATTTACTTTTAGAGGGTAAGGGAGGGAAAGAGGGAAACGTCTGTGTGCAAGAGATACATCAGTCAGTTGCCTCTTGCTGGCCCCCAACTGGGGACCTGGCCCACAGCCAGGCATGTGCCCTGACTGGGAATCCAACCGGCAACCTTTGTGTTCCCAGGCCACTGCTCAATCCACTGAGCCACACTAGCTGGGGCATCAAGTGCTTTTTCTGTATCTTTTGAAATGAATTGGTTTCTCTGCTTTATCTGTTAATGTGATTAATTGTATATAGAGATTCCCTCCTGCTTTTTAAAACTTATTTGCATATTTAAAAAATTGTGCATTCCAATAATTAAAACAAGAAAAAACTGGCACTCTGATGAGACTGCATCTTACAGCATGCAGGGCACCTTGGACCACCTTGGCTTTGACTCTGAATTTCCTGTCGTTCCCCGTCGCTGCTTCCTTGCAAGTTCTTTTCCTTCCCTGCCACCCAGACAGGGAGATGGGAGAGGCAGGTGCAGCCTTCGTTGCCAGAGTTCTTTTCTTTGAAAGGCAGTGGATTTTTCTCCTGTGTTTCTGTCTTCAATTCCGACACCAGATTTCTCAGGCTCACAGCCGTTATCGGGCGTGTGGGGCTCGGCCTCGGAGGAAGTCGGGTGAGGCGTGCAGACGGGGGAGTCCGCTCTCAGCGGCCGCCATGGAACGCCAGGCAGGGACCGAGATTTTCTGACAGGAGACATCTGTACATTTCTAGGATAAACTCAGCTTGGTCGTGGTGTAGTCTTTAAAAAGATCCAAAACTTTATTGGGATGGAATGCGTTTTCTGAAAACTGCTGCGTTTACTAAAATTTTAAAGGACTTCTTTATAGTCATGAGTGAAATCAATCATGTTTCCCCTCATACACTGTCCTTGTTTGGTTTTAGGGTCAGGGCTACATTGGCCTTATAGAATGAGGTAGGGAGGGAGTGTTTCTTTTTTACATTTAATAATATTGAGATGCTTTTTTTCCTTGAATGCCTGTAGACTTTGTAAATTTTGGCATGCTGTTTTATTATTGGTTTGATTTCCAACTACCATAGTTATAGAATCATTTAAGTTTTCATATATCGTGAGTCTGCAGCAAGTTATGTGCTTCTAGGAACTGTCACTTTGTCAACATTTCCAAATCCTTACTTAGGCTGTGGGTGACTAACCAAAGCCTCTGATCCATCAAAGCCCAACAAAAAAGGACACTACTTGCCTATTGATTGCCTTAAGGTAGCAGCTGGCAAACAAAACACCCTCGTAGCCCTTATGTCAGTGATACCGCATGTCAGTTATAGTGAGGTCATTTTATATTGTTGGTCTTTGTCCCCGACCTTCATTCCCAGTGCTTAGTGAAGGCTTGGGCATACGGTAGGTTCCAAGTAAATGTTGGTTGGGTATGCCAGGCAGGGAGTTTAGGAGGACTGAGCCATGTCCGGTGTCGGAGATAAAAGGTTTTTTGTTGGAAAGCATACTAGAGGGGCTGTAAGCATCAAAGAAGCCCTCACTGTATCCCTCTGTCCCCCTCCCAGGCAGTAGAACGAGTCCTCTACCCACACCTGTCCACTTACTGGACCAATCTGCAAGCTGTGCTGGATGACTATTCAGTATCTAACGCCCAGGTTAAAGCAGATGGGCACAAGGTCTACGGAGCCATTCTGGTGAGTGCCAGCCCCTTCCCGCCTCCTTCCCGTGCAGGAGCTCAGCGGGCTTTCACTGGAATACTGGATGGGCCCGGGCTCCTCCTAGTCCTTGAGCATCCTAACCCTTCTGCTCTTTACAGGTGGCCGTGGAGCGGCTGCTGAAGATGAAGGCCCAGGCAGCATCCCCCAGCAAGAGGGGCCCCGGTGGCAGGGGGTGCCGACGCGCGGACGACCTGCCCTGGGACAGCCTTCTCCTGCAGGAGTCTCCTTCCGGGGGCAGCGCAGAGCCGGGCTTTGGGTCTGGCCTCCCGCTGCCGCCAGGAGGCGCTGGGCCGGAGGAGCCTTCCCCTTCAGTGACCCTAGCGGACATCTACCGAGAACTCTACGCTTTCTTCGGTGACAGCTTGGCCACCCGCTTCGGCACGGGCCAGCCCGCGCCCACGGCACCCCGGCCCCCCGGAGACAAGAAAGAGCCAGCGGCGGCCCCAGACTCGGTGCGGAAGATGCCGCAGCTGACCGCCAACGCCATGGTTAGCCCGCAGGGCGACGAGAGCCCCCGGGGCAGCGGCCCTCCGTCGGCCTCTGCGCCCACCGCCTCTGACAACAGGCCGCTGCCGCGCGTGCACAGGGCGCGGGGGGCGCCCCGGCAGCAGGGACCCGGTGCCGGCACCCGGGACGTCTTCCAGAAGAGCCGTTTCGCCCCGCGCGGCGCCCCCCACTTTCGTTTCATCATCGCCGGGCGGCAGGCCGGCAGGCGGTGCCGCGGCCGCCTCTTCCAGACGGCCTTCCCCGCGCCCTACGGGCCCAGCCCGGCCTCCCGCTACGTGCAGAAGCTGCCCATGATCGGCCGCACCGGCCGCCCGGCCCGCCGCTGGGTGCTCTCGGACTACTCGCTGTACCTGCCGCTCTGAGGCGGCGCGCCCCGTCGCTAAATAAACCCGCGCCGGAAGTGAGGTCTCTGCGCCGTGGGTCGCGCCGCATGAGGCGGGGCTTGGGCGGTTGCTCCCGGGTCCGCCCTTCTGGGTGCGAGGGAGCCATGGCGCTCTCCTGCCTGCAGCGCCTCGAGCTCGCGCTCTTTGCCGCCGCCTTCCTGTGCGGGGCCCTGGCGGCCGCGACGCTAACCCGGACCCAGGTGCGGCTGCAATGGGGTCTGGACGGGTAGGCCGCCGGGGGGGCCGATCCTCTGCAGAGAAGACCGCTCTGCCGTGGGGCTGGGCGCGCTGCTGGCTCCTCGGAGCCGGTGAGCCTGACGGGTAGGGATCTGCGACTCCCGCCGCCCGTGTCAACTTAAGTCATTCTTTCGCCAAAGGGGCAGGCTTTCAAGAGCGTAAGCAGCACCAGACGTAGCCCGGCTTGGAGGCTTTTGCTGCTTGACTTTACTCTGGTTTTGAACCATGTCGGCTGCATCCACGCCTTCCTCAAATCAGATACTATTGTGCTGAGGGAGCCAAGAAGCAAAGCATAGCGTAGTGGAGATGATCAGGTTACCACATGATTGCAAACAACGTGGTGACAAACACGCGATGTAGAAAACGCTTGCGTAAAACAAGCAAATGGTTTACATTGTTTATCCCAGCCAGGAAATCTTAACACATTCATTTAATCCCTATTAAGTAGGTACTAGTCAGAAAACATCGGAGGTAGTTTTTAGGTCACACAAGTTCTGGTTTTACTCTAGGGTTTCTGCAGAGCGGGGGCCAGAACATGTGAGGCATCTCTGAAGCTCGATGTATTTTAAAACCACTGCCTATTTCCTGACCCCTCTGGCCACTGCAGGTTTGATTTCCCCAGCAGGCCCTCTTCTGGCCCAGAAAACAGGAAGTGACAGTGTGCAAGTTAACTTCCCAGTGTGGCCCTGGCCCACGTTTAATCCCTAACACCTGCCATGAGCCTGCATGGAGGGGCTAACCCGAAACCTAGGACTCGGCAACCTCTCTCCACAGGCCTCCTTCAGTGGCAGCTGTCCCCTGTATGGTGTGGCCACCCTGAACCATTCCTCCCTGGCCTTATCCCAAGGCTCAGCCCCCTCCCTCTGCTACTTTGTGGCTGGGACCTCTAGCCTCCTGGCCCTCTACTGCCTCCTGCTTCTGTTCTTCTGGGTCTACAGCAGCTGCATCAACGACTCCCAAAGGTGACTGCTCCACTCCGAGGGCCAGGGCTGAGGTGGGAGGGGTCCCACTTCAACCACAAGGCTTGTTCTCTCGATCCTCACAGAGGCCGGACAGGGCTCTGCATTGCACTGGCCCTCTCAGCCGTAGCCATCCTCCTGGTCTTAGTGGCCGCCTGTGTCCTTCGATTTGGCACCAGTGCTCTCTGCAACTCCATCCTTTCTCAGAACACTACGATTAGGTAATGGGACACAGGGGCTGCCTGGCCCACGGGGCTGACACCTTCCCTCTGCAGAGGGGAGCCTACAATGCCCTTTTTGTCCCCATCAGTTCTCAAAGGACACCTGGGGATGAGAGTATTTGGCATACATGCTCCCCTTTCTCACAGCTGTCTTTTACCTCACAGCTGCTCAGAAGCCCAGAAAATTCCATGGACACCCCGTGGAACCGCTCTGCATTTTTACTCCAACCTACACATTGCTGAAGTAAGGTCCTGGGGTCTGAAAGACTGGGGGAGGCCCAGGGATACACGGGTTCATAGAAACATCTATGGCTGATGGGTGCTCACCAGTGAGAGGCAGAGCAGCTGGAGGGCCTGTCATCCTGACAGCAGTTTAGAGTGGTGTGTGGGCGGCACTGGAATTGAGGTGACTGCACTCTTCACACTCCTGTTCCCATCTCCCACAGAACTCTTCTTGGGTGAATCTGGTACTGTGGTGTGTGGTCTTGGTGCTCCAGATCATGCAGCTGAAGTCTGAAACCACCCCATTCCAACCTCTGGAGACGGGGGGCCCTGAGTGGAGCTCTGAAACAGATGTTCTGGTCAGGCCACGCCTTTCCCATCCCTGAAGCGTAACCGGAGTGCTTCCTGCAGCCCATTTCTCCATGCCTGGGTGCCTGCGATCCTCTTGTCCCCACTTGGCCCAGTTCATGCTGGGAGCCTGTTTTCCCTCCAAGAGGGAAAGTTGATGATAGGCCCCCTCCACCTCCCTTCTAACAGCTATTTTTGTGCAAATATATTACTTTTTCCCTTCATCTTGGTAGTAAGTTCTTAGGGTTAAAGCACTGGAGGTAGGTGGATGGGAGGAGAAAGTACAGGCTGAACCGACGGATCCAAACTTAGAGGTACATTCAGGTGCCTGCCCTTGGGGTGACTGCTTTTATTTGCTGTTCATGAATCTCGGGCCCCCTTGTGTCACTCTGGTTGTCACCTCATCCCTACGTTCAGTTTTTATTCCCCTCTGAGAGGGTGAGTGTCCTGAGGTTTTTTTCACAAGCTACGGTAGGCACCCACAGTGTTGTCAAAGAGTTTCGTGTTGGGGAAATGTCCAGCTTTGTCCAAGAGGAAGTAGAAGCGTCGGCCTTTGACCTTTAGAGGTAACATGGCAGGGACTTCACCCCGGTGGGCCATGCAGGATACTTGGTTCAAGGGAACAGTGAAATGTGCCCCCAAGCCAAAGGGGGCGTGGGTGGAGAGAGTCACCTGCTTCCCTCCCGCATGTAGCATCACTGAACGCACAGAGCGCAGGGAGAAGAGGAGACCAGCAGCAAGTACCAGCGTACCTGCAGGAAGAGCAGACTGGGGTGAAGGGTTTTCCCTGGGAGCTAAGCAGCAATCCTTGAGTGCCCCAGGAATAAGAAAAGGGTGTGATGATAGTAACATTTACTGCACTCCTCTTATACCCCAGGCAGATCCGTTACTGATTCCTGCAAACAACCTTAATAGATGTTTAACCCCATTTTAATGAGAAAACAGGGCTAGAGCTTAAGTAATTTGCTCAAGGTTGCAGAGAGGCTGACCTTAGCCTAGGCCTGTTTGAAGGTTTGGTGCTGGGGACATCCATCTTCAGTGTCCCACCCTCACATGGGGTGGGGCAGTGGCCTGCATCCCAGAGGGGCGGGAGACCCCTAACCCCCCACTCCCCTTGCCTAAGCAGGAAGGGTCATGCACAGCCACCACAGGTCCCCTTTGGTGGGAAGCCAGCCCATGCCTTACCGATGGTGCCGCAGCCGATAGCCAGACCATAGCGCCAGAGCGCGGAGCGCACGTCCGAGCGGCCGCGGTCTGGAAACTCCGCATCCGGAGGCCGCATCCGGACTGGGGGTCGGGCCAAGGCTGCCACGGCCAGGGAGGCCCAGAAGATGCCCTGGCCGGCGCAGAACAGCCCAAGGACTGTGAAAAAGCGGCCCCGCTCGTGCTGAAACAGCAGCACGTCCCGCGGCGGGGTCATCTCATGCAGGGAACGGCGCGCGGGAATGTCCCGCATGTTGACCAACAGCCGCACCACCCGCATTCGCCCCGGCACCGCCATGGTTGCGAGGCACCACATCCGGGGCGGGACTTCCTGTGGGTGGGCCGCGCCCCGAGTGTGGCAATGGGTTTCTATGGCGGGCAGCTGGCTTTCCCCGTAAACCGTAGGGACGGGACGAAACAGTGCACAGGACACAAAATATAATATCACTCTTTATCTTAAAAAGTCGGTGGCAGGGACAGGGGCTTCTGGAGTTAAGTACACAAAGCACCTCAGTCCTTCGGGTAGTTTAGTGTCAGTTCTACAAAGTAACCTTTGGCTTCCTGGCACCAGTGAGGCTCAATCTTCTGAAAGCCCTACAGAGTCTTCCAGAAGGTGGGGAGGGAGAGGGATCCAGCAACCCTCCCCCCTCTGTCACAGTCACAGGGCGGCCTCAGGCGGCCTCGGGCGGGGCACAGAGGAGACAACAACCTTGACCAGGAGGCATCAACATCCGAGGACTATTTACAGGGGGTTCTTCTGGGGCATGACTAGGAGTCACTTCATGAATGCCACTTCCGGAATTTCACCCTTGGCCTGAGGAAGGAGAAAGGTCAGAGGAGCCAGAAGCACCGCCCCCCGCCCGCGCCCCCCATCACTCCACCCTCCTGGAGGCCCAGGGATCCGCCTTCTGCCATCCTATCCCCAGACTTCACCTTGAGATGAGTGAAGGCCTGGGCGGATCTGGTGTAGTCCCAGTTGTTGTCCTGAAGGCACCTGCAGTGGGAGAAGGGGCAGCTCCATCAGACTCAAAACGCAGTCATTCTGGTCACTAAATGCCACTTCATTCATTCCACACACACACTCGCCCAAGTTTCCCAGCTATTTATACACATTCCTGCACAATTTATACAAATGGAAAAACCAGTAAAAACCCAAATGTCGACCTATTGAACATAAAGAGATATTAAATAACTATCAAGAAGACTGCCCTGGCTGGTGTGGCTCAGTGGATTGAGCACTGGCCTGCGAACCAAAGGGTCGCTGGTTCGATTCCCAGTCATGCCTGGGTTGTGGGTCAGGCCCCCGGTTGGGGGCACGTGAGAGGCAACCACACATCAATGTTTGTCTCTCTCTCTTTCTCCCTCCCTTCCCTCCCCTCTAAAAATAAAGAAATGAAATCTTAAAAAAAATAAACAAAATTTAAGGAGTACCCCTTCCTCACTACCAGCCCTACGTCAGGTGACCCGGCGGCACAGACGCCCAGCACTCACTTCTGGGACCACTCGAGGTTCATGCCGGACTGCGTGGAGAACGCCTGCAGCATCTCCTGCTGCTCTGGGGAGAGGGTGGGCACCGGGCTGGAGGAGGGCGTGGGCGCGGGCATGGCGAACGCCCTCTGGATCTCGTCAGGGCTGGCGTTCCGCACGAACAGCTCGTCGTTTACGATGCACAGCCTTGGGACAAAAAGCACCGTAGAGAGTGGAACACATAACCTCATCCTCCTAATGTCATTCCCCTTCTCATGGATATTCATGCTCAGATTCTAAAATACCTTCAAGGTGCTCCTCCCACCCTCAGCTGTCACCTTTGATCACCTTATTGCTGTGGACTTCCCGAGGACTCCCCAGTGAAGTCACCCACCAAACATGCCAGAATTGTGCATCCTGCCCCAAACCACAGACAGCTCTGAGCTTACCCGGAATTGCTGGCTGGAACCGCGACGAACGTCCGCGTGAAGGCTCGCAAAGAATCCCGAGACTTCCCATCCACTGCAATGGGAACAACGGTGATGACCCGAGTCGCTCACACTGTACGTTTACAAACAGCTTCTCAAATCGCAGTCTTATCTGCACAAAGAACCCTCACTGGGCCTGACGGGTGAGCGTGTGTGTGCAGGGGTGCAGAGGTAGGGAGGGAGGAGTGTCAGGGAGGAATCAGTAAAAGCACTGCCATCTGTATGTGCCGAGCCCTGTGTCAAGCACTCTGTCACTCCACAGCACCACTATGAGATGGCCACTACTCTCTTTTCTTACAAATAACCAATCTGGGTCTCAGAAGTAATGTAACTTGCCCGCTGACACTCAGGACCATGGTTGGGACAGAAGCTCAGAGCTGCCTGACTCCCAAGCCTGTTTCCTCCTAATCCCAGAGAGGAAAGATGGGTAGGGAGGGGAGGCCAAATGAAGGCGGCCTGTGGGCAGAACTGGAGGAGGTCAGGGCGGACAAGGAAAGAGAAGGTAGCTGGGAAGCTGAGTGCCAAGAAAGGCTCTAGCTGGGAGAACGGCCACCCCGCAAACAGAACTTCAAAGGTGCTCACCTTCTTTGAAGACTCCATTGACAGAAAAACACAGCAGTGTGTTCTGAAAGAGAAGAAACAGCTAGCGTTCAGGCTCCCAGCCAGAGCCGGAGCCCCCTGTGCCTCTGAACCGCCCCTCCCCCAACCCCAGGCAGTCAGGGAAGGAGTGCTCACGGTTTGGGCGCTTATGTCTACCACGAAGGAATTGACGTCGTGCTGAGTTTTGGGCAACTCATTGAGGAAGGCCACCACGTTGAGCCGCGTGTGCTTCAGCAGCCGGAACCGCAGCGCTGTGGGGCGGCGGAGAGGCCGAGGTCAGGAGCGGCCGTGCACTCGGCCCCAGGCCCGGTTCCTTCCGTTCCCTTCTCCCGCCCCGTTCTGCCCGTCACACACTTACTCGGGTCTTTAAGTTTCTTCACATTCCTGCTATCCTTGAAGTACTCGCCCAAGTTACTTCTGGGGAATAAAGAAGAAAAGGAGGCGGTGGTCACAGCGGTGTGGGTGCTAAGAGGCGCTGGCCTGTATGTGCGGAGAAACCCTGGGCCCGAGCGGCTCTGGGCCGCGGCACGCACCGGGAAGGGTTCTGGGGGGTGAAAGGGATGCTCAGGGAGCAGCAGGCTCCGTCGTGGTAGGCATCCAGCAGCCGCTGCCGGTTTCCAGAGTCATAAATTGCGTAGTACCTGTGGGGAAGATAAAAGGCAAGGTCTGCGCTCCACAGTCCGGGTCCACGCAGGGACCCGCCAGCGCCCTGGGCTGAGCTGTGCTGGGTGGGGCTGGCCCACCGCCCCCCGCCTCAGGGGCCCTGGGATACGCACTGCTGCAAGAAGTGCAGGACCAGATTCTTCAGGGCTTCTGTACCAAAGTAGCTTCCCTGGAATCAAACAGATGTGAGGACCGCGTAACCAATACTCGCCTCCCAACACGTTCCAACGCTGCCCCCCACGCTCACCTTGCAGGGTGGTAATATCGTGGGGGCGTCAACATCGAAGGCGATTGGTGGGGGTAACTCATGACCATCCTACGAAAAGAAGTGAGAGTTGGAAGTGGAAACCAGAGAAAAAGGCTGGATGAGTAATAAAAGGGAAAAACTAACAAGTATGGGGCCAGAGGTCAAGTGTAAAGCAGACATGGAATCCTGACAGACGCCATTTTGTCTACAGACATTCCGTGGGGAAGGAGAATCAGAGCCTGTGTTGTATTTCAAAGGGTCCCTGTCTCCAAATAAACGGTCACGCAAGCACACAGTAGGCAAGACCTTGGTGAGAGGTGCTCAGCCTGGGCATGCAAAAGTCACGGAGCCCTCCCTCCCTCCCCCTCTCGCCAAAAGTAAATGAACATCTTTAAAAAAGACAAAAGTCACTCTGGCTGGTGTGGCTCAGGGGAGTGAATGCCAGCCTGTGAACCAAAGGGTCATGGGTTCAATTCCCAGTCAGGGCACGTGCCTGGGTTGTGGGCCAGGGCCCCAGTAAGGGGTGCGCGAGAGGCAACCACACACTGATTTCTCTCCCTCTCTTTCTCCCTCCCTTCCCCTCTAAAAATAAATAAAATCTTAAAAAAAAAAAAAAAAAAAGACAAGAATTCTGGACTTACCAGGCGTAATAATTTGGGGAATCGTTCACGAATGGCGCTGTCAAGAACGGGACAGAAGTGAGTGACGCTTCAGAGCCACGGTGCCTCCTGGGCTGCTCTAGGAGCAAATACACCAACACCCAAGGGACAGCCCATCCCACCTTGCTCATTCTCTCCCTCCTCCCCACCTCTGAGCTCCAAGAAAAACGGCCCCACTCCCCGCCTCAGCTGGGGCACCCGGAAACGACCACCTTGAAGGCTGACTCTCTCTTCTCTGACCCCAGTGCCACGGAAGCAGCACTCTCAGCCCAGGCTTTAAGCCCAGAACTTCCTTTCCCTCCCTGCCCCCCTTACCTTCTACCTACTCACCTGTGCAGCCCCGGGAGGAGGGAATGGGGTGGGAGCCCAAGGGCTCCGCTGCCTCAACAGGTATCCATCAGTTCTGCCAGGTCTGGCCTTGGCCAAGACCAGAACACACCACAGGGATGGCACAGGGTGTTGGGGCAGGGAGATGAGCAAGGCAGGAATCAGGAAGAGAGAAGGCCAGGGAAGGAGCGAGGGAAAGAAAAGAAGGGAAAGAGAGAGTGGTGGGATGAGGCAGGGGCAAGAGAGAACAAGGAGAGAGAGGAGTAGAGAGAACAAAGAAAGAGAGCGAGAAAGAACTACAAGGCAAGGAAGCACTTAGAGAAAAGAGGGAGAACAAAGGGGAGAAAGCGACACCCCAACACAGCCCTTTCCTTCAGCTGCCCCTTTCCCTGTGGTCCAAGGCAGAAACGGGAAGCAAATCCTTGCTGCAGGGAGAGGGCAGCTGCTGTTGGCCAGGTCTCTGTCTGCTACCTGGGTCCCGATCTGAGCTGGGCGTGGGAAGCGAAGCAGCCATGGGGGCAGGAGACCTCCCTCAGAAGGATGAGGGTTCAGGCCCCTGCAAAGTTGGGGGGGTGAGGGTCTGTGCCCCACCTCTGTTGGCCCCCAAGTTCTCTCCTGATGGCCCCTCTGCGACTGTGCCTGTCTTAGGTTGTTCCTTCCCTGAGGAATCTTACCCGTCTCTGGCTAACCAGCCATCCTCCGGGGCCAAGCAGGGTAATGAGAAGTATGCGAGGGAGCGAGGGCAGCGCCCCCGCCAAGAGGGTCAGTTCTGTCTCCTTGGTAGCCTATGCCCCCGTGGCCTCCACGCCCAGCACCTGCCTTGGGATTCCCCCGCCTCCTGGCGGGGCCCCGGCTCTGGTCACGTGTCTTGGGGAACCCAGGTTTCTTCTCCAGGGAGGGCCCAGCTCACACCCCTGGGTGAGAGACAGATCCATGGCACCGGCCACCAGGCAGCCTCAACCTCAGCATGAGCAGAAAGCCCAGGCAACGGCTGCGGGCAAATGGGTTGTGAGAAGAGGGTCCCTCTTGGCAACAGGACAAGAGGGGCCAGTACAGGACAAAGGAGGAACGGCCCATCAGCAGGCAGCCCCAGGGGGAGGGCTTTCTCAGCCCGAGAATACCAGACTCTTGACACAAGACAACACCGTGTGTGAGGCATATACAAGACACCCCCAATCATGGTATAGAAAAGGGGAGGTGCCCTTCCTGGAACAATAGGGTAGGGAGATTCTAGAAAAGGCTGTGTTCAGGCAGGAGAGAGAGAAAGGCCATAGAACCAGCAAACAAGCAGTCAGGTCAAAAAAGAAAAGGAAAGGAGACACGGAGCAAAGCTGGGAGTATGGACAGACAAAGGGAGGAACATGTGATCCTCCCAAGGACGGGTGGCTCCAGCTCAGGGCTGCACATCTCCTGCAGACGGGCACTGGTCAGGGTGCATTAACGTGGCCTCCCAGGGGGTGAAGGTCCCTAGGAGGGGAGACAGAGGCTACGACTGACCTGATGTAGGTGGACTGATCTCGGAAGGTGTCACACAGGGGGTTTCCTAAGAGCCACAGTTCTTCTAGCTTCAGCCCTTTTACCTTGTCCAATTCCCGCTCAGATTTCAACTGCACAGGATGGGGAGAAAGGGCAGGAAAGACCCTGGTTAAGAGAGCCAGCTTGAGGCCCACGGTCCAACCCCACTCTCATCTCTTCAATTCCTTCCTGTGACACTGGCCACCACCAGGCAAGTCCTTGTCACCCTCTGCCCACCCCAGACAAAATACATTCAGGTCTCAGTTCTTACCTCATTTCCACAGAGGTTTAGGATCTTCAGTTTGGGTGCTTTCTGCACAATGCTGGACATGTCATCCAGCCTATATAGCTTATTATTGCTCAAGTTCAAGGACAATAGCTGTGGGCAGAGTTCAGAGGAAGCATCAGCAGGAAGGGGATCAGAGACAAAGACATCTCCCAACCTCGTCCCCTGTATCCCACCCTGCTTCCTCCCGCCTAACAATTGGGCAAAGGCCTCACCTCAGGGATATTTTCCCCAATGATTCGCAGAGTAGCCGCCATACAGCTTCTACGATTCAGGACGACATCAATGTTCTGGGCCACCAAATCTTCGGGGAGGAAAGGGAAGGGAAGTGTGAGGAGGTTTGCCTAGGCCAGCGGTAGCGCCGAACCATGCTCAAACTCTCCCTCCCTGCCTGAAAGACCCCCGTCTCCACCCATCTGAGACTGGCACCCATTGCTGCCAACAGTAATACCTGTGTCTGAACGGAGGCCCTTGAGATCAAGCGCTTGCTGGGAGCTATCGAATCGTTTGCTCATGGTCAGCTACAGAGGAAGAAGGTTTCTATGGTCACTGGGGTGGTACACTTGGGGGAGGGATGGCACAGGAATATGAGAACTGCTAGGACATGGGAGCAGAAACACGGAAGACTTGAGCCTGCCTCACCTTCAGCTGCTCCACTTGCTCCGGCTTCAGTTCATTCAGTATTGTGTGGGGCGGAGGTGAGGAGTTGATGATGATGGATATCTACAGGGAACACATTAAGGGCAGGGTGACCTCCACGGAAGCTTCTGCCCCAGGGCCAAGACCCACTGCTGTAAGCACAAATCCCCACCTCCAGGCAAGCCCAGCCCTTTCCCATTTCTTTACACACACCCTTCGGTTCTCCTGATCCAGAATCTTGTAGTTGACAGCCTTCAATGCAGAGGCGGTACTGGAATCCTCAACAAAAAACTGGGCCCGTGTGTTTTCATAGTGAAACTGCAAGAAAAAACAAGAGCAACAGACGTGGAGCCCAGAGCCCCTGGCCCTCCCGACCCGCCCTCTTCCTCGGTGCCCAGCCAGCCGCTCAGGCCTTGGCTTACCTCAATGGGGGTAAAGGGGACGCTGCATTTGCTCTGAATCATACTCAGGAGCCATGCCTTGTCATATTTCCTGCCATAAGGAATCTACATGACAGAAAGAAAAGGGAACAAAACGTAACCAAGGCTGGGCGGCAGATCCAACCTGGTGCTCCCTCGTACTGCAGCTTGCCAAACTTTAAAAGATTTTCTAAAGAAACACTAGTTGTCCGGACCGGTGTGGCTCAGTTGACTGGCCGTTGCCTGCAGCGCAAAAGGTCACTGGTCCTATCCCCGTCAGGGCACATGCCTGGGTTTCAGCCCGGTCCCCAGTTTGGGGAGGAGAAGCAACCAGTCAATGTTTTTCTTGCACATTGATGTTTCTCTCCCCTCCACCCTTCCCCTCTCTCTAAACATGAATAAATAAATTTTGAAAAAAAGAGAAAAAGAAAACACTAATTAAAGGTTTTCTACTCAAGCCAAACATGGATTCCCTAACCTCTCTCCTATCTGTTTATACCTGTTCTGCATCAAAAGCATCAGCTTGTTTGATTCTAAAAGTCCTGAGACATTAATTACACTTCACATGCTCCTTGGAGAAGTCAAGAGACCCCAGCCCTCACAGCTTGGCCTGAGCCCAATGGAGACATCCAGGGAGTCATCCCACCTGCCAACTGGTTCTCACGTTTCCTTGACGTGGCCTCTCCTCTCCTCCCAACCCTGCCTGTCCCTTCCACTCCTTTTCTGAACCTGCTTGCAGGTGTTCTAAGACACTGATCATTAGGAAAAAGGATGGACACCTAGCTGTGGAGTAAGTAGCTGAGAAGACGGATTCTGGGATGTCAAGAGTGAAAACCTTCACTCTGAGCCCAGCCTCCCACTTGCCTGGCACCACCTACTTCCAAGGTACTCACTGTAATCTTAAACCAGTTCTTCGAGGTCCCGTCCTGGCCGGTGCCAGCCCCTACTCTCTGCGCAGGAGCCCTGTCCCTCCGCACAGTAACGTGAATGCGGTCTCGCTCATGCCAAGTATCGCGACGGTTGGGTCTCGTGGAATAGGGGTTGCTGAGGACAAGCAAAGAATAGGGAGAAGAAGACGTATGTGAATGTTAGGGAGGTCACCTCAAAGACCTCGCCGCACCGTTTTCAGGGCTACGACTCAGACTGTTCAACCATGAAGCTGGTCTGGCATTTCTCACTCTGGAGGTAGGAAGAGAAATGACATGGAGTACGAGGGCTACATAAATGATGTGTCAGTAAAATCAAACCAGAACTGGTCACTTACTATCGTACTCGGGGAACATCCTGGGCATCGCTCATGGCCACGTCTCTGTCATCCTCCTCAAGGCGGGAAGACCGAATGCCAGTGCCTCCCCTTCCAGACCTGCGGTTCCCCTCTCCACACCTCCACCGGAAAGGACCCCGGCCCTTCTTTCTTCTCTGAGGGAAACTAACGCGGTCATCGTGCTCTGGAGTTGGAAACAGAACACAACTTAGAAGGCACACCGCCGGCCTAGACTGCTGCGACTGTCTCCAGCCGGCACCCTGCCGGGTCAGGGACACACTCGCACCAGCGGCCGGCCCCCACGCACACTCCTTCGCCTGTCCAGAGACAGACCCTCTCTGCGAGATGGCAGATCAGGGGAAAATCATGGGAAACTTCAGGGTTTTTGAAAAACGAAGCAGAAACTTGAACCGCAGAGAGGAGAAACAGAATGTAAAAGTGGGAGTGATCCAAAAGGGGAACTGGACACAGACCCGCTGAGAGTCACCTGAAACCTGCTTTCACTCAGCCTCCCAAATTGACTTACCAGTAATCCACTCAGGATTTAAATAATGATCTCTCCCCCCACTCAAACCAATTACAATGAATACAACAGTTTACATAAACAATGCTTCTCTTATCTGTACAGTATGTCAGTTACAATTACGACCAATCTAAGGACTTCTTTAAAAATCTTGTTCTCAGACTGCCACTCTGAAGTTTTAGGAGTGAGCCCTTCATTTTCTTGGCCAGAAATGTCTCCTAACTCAGAATGACAAATCTTACGTGCAGGTTCCAGGGGCAGCTAGGGTGCTTAACCAAGGGCAAGGTTAAGCTCCTAAAATACTCTCCAGGAATATGACTCTCTGAATCCTGGTGTCTAGGAATAGCTTCTTAAAAAAAATATCCAAGACTTCCCAAAAAGGTCTGTCTAATGCAGTACTCTGTAAACAATATACTTCAAGAAATGACTAGAAAAGAATACATGAATAGAACGCACAGTTAACACTCACTGAAAACTTTCTCCAGTGCCAGGCACTATGCTACTCCAGGCGCTTGCTGTGAATGATCTTATTTTAACACACACACACGGACACAAACTTAGGAGGCTAGATACTGTTTCTACCGGCATTGGAGGGGTGGTAATGACGCCGGAGAGTTGAACTCGCTCTAGCCAACTCGGGATTGAAATCGCACTGTCGTGCTCCAAATCACTTCCCTGGACCTAGTGTAGTGTCTGTTCTAGCATCGAATTGATATGTACCCTAAAATATTAAGCCAAAGTCAAAGCCCCAGGAAGTGGGGCAAGAACGACTAGACCCGACAGATAATAGGGCACAGGTAGCCCATGAGCGTCACGTGAGCTTTAATTGACTCACATTAAAAAGAGTCTGGCCGCCAAACTGAAATGACAGCGATCCAACACCCACAAAGTTCAAAGGAATCTCGTCACCCCACCGCCGAGCCACTCGCTCTGAACCGCAGCTCCTCTCAAGGGCAGGATTCCGGAGTCAACAACTCGGGCGACCACCCCGAGTCCAGCCAGGCCCCCCAGGCTGCCTCGCCCCCGCCCGCGCCGCCACCGTTCCCCTAGGGTCCCTCGCGGCCTCGCGCCCCGGGACTGCGGCCTAGGCCGGCGCCGCCCACCCGGGCCCCAGATCGCCCCGCTCCCGGACCCAGCGCCAGCACTTACCACTGTAGGACTTCCCCGCGTCCGCCATGGCACAGCGAGAAGCAGGACGGGCTCAGGGGCGGGCCGCAAAGCCACCAATCGTCCGAAAGGCCAGGTACTCCAGGTCGAAGTGTTCCTACGCCGGGAGCCACCGCATTTATGCGCCCAAACGCGCGGCGCGGCGTCGACGTCCCCAGGTGGTGGGTGGTGCCGCTAGGAGTGCCCAGCCCACTGCGCGTGCGCACTGGGCGAGCAGCCGCGCGGGGGCGTGGTTCCAGTGCACGCCCCGCCCAAGATAATCAGATTGCCAAACGGAGGGTTGGGCTGGTTTGTCGCGCCACCTGTTTTCACGCGTCTGCTACCACGCCAGCTCCTGCGGGATTATCGCAGGACGCAGACTGAGGAGCCCAGGATTCCGGAAAGAACAGAGAATAGGGGCCACACGAGGGGCTCCCGAGGAATGGGAGACACCGGCTAAAGAGCGGGAGTGATCGCTCACAGACCCCCTAGAGGGGTCCAGCCAGGGGCTTGTCTCAGCTCAGCCCTCTGCCAGCTGCGGGTCTAGGCTTCGCTTTTCTTGCGTATAAGACGGATTGTCAGGAAATAGAAAACTAAACAGAAGCTCCAAGAGAGCAGGGGCCTTAACTAATTCACGTTTTGTTTTTTTTCCTTTGGCGCCAGGCTCAGTATCATGGTTGGCAAACAGCAGGAGCTCAACAACTATTCGTGGAATAAATTAGTGATCTCTGCATCTCCCCATCAGAAAGCGTTGCAGTCAAATGAGAGACTGACTTGTCAGGCTTTTAGTGAGCAATTGTCTTCACAAACCTTCCCTCCCTTCCCCCGCCGCACCACAGATGTGCTGTGCTAGGCTCCACATGGTGTGTCAGAGGGCTAGTGAAGATTCTAGCCAGGTCACCTGCTAGAGGCCAAGGGGAGAGAAAATGAAATGCCAGGGCTAGAAGACATGGGCTCTCCACTTCCCAAGGTACAAGAACCAAGCGAGGGTAATGGCGATTGTCTCTAGCTGGAGTTTCCTTTGTGATGTGTGACATCGGAGGTCTCCGGTGATCTCATAATGTGATTGTGGGTCACCCCGCTGAAGGGTGGGCATTCCAGGCAGGTCTCTCCTTCTCCTGCGACTGGCTGGGAGTTGGTGAGGGGTTTGGAGGGGACCAAAAGCCTCAGCTGGAGCTGGGAACAAATTCTTCACCTTTCACTCCTGGCAGGAGACAGAGCTCCTGCCTCATCCAGCTCAAGGAAAAACTGAAGCCAGCCAAGGGATGCAGATGAAACACATCCAAAGACTGCTGGAGATGGTCCTGGAAGTGGCCACCAATCAGGGACCTGCTCCCCGCTTTCAGGGGAAGTTGCCACGCTAAGGAAGGGCTGCTGCACTTGGTTCTCCTGCCTGGAGGCCACTGTGCAGAGCCCAAACCCGGGCCCCTCACAGCTACTGGCCCAAACTTCTCTGTTTGGGAACTGGGCAGTGGGCTCTCGCTGGCTGTTGCCCAAGCCCTGCGACGCTCCCACCCAGAAATGACAACATGGCTAGTGAGGCTGACAGTCTTGCTGTAATTGAGAGAAAATGGGCAGCAGTGCACTTGGCACTGAGCCACCAGCAGCCGAAGTTGGGGCTGTGCAGGCAGCCAAGGTGCTCAGGGCCTCCTGCCTCACATGGTGGAGAGAGGAAGAGGTCAAATCCTAACCCAGACGGGAAAGTTGGTCCCTGGGGCAGTTTCACTTCCTCTCCTCACTCTCGGGATGTGAGAAAGGGCATCATCTCCCTTTGCTGCCAAAGTTTCCTTTGGGAGAGGCTTGGGGAGGGTTTATAAAAATCGCCTAGGGGAGACGACCTCCCCCACTGACTCCCCCAGTTGGCCTCTGCTCCCTTCCAGCCACTTCACAGCAGAGTCCAAATCCAGAACCGCGTGCGTCTCACGGGCCTGATGGTGACGAGGGGAGGACAGGGTGGCCAGCCAGAGGAAAGGGGTGAGGGGAATCCAGGGCAGTGGCCATTCTTAGCAGTTCCAGGAAAACAGGGCCTTTCTCCCAAACGCCCTGCACAGGCTCAATGACAGCACCGGCCACCTGCCCTTCCATGTATGTAGGTGTCAAACCCCACGGAGTGCCTCACGGTGGAGAGGGTTCAGGCAAGGAAGACCACAAAGATGATGAAGAAGACAATGAGGATGAGGAAGATTTTGATCATGAGCCACCGGTTGGAGGTAACCGACTGAAAGTACTTGAGGATCTCTGAATGGGCGGCCTCAACATCCAGCTGGGCTCCCGTCACATTCGCATCGATCCTGGGGATAGGCAGGGAGGAGAGGAAACAGGACACTGATTAAAGAGCCCGCTGCTGAAGCATACTCACCGACACGGGAAGATGGTCACAGTCCGCAGGAGTAAAAGGTGTTCAGGTGCGCTCTCTCCAGAGCAAGCCTGCGCCCTTCCCTTCCCCCAGCGGCATCACTGTTGCCTTTCTCTCCCCTAAGTGCCAAAAGCCCTTCTTTTGCTTCTGTAACTTGTTTCCTGAGTCTAAGCAGCCCAGCTGGCTCACTTCTACACCTCTGTGACTTTCTAAATAAACTCTGTCTTCCCATTTGAAACAAAAAAGAAGTGTTTATATACAATGTGATCCCATTTTTATGTATACTTGTGTACAGAAAAAGCTTTAGAAGGATAACGTAAGTCTTGACTCTGGTTTGAAAATCGGTTCTGCACCTTCTTAGCTGATGACCCCAAGGCAGTCATTAACCTCAAATCATTCTCAACTGAAAAGGAAAGAATAATGAAGACAACACAAAACCCACCTCTCTGGCTGCCAGGCTTCACTTTAAATAAAGGGCCCAACACATCCTAAGGGCCTGCCAATTATTAGCTATTATAATTTTTGACTCATCAGTATTTTTTTAATTTTTGTTGAATTTACAGTGAAACTTTGGTTCTCAAACCTAATTCGTTCTGGAAGGCTGTTCAAGAAGCGATTTGTTCGAAAACGGAATTGTTTTTTCCCAAAGGGTTGCTGGGTCGAGAAACAAAGTTTTGTTCAAAACTGAGACATTTTCTCCACGAACAACTTGGCCAAGAACCAGACTGTTTGAGATGGCGGATGTTCAAGAACCGAGGTTTGACTGTATCGGGGTAACACTGGTTAACAAAGTCATGTAGGCTTCAGTGTATTAAAATACCTCATTGGTATATTGTATTGTGTTCGACATCCAAAGTTGATCTCTCGGTATTTACTGATTTTTTATCTTATCAATGTATTGCATTTGTAATGGGTGGGAAGACGTTCATAGGCCATTACAGTCAGGAAATCCCGGTTCTGACTGAGACAGGAAGAGAAACTAACCATGTGAACAGGAAGTCAGGGAGTAAGTAAAGCCCTACTTTAGGAGAATGTTTCCCTCCAGGGTATAGAGAAGTCCTCAGAGGAAGGGCAATCTTTTGAGAGATTTCTGAGAAAAAGAAAATGTTTCCCGGGCAACCTGCATATGCAGTCTGAAAAACAAACACACACCCAGATCTTTGCGAAGGGTCCCTAGGAGTACAGACTTTTCCAAGGTGTGAGCACAGAAAAGTTGGTGGAGTCTGGCAATCCAGCTGGAAAGTGAGAGGAAAGGCAGGGCCAGTGGCTGCGAGCTCAAGGTCCTGGGTCGTGAGGGCTGTGAGCTAATCTGGGTCCAAGTACAGGAGCCTGGATTGTACTTGATTCCCTGTCATGTCAGAGAGGCCGACCAGGGCATCAGGTTTCCTCGCTTTTGGCTACAATTACATTTCTTAGTGTGGGTGCATTTGTCATCTCATAACCAATAAAGCTCACACTGGCTCTGCTTAACAAAAATGGAAAAACAGTAAATGCAGTCTGGCATATTAAAGATTTAAAATGGGTGTTCATGAATAAAACTAAAAGGGAACACCGGTGATGAAAAAAATATGAATCAATGGGACACTGAGCGGAGACAGCAGGGGAACTAAATAACAGAAATGGATGGGGCATAAAATAGTGGCTTGGGAAGGAGAGGGCCGAGGAAACCGGCAGGGGAAAGAGCATGTGTGGTGGGGGAGGACACAAGAATGCCTTACAAAGAGGAAGAAATCAAGCATAAGAGGCTGGAGACTCACTGAACAGAAAGGATAAATGATGAAAATATTGTGAGAGGCATGGAAAACCAGACTAGAAAGTGAGTATAAGTTGGGAACAACAAAAAAAGATGAACCAAAGAAGACAGTGAGCCCATTCTGAAACTATTACATGACGGTGATTAGGAGATTTGGGATTTTAGTGTTTGAGTTTCAGTTTCCCCAGAACTTCACAGTGACTGAGAGTAACTGAGTTATGCTCAAGAAGATACAGAAACTGCCTTGATGTAGCTCCATATGGCCCAATTTAGTAATAAAGAAGAATGATGGTGCCGGGCCAATGTGGCTCAGTTGGTTGGAGCATCACCCCATAAACCGAAAGGTCGTGGGTTCGATTCCCACTTAGAGCACAAACCCGGCTTGAGCGTCTGGTCCCCAGTCAGGGCATGTTCGCCAAGGCGAACAATCGATGTTTCGCTCTCTCTCCCCCTTCCTTCTCTTTTCCCCTTCCCCGAGAAAATGTCTCGGTTGTCAAACAAAACTTTGTTTCTCGACCCAGCAACCCTTTGGGAAAAAACAATTCAGTTTTCGAACAGATCGCTTCTTGAACAGCCTTCCAGAACGAATTTACAGAGCATTTTATTGCTCTCTAAAAGCAATAAAAAAAAATGTCCTCGGTGAGGATAAAAGAGTAAATAAAAAAAATTTTTTTTAAATAATAATGATGATAATGGATTAAAATACATTGAAATTTTTTTTAAAAAATTACTGTTATTCCATAGTAATTTTAAAGGCAGAAAGCTCCTTCTCTCCAGAATAATGCCAGCTAACGCAGGCAGGCCTGAGAGAATGAGAAAACTATCCCCTCCACAGATGGCTTAGTCTGATTGTCATCACCTTAAACAGGTGACCAAACCTGTCACAACCAATAAGTGGGTAATCTCATCAAGTGCCACGGGCTGTGACCGCCTGCGCAGTCAGCCCACATTCACCCCAGACTGAACCCGGAGGACGCACTGGACAAGCACACACGTAGGACTCTTATAAGAGGCGCTGCGGTGCCTCCAAACCAAGTCCAAGTCCAAGTCACGAAAAACAAAACAGGAGGCAGGCTGGAGAGACAAAATTGCAATGTGTGAATGGTGCCTGGGTCTTAAACTGAAGGAAAAGAAAAAGCTGAAAGTGCTTTTTGGAAGAGTCGAGTAACTCTGAGCATGGACTGAGTGCTGGACAGCGCGGCAGAACTGACAACTTGCTTGGGTGTGACAGTGGGATCGTGACAGCTCAGAACACCTGTCCCAGGTGGATGCAAGCTTTAGGATTTGAGGATAAAATGGCATGATGTTTGCACTTTCAAATGATTCAGAAAAAACAGAGAACGAGGAAGTAAAGGTTATAAAATGCTAACAGCTGGTGAACCCAGGTAAAAGGAATATAGGTGGTGCCTTGTGCTATCCTCTCAACGCTTCTGTAGTTTGAAATTTTTAATTTACAAATTGGGGTAGGGGGAATAACTAACATTAGATCAGAAATTTGCATACCTTCAAAAAAATAAGAATCACCTGTCTCGAAAATGCAAATTCTTAGGTCTCACCTCCAGAGATTATAGGGTGGGGACAAGGAAATCTACATACTAAGAGCGTCGGACTCAATCAGCGGTTTCTAAAGACGGCGTACAACTCCAGATCTGTGGGCATCCAGGAAGCAAACACAGGAACGTCTATAGCTATTTTTTACATTCATCTTTTCAAAATTTTAACCCTCACCCAAGCTTATGTGTATTGATTTTACAGAAAGAGGAAGAAACAGCAATGTGAGAGAGAAACATCAATCAGTTGCCTCCTGTATGCGCCCTGACTGGGGATCCAACCCGCAACCTAGGCGTGTGCCCTGATTGAGAGTCGAACCCACAACCTTTTGGGGTACGAGATGACTCTGCAACCAACTGGGCCACCTGGCTGGGGCTGCCTTTATTCTTCATTCAACTGTAAAATTCCTCCTGGGCCACTGCGTGGAAGTGAAGGCACAGATGAGTCTGGCCCAGATCTAATCAACACCTTAGGGCCCTTCCCTGGCACCTCCTTCTCTCGGCTGCGCTCCTCTCCATCCGCAGAATCGGCATCTCCAAGCGGGAGGCCAGGAATGTGCTCCCTATGCCTTGTCCACTTAAGCGAGTTGAGGCTGCTGAGGTGTCGGTGCTGGAAAACCCGCTCTCTGCGAACGTGTTTACGCAGCCCCACACGATCGACAACACGGGGTACAAATGCTCCAGTGCCAGGCCCTGGGTGCGGGGCTGCTGGGTCGGAGCGCCATCCCGTACACCAACACGCTGTGGGCTGGATTCTGTCAGGGGCGTGCCCAGCTTGAGCTGCCACCCCCGTCAGTGCGTTCTGGAGGCTCCAGATCTGTTTCTCTCCCTCCCCGCCTCTCTAAAATCAGTACACAACCCTGACTGGGTGTGGCTCGGTGTCATCCCAAAAAGTGAAGGGTCAGTACAATTGGGGCACATGCCCGGGTTGCAGGTTCGGTCACAGCCGGTCGACCCGTTCTCTCTCCTACGGATGTTTCTCTCCCTCTCTGCCTCCCTCCCTTCCCCTCTCTCTAAGAAGTAGTAAATGAAATCTTTAAAAATAAATAAGTAAAATAAAGTAACATCAATAAACGTATCCTTGGGTGAGGTGCTGTGGGGAATAAAATTCAACCAGGACCGGGTGTTGCCGAAAGGCTAAGGGCAAGCAGGCGGGAATGTGTGCTCTGTGGGCCCCTCACGCCTCCCACACCTCCCACACCTCCCCTCTCCCACCCTCTCCACCAACGGCCTCCCTCCTTACTGAGGCGAGGAGACTAAAGCAGCCTGAGACTGACCAGCCCCAGCATCTGTGGAACGCATTGTGCTCTCCCACCTGTCACCAGCTCCTTTCTTTTTCCCTTGAAGACCTAGTTGGCCGTATTCGGCGTTCCGTGGGTCCGGCAGCTTCCCATGCAGCCAGCAGAAAGGAGCTCCCCATCGCCAGCTACTCTCAAAGCCGAGCCCGCCACACACGCACGGCCTCCCCCTTCCTCTTACCTTCTCAGGACACAATCTTAAGAATTCAACCCCCTTGCTCCTGTATCATCAATTTTTATTTCTCTGTTGAATCATTCCCATTAGCACACTTTTATTTTCTCCTGTCCTTTAGAAAAAAAAAACAAAACACAAAAAACCTACCTCTTGGCTCCCACTGGGCAAACGTGAAGTCTGAGCCCTGGAAATAATTGCTGGGTCCCCTGCTGGGGCACATGCCTGCGCTGCGGGCCTGGTCCCCGGTGGGGGCGTGTGAGAGGCAGCCTATCGATGCATCTCTCACACATCTGTGTTCCTCTCCCACTCTTTCTCCCTCCCTCCTCCTCTCTCTAAAGATAAATAAATAAAATCTTTTTAAAAAATGCTAATGAACTAAGCACTCCAGTTAAATTTGCAGCTCTCAGCTTGCTTGCCCAAAAGCAAAATCTGTCATAGCTGATCGCTCTTTTTTTTTTTTTTTTTTTTGACTCTCTTCTTTTCCTGGCTCCTAGGGTACCATATTCATTTGTTTTTTCTTCCTACCTCACCAGCCGTCCTCCTGTTCAGTCTCCCCCCAGGACTGAGACTTCAGTTCAGAAAAGCACTCGGGGCTCGAGTCTCCTCTCTACACACGGTCCTTGCCGAGTTTCAAAGTCCGGTTCTGCCTACTCTTGACAATTCCACCTGTCTCATAAACACCACACATCCACCTGCCTGCTCACTGTCACCCTTCAGACTTCTGTCTGTCCACTTCTCACTGGACGTGTCCAACGGTGGACTTACTCCCCCTAAGCCTTCCGACCCTATCTCTGCTGAAGGCCTCGAATCTCTTCGGTTGCTGGTATCAAAAGCCTGGAGTTGTCTCGTAAACTTCTCTGCTTCTCTCACAATCTACATTCAGTTCAACAACTGATCCTGTTGGTTCTACCTTCGAAATACATCCAGGCTCCACCTACTGCTCACCACCGGGGTCCCAGCCAACGTCACCTCTTGCCTAGATTACGGCAAAGGCCCGTCACCTATCTCCCTGCTTCTACCCTGGGGGTAGGCAATCTGTTCTGACCACAGCAACTGAATGGCCCTTTAAAAATAGAAGTCAGATAACGTAATCTTCTGTCCAAACCCTGCGACAGCTCCTCGGGTCATTTGGAGTAAAAGATAAAGGCTCACGTGGCTTCAAAGGGCCCCATGTGACCTGGCCTCTGGTTGCCCGCTGACCTTACCGGCACCACTCTCCTCCGCACTGTCCCCAGCTGCAGTGGCCTCTCTACTGTCTTTTAACTCATCACACACACTCCCACGTGAAGGCCTTCACACTGTTCTTCCCTCGGCCTGGCATACTTCCCCAGATGCCTACACTGCCAACTGCCTTACATTCTCCCAAATCTTGATGAAACGTCACCTTTTTAACAGGGTCACCCTTAATCACCCTATTTAAAATTACAACTTGTGCCTGGCCGGGTAGCTCTGTTGGTTAGAGTATTGTCCCAATACACCAAGGTTGTGGGTTCAATCCCTGGCCAGGGAACATACAAGAAACATAAGAATGAACCGGTGAATGCATCAGTGTTTCTCTCTCTCCCTCCCTCCCTCCCTTCCTCTTGCTCTAAAACAAACACACAAACAGAAATTTACAACTTGCATCTCCAAAACTAGCACTCCAGGTTAATTTATATCTTACTCTACTTTCATTTGTAGCATTACCACTGGGCACAAATATTTACTGGGCCACTTTCTTAGTATGTGTGTGTGTGTGTATATATATATATTAAGATTTTATGTATTTATTTTTAGAGGGAGGGGAAGGGAGGGAGCAAGAGAGGGAGAGAAACATCAATGTGTGGTTACCTCTTGTGCGCCCCCTACTGGGGACCTGGCTCACAACCCAGGCATGTGCCCTGACTGGAAATCAAACCAGTGACCCTTTGGTTCGCAGGCTGGCACTCAATCCACTGAGCCACACCAGCCAGGGCTCATGTGCATTTTTAATAATCGATCTCCCCTACTAGGCCGTAAGTTGTACAAGGGCAGGGATCTTTATACCTTTTGGCCAAGGTTGTATCTGTATCTTTATAACCCAGCAATTATCAACCTTTTTCATCTCGTGGCACACGTAAATTAAGTACTAATGTTCTGCGGCACACCCAAAAATATATAGTTTGCCAATCTGACCAAAAAAATAGGTGTAATTTGATTCATTCACACTGGGCAGTTACTGTTGTGTTGGCTGTTGTTTTTTTATTTGACAATCTAAGGGAAAAGAGGTCAGTGCCCCTGACGAAACAGTCAGGTATTTTATGTTTTAAAAATTCTTGTGGCACACCGCTTGAAAATCGCTGCTACAGCCGATTGAATGAATGGAGTGAAGGAATGCTAAGTGCCGAAGACGGGGAGCAGATAAAATGCCTCTTACAGCAGTAGGAGGCGCCAGAGCAGCCTACCTCCCCGGGTCTCAACCTCCACCTCTCTGTAGCTGCTCATCACCTTTAGCCACACCGGTCGCTGTGACTCTTGAGTACAGCAAGAATGCAGTCACAGGGCCTTTGCACTAGCTGTCACACCACCTGGAATACTCTCTTTTCTTTGCGAGGTTGGATCCCTGTTGTCATTCAGGTCTTGGCTTCCATCATCATCTTGTCTTCAGAACAGCCCTCCCTGCCACCCAATCTGATATCCCTTGTCAGTCACTCTCTTAACACGTCGCCCTACTTTAACTCTCTGTATAGTCCAGTCCTTTCACTACCTGAACATTTCTTGCCCGTTCTTTTTTAACAGCTGTCCTCACCTGCCCTGCTGAATTCCATATACTCGCTGCACAAGTTACGCATGTCGGTGCCTGACACGGAACAGGTGCCCCATAAACACTTGTTGGAACAGATGGAGGCAGGTGAACCGGGCCCTGTGAGTGGGCAGGATTCACTCTGCTCTTCTGAAGGGCTGCTCCTGGGGACCTTTATGATGCCAACCCGCAGGGAAGGGAAGGCCCCTCTGTCTCGGGTGAGAGGGCGCAAGAGTCTCACCTCTGAATGGTTTCTTCCTGTTCCTTAACCATGTGTGCCAACTGCTGAAAGATGGAGCCCAGCTCGACAATTGTGGACTCGATGTTCTGCATGGTGTCTGCCCGGCTCTGAATGTAGGAATCCTTCAGGGGAGAGAGCGCGCACATGAGCACTGGGAGCTTCTTCAGGGCCGGGCCTGCCTCTTTGGGACCCTCCCAGCTTGCCGTTTCACCCAGGGCACATTCCAACACTCGCTTGTGGCCCGCGGAGAACAGAGGGGCAACTCCTCCCCGGCTCAGAGCCTGGGTACCTGCTCGTCAATGAGCTGTAGCTGCTGGCTGGTCCGAGAGTCCACCATGTCAATGGCCACATCCCCAGAGGCACGGGACTCTGCCCCCAAAACCACAGCACCTCCCCCTGGAGGGAGAAAGAAGACATGGCCCTTTTTACTGGTTAAAAGCAGTTCCAAAGCCCACATGCTCAGGACTTGAATCCCAGCTCTGGCACTTACTAGCCTTGTGACCCTGGACAAGTCATTTAACCCCTCTGAGCCTCAGTTTCCTCACCTGTAAAATGGGGAATGATAATAGTTGTTTTCTCCAAGGGTGGTTGTGAAAATTAGAGAATGTGAATAAGGTGAGTGCATAAAACATATCAGTAAGTGTTATTCTTCTGAACATGACTGAATTCAGCCCCAACGGTGAGAATGGGGCAGACTAAGTGTGGACCTCGAATGCCAGCAATCAGGTTTGGCCTCTGAGACGTAAAGCCTCGCCACTTCCTTGCCCCTCCACTCTCCTACCCGACTCGTGCCCTTAGGAGATGCCATCACAGATGCCTACCTAGGCCTTACCCACCCCACCCCACCCGGACTCCCTGCCCTGCCTGGGACTTACCCAGGTGGTTGGGGGCAAGGGGCAGGGCTGACACGGGTGCTCGGGAGAACTGCTCCCGCCGGCTCTTCTGCTGCTTCAAGTTCTGGGGTTGGGGAAGAAACGCAAAGGCCCTGAGGCCTCTGAAAGCAGGCATGTTAAAGAGATCCCTCCTGTCGGCCCACGACCCAGACGCCCTTGCCCTTCCACCTGTCTCTTTCCCATCTCCCTCTTAGACCCTTATCCCCAACTTCCTACCCCTCTGCACAGACTGTTCTCACCTCCGTCCTCACTTCTAAAACCGATTTGAAGTCATTGGACATGGAGGCCAACTTTGACTAGAAGAAAAAGAGAGAGCGTCAGCCAAAAGAAGACGACACCTTCTTCCCTTCTGTCTCGCCCCTCCCGCCCCCAGGCCCCACCTGCAGGGAGACCACGATGGTGTTGGAATGGGTTTGCAGGTGCCGGCCGCTCTGGCTGCCCTTGGCCCTCACAAAATCCTGAAGCTGGGCGATTTGTTTGTTGAGGCTGTTGATGTCCTGGTGAAAGAGCCAACAGAAAAACAGGATCAGCCGCGGAGTCCTCCGCCAGGGTCTCTCCCACCGGGATGCCTCTGGCAGGGAGGGCAGAGTGGGGGTTACTGGCAACTGTCATTTGTCAGACCAAAAGGGCCTGCTGGGGTCTTGCACGCTCTGCAGTTTTCTCCGGTTCGTTCCCTGCGGAGGAGAATCAAAGAGGCGTAACATGGCCTCATCCATTTGCAAACAAATGACTTGTTTACCCTCTCCATCCTGCTGCCCTTCTCCACACCACAGGCAAACCTCATGGTCACAGAACCACTTACAAGGGAAAATTCTGCCTTGGCTGGCACGGCTCAGTGGATGGAGTGTCATCCCACAAAGTCACTGGTTTGACTCCTGGTCAGGGCATGTGCCTGGGTTTCAGGCCTGGTCCCCAGCAGGGGTCCTTGCAAAAGGCAACTGATCGATGTTTCTCTCACACATCGATGATCTCTCCCTCTCTGTCTCCCTATTTTCCCCTCTCTCTACAATAAATGAATATGGGCAACAAAGCACCTGGGTTGTACTCAGGAGAAGAGCCAAGGAAGGAAGGAAAGATGGAAGGAAGGAAGGAAGGAAAACGAAAGTCAAAGGCAACACTGTTTTCCAAAAGCATCGATGAGACGATGTCTACATACAAAATTCCTTTTAAAAACGATCACTGCAAAAATGAAAGCTGTGACTTATTCAAGGTCACGCACAAGAGCAGCACAGCCGGGCTTTCTACACCAGCCAATGCCTCACCCACTCCCCAGCCCGGCCTGCAAAGAGCCACATGGGACAAGGGAGGCCGCCAGAGAACGGCAGAGAGCCTGGCCCAGGGCAGCCAGCCAGGGAGGAGTCAGAGGGAGAGGGAAACGGGGAGGGGAAAGAGGCCCAGAATAGTGAGTTCCAGGAAAAGGCTAGCCGGAAAACTAGATCAGACTACTAGAGTCACTCCCACGATCTCCCCAATTAGTGTCCCAGCCCCAACCGCTGTCCCGAGACTCCTGGGTGACTTCCGCTGCTGCCTGGTCTGTCCCTTCGGAAAGCTGACGTAACCTCCTCAGAGTGACGTGTCCAAAACTACTCCTCAAGCTTCTTTTCACAATATCCCCTCTACTGGGTTCTAGCTTAGGAAATGGCACCACTGCCCTGACTGATGTGGCTCAGTTGGTTAGAACATTGTGTCGATACATCAAGACTGCGGGTTCGATCCCCAGTCAGGGCACATTCAAGAGGTGACCAACGAATGCGTAACTAAGAGAACAACAAAATGATGTCTGTCTCTGCCTCTTGCAAATTAATAAAAAAATTTTTTTTAATAAAAATAAAGTAGGCCCCTACCTTGAGTAACGCACTTACCTTACTTCTTTTCAAAGGATTTACACTGAAATTGCCTTTTCTGTTTACTCGTACCGGGTCTAATTCACCCACTTAGAAAGGAATTTCCCAGACACGGAGTCACACATCTGTAACGTCAGTGACTGGAGGACAAAGGACCCTCACGACAACCTGTGAGGCAGGTACTGTCCTTATCGCCTTTCATTTACAAGAGAACTGAAGCTCAGGGCAGGCAGGCAGCTTAGGTCACACCGCAGGGGGTGGGCCTGGGGCTGGAACTCAAGTCGGTCTGAGTCCAGTTGTGCCTTGCATGCCTGTACAACGCCACCACAATAGGTAGTGGAACCCTCTCTTTTCTACCCGGTGCAGCACCTCTTGAATGTGCCGGCCCTTCGGCCTCTGTACTGGACGACTGCAGCAGGGTCCCTCCGGGCCTCTCTGCGCATCCGCGCTCCAGGTCTTTTCTCCCCCTCCATCCGTGGTCATTCGGTTTCATGTTTTATCCTTATTCTATTGTGCCGGGAAAGCAAGGACTCCAAACTGCACAGAACTGCGCTTTGCCATCAGACAGAACCGGGACCCAGGGTCTAATCGCCTGTGCGCCCCAGGGCATTCAGAGTGACTCCGCGCTCCTCAGCAAGATCCGCGAGGATGGATCTTCCACCCAGCCACCCATCTCCCTTTGCAGCCTCACCTCCTGTCAAGTACTCATTCAGTCAACAAATACTGAGGACCTACCAAACACCAGACACCGTTACAGGCATTTGGGATACATCTGCGAACAAGCAGAAAGGAAAAAAACTCTGCTCTTGTGGCACTTACATTATTTTTTCTCTTTTTGAGAGGGAATGAGGTAGGTGGGAGGGAACAGAGACAAACAATAAACACAGTAAGTTAATTACAGAGAATGTGACACTGTATCAAGTGCTATAAAAAAGAAAACAGCAAGGGAGGTGAGATCAGCGTTTTAGTTGCTGGATTATCGAGCAGCACAGTCAGGGCAGGCCTCCCTGCACAGGTAACACTGGAGCAAAGACTTGAACTTCCCCTTCTATGAGCCATACCTCTGCGCACACTGTTTTCTCCGTCTGGAAAACCTGCCCCTGTACAAGCCTTGAAACCAGCTCGGATCTGATCTCCTCTCTAAAGCCTTTTCCAGTGTTCCCAGACTACCTAATTCATCTTTTTGTAAAACCTTTCCTGTACCCTCCCCTCCTACTCACGTGAGTCTGAATTTATGGACAGAGCCCTTGGAGGCAGAGTCTTGCCTCATGTCTGGGGGAGAAGTGTCCAGCCCAGTGCTTTCTTTGTACGCAGCAGATGACCCATAAGCAGCTACGGACTCATGCACGAGCAAGGTGTCTGGGGCTGACTCTAGAAACCTGCTCTGGGTCTCCACGGCATGGAGATGATGGCGGTGCTCCGACGGAAGTCTGGGCTCTCCTGAGAGCTAGCGGCTCACCTGCTTGATGATGTAAGTCAGCTCCTCAATTTCCACCGCCTTATCATCGAAGAGGGACTTCCGCTTTGCCACTGCAGAGATAAATGAGAGGTCACGGCGGGTGACGCTGAAGACAAGGATCAGGGAGGACAGTTCCTCCGCCCTCTCTGGCTCACGGCTCCACCTCCGAAACTCCCCAAGAACACTCACAGATCGTCAGCTTCTCCAGCTTGGCGAAGGTGTTGCTGAGGTCTTTCCCAATGCGCCTGCAAGCAAGCAACACTGTGGGAAAGGGCAGGAGAGGGCCTATTCCCGCAGCAGCTCCAGCACAAGGAATCCCGGCCCCCACAGCCAAGGTCACCACAGGCAAGTCCCCTTCTCCTCAGACACTGCATCGGCCCACCCCGCAACTCCTCTCAACTCACTTGGCCATGAGGGTGAATTCACTGCGCTGCCGAACAGCACGCAGAGCTGGTTTGTTTGTCTGTATTCCATTCTGAAAAGCAATGTCAAGAGGTGAAACTTTCGTCCCCTCCGCCCCATTACCAGCTTTCACTATTCTCAGGTATCCACTGAACTCTCTAGTACCAGTGGTGTCCTCCACCAGACAGTCTAATTTTAGTAGTAGTAGTAGTAGTAGTAGTTCAGAGCCTGAATTTGAAGACAAGGAGAGACCTGGGTTCAAATCTTGACTACATCACTTACCAGCTGGGGAGTTTGAGGCAAGTTACTTAAAGTATGTGGAATCTCTATTTCCTCGTCTACAAAATGAAGACATTCCACACACCTCCCATGGTTAAAAATATGGATGAGAAAGGGTTCTAGCCAGAAAGCTGGCACACTGGGAACACTACACAAATGGTAGCTCACATTACCGTTCTGTTCTTCTACTCAGGGAATCAAAGAGAGCTGGAAAGCTCTTGCAGATCATACAGAAGAGCGGTCAGCAAAAGCTGAGCAGCAAAAATATTAAAAATTACAGTCACTCAGGCCCTACTTAGATTCAGAAGATCTGGATCAAGACAAGGATATGCAGTTTTTCAATAAGCACTCCAATTTTGATAAAGATTATAGCCCTGGCTGGTGTGGCTCAGTGGCCTGTGAGCCAAAAGATCCTGGGTTCAACATCCAGTCAGGGCACATTCTCGGGGTTGCAGCTGGGTCCCCAGTTTGTGGGTGTGTGAGAGGCAACCGACTGATATATTTCTCACACATCGATGTTTCCCTCCCACTGTTCCCCACTCTAAAAATGAATAAATAAAGTCTTTAAAAAAATAAGAAGATTGAAAACCTATCTACAGTAGAAAACTTCCTTCACTGTACAGATATAAAAGCTGAGGCCCAACTAACTTCCCTGTGGTCCCACAGCAAACTTGGGGTAGAAGTATACAGAAGCTAAATTTCAAAGTGCTTTCTCTAGGCTAAAGGATTTTTCTAGGACCTGTTCTGTATCCAAGCCAAATACATCGCGGCCACCTCTCATCCTGAGATACTCCTTCAGGAACAGCAGCCCTACCTTCTAGGGAATTCCTAACACACAAGAAAGGACGTTTGCCTCTAGGTAGCTAGCTAGCCCACCTCTTAGATCCTACCGCGCCCTCCAAGCCTGATCAGTTCTCTATCAGGTTCCCGCAAGAATGATTTCAATCAACAGTGCTGGAACACACACACACAGCCTCTCCCAGATCTGAGTAAAGCTCACCCCTGCCTTTCCCACTCCTGGTCCTTACCTGACGGCTCTGCAGGGATTTGCAGGCAGACAGGAACTCCTGGGTCCGATCCCGGCAGGACATGGTGTCGGGAGCGGGAGGGACCAGGGCCACTGGGGTGGGCAGAGGGGCGATGTCGCTGCTGCTACTGCCAGCAGTTGCAGGGGACAGGACTTGTGTCTTTGAGAGACCCAGGTAGACACCCTGATCCGTGTTCTTAGACCCGTAGCGTTTCCGCGGGATCATTGAGACGCATAACCTCGGACTGATGGGGAGGGGAGAGTGTCATTCCCCCGGCCTCTTCCCCACAAATTTCCCCCAACCAGCAAATTCTTGGGCCCCAAAGCCACCCACAGATCCAGGGGCCACACGGCAACAGGCAGGGCCCTACTTCCTATCCGGCCTAAGCCATTCCCCTCCTCACTCTTCTTCCAACTTGGCTCCGGCAGCCAGAGAGAGGGTCGGGGGCGATGAAGCAGAGACAGGGCCAAAGGCCGGTTCCGTGGTCCCAAGGCTCCAGCCCGGCCTGTGCAACTGCCCCAGGCCGTAACTAGGCCCTCTTGGACCCACGGGTTCTTTGGACTCCTCAGAGAGAAATAAATGGTAACGGACCTTCTGAAGGGGTAGACACTTCGGTGGGAGGAGGGGGGGGGAAATCTCTGGGTGTTTATTTGAAACAGGAAGTCCCACCCCCTCAAGCCCCACCTTCCAGGGGACTGCAACTACTGATTAGCTAATGCCGACGTCTTTCTCAATACAGGCTTCCCTGATTGGACACCGAGGTATTCGCTCACCGCGAGCCGGGCGGCAGGACTTGCCTGCTCGCCTCTGGTTCCCTTCCCCCCTTCCAGTGGCTGCCGTCGAAAAGCCGCTGCCCCGAGCTGATACAGCTACCACACCACTCTTAGAGTAAGCCCTACCTCCTCCGCCGCCTGCCGCCTGCCTCCGCCACTGCCCCAATCTCCTGGGTCGTCACCGCCTCTTCCCTTGGCGCGGAAGCCTCGGAAACTCGACCAAAAACTAGAGGCCGCCACGTCACCTACACGTAACCCCACCCCCGGTGACTAGAGGACTGTGCCACGCCTTTTCGAGTCCGGCAACCGGCAAGACACGCCCCACACCAACTACAAGAACGACTCCGCTCTTCCATTGGTTAGACCGGAGCCGTGATCCCGCCCCCTAGGAATAGAGCCAGGGCCCACCCGGCTGGACCAGCCTCTGGAGTGGAGCCTTAAAGAGACCGACGCCCAGCTGGTGCTAGCGCCAGTGCGGGCAGAGTAGCAAGAGGCACAAACGCTCTGGCAGGTACACGTTAGAAACTTTATTCTCTGGAGGCTAGGGAGGACGGAGAGCAGGGTTGGGATCACCCCTTCTCCGGCTCCTCCAGGATTCCCCCCCGGCTGCTCCCATGCCTTTGACTCTGGCCTGATTGCCTCTTCGAGCCCCGACGGCTGAACAGGGATAGCCGTCGCCACAGCACGGTGATCAAAAGGCTCTCGTTGGACTTGCGATTGCGTTGGTTCCGAGAGTCCACATGGGCCCCTTCGGTGTCTGCAAAGGTGACGAGGCCGCTGAGCGCTGCTCCCTCCCCCTCAACCTCCTGGGCCTTCACCCTTTCCCATTCCCGGAGACCCCAGGTGCATCTATGTTCTCACCTTCCCCCCTCCCATTCCCTGGGCACCCCAGGTGTATCTTTGTTCCCACCTTCCCCGACTTCCTCCGATTCGGCCTCCCGGGCCCGCCCACAGGTGTTAAAGTCCTTGTCTTGGCAGCAGCCCATGGCCCATGCAGCCCAGCACTCTGTGCCACCCACTCCAGCCCACCTGGCTCCCACCAGGCTTTTGTGACGTCAGATATCCCGCCGCCTCAGCTCCGAGAGCAGCCACCCCTTTCATTTCTCCCATCACAAAAGGCTCAGGGTCATGATGGGTGTTAGCTGTTTATTTACAAAATGAGCTCAGGCTTTTCAGGGGCTTGTGGAGCCAGGCCGCTTTTTCTTTTTCCTTCTGGTTTGGAAAGCCCCTGAGGTCTTCTCCAAATCAGGGAGCTTCCGCTTGGCAGCTGCTTCCAAAGAAGCCCAAAGTTCATCTGCCTCTGTGTCTTCTGGGGATAACTTACTGGGGTCTTGAGGCTCTTGCGGTTCATCCTGGTGAGTAGAGAGAAGCTTAGGAGTCAGGGACACAGTAACAGACCCACAGGGAAGGAGGCTTGAACTGGGAAATCATCTTTCCAAGTACCACCACTTTTATTGCCTGCTCTGGCAAACAGTCCCCATCCATGTTCCTGTGTCACCCATGGCAGTGACCCTGGCAGGACTGTAACTATTAACACTCCTCAGGAAAATTAAGTGATGTGGCAGAGAGACGGAGAGTTCCAGGTCTGCGTTCCAGCTGCTTCCTTTTTCTCCCCACAGGGAAATAAATCCTCGCATCTTATGCCCTTGGTGCCCACCTTCTCAGACCCAACTGCTTACCTCCCAGTTATCCCTGCTTGACAGGAGAAGGCAGTTCAGTTGAGACTTGAGATAAACCTGCAAGAGATAAGGGGCCTTAAGGAGCCGAACATGCTGAGATGTACAGAGACAGCAATGGGGGGCTCTGGAGGCAGCAGGCTCTCACCTTGTGCTCCAGGCCTCGTGGATTCTGGATCCTGTGTACCCTCAAGATTCTGTCCAAGCCACAGGAGGCTAGCAGCGGCTTTGAAGGGTGGCACTGCAACCCTCGGACACTGCCTGCCAGCCCCTTCAGACAGCCCAGTAGGCGCCCTGGAGAAGGGGGCAGGCATCAGTGCCAGCCAGGACCGAGTGTTTACTGTTCAAATCACTACACATTTCACTACTTCATCCTCAACATAACGCTGAGATAGGAGTTACCATTACATCTCCATTTCACCGGTGAAGGAACTAAGGCACAGGGAGTTAAAGTAATTTGCCCGAGGTCATACAGCTTTTGAATTCACACTCTGAACCCCGAGAAATCTGACACCTAAATGAGGGGTCCACCACCCCACTACTGCCTCAGAGGGAATCCTGCCCTCTCCCTCCCCCAGGGCTCCCCAGTCCACTACCTTGCCGAAGGTCAATTTCTGCCAGCTGCCCATGAGTGTTCCCCACAATCACTGAACTGAGGAGGAGACCAGAGGTAGGTGAGGTCAGCAGGAGCCTCCCGGAGTCCTTCCTGACCCTACTCTGCCCTGTAAGTACTCACTTGCTCCCAGGAGTGAGAGTCATAGCCGTCAGTGGGTACTCCCCATAAGTGGCCTCTAGGACCGGCCGGCGCTGCGGGGAGGCTGGATCATAGACACGGACCTGGACGAAGACTGAGGAATCACAAGGGTACTCTCACCCCACAAAGCCCCCCACTGTGGCTTCCCCACACTTCACCCCCTCCTTTGTGTACTGCTTTCCTGTTTATGACCCACTCTTAGGAGAAACTTCTCATTTGAAATGCACCCGCCTTCTCTTGAGTATTGGGGGTTGGGAGAGAGCTTCTCAGGAGCATACACGGACAGGGCTGAGGGGAGCGGCCCCCCAGGTTCAGAAGCAGCAGCATTCCCGAGACCGTTCCACACCCCCATACTCCCATCTTGGGATGGAAGAGCAAGTCAGTCCCATTGTCGAGGGTGCTGAATTTTAAGCACAGAGGCGTAGCCTGAACAAAGGAGGAGGAGCGCCCTCATGCGTGCTTCGAGCAAAGGAAACAGCAAATACAGTGCCCAGTCCTGCCCGAGCTCCCCAGGTGGGCCCTTTCTACAAAGCTGAGGAGCTGAGCAGAGAGGAGCCAAGCCTGGGTCTTGACGCCAATCGGCGGCTGCATGAGGACCAGAAACCCAGTTCTCTGGACATGGAGCCCAGTGTCCTCTCACGACACCTGCACCCTGTAACCCTACCATGGAGGGAATGCTCCCTTCTCCCCACTCTCCTAGTTGGGAGGAAAGGGAAGAGTCACAGTTCACAAAACTCCACACTGCAATGCGGTAAAAGACAGTTACAGGGCAGGCGCGGATGGGGGAGTGCTCCCTCCTCTGAGAGTTCAGGGTCAGAACGGTGAGAGAGGCCCCTGTGCCGGAGGATGGGGACGGAGCCTACACAGGGAAGCTGTTTCCCCAGGAGGCTGCTGGAGCCCAGTAGGAGGCAGGGGTGGGGTGATGCTTCACCTGGTGGTACCCTGTACAGGTGACGAGCTTCTGTGACTCAGGGAGGAACTGTATGTCCTGGTCCCAGATGGGAACTCGCAGGTCAAGCCAGTCATTCCGTACCTGGTGGGGTGGGTAGACGGGGGACAGGGTTGTGGGCAGCTCTGGGTGCCCTTTCCTTCAGACCTCTGTCATCAACCCCTAAAGGCCACCTGGTCTCTGACTCATGGCCAGTGACCCCACCTCCCTGGACCCCAGACCCAGCCCCTCCATACCCGTCACTCACATTCTTGGCTCTGAACACAGGCTCCTCAGACCCCTGAAGGTCCCACACCTTTAAAGCATTCTCCTTCCCACCTGTGGCAACTACATGGGGGTGCGCTGGGTCCTGGCGCATCCTACACACCCCAGGGCCCACCCTTAGTTCCAGGAGCTGGAAAGAAGAAGGTGAGATGGGAAACGAGCGTCAGTCCCACAGTCCCTAACCCTCCTTGCCCAATGCCCTGGTCCGCATCTTCCCCTGGCTCCCGCCTTCCCACAACCGTCAGGATCAGGGCAGCAGAGCCTCACTGGGTCAGAAGATGTCTCCTTGTCATTGTCACCCCAGACTCGGAGAATCCCAGAGTCCACACATGTGATGAGGGTGCTGCAGGCAGAAGAAGGGTAGGATAGAGTTAGGATGAAAAAAAGAACGTGGAAGTGTTATCAGTCCTCTTCCTAGGGAAGCCACCAGGGAACAAGTCTGGGCTGGGTTTGACAGTTTCCGGCTTCAGTGTCTATTGTCTAATTTACTTTTTAAATTTTTATTTATTGATTTTTAGAGACAGAGAGAGAGAAAGAGACATCAATTTGTTGTTCCACTAGTTTATGCATTCATTGGTTGATTCTTGCATGCGTCCTGCAGGGGGGATCAAACCTGCAACCCTGACTTATTGGGGACAACAGTGTAACCAACTGAACTACCCAGCCAGAGCCTATTACTTAATTTCTTCAACAGAGTGAACGTTTACCGGTTTCATAAGAGAGGAAACTGAAGCTCTAAGCAGTTAGCCACTCAGCAAATGTCAGAACCAGAAATCAAGCCTGTGATACTCCAAAGCAGTGACTTTGTATTCCACAGCTGGCCCCACAGGCATTTCTACACCTTAAGTCAGTCACCAGGGGTCAGAGTCAGTAACTGAAAGGACTGAGATGGGACTGGTCTGGGTTTAGGGTTTGGCCAAAGTCAAACACCAGCTTCCTGTCTTGAGTTCCCTGTTCTGGGTTCTAGGCACTAAATGTCAATCTCTCCAAGATCCCCGCCCAGGAAGCCCAAACAAGTCTCTCCCCAGCAGCTGTACAGTGGGAGACTCCACTCTTTCTCACATTTGCCCACCCTCGCCACCTTGGTTCAGCGCCTGCATCACTTGCCGTGGCTGTGACAATAGTCTTCCAACTGCTCTCGCAATTCATCCTCCACACTCCCACAGGCTCACAGCTCTGAACACAGAACTGCCCCCTCAAAACCCAACAACCCCACCACTACGAAACAAAAGTGCAGCTCTCTCAGCCTGACACAGCCCTTTACAATGAATCCCAACCTACCCTGCCCATCTTGCAGTAAAATGCTTCCTCAGCATCAACCCCCAAATGCTATTTACCTTCCCTGAAAGGTACCCTGTAGCCCGACACCAAACCTTGGCCTCTGCCCGGGCAGGAGCCTCTTTCTATAGCACCCTTACCCCTTTCTCCACCTGTCAAAATTCTAACAATTCTCCCTACTTCAAACGTCTTACCCCTCCGCAAGAGGTCAGAATTATCACCCCAAACCTACACGGCCTGTTCACAACCTCCTCTCTTCATCTGCGGAAGAAAGTTATGCCAGTAATGGAACCCCTAGCACTTTCCTCCTGTCCTTTACTTTGGGAGCTTCATCACCCTGGTGGTGGTTGTCAGTCTCCATTTAAAAACATCCTCTAAACTATTCAGTGCTCAGGGTCACTCAAAAGGCTTTGGAACCAGGGGAAAATTCCTCGAGGATGGAAACTCTATGAAGATAGGTACTGTGTGTGTGTCTGGTTTACCTGCAGCCCTTGCGTTCGCTGAATGCATGTAACTCAGTAGGTGTTCATAAATGCTCGTTATAGGAATGAATGAAAGAACACAAGACACAGGTCCCTGTCATCCAGCCCAGGACCGTGTTCCCCTAAGGGTTAGTCACCATTACTCGGCCGTCCTGTGTGAGCCTCAGCGGTCGTCCTAAGCGTTCATTGAGGGTCTCGATCTTACCCGTCGACCTGGGCGAGGCCTCGAAACGTGCCCTCCCCGCCGGGACAGTGCCTCTGGCCCTGGAACCTGCCCTCCTCCGTGCTGAAGTGCTTCACTGTCCTGTCAGCACAGCCCACCAAGATCTGCGGGCAGAGAACAGGATGGCGAGGAGAGCGAGGCTACCGGCCCCTCAGCTTCAGCCCGGCCAGCGGCTGCTCACCTGTGTCTCACCGCCTGCGCCCCAGCATAGGGCGCTCACCGCCTCCTCGCGCCGCGGCTGTCCCGCCGCCGTGAAGTTCACCGCCTGTTTGCGCTGAAGGTTCACCCCTGCGGGACGCGGGTGTCAGTCGCACCGGGGTCGCGAGCTGGCGACCTCGCCACTTCCCGACACCCGATCCTATCACCCACCTTTAAGGATCCCAGTCTCGGAGCCGACCCACACATGGTTCCAGCGTGCCCCTGCAGCAGCCATAACGGAACCTAGCAGCCCACAGCCGCACTTCCGGCGCAGCACTCGCGTCACCAGGGCGCGCGGAGTGGGATCCGGACCAACGCGGTTTCCGGGCGTTTAAGGTGCCGGAAGTCTGCCTGTCAGCCGCCTGTTTCCACTGGTTTCGCGATACGAAAACGAAAGGCGGAGACGTCCGTAAGGATCTGAAGAGGAATTTAACCAATTCTAACTTGGAATAAAACACACCCTAATTGGACCGCGATGCCGCGTCGAGCCAGTTCCAGTCTGTCTCCCTGCTCCAAAGCATCATGGCTTTCTTTTCTTTTCTGTGCAAGAATACTATAAAATCACTACTGTGGCGCATGGTTTCAAACTCGAAAATAAAAGACACAAAACGAAGAAAGGGAAAATGAAAACGAAGATTTTAAAACATCTTTGTTTTGAAAAGGTGGGAGTAGGTTTTCCCTTTAATTTTCCTGCACTGAGTTTCGATGAAAATAAAATGTAGTTCAAATTAGAAAAGTTAACAAAAACAACACAATCTACAACTTTAACATGTGACAATGCCTTCTTCCTTCGTGTAGACGTTTTCTTCTGGGAAGTTTTTATTAGTTTTCACAGTCCGGATTTTATAGTATTATTATAACTTGTCTTACTAGGTTTCTTACTTACGTTATACATCTGTTTCATGGTGAGATCAGATATCATGGTAATAAAAATCATAAAGCTTTGAGAAATAGATCAAGTTACCACAATAAAGCTAAAAACAAATCAGTCTTATTTTAAACCAGTAATAGTTCCCCCAGAGGGGGTGCACCGTTCCTGGAAGTACTGCAATACCAGGTCGATGCGTGGAGTGGACGGAGCAAGCCCCTATTCCATCTCCTAATTCCAAAAATCCATTTAATATATTGTCCTCGGATAGAGGACGTATCAGATATTAAACTGATAAGAACAGATACTACACTTGATCTTAGCCAAAAGGCCGAGAAGCGATACTGATGTTCATCACTCTGGGCCAGGCTTACCATGGTTACAGCTTATACGATTGTGGCGACTTTAATGGCCTAATGACTGGATTCTTTTCCAATATGTAATTTTTCCTAGTCTCAATTCTTATTATTCTTATTTCAAAATAATAGCACGTTTTTGGAAACAGACCTTAAAATAGGGCTCTCTACTGCTTTTCCTACTTGTGTACTCCTCGGTATGTTTTGCATAAACCCGCCTTTCCAGTTTTGAACGTTTTTAGGATTGGTCCACATGCATGTCCTGATTTCAACGGCCACGTGGTCTCTTTTTTCCTAGCTTGTGGCTCCAGTCTCCCGCCCTGAAAGCTTTTACGGAGCCGCCAGGGACAGCCGGGCGGTGGTCTTCGTCAGCGGGCTGCAGGTGCGGCGAGTGGTGTGTGCCCTCTGCGGGACACGTTTGGAGCGGCCGCGGTCTGGGAGCACAGACTTTGGAGTCCAAATTGCTGATTTGGGATCCCTGCTCGCCAGTTCCTGATTTAGGTTCTGTTGGCTCCTCTCTCCTAAGTGGAGAAATCGTCATGCGCGTAGTGGGTGTTTATGAGCAGTGAGGACACACCCCACTGACCTTTAGGACTGAATTCTCCGGGCATCCGGCTCTTTGCTGTGCTTCCCCCGCTGACTTGTCACATCCGCCCCCACCCCACTTACGTATTGCCGTGCGCCCTTCAACGGAGGGGAAAACCTGTGTTGAAAAAGACATTTCAGAGGTTCCTGATTCTTAAATCAGGATCCAGCAGTGGGAGAGGGGGGTGAGGCCAGCGTAGGTCCAATTTGAATGGGCAGTTCTATAGGCTCAAAGCAAAGGAAGGCTGTATGAAAGGGATTATATATCAGGTCCCGTCTGAGAAGGGACTTGAGGTCCTGTTTCCTTGGAAACTATATTCCTATAAACGTGGTATGTTCTGTTGGAAACCTCCTTAACTGAAGCGCTGCAGCTGGACTGAAAGTAGACGCCTGGGTTCAGTGTCAAAGTTACAGGCACAGCCGAGAACTTTCAGGCAAGAGTAACTCCATTTTCACTAATATAATTTCAACTAGCAAGGTTTCTGATAATCCAGAAGCAGTAAAACCCAGAGCCTCCAGGGAGGGGCTAAATTATGAGTGTGGTCTGCATAATGATGCCCCCCTCCCCCACCCCCAAGAATTCTTACAACCTCAAAATGTGTTAACTTACATGGAAAAGGGTACTTTGCAGACATGGTTAAGGCTTTTGAGAAAGATTATCCTGGTTTATCTGGTGGGCCCACTGGTATCATCACAAGGCCCTCAGGAATAGGAGGCATCAGACTCAGTAGCAGAGTGATGCAGCATTAAGAAAGATTTGATGAGCCATTGCTAACTGAAGATGGCAGAGGGTCATGCCTGGTGGCTTCTAGAAGCTGGAAAAGGCAAGGAAATGAATTGCCCTTGGAGCCTTGGCCCTGCTGACACAGCTTGATTTTAGCCCATTGAGATCCATTTTGGATTTCTGACTTCCATTTGTTTTGTTTTAAGCTACCGAGTTGATGGTATTTGTTACAACAGCAATAAAAAAACTAATACGAGGGCAAAAACAAAATTCAGTTTCTTTCAATCTCATCCTTCTCCAAATTCTGCAAGACCTAACCTGGGGCAAGCCACAGCCCTGGGTGGCGCAGGCTCCAGTCCTTCTGGCCAGGGCACAGCGAGCACGAGTGCCCGGAGCACAGATCTCCAGGCGGGCAGATCTCCAGCTGGGTGTTCACATTCGGCAGTAGCCCTGTTCCGCCTCTGAAGCAAAGGCAAGTGGGTTGTGGCTCCTTCACTCTCATCCCACTGCCCCTTACCTGCCTTGTCCTGCATGGATGGGGACAGGAGGCTGATAGTGAGGGCTTTACAAGAACTTGGAACTACACGTGCTCCCCGGGAGGCCCTTTGTCCATTTCTTTATACTTATTGAGGAGGCACTCCACAATGATAAAGAAAATCAGATCTGTCTAGCTTTGGTCCCATCCCCTCCTTGCTGCATTTCCCAGATCTGGGGTAACAGTAGCCTCCAGATTCCCAGAGCTAATTAGCCTGGTCTGATGGTTATATCCCTGGGGCTGACAGCTGACTCTCTCCTCCCCTACTCTAACTGTGACGATGGGCAATTAGTCTGTTCCTTGCCTCCATTTCCTCCTCTTATCCAAGGATGCTTCTGGCACCTGCCTTCCCCGGCTGGGGAGAGGACGAGATGAGGTAATGCACATAGTGGCCAGTGTGGAGCTAAAACTCAACACAGCTGCGTTTGGTCGTTTCCAGTCGGTCCTGATCTCTTTGCAGCTTCGACACAGCATCCATCACGTGAGCCTGTGGGTTCTCTTCCCTGGTTACCAGATCAGTGCTCTGTGGGTCCTCCCCCTGCCTGCAGGGCCTTTCTTCTCTGCTGTTTCCCGCCACCCCCCTTACCCTGGCGGGAGGCCTTTCTTATTAGATGCATTTTCAGGACCAGCCCTCCCATTCCTATGGCTGTATTATTGTTGACAACTTTCAAATCTGTGGGGCTACCACTTGATGAACAAAACCAGTATTTTAAGTTGCCTTATATTGACACGGAATGCATAGATGGCTTTCTATATCTGCGGGTTCCACATACAGACTAAACCAATTGCAGATGGAGGTTTTTTTTTTAAACCAGTACAGGTCTTTCATTTTACACTTGTGCCATGAATTCATGGCGAAGGGGTTCCAGCGGTCCTGGCTCCTTTTCATTGGTCCTCACAGTGTGCTTCTCTGGGTAGAGCAGGCTGAACCCAGTTGGAAGCTATTTTTACAAAAGCTTCGTTGTTGCTCGCATGTACTACACGTAACATCTGATAGTTGCATCTGCACTGAACACAGAACTTGTCAGTCCCTAAACAATGCAGTGCAACTATTTATATATCGTTTTCCAGAGACGATTTGAAGCAGGTTGTGTCTAGGACACATGCAATTACGCTTTACTTTACATTTTTTAGAGGGCAAGGGAGAGAAACATCAATGCACGAGAGACCTCAAGAGATGCATCGCTTGGCTGCCTCTCACATGGCAACCAGGGAATGAAATCCAGGAGTGTGCCGACTACGAATCAAACTGGTGACTTTTCAGTTCACAGGCTGGCACTCAGTCCACTTCGCCACACCAGCCAGGGTGCAAATACACCCCTTTGGGTAAGAGTATTGATCATCCTTCAATTTTGACATCCATGTGGAGCCTGGAATCAATACCCCAGGATAGAGGGATGACTATACCCTAAAATTTAGAGGCCCTGAATTCGTAACTTGGTATCATCCACTCTATCAAGTGTTGGGAAATAAAAGGATGGTCTTTACCTGACAACTGTCAGAAGTGCTAGGTATGGAGGGGGCCAGTGTGCGTGTTAACCACTGACCTAACCACACACACACCCACACTACTCTCCCCATGCTGTGTGCCTCTGCCCTTACTTCACCCCCAAACCAAAGCCAGCTTGCCCAGGGCCAAGTTAGAGAACACTTCCAACTGATGTAGCTCAGTTGGTTTGGCGTTGTCCTGCAGTGAAAGGTCCCTGGTTTAATTTCTGCATGCCTGGGTTGTGGGTTTCGTCCCTGATCAGGGCGTGGGCAAGAGAAGAGGTACCTCATCAGTGTTCCTCTCCCTCCCCCCTTCCCTTCTAACTAAAAAAAGTGAGAAAATATTCGAAAGCATCGGTTATATGTGGGGAGACAAGCAACTCATTCGGATGAGACTAATTTCTCAAGTAGCCATTTGCATCTGTTCAGTTTATGGAGATCAAGGTAATGTTCAGTGCTTATTAGTCACCGAACAAGTGTTCACCTGAGCACTCCTCCTAGACGCCCTAAAAACCGCACCCGGTTTAGGTAAGCGACCGGACCCACCAAACACACCAATCACAAAGGTGGTTAAATCTTTTATTTATGAAGACTGAAATGATTATGGGCAAATTTGAACAGCCTGAGCATACAGGAAATTGCTTGAAAATTCCTTTTTTGATGTTTTGGAAGAGCTGGCATCCTACAGAGAAGAAGAAAAGTGAGTTTTCTTACTGGATGGGAAGGAATATGCACTGTGAGACTTTACAAGGAGATAACCTTTAAACCAATTTACAACTCCAGGAGCTTTTATTACGTCAACACTTTTTACTAAATACCAATACACGAGCAGATACCTGTTATATACGTTTGTTCTTCCTTTTAGACCTGGAAAAAAGGACAAAGTTTCAGTAAGTGATTTATTCTTCCCTTTCCCATGTTTAGAAATCCTTATGACCCCTCAGACTGTTCCTTCTGGAACAAACTTTCCTCTTCTCCCCCAGCCAGCCCCAGTGGGTTCACCTTTACAGGCTCTGGGACTAGAACAGGAGGTAAGACATGTGAACGTCTCATCACTGGGGAAATTTTTAGCTCGGCCCACACTTTGCATCTGAATTTACTCACCTCTAACTTCAGCATGAAGTTGAGCAGAGGTATGGCTCACACATTCCCTGCAAAAGAATGATTGGAAATTAAGTCTCTCAACCAGCCCTGGGAACCCTGTTGTTTGGGGGAAAGACACCTGTACAGCATACGTTAGGTTTCAACGCACACATTTTACAGGAACTAGGTAAAATTCTCTAAAGAATTTCCTCTTGGCTGCACAGCCTACTCGATTACCTTCCCATTGTCAACTTTCACTCCAAGGCAAGCTCACAGCTCAGAAATACCTTTCAGTCACAATGATCAGACTGGGGCGGTATTGAAATCATCACTGGTGAGTGACCCAAGAAGTGCGACACACAACTGTGACAAATTTTATACGTCAGCCAGAGACTGCAAGCGTTGCAAAGAGATTTACCTCAAAGCACTCTTCGGCTCCAAGAGAAGGTGCTGCACCTGAAACACACAAGACTGAGTCAGCAACGTGCAACTTCCTGCTCTGAGAGTCGTTCCCACCTCAGCCAGGTCCTAGGAAATCAGATTTCCGAGTCTCAACAGCAAGTCATCAGCCGAACGAGATTCCATGTAAGTCATCATGTACATAGGCCGAAAAAGGCATTTCCTGCTTAGCACGCTGCTCGCACCAATACACATGGAAACCACTCACCTTTGAGTAGGTAAGCAGACTGCTGGTAACAGTGCCTATGGAAAGACAAAGCTGTGGTTAATGAAACCTACTTAACAAGGTACCCCCTCCACTACTGGCTTCTCCAGTTTCTCAGGTGTTCAAATGTTTTCATTATGTAAATCATAGTGAGCTAGTCTGATTCATCACAGAAACCGACGACTGGGTGGCACAAGCCTGGCATTCATCGACTAACCTTTTTAACCTTGGAGGCTTGCCAGTAGCACACAGGATCCAGCTGCTCCTAAACGAGATCATGTAAATTAGTGAAACATCTAACACAGCTGAAGCTATTCATAGCCATGGTTACTGGATAGCCCCAAGAAAAGCTAATGCTATCCACAAGTATTTGTTGCACCTTGGACAATTCCTTACGGAACATGTTCTCAACCTCTCCCCACCGCCAGCCCCAGTGGGTTCACCACTACTGGCGCTGGGGCTAGACTGCAGTAAAACAGGATGCCTGCTGTCCTCACTGGCCCTGGACTCTGAGCAAACCACAACCAAGTTACAGATACTCACCGCTTCCAACTCTTTCCAAGAGTTCAACCCTGGACAGATCAGTGGGCATCTAGGGGAGGCAAGAGAGCAATGAAAACCACTGTAAGAACAAGAGAAACCAGAATGCTGTATGGGTCAGTCAGTGCTCTGGTAACACACGCACCCATGTTGCTAAGTTATCCTTTGGCCAATGGATTCACATGTTAATTTATTTACTTCAGTATTGAGAGAAGCTCCTTACCATTAAGATAGGTGAACATATATCATCAGGACAACCTGTAAAGAAGGAGCAAGCGATTACTTCCAAGTGTTAGAATGGGTTACGATTTCTTCATTTAACACAAACTGCCATCAGAACTCTAACATGCTATTACCTGTCACACCTCACAGAGTATCAGCATAACAATTCAAATCATCTGACAGTGCCACGTGGGCGAGGGAAAAATTACACCCTCAAAAACCAGTTGTACTACTGGGTTGTTCTCTCCCTCCCCAAGAAAGTCATTCCAAGAGAAACAAGCTGGAAGGAGACACTGCTCCATCGGCCAGTTGCTCTCCTGGCTGTGGGGAACGCTGGAGAGGACACCCCAATCCCTCATTTGAACAGTTACCTGCAGTCACCTTGGGAAGCAGCTGAATTCCTCAGGACTGACGAGGCGATGCTAGGGACAGAAAAAAGAGGCATTGCAGCTACCCAGAAAGGACCACTCAAAGACCCCTGAATACTCTCGGCTCACTTCTCAGTCCAGTAAGATGACATCACTTTTAAGTTCAGTCATATGCTTGTCATTTTGTGTTCATCATGGAGTTGCCAGCCCAACTGGTCGCTGCCTGGACCCCGTCTCCCTACCCGCAACTGCATAACCATTGCATACCCACCTGGAGGACACCCACTGTCATCACCGACTTGCATGGTAACGGGTCCTGTGCCATCCTCCGACCTGTAAGCTCTTTTGAACTGAACCGTATCTGAGAAAAACGAAAAGCACCTTTCACTTAGTTGTATACCTTGGAGCCTGTCTCGTATTAACGCCATGAACAATTCATAGCTAAAAAGACCCAAGCAATAAAAACCCCAAACATTCGCAACGGATGGTGCTACTCAGAATGTACAGTTCTCCACTAATGCATCAGAGAGAGAGAGTTCACTTTTTATCATCCCCGTAGCACCTCCCTTAGGACTTCCCCACACTCAACCTCGGAGGACAGTCGAAATGAACAGCTTCGAATACTTACTCCAACAAGAGGACTGTCTCCGGCTCTTTAGCGTTCAAACGTGCGCCTGAAGCCTGCAAACAAGACATTAGGTCAAGCCTGGAATATTTAGCAAACGCTTTGTTCTCCGAAACAATGGCTGCACGGGCTGTGCAAGGCCAGTCTCAGAGTTTCTTATCCTCACGAATTTCAGTACAGGTCTGTGAAAAGGTTCTCATCACAGAGAGGGCCGCCGGCACCGCCCGCCACAGCCATTTTGTCCTTCACGAAGCCCTGGGGCCGCTGGAGGCCAGAGTCACGCCGGCCCAGTCCCCCACCCTCAGGTGCAACGAAGAGGACGGCCTAAGGGACGCCACGAGCACGCGGCCGGGGGTAGAGAAACACTGACGACCCTTACCGAGAGCAGCAGAAAAACGGGGCTTGAATTGCACAGCGAGAGGCTTAAATACCATCACGCAGGGACCCACGGGATTTGAGGGCGGGACTGTGGCGGGCGCACGCGCAAGAGAAGAGCGCATGCGAACCTGGGGAATCACGGGTAGAAATTCCCAGACTAGACCGGTGAGCGGGCGACCCCAGTGGCGCGAAAAAGGCGCGCATGCGCCTTAGGCCAGTGCGCAGACGCACCTTTGGCGCTGCGGCGTGGGGTCTATCGCCCGTCTCCTGTGGGTCTTGGAGCACTGAGGCCTGGGGCGGCTTCTCGCGGACCCTGGACTGATGCTGTGTTTGGGTCACAGCCGCCTGCTCCCACACCCTTCCCTGAGCTCCCCTTGCCCACACACCCCCTAAAGCCCTGTGCAGGGTCCGCCTCCATGGATCCCGAACCCCCTGAACCCTCGACCGTGGTCGTTTCGGTTTCACGCCAGCCGCCCAACGCGCAATCCGGGCCTGCGGCTCACGGTGCCAGCGCGGGAGGTGCCTCAGGTACTGAGCCCCGGGCCGGGCCGAACTCAGATGGAGCTTGCATGGAACCGGGACGAGCTTGCATGGAACCATTTGGGGAAGTGAGTCAGGCCGTAGGTGCTCCACTTGAGTCTGTGACAGGGTCCGATTTTTCTTGATTGGCCACCAGTATCCTGCTGTTCGGCCCGATTTTGCCAGGACCTCAGCTTGTAGTAAGGCTAACTTTAGGAGCACCTAATGTTTTAAGCACACTGCATAAATTGTTTAGTCTTCCCAAATCCCAGGAGGTAGGTGCAATGACTAACCTCCTTTTATAGAGGGGGCCCCAGGTGTAAGCTTTTGCACGGCTGCCTACAATTCCCGCCTGATTACCAAGGCGTTTCAGTCACCGGTAGGCACTTGTCACTGAGGCTTAACAGCATTAGATCGTCAGTCATTTGTAGTAAACAACCTAAAGTGCGTGCACGTTGTATAAACCTTGACGAAGCTCGTTGGGCTCTTCTGTACGGCCTCACTTAATATACAGTCCTAGGAGGAAGGTAAAAAGGTGTTATAGATTAGGAACCTGAGACCTAGTGAGGTTAGGTAACTTGCTTGATGTTACGCAGCCGAGTAATAAGAGCCAAGGTGCAAATCCAGGCAGTCTGATTCCAGCGCCTGCCCTTTTGACCGCCCGGCCTCACTGGCACTCTGTTCTCAAGGTAGTCAGTCGGGGTGCAAGTGAATACATACGCAGGGAACAAAGGGAATGATCCCCTGGTACTGCTCCATCTTTTTTCATTATTATGTAGCTCTTCACAGGAGCCTGAAATTTCCCGTCTCAGCTGGTGTGACTGAGTGGATTGAACGCTGGCCTTGGAAAAAGAGGGTGGCCAGTTCAATTCCCAGTCAGGCCACATGCCTGGGTTTAGGGCTAGGTCCCTACTACAGGGAGTGTGAGAAGCAACTACACATTGATGTTTCTCTCCCTCTCTCCCTCCCTACCCTCCTGTAAAAAATAAATAAATAAAATCTTTTAAAAAATACATTTCCCTTCTAATCCCCACCACCACCATGAAATTTTAATATCACTGATATTTTCTGCTCATGTACTGCGGCCCCTTGGAGTGTTGCGGAAAAATCACTCACACGCAGTTGGAATGGCGGAGCACAAACTTTATTACGCGTGGGCTCAGAGGGGCCAAGCAAAAACTCCCAAATTCTGAGCAACTAACTGTGGATCTAATTAGACTTTTATAGGCGAGGAGCAAGTTACAGAGCAGGGATAGTAAATCTTATTTCAGGGTCAGGGACTAATAAATTTAGTTACAGAGACACCAGCTAATTAGTCTAAGTTTTCAAGAATAACAATAAAAAAATGGTTTCAGAAAGCAATAAACAATTTAAGACAGCTATTTTCTTATCTAAAACTCTGCTCCTCCTGAAACATTACAAAATTCATGTCAAATTTGACACTTCTTTGACCTTTAGCCTGCTTCAGGAGGACCAGAAACCTTTTCAAAATCTAAGATTTTCCTGCCTCCCCTTCCTCTACCAAGAACCAATTTTCACCCCTTTGGGGGCAGTGTGGTCCCCATGTGCCCCAGAGTAGCCAAGTGGCACTATACGTAATGAGGGAATTCCAGTTTGAACAAAGTTACTATGGATTGGAATAAATTCATGTTCTCTTGAAGTTTATATTCTGGTGCATAGAGAAACAATATGTCAAGCGGAATTAAATGCTATGATAAAAACTGAGCAGGTCGGGAGAGAGGGATTGCTGGGGCAGAAGGCAGTACACTGTCGTTTCGCTCAGAGAGGGCTTCTCTGATAAGGACGACACCTGTGCAGCCTCTGAAGGGGTGGGGGAGGGAGCCCTGTGGGGTGCAGTGCTTCAGGTCAAAGGACACGAGTGTTCTGTGCTTATTGTTTTGTAGGTAAAGTTCCAGGTTGTGGTGAGGACTTTTAAAACAAACCTGGGGACATTTTATACACATCAAGGAGAGATTTAGGTTTGGTGAAAATGAGAGTTTCGTTATTCATCCAGTTAAGTGAACGTGGAACATTTTCTTCTTTGAAAAAGATAGAAAGGGGCCCTGGCTGGTGTGGCTCAGTGGATTGAGTGCTGGCTGGCAAATGAAAGGGTCGGGTCGCTGGTTCGATTCCCAGTCAGGGAACATGCCTGGGTTTCGGGCCAGGTCCCCAGTTAGGGGCGTGGGAGAGGTGGTTGATGTATCTCTCATGCATGCATGCATCGATGTCTCTCTCCCTCTCTTTCTTTCTCCCTTCCCCTCTCTCTAAAAATAAATAAATAAAATCTTTTAAAAATAAAAATTAAAAAATAAGATACACAATCCCTGACTGTTTAGTCAGGGGCACTGACCTCTTTTCCCTTAGACTGTCAAATAAAAAAATGACAACAGCCAACACAATAGCCATCCAGCGTGAATGAATCCAAATTATAGCTATTCTTTTGTCAGATTGGCAAAAAAAATATTTTTGGGTGTGTCACAGAATTTTAGTAATCACTTTATGTCTGTCACGAGATGGAAAACGTTGAAAATAGCTGTCTACAGGGATGCAAACTGCTTACAGGCATTTTTCTCTGGGAATCCTCTGCCCCCTGCTGGCGGCAGGAAGCACTGCGTGGACCAGTAGAGGAGTAGGGAGGTGCCAGCACTTCTAGGGCCCAAATTCAATTTAAGAAGAGAATATGCCATTGGGAAACTCTCCAGGGGAAGGATTAGAATGATTTGAGAGAGGACTGAAAATCAGAATTTTGTAAGGAGCAGCTTTCAGGATGCTTTTGTAGCCTTGAGTAAAATTTATGGAAGCAAGGCCTACTAGGAATCTTTAAAAAAAAAAGATTTTATTTATTTTTAGAGAGAGGGGAAAGGAGGGAGAAAGAGAGGGAGAGGAACACTGATCAGTTGCCGACTGTCTCTTGCATGTCGCCAGTTCACCCCCAACTGGAAACCTGGCCTGCAACCCAGGCATGTGCCCTGACCTGGAATTGAACCGGTGACTTTTGCTTCACAGGCTGATGCTCAGTCCACTGAGCCTCCCTAGCCAGGGCCAGGGTAGGAATCTTAATGGTAAGTTGTTTCTTTGGTTTTGGGCCCAAGCTCAAGAATGATATCTGTTCTAACCATTTAACATCTAACAAATTATCTACCTGAGGATCCTTTATCAAGTGGAATTTTTGCACAGGGAGGTTAAAAAGAGACTTGCTCCATCCACTCCACAAATCCACCTGATACCGCAGGACCTCCAGGAACGGTGTGGTTCTCCCTTCTGGGATGGACGCCAGTTTAAGTGCAGACTGTTGGCATTCCACTGTACCTTTCAGTTTTGGGGGGGAAATGTAAGGGGAACCTGCTATTTCCCCTTTTTCTTTAGCGCTATATTTTTGACATGTTTTGCCTGCCTTTAAGATTTAGTCATTTATAGTTCTCTTTAGAAATTTTCTACAAATTATTTTGTCCACTAGCGATAGGCGCCTTTTCAGACACCCAAGTTTTTACTGCTGTGAGCAGGGCTGCAGCGAAACCTTCTGGCTGCGCTTGTGCGTATGCGGGAGAGCTTCTCTGGAGTAGGAGTCCCGCGGCCGCACTGCTGGGCAACAGCTGTATTTTCCATGTGACGGCTGCTGACATGGCTCACCTGGGGTGGTTGCTTCAGTTTAGGTTGCCGCATATATAATTTCTTATCCTTGCCATCACTTGGTTAGTCAGATTTTTTAACAATTGATTTTGAGAAAGAGTGAGAGAGAGAGAGAGAGACATCGATGTGTTGTTCCACTTATTTACGCAGTCACTGGTTGCTTCTTGTATGTGCCCTGACTGGGGATTGAACCTGCAACCTTGGCATATGGGGATGATGCTCTAACCAACTCAGCTGGCTGTCCAGGGTTAGTCAGATGTTTTAATATTGCCAATGTGATGGATGTGAAATTATATTTTCTTATTATTCTAATTTACATTTTTCCTGATTACTAATGTGGTTATGTAATCTTTAAAGAACTCACTGGCCGTTCTTTTGGGTACCCAACACCTATTTTTCAAATGACTGAAGTGCTCAAGGCTGATGGGTGTTTCAGAGGCAGAGCCTGAATGCTTTCTTTCTGGGTCTTTGGAACAGTGCCCCGGGCTTTGGCAGAGTTGCAGGGTCTGTTGCATGGGGACAGTCTCCTAAGTTTCTATCTTTGCTCTTGCTTTGGAAATCTTTTTTTTTTTTACACTTTGGGGGAAAAAATAACGTCCTTATCTTTTGGCCAAGATCAAGTAATCCTCATGTGTTGGGAAACATAACATGAATTTTTGCAACACAGGATTAGAAAGAACTTTCTCTGCACACCTGGCCCCTCTGCATTTCCCCACCCGCGGGCCTGAGTGTGAAGTGCTGAGGGCTCCCGGTGCACCTGGTCCTTCCTCGTTGGCCTCTGGGCTGTTGAGCTGCTTTGCTTTGCTTTGTCTCAGTTTCTCCTGAAGGCTCCATTCTTTTTGACAAATGATATACTTCGCATTCCTATAGTAAATTTTATATTTACCAGCATACATTGTAGGACCTGAGGCTCTCCAGCTGCCTCTCTCTCACCCTCGAAGTTGCTTTTCTGTCCTCCCCCTCCCCCAGATTCAGTACTCAGTTTCACCTTGGTGAACAGTAAGTGACACATCTTGTTTTTTTGCTGCAGGAACGGCTTCATCTGTATAAGGAACAGTGCCATTAATTCCTTTTCACTTTGATCTCTTTGTCTTCAATGCTACTTTTGTTGAATTGAGTCTAAGAAGGGAATCACTGGGTTTGATTGATACCGTTCATCCACGCATTTACCCACTGAGGCCTGCTCTATGCTTCCTCTGAGCAAGAGGCCCATTGACAGAGAGTACGAGGTCCTTGCTACTTGTCTTTGGAAGTGCAAACAGACACTCAGGCAAGGAAGTGCAATAAACACACTGGCCGTGCATTGTAGCAGAGAGAGGTGCACAGTGGATGGAAAGTAATTCTTTGGGGGAGTTGAGAAAAGCTGCCATCAGAGTTAAGTCTTGAATGAATAGTTCATATGGCAGAGTGGAGAACAGGAAGGGCAAACACACGGAGGGAATGGCGTGGACAAAGATGCGGAGGCCTCAAAAAGTCAAGTGTGTTGTGCCTGGCCGGCGTCTGAAGGCTGGTGGGGATGGAGAGTAGTCCGTGTGGGAGCTGTGGGAGGTGATAATCAGGGAGGTAGGTTGTCAGCTTCTTCGTCCCATGCCAAAGGGATTGGCTTTATCTCCGGGGAGCCACTGGGGCTGTGAGTGAAAGCTGTGTTCTTGTGGGTGTCCTGTGGGGCGATCGGAACAAGAGCTTCTGACCCCAGTTTCGACTTTGAGCTTTCGTGCTGGGGATAAAGTCTGTTCAGAGCCGCTGGTTGGCACTTAACTGCACGCTCAGGGCACCTTGGACTTCTTATCATCTTTGAACACTGGTCCGAACTCCAACCTCTACCCACTCGCCTGCCTCAGAAGTCACTCACTCCGCTCTCCCAGCGTGGGGGTGGGGTGAAGGCCTGGGGATGAAGAAGGGGATGAAGAAGGGGAGGGCAGAGGACAGCCCAGCCGGTCACACCTTCGGCTCTCCTTTGGCTCCTCTACTTGTCTGCTCTTTCCTCAGGTCTTGGCTCCACTTTCTCCCAAATACACAGCCATCTTGGCTTCCAGCCCAGGTGGGAGAGGGAGAAAGAACTTCTTTCCATCAGCTCCTCTCTGAAAATAACCCAGCTGGCAGTGCTCGGGAACAAGGAGTTCCTGAGAGCGTGGGCACCTCACGGTGCTGACATGAACCTTGTCTTTGCCCCACTTAGCCTCAATGCAAGGACCTCTGCCCAGGGACGGTGGGTGGTCTTCAAGGC